>CM070711.1:50577412-51177412 GCA_036346275.1 Otatea glauca
GAAGTGTTTAGTTGACTCCCTCCCCCTTTGTTGGGGTCTGGACTCCCACACTTTAAAGGGAGTAGGAAAGAGTGACCTGGGATTGAATATGTTTTGCCTTTCCCCGATGGTTCCGCATTCCAATGTGGGTAGGATTCGCTAGGGATGAGTAGAATAGGTTATTCTACTCTCGTATGCAGATTAGCATATATACATTCATATAAATATATATATATATATACATATATATATATGTACATACATATACATATATATATATGTACGTACACATGTATATATAGGAAAAATACATTATACTCCTGGGAGTAGTTACTCCTACATCTGAAATGCCACCTAAACAAACTTGAAATACTCCTTTATCACTTCGGGTACTCATATACTAATTATATGATAAACCAATGTGGACCACATGAAAAAATTGCATGGGAGTCCATAGTTTTTAGCGTATTTTGCAAATACTTTTATATACGCACATAAAAAAGAGTATGTCTAAAACATATGCATACCACATCTGAAAAATGTAAATACCACCTAGCTAATCTTACTCATATACTACATGTACATACCTTTCGTTGTGCAAGATACTCCCTACGTTGTGAGATACGTCATAGGGAGTAACTACTCCCGGGAGTAGAAAACAAGCATGAGTGTGTGTGCGCTCCTGCTGATGCATGAGTTTGATGTTGCTGATTATGAGTGTGGCATACTTGACATATTTCATTGTGCCATGTCTTTAACTCAGACTGTAATAATTCGGTCTCTTTTGCAGACAGTCTTTATAACTTCAAGTGGATCTTGGAAGCTTGGTGGGTTAGGTTTTGCTCTTTCTGTTGACCAAACCACGGGTGGTTTGACATCATCACAGCAATTCCATTATTCGGTTAGTAAGTAATTTACGCTTAGTTTGACATTCTAGTTACTTATTTGGATATATTAACTAATTGATATTCTCTTTCTTAGAGCCATAAGCCCATAACAGAAACAAAATTTTAGAATTTGAAAAGATTCTCTTAACTAGATGCCACAATGCAGGGCCGTAGAGTTGTCCTTAAATTTGATTACAATACTCCATCATTAAGTTATTAATGAAAAATTGAACATCCTTTCGAAGTTCAAACTAATTATGTGCTTTGCACACCAATTGTTCTTTACTGACATTGTCGCTGTAATTAGCAAATTATAAAAATTAGAACCTGCTTTCTAAACCCTGCTTGTTTTAGCATTTCCACTCTTTGAATCATAACCTTTTTACCTGTTTGACTTATTTTTAGGACTATGATGTTGAGGATACAGCTTTACCTCTTCAACCATCTCTGAATTATACTGCGCCAGAATTGATCCGAAGTGGAGATTCTAAAGTTGGCTCTGCCTGTGACATGTTTAGTTTTGGATGTCTGGCTTACCACCTGGTTGCTCGTAGACCACTTCTGGACTGCCATAACAATGTTAAAATGGTATGTGTTTAATCTGGATGATGCCATTTACCCATTCTAAATGTTCTTGTTTGTATCAATGGTCTGGACTGCAGATGTTACATTTTTTTCCTTTGAATTCTGCAAATAGACCATCTGTTATGGTTGCATATATGGCAAATATGCTGAAGTTTCCTCCTGTTCTTGCAGTACATGAATTCCTTGACATATTTAACGAGTGAAGCCTTTTCTAATATTCCTGCCGATTTGGTGGTGGATTTGCAAAGGATGCTATCAGTTGATGCAGTATCACGCCCTAGTGCTATGGCCTTTACTGGTAAAGTATCACTCTCTTTTCCCCTTATTTCAAGCATAAGATCTTGTAGAATGGAGTTTTTGGATGATCCCACTGTGGTGCTAATCGCAGACAATACTAATAGTTGGTTGAAATGCTTTTGAAATATTATCTTTTTTTGTCTGATAGGCTCTACTTTCTTCCGGGATGATACAAGGTTGCGCGCTCTTCGTTTCCTCGACCATTTGCTTGTATGTTTTTATTATTCCTTCAATTACTTCCCTAGATAAGTTCGAAGGTTTCAAGTTTCACTGCTATGTGTATCAAGCTTACTTCTTTGCAGTCTGAGAATCACAAACAATCTGACCAGTTTAAGTTTCAGTTATACCTGGCAAGACAGCAGCAGGATCATTATCCCTTAGAATACTGTTTGTCTGAAAGAGGCAGCATAACAATTTGGTAGATAAAAATTGTTCTAATATTAATACATCATCCTTTTCAGGAGAGAGATAATATGCAGAAGACAGAGTTTTTGAAGGCATTATCGGATATGTGGAAGGACTTCGATTCCCGAGTTCTTCGATACAAAGTATGTGCAATCCATTCTCTGTACTTTGTTCCAGTCTATGTTGTTTCCAGAAGAGTCTACTCTCATCTAACTGTGAGCACTGCTTGCTTTGGCAATATACTGCTCATAGAAGCTATTGGAACCCATGTGTGGTCAATTAAATGTGTAGATTTTTTTCCACCTTATTTTGTTATTTCCAGTTGCCTGATGTAAATTTATTGCATGAACATCATAAAGTACTCAAGCTCTATAAAATTCTCATTTCAATCCACTATCAAATGCTCATTTCTCCTCGTTGCTATGAAGCTCTGATCAAGACCCAAGAGCTAAGTTTTAGGGAGTTCTAGTTATTTTGTCAAACATGTCAAGACACTGGCAATTAAAAGTTTGATATGGAAAACGAAGAAAAAAAATGTCCACACCATAATTTCCTGACTTTCACTTCATTATTACAGAACTGAATCACTTTATTGGTTAGTACAGTCTGACACCATTCTTTTGTTTTTCTGCTTTACAATTTCAATTAATCTATTGATGACTGATTTACGTCTGTACATGTGTGCATGCAAAACTTTTCTTTTTGCCATGCAAAAAGCTGCCTTACAATGTTAGCTGATCTATTGTCTATTTTTAAGCTGATTAATATTTTGCAACCAGGTTCTTCCACCTCTGTGTGCTGAGTTACGCAACATGGTTATGCAGCCAATGATTTTGCCCATGGTTCTGACAATAGCAGAATCTCAGGTCATCTTTCTTGTTTCTTAATAATTCTTTTTCAAATACATGAATTGTAATCCTTGTTCAACAAATATTATGGACTTCCGTACATGGTTATTAAAGCGATAAAGTGAGGCGAGGCAACTCACTACCTTTTTACTACCATACAACCAAATTTAACATTTAATAGTAGCATCAAGTCATCAACCATTAACATTTAACAGCAAAATGTAAGGATCCACAGTCTTGCAAACACATAGCACAGCCACAGAGGATCTAGTTCTATAACATAAAAAAGGGGAGAAGATGAGGCCTTATGGGGTTGGGCTGGCACAGCCCAAATGCCGCTTAACCCTAGCCTCCTCTCTCTCTCTCTCTCTCTGACTAGTCCCTTAGCCCAACTGCCTAACCACCAATCTCTCTTTCTCTCCCCCCTCTCCCCCGATGGCCAGTGGTGGCATGGCAACCGATGGCGGGTGGCGGGCGACGATCGCCGGAGGAAGTGGCGGCACAGGCGGGGCAGCCGGATCCGGCCTTTTTCCTCGGCTTCGGCTGCATATAGATCCCACAGGCGGAGGGGAAGATCTGCTTATGAAATTGTTCAAGAAAGCGGCATGTGCTGCGGAAGCCGGGTCTAGTAGTGGCTTAGGCAGGTTCGGATGGATCTAGAGTCAATGCTGGTGGGGGTGGCTGGATCCGGCCTTCTTCCTTGGCTCTAGAGCTGGCGGCGACTGGCGGTAAGTTTTGTCTCCCTTGACGCCCGCCTTGGCCGCCCCCGACACCATACTCCGCCTAAGTGATGCCATGGCCGTAAAGTGGATGCCATAGTCATGTCCAGCAAGGTGAGGCCGTGGCGAACCCCCTCCCCGACCGACTTACCGCTTAAGCGACACTTTAATAACCATGCTTCTGTACTTCCTTATCTGATTATTAGCTATTAGAAAAATGTTATGGTTCTAACAATTTGCATAATCTCAGTAGCTGCTCATCTTATCTTGCTAGCACTTTTCATCTAATTATATGTTCTTTTACTAGATTAACTCCTCATTTCGTGCATTTAGATTATTCTTGTTGCAACACCCACTAACCTGCAGTATTGAATTATTGTAATTCCATTATGACACCTCAATTTCTGCAGTACATACAGTTTTTTAAAGAAAAATGCATCTCAAGCTGTGTTATTGGTGATATCTTTTTTAATGTTGACTTCTAAAAAGACTGTAGTTTTCTGCTCCCTTGCAGGATAAAGGTGATTTTGAGCTTTCAACATTGCCTGCACTTGTTCCAGTATTTACTTCAGCTTCAGGTGAAACTCTTCTTTTGCTTGTGAAGCATGCAGATCTCATTATTAACAAGGTAATTATGGCTGTCTTGTGAAATATTGAACTGATAAAATATTCCTTGTTTTACCCCATTGGTTTTTCTCTATGAATGAATGCAATGATAATCTTAGTCCGCAAAGGATCTTCACTAACAGATAGTTAGTTATTGGAATTTTCTTTGTTTTTTTTTATTTGTGACCAGTTCAATTTTTGTTCTTGTGTTCCCCTTGCAGGCCACACAGGAACATTTGATATCGCATGTTCTTCCTATGCTGGTCCGGGCTTATGATGACACTGATCCCCGGCTACAGGAAGAAGTTTTGCGACGAACTGTGCCACTGTCTTGTCAGCTTGACATGAAGGTTAACCTTGATTTATTTTGGTTGAAACCATTTGATTGTGTTGAGCCCCTCCACCATCAATGAAGTATTGTGCTTTTTTTTTGTTCGAAATCAATTGTTCAAATGATTTCTCACTTGTCGAATGAACTTAGCGTATGAATAAAGCATCCATAATTCTACATTGTGTATTCATTCAATGGTTTCTTCTTGCAGCTACTGAAACAGGCTGTGCTGCCACGTGTACATGGATTAGCTCTTAAGACAACAGTTGCTGTGGTATGCATAATATATGATTTAAATTCATAATTTTGGTAATTTATTTATTAGCTTTGATCATACCAATATGCATATGCATTAAAACATTATAGGACATTTACGACGAAAGGAGCTAGGTTGTATAAAATAGTTAAATAAAAGGAAAAGCTGCTGTCTTTGTTCCTATTCTAGCAGGCACATCACACACAGAAAAGAAAGAAAAGGATAAGGGCTATGTGATGTAGAATATATGATTTTCTTGTGTAGTTATGCACTATATCATGTGGCTCATTATTGGTCATTTGTTATTATCTGATATGCTACCAAACATTTTCGTATTAATGGTCATAATTTTATCGATGCTGTAGAATAGGCCTAGTAGTAAGTTTGTTGTTATGGACAGTTTGGTTTTCTGAATTAATGTTCAGTAATATATAATAGTGTAGATCTTAATATTTAGTTATGTGGTAGTGTTCTATCATTACATTTCTGTTTTTTCCCTATATTTTCAATTTTCCGAATATCTGCTGCTGGCTTTGGTAATTTCACCTCACTTTCAGGAAGACAGCATTCTGTACTTTATATCGTTCTGTATTTTTTGTTGCTTTCTTATTATCTTAATTGTTCCCTGCAAACATAGGTGCGAGTAAATGCCTTGCGCTGTTTAGGAGATCTTGTTCCATCCTTGGATAAAGTAGGTACACTGGAGATCTTGCAGACCCTTCGGCGTTGCACCGCTGTTGACCATTCTGCCCCAACCCTTATGTGCACCCTTGGAGTTGCTAATGCAATTTTTAAACAGGTTAATTCTTGATATTTTGTATTTAATATTACTGAATTATGAGCACCCTTTTTTCCTTGCCGATTGATGTACCTTACTACCTTTTACCAGTACCCTATGTAATTCGTTTGTCAATGATCCAGGGTGGTGTTGAGTTTGCTGCGGAACATGTGATTCCTCTCATCTTCCCATTGCTCACAGCACAGCAACTGAATGCACAGCAATTTGCCAAGTACATCCTATTTGTCAAGGATATCACAAGGTACCATTTACTGTCTTACTTGACACTCGATGCCGCAATCAATATATCAACTAAACCACTGTCTACTTCTACAGCAAGATCGAAGAGAAGCGTGGTGTGATTGTTACCGATAATGGGAATACAGAGGTAAAAGTATCTCCTTCATTGTCAAATGGTGTTCATTCTGAACCAATGTCGAGAGGTGTAGGACAAACTGGACAAATGTCAGCTGCAAAGAGCACCCCTGCATGGGATGAAGACTGGGGCCCTACTAAGAAAAACAGTGCTCCATCACTCTCTTTTGATTCCAGTGCGCAAACAAAGCAACCCTCGACAGGCCCTTTTGATTTCAGCACTCAAACAAAGCAACCCTCCACACTCCCTTTCGATTTCAGTACTCAAACAAAGCAACCGTCCACAGTCTCTCAGGTTACAGCAGCTACCATCTCACCTGCACAACCATTTCCATCGTTGCAATCTGTTGGACCCAGTTCAGGACCTCAAACTTCTGGTTCATGTGTTCCTGTTGACATAGAGTGGCCGCCTCGAAAAAGCACTTCATCTGACTCTAATGTGGCATTATCTTTTAACAAGGAGAGTAAATCTGGAGGACTGTCTAGTGATGGACTTGATGATATTGATCCTTTTGCCAACTGGCCCCCTAAACCAAGTAGCTCTGCTGGTATTTCAGCGGTTGAGCACCCACTAAGCACAAACCAAAGTATTTCTGGATTGAACACAGGAAACATAGGCTTTGGTGGCAGCGACAATTCTCTGGGGCAATTGAAAACCAACCAAATGAACTGGTCAGCGAAACTTAACAGTACCAATTTAATGGGCATGAACTCAACCGGCAGCTATTTGAACCAGGGCAACTCAGCTCTGGGATTTGGAAACCCAATTGGAGGACTGAGCACTGGTCTCTCCAATCCAAGTAGTTCCAGTGCAGGCCAGAGCATCATGCAACCAAAATCTGATTTTGGATCACTATCACTGTCAACGAATTCTGCACACGGCCTGCCCAAGCTTGCCCCTCCTCCAACTGCTGCTGTTGGAAGAGGGCGTGGTAGAAATCAAGGGCAATCAGCACTCTCCCGAGCATCACGGACCCCTCACTCCAATGCTTCATCAGAGCAACCGCCTCTTCTAGATTTACTGTAGCAATAGAGGAATGTCTCTGTTCTTCCTTTTGCAAATGGCATTGGGTAGTTCACAGCGTTGAAGCCTTCTCTTTCTCAAACCAGCTTGCAGCGATAATGTATTTTCTTGTATGTTTGAAACTGGACGGCCTCAGTTCATAGTCCCAAAGAAGCTGCTTCGGAGCCTTCCTGAGAGGTTACAGAATGTTCTCTTGCTTAGGGTTTTGTTTCTTTCAGTGCTGATGCCCTCTTCGAATTGGCGAAACAGGATAAATTTTATTTGTGTATAATATCTTTGTACAAACTCGGCTGTAGATTGTAGAGTTCATGAATACGGTCAACATGTTTGTTGGGATGTGAAATTTTTATGCTCAGAATGTACTACCAGGTTTAGTGGTCCTCGTGCAGATGGACCCAGGTACACCATGTAATTCATTCATTCTAGGAAGGGCCGTGTTGTGTAGTGTAGCCGGTCAAACATAGGCCCATCTGCAATTCTTCTGGCTATTGTTGGAAGAAACTGTTGTTGATAAACCATCCAAGTTTCCTGTGATTACAACTGTTTAAAGTGAAAATGCATGTCTGGTCAACACTTTGGCTTCATCATTCCCAACTAATTCTGCTTGGTTTGAGATGCTTCTCTTCCTCCTAATTTGAAAATCTATATGATCATGTCGAGTTGTGGACTGTGGACAAACTGTTCTTGGTTGGATTTTTATGTGACCACTCTGATGGCACTGGTTCCCTGCCAGTTCGATGATGCAGCAGGAGACAAATGGCTCACAGAAAATGGCAAGCTGGCCTTCACCGCAATGCCGCTCTATCTTCAGTCAGAAACCACTGTGCCTCCCTCTACATCCTCTCTCATCATGGGGAGCTCAAGATGGTCATGTTCTTGCAGCCTCGCACACCCCCATGAGTTCCTGCAAGCCCTTGCAAGGCAACTGCAGGTGCATGCACGATGCATTGATTGATTGTGTGTTGGGAGGGGCAAAGAGCACTGTGCAAGTGTGCACGCAACAGCCATGGGTAGGCTCCTGATCAGGAACGGGAGCCTGCAAAGGGGACGGACGGATCGATGGAGTGCCATCTGCCATGTGATCACATTCATTCGTCCATTCATAGTGGGGGCAAAGACGAGACCGTGAGAGGCATCTTGCAATGATGCATACGCGTTACGCCTGCCTAGATGATAGAGGTGCTACAATGCCTGACAAATGTACTGTAACAACAACATCGCAACAAGAGCAGAGCATATAATTTGGCAGGGAGGGGCAGTACTGCAAGACAACATTAGGTCATGGGAGATGTCGTCGATGGGCAGGGACACGAGAGGATGGCAATGTCAATGGAGCAAGGAGGAATACAGCGGTTTGGACCGCACACACAGCGGGTTCGAGGTACAGCACTGTGCAGGATTTCAACAGCTTCGGCACTGTAGCATACATGTCATATTCTCCTTTCCTCACAGACATGCGACGACCGATTTTGTGTACGCAATTGCATGATAAAACAAACCTAAAATCTGAGCGCTCTGGTCAGCGTGAGAAGCCAAATGAGCGATGCAAAAGAGCTAGGTTTATATATACCAGAAGTACATACTAGCAAGGTTAGGTTACTATTCATGATCGAAATGACGACAGAATGGAACTTCAAATTTAAGTTGATACTCTATTGTGCTGGTAGTTTCTACAAACTGTGGTCCGAACGTAGATACAATACATTACGTGAGGCAGTCATTGGAGTTACCAGCCGGAGCGGTGGCGTCTTTACGTTTGTAATGGGCCACGATACATAGGTAGAGCCCGGCCGACGTTCGTGGACACAAGTGGATAGCTATTAGTACGTGTACGTACAGAGCATGGAGACTAGTTTATAGACTATAGAGTGATGTGGCGTTGGAACTTTCTCGTGCTCCAGGTAAATAAATTTCTGACGGTGTCGACGTTTTTGTGATGGAATTAGTGCTAGCATTTGAGACTAGGTAAGTACCGAGAGACTTACTGTAGCTAAAAGCCATTTACGTACGTACCTATACGCAGTAGTACATCCGGCGTTCCATAACAAAAAAGGAGCAAGCGCTTGTATCCAGTTTGCTTTCGGCCTACAAGCACAAAACACTTCTAGATACAAAACTGAAAAGGCGTCTCCTGTTGCAGTATCGTTTTCAGAGCAACTATGAAGTATGAACTGTGCGCAAGGAGAAAGAGAGAGATAGAGCAGGATGAGCAAGGATAGGATATAGAGAAACCAAAGTTACGAGTCGATTGCATCTCCCTAGCTAACGAGTTTTTCGGTTTTTTTCCCTTCGGGCATATTTGTTTTTCAAATCTATCTCTCGTAAGAATGTTTTTTAAAAAATAGTCATCTCTTCATCATAAAATGTACTACAGACGACATATATCACCTGTTGTGTTCCTCGTATCGCAACAAGTCGTAGATACCGTGGGAACACCGGCCGTCGTGGCAGGTCTGTGGCCTCACTGTGGCAAAATCGGATACTATGGACGCATGCCACGCCAGACGTGGCACGGTCCTAACGCAGTTCCTATGCACGGCAGATGTCGTAGGGTGGGGTGGCATGGTAGCAGGACCTACCACGGTGCCCTAGTACAGTAGCGATCTACTGCCGTGTCATCGTGGGGGCCGGACACCCACCGCGGTACACGGATGTGACATCTAACACGTGTCACCTATCACTGTTTTTACGGTTAAGGATAAGGCTATTTAGCAATTTTATTCGTAAAGAGATCAAATTTATCTATACCCCTTTATAATGCACCTAATCATTCTTTTCTACGTCCACCCCAAATAATGCACCCCACTAGAGATGACCCAACCTTCATGCACCCAGCGAAACGTCCCCAGAAACTTGCCTCCATCAAAATTAACCTCTCAGATCTTTCCTCAGCTTTACTCACCCACATCCGATGGCCATTGTTTAATGTGTCTAACTCATCCTCGTGGGCCCAAGCAGATCTCCCCACCTCCAAAGATCATCTCAAGGAAAAGGAAACAAATATCCTGGAATTAAGGAAAAGGAAACAAACGTTCTAGAAAAGGAAAAGACCATATATTACGTGCTAGAAAAAGGAAACCGGAAGACAGGACAATATACTAGTAATAATAATAATAATAATAATTGTTGTAAAACGTAGTCGTTCACCCACGATCAATCAACATCACACCAACGATATCACAAGAACAAGAACAGGAGCACGCAGAATATAAGGGTGGAGCTCTCTTGCTTTTTTATTGGATTGATCTTTTACATGGGGGAAGCCCAATATATAGAGGAAAGCATAAGAGATGAGTTCGGATTCGCCCACAAATAAGAGATAGATGGTAACCGATTCGGTTACGGAAATCTTATCTCATAACACTCCCCCTTGGGCGAATACCACGTAATGCACATGTCTCGTTAAAAACTCCACTCAAAAACCCAGTGGGAAAAAAGGAGATGGAGAAAAGAGTACATTGCACTCGTACTTTGTGTAGCACTAGTTGCCTCGTTAAAAACCTTTATGTGAGAAACTTCAGGAAAACTCACTAAGGGAAAAGAGTACAACTTATAATCTTCTAGATTTAAATTAGGATCTTCAGGATCACCATAAGGGTTATGATTCAAGGGTTCACTCCCCCTGAACTTTGCATATCTCTAAGTCTTCTCATCCCAATGCCTTTAACACATCTTTGAAATGTGGATTTAGACAGGATTCAGCGAATAAATCTGCAAGATTTTCACATGACTTAGTTTGCAAGATTTTTTATCTCACCGTTCTTCTAGAGTTCGTGAGGATAGAATATCTTAGGAGCAATATGCTTCGTGATATTACTCTTTACATAACCCAATTGCATTTGTGCAACACAAGCAGTATTATCTTCATAGATAATAGTGGGGGTATCGACGGTTTTAAGGCCACATGATTTCTGGATGCGGTTAATCACACGTCGTAGCCAAACACATTCTTGTGAGGCTTCATACAAAGCTATGATCTCTGAGTGGTTGGTAGAGGTAGCCACCAAAATCTTTTTACAAGACCGCCAAGAAACGGCTGCACCACCACAGAGAAAAACAAAACCAGTCTGTGATTTGGCACTGTAGGGATCAGACAGGTAGCCAGCATTCGTGTATCCCACTATGGTTAAGTCATGGTTCTTCTGGAAAAATAATCCAAGATCTTGAGTACCTCGGAGGTATCTGAGTAAAGTCTTGACACCAGCCCAATGTCTTCTGGTTAGGGCTGCACTATCTCTTGCTAGCAAATTCACTGCAAATGCATTATCAGGCCTTATGCAATTCGCAAGATACATCAGTATGGGACTTCAGGTCCTAAGACTTTCTCATTTTCCATCCTTGGTCTGAAAGGGTCTTTATCCACTTCAAGGGATCTTACGACCATGGGGCGTTTTAACGGATGCGATTTATCCATATTAAACCTTTCCAACACCTTCTGGGTATAGGAAGACTGGTGTACAAGGATTCCTTCTGGGAAATGCTCTAGCTGCAGGCCTAAACAAAATTTAGTTTTACCCAAATCTTTCATCTCAAAACTCCGTCATGAGGTAAGCACTTGCTTCCTCTGTCTCCTCTGTGGTTCCGATGATATTCAGATCATCGACATATAACTGAGATGATACAAATCCATTCTGAGATTTCTTTATGAACACACAGGGGCAATATTCCTTCTTCAGGAGAAACTCACTAAGTCGGTTATACCACATTCTCCCCGACTGTTTTAATCCGTATAACGATCTCTTCAGTTTGATGCTATACATGTTGCGATTATTAGGATTCGGAATTGTAACTCCTTCAGGGATTCTTATGTAAATATCCGTATCCAGTGACCCACATATATGAGGTCACTTCCTCCATCAACTGCATTGATAAGTTTAAGCTTGCTGCCATTAATATTAATTTTCGGAACGTTATTCCACTTTTTACAGGAGTATATATTTCATCGTAATCGATGTCGGTACTCTGCGTGAACCCTTGTGCTACAAGCCTCGCTTTATATCTCACCACCTGAGTATTTTATTTCTCTTCCGGATGAAAAAACCCATTTGATCCTACATGGATTACTTTAGGAGATGTTTGGTCAACGGGACCAAAGCTTTCCTTTTAATAAGCGGGCGCTGCCTCAATTGCTTCTTTTGTTTGACCCTATCTGAGTGCTTCTAGCACTTTGCCATGGACTTTGGTTCTGGATCCAGCTTTAGCAATTTTAGAGGCAATTATATGTCGACAATTGTAGTCTTTCTTTTATACAATTCTCCTGCATCACTTCAGGGATATCTCTTTATAAATTTCTTCCAGCTCCTCATGATTTCCCACAACGATAGAGTCAGGTGTTCCGATTTCAAAGATGGGATTGTGCGCAAAATATCTGTTGGGGTTATCATCTTCAGGATGGATCACTTCAGGGATGTTACCATCTCCAAGATGGCTCACTTCAGGGATTTTCTCAACATCAGATTGAGCTTCTTCTACTGTCATAGGTAGTGTTCTCATTTGTTTGGTTCTCTACTTCTGCGGACGTCTCCGCGGAATTGAGTCCCGTGCACCTGGAGGCCTCCCCCTCTTTTTATCATGAGGGTCAACAGTGGATTCAATATCCTTCTAGGGTATTTTCACTCTTTCAGGTGCATATACTGCAGGTATATGATATATGAGATCTTTTCACTCCCTTATGATCAGTGAAGGCATTTGGCAGATGTTAAGCTTATTTGTTGCAGATTTATCATCCTCCGAACTTCAAGTTCGGTCTCTGTAGTGCGTGGATCTAAGGACTCGGTATTCTCTAATGTGGTACTTATCTCCCCCTAATGCCGAAAAAATGTCCTTAGTACAATCAGCGTACCGAGCCATATACAGATCCCCTGTTATAGGCTCTAGGTATTTTAATACATGACGGAGATTCATAACCTACATAGATCCTCAACTTCCGGTAAGGTCCTATGGTGGTACGCTATGGTGGAGAGATTGGCATGTATATAGTACAGCCATATTTTCGCAGATGGGAAATACTTAATTCTTTTCCACACACTATCTGCAACGGGGAAATTTCATGATGTGCAGTTGGTTTGAGTTGAATTAATATCGCAGTATGCAGCACTGCGTGGCCTCAACAACTGGTGGAAAGCCTACTATTCTGCAAGAGCGGCCAAGCAATAAGTTTTTATTCTTTTAATATAATGACTCTACAAAGCCATTTTAAGTATGGACATTAGGTACGAGATGCTCTACATTAACTCTCAGAGCCATACAACAATCATTAAATGCTTTTGAGGTAAACTCGCTAGCATTGTCTATTTGTATAGACTTGATCCTTTCTTCTGGAAAGTAGGCTCTTAACTTAATAAATTGGGCAGAAGCATGGTTCCTAGTAGATAAGAGATATACATCGGACCATCTAGTAGAAGCATCTATCAATACCATAAAATTTCTTAAAAGGAGCCCGACAGGGGTTGAACAGGTCCATAGATATCACCTTGAATTTTCTCCAGGAAATTCAGTGATTCCTCCCTAACTTTTTAGGTAAGAAGATATAAGAATAAGCTTTCCTTTAGCACAACCAGGGCATAAGAAAAACTTCAGGTCTAGGAAAGACTTTATTCTATGGCCAGCAGAAAAAATAATTATTCTTCTTATACTATTCAACTCAGGGTAACCCAGTCGATCTGCCAGATCTTAAATATATCTGAGTCTTTTTTTTCTTCATCGCAACACAAACTTCAGGTTTTATATGTGCATAGTATAATCCGGAGGAGAATAAATAAAGCTTTTAACCACACATTTATTACACCCATTAAACTTAGTCATGAGTAGGTATTCTGTACCATCCTCATTCACTATCTCCATACAAAAGCGATTAAAGGAGTACGACTGGACTCAGGGTACAATATGGCATTCTTCCAGTGCCAACCATGAGAGTATCGCTTCTGGCGATAGTCCTAATATTTTCAATTCACTTAGTGTGGTACAATTGTCTTCTAGACAGATTTTCTCCTCTGCCATCAGATTATGCTTTGTTCTATATTGGAAGCATGATTTAACAATCAAACAATTATTGCATCAGAAACAAATTGTAGTATATAGAACAAACATAGCACAATTAATCAAATATCTGAGAAATATCAATTTATTCAATTTTCGAGTGATAATCGCTCAACAGGAGCGTAGACCAAATGTTCGTTCAGGAACTAGGGTTAAACTGATAAGGAGACTTATAAGGAATATGTGACATCGACTTAGTAAAGTGAAGGGATATTTAGGAGACTAATCCAGTCTCCACATGAGATGTAGATGCCCTCCTGGGACTCCTCGAACTCAATAATTTCAAGAATCATATCATCACACTTCTCAACATCCGTATCAACAACAGGTTGAACGATGAAGTATGACTTAATATTATTTCTTCGGGTCTTATCTAGTTTTCCAGTGGATTGCATGTAAAGGTCTACCACATGCTTCGGGATGCAATAGTTGCATGACCAATGGCCAGTGCATCAATACATAAAACAGGGTTTGCAGCATTACTTCTGGAAGCCCCTGGCCCTTTACCTTTACTTTTCCACTATGAATTGCATCTTCCCCTATTTGATTTGTCATTCCTCCACTTATCCCACATATTCCATTGGCCCTTTCTGCGGCTTTGGCTATTGCTAGCCTGTTGAGCATTTGCATATGCTTCGGGCATTGCAAAACTCCATTAGGAAGTACATGATGATTCTTCACCAGGAGTTCATCATGCTTTTCTGCTTCTAGCAAAATGCATATAAGCTCGAAGTACTTCTGGTACTTGGCGATGATCCTGTTACGGCAGTATCATTATATTGGGGTGGAATGTGCACGATATCTTGTCGATCTTTTTAGCATTAGTAACTTTCTGATTACATAATGTTAGATCAATGACCGTATGAAGATAGTGCCTCAGGAGGTGCAAAGCCGTACATCTGGCGGCTTCGGGAAGAGCAGGGGTACCAGCTTCAGGCTGGAAAAACAGTAGCCCCAAAAGATCGAGCTATCAGATTAATCTTAGTATTCATTGCCTGTGAAAGGTAATTGTTGCCATTCAGGGCAAGTTTGATAAATTCCCTCTTTGTGATGTCCAACATATCCTATTTCTATTTATGCAAAATGATTTTTACTACTGGTAAAATCATTATATTGCATACTCACTCTTCAATCAGTAAAGCTTGGTCTATATCTATTCAGTAGATAATTATCTAAAATTTCGCAGAATTTCTCTAGCAATTTTCATAGTTTTCTGCTAATTATTCAGCAATATTCAGAATTACCATGTAACAGAAAAATAAATCTCAACATATATCAATATGGAAATATGCTAGGACAACAAATTCAGATCTATGGAGCAATCAATATGCTATATGAAATTTTCGTAGCATTTTCATAATTTTCTGTTACTGATTAAGCAATTTGCAGAATTACTTAATGATAGAAAAATGAATCCCAACGCATATTAACATGTAACAATGCCGAGGAAAATGAATCCAGCAACACGACATACAACAATGGGTCATACATAATTTTTCCATAATTTTCTAGCATTTTTCTGTTAACTACAAAGCAATCTTCAGAATTACTTAAATAACAGAATATAAATTTCAGCACATATTAAACATGGCATGAAGCTAGAAAATAAACCCAGAATATGCAACTTCCTATGTGTGCTAAACATCAATTTACCAAATTTTATGAAAATCCGTATACCTAGAAAGTCGATTTCTAGGATTTATTCCCATTTTCCTGTGTATATATATATATTTAAGCAAATTCCGAAACCTCCTTTTTTTTCGAAAAAGAGGGCCGAGTGGGCTTCCCTTGGCCCACTTGAACGCTCGGCCCATGCAGGTCTTTGCAGTGTGGGGGCTAGGGTTTTCCCGCACCCTAGCCGTCACTTGACTCGTGTGACGCGAGTAGGGGCGGTGGCGCGGGGCTGCCGACGATGCGGCGGCGCTGGCCGATAGCGCGACGGGCGTGAGCGGCAAGACGGTGTGCGTCGGCGGCGACGCGGTGGGCGCGGCCGCCGCTGGCGATCAGAAGGCGACCGGCGTGGGACGATCGGCGGCACGGAGCGGCGGCGTGCGCGCGCGGCGTGCGTGGTCGGCGTGGCGCTAAGGTGCGGAGAAGCCGAGGGCCGCTTCACCGGCGCGCGCGCGTCTGAAGCTTCAAGAGCCAAAGGGCCTCTCCGCCGTCGTGCGAGCATGGACGCCGGCTGGTCCGCGATCGCCGCGCTGGAGCCGAAGGGCCGCTCCGCGCTGAGGGCACCGCCGCAGCTTCGATTCTTTGTCCGAGCTGGACCTCCACTCCGCCGCGTTTCGTGTGTGCACGGAGGTCGAACGGCCGCATCGTCTCGATTTCTTCGATGCCGACGAGGCCTAAGCGCCGGGCGCGGAAGCGGCGGCGATTCGCGTTGCTTGCGGCGGCGAGCCGGGCTCACGCGCGTCGGGCGCAACGGCGTCATCGGCGCGGCGGCGACGGGCTCACGCGTCGGTAGCGCGGCGGCGCAAAGCGCTGGGAGCCCGAGCGCCTCCGCCGACGGGCGGTAGCCGAGGCGGCACGCGACGCGAGGAGCCGAGGCGCGAGCGCGCTGGGAGCCCAGCGGCGCAGACGGGCACGCCGCCGTTCGTGAAAGCGAAGCGGCGATGCGGCATGCACTTCAGGTGCAGATGCCACAAATTTTTTTTGATGAATAGTAGAGATGCATGAACAAACACCTGAACAGTACATCGAACAACAATATGATTTGCAAGATCGCTATTATAATGGATGTACTCACGTAGGGCTTGCGGTAGCGTAGATCGCGTGACGCAGGATGAATCTGACGCAGTGTCGATTGTCGCAGGCAGACGATCACAATTTGGCCTTGGTAGAACGCTCGTGCTGATAACGTGTTGTAAAACGTAGTCGTTCACCCACGATCAATCAACATCACGCCAACGATATCACAAGAACAAGAACAGGAGCACGCAGAATATAAGGGTGGAGCTCACTTGCTTTTTTATTGGATTGATCTTTTACATGGGGGAAGCCCAATATATAGAGGAAAGCATAAGAGATGAGTTCGGATTCGCCCACAAATAAGAGATAGATGGTAACCGATTCGGTTACGAAAATCTTATCTCATAACAATAATGAACCAAAAAAGATCAGGCTTCCTAGCTGACCAGGCAACCTCATTCTCCTCTGTCTCTCCTCCTTGAACAGAGATTATAGATCATGGATCAGTCGCAGGACTAATACCTAGCTGACCACGTGGCGTGGGCTGGCCCCCGGGCCACTTGTCAGGCAGGAGTGCCACTGCCCCAGGGATGCGGCCGCGGTAGCTACAGCCCCGGCACGGCGGCACGCACGTGGTTACGTCACCCTCGCCCAAGCAACCTAGGGGCGCGCGCCTCCTCTACTCTGCTCTCTCAGCTCATGTTGTTTACGTCGTCCTCCTCATCCCACGTGCAGCCTTGTGCTATTGCGTAATCCATGGACATGGATAGACTGTTGTGTCCGGTTTGAAAATGGAATAGAAAGTTTATGATAAAAGCATAAATAAAAATCTTTTATTTTTTAAAATGAAAACAGAAAAATCGTACGAAAGTGGAAACAGAGAGCCAATTTTGACGGAAATAGAATAGAAATTCCGTATAAATAAAATCAGAAAATCTTGCTGGCCCGGAAAGTAGAGTGCAACAAGGCAAAAGAAAACCGGGTGTTAGGTCGAGGATGCCGACTAGAAGGGGGTGAATAGGCGGCTTTTAAAATTCTCTCGCTAATTTCTACAAAGCAATTCACCCCTAATTATCCTAATACCAAAACCTTAACAAATATTAATGCGGAAGCGATAAACTAAGGTTTTGACAATTAAAACCTAAAACAACTAGGCTCACTATGTGCACTAACTAATTATATCTCTAACAAGAATATGCAATTCTAAAAACAAGCAATCAATCAATTTAATTCTATGAATATAAATTGCTTGAACATAAATAACAAACACAATGCAAGCACAAGAGACACGATACTTTTTACCGTGGTGTTCGGAGACTTGACGGTCTCCCCTAGTCCACGTTGAGGTTAGCCCAAACGAATTGGACCGGCTCCACGAATTGAGCACCCACCTCGAATCCACTAGTGGTAGCTCCTTTTTCCTCTCGGGTAGGCGAGCTCCAACCTTCACAAACTTTGCCGGGGCTTCTCACAACCTCCGTTGAGAGCTCCCGCGCACGACGTCGCTACGCCGTCTAGGAGGCGGCAACCTCCAAGAGTAACAAGTCAAGCCCTTCCGCTTGAACCTCACCAAGTGCAACACATGCACAAGGATCCTCCTCAAGTGCAACACATGCACAAGAGGCTCTCAATCCACTTCCTAATTGTAACACATGCAATTAGGACTCACTCTTAGCTCAAAAGGCAAATTAGAGAAGGCAACACATGCACTTCACCCCCAAGAACACACATTTGATTTCAGCCACCAGCAAATGCCCCCCAAGGCATCCTTTTATAGCCTCCAAGCCAAAACTAGCCGTTGGGGGCTTAATATGGAAAAACTCAGCAAACTCGGTGCTACCGTCCTACTGGGACCGGTAGCACCGGCCTCCTCGCCAACGGCTACAAAACTAGCCGTTGCAGGAAAACCGGTAGCACCGGCCAACTGGGAGCGGTGCTATCGCTCGGGCGGTAGCACCGGCCTCAACCCCGGTTGCACCGGCCTCAGGCCGAACTCAAAACACTCTCTCTGGAAAAATCACACGGCCGGAGGCGGTAGCACGGCCTCCGGTGCTACGGCCAAAGCTGCAGGTAGCCGGACCCAGTGCTACCGGCCTTACAAAGGGCAGACGGCCGCCTAAGGGAGAAAACAACATTTTATACAAAAACTTTTCTCCAAACCATTAAAGATATATTCTTGAGCTATGTGAGGATCAACACATGATCACAACACTATGCAAAACACATTTGCATATGTTAATCACATACTCAAAGAATCTCATTAAACACAACTTATTTGCAAAACACATTTGCAAATAAACCAAGAACTTATGAGATCAATCCTCTTAGCCATGTGATGATCAACACATGATCAAGTCAATTTGCAAAACACATTTGCAAACCCTATTCACATGCTCTAGGATCGAAACCCATAATCTCAAGTTCATTTGCAAAACACATTTGCAAACAACAACTCTAACTTATTTGCAAAACACATTCGCAAATAAACTCCGAACTTATAAGATCAATCCTCTTAGCCATGTAAGGATCAACACATGATCCCGACACTTTGCAAAACACATTTGCAAATGCCAACACATGCTCTAGGATCGAACCTTATAACTTCCAGCTTATTTGCAAAACACATTTGCAAATAACAAACCAACACTTTGCAAAAATATATTTTGCAACCAAACCAAGCTTAGCCTTGTGATGATCAACACATGATCCAATCACAAGATAAAACACCAAAGCATGAGCTCTCTATTTGCAACACATGCAAATCTCTAGCACCATGCAAACAACTACAACAAATTCAAGTGCATGAGCTCTCTATTTGCAACACATGCAAATCTCTAGCTCCATGCAACCACTTTAAACCAAATCAATTAAGATTCAAATAAGATGCAAGCATGAGCACCCTTATTTGCAACACATGCAAATACTTTGCTCATGCAAAATCCAATGCACAAGCTTCACCCATTTGCAACACATGCCAAATGGTTAGCTTCATGCAAACACCAAACCAAGAGAGTGAGCTAGAGTGAACCGGATCGAGTTCATCAACACATGATGAAGCTCAAGCTAAAAGACTCAACCCCTCTTAATAGTACGGCACCTAACAAGCAACCCGGTCTCACAACCAAACACCGAGACCGATAAAAGACTAGGAAGACATCCTTAGCCCTAGCTAGTTATACCTTTGCCGCACTTGATCCACTTGGAGCTTTTATGATTTCCAATCATCTTCTCTCCAGGATCACCTCTTCTTCTTCTTCTTGGTCATCAACGCATGATGAACCTTCTCTAGCCCTTCTCTTCACTTCGGGATCACCTCTTGAAGCTCATCAACACATGATGACTTCTTCTTCCCGATTCTTCATCATCTTGGACTTAACCTACTTCACAACTCATGGAAGATGTTAGTCCAACAAACACGGTTGTCTCAATCATCACCGCACTCCATTAACACATAATGGATGCCTCTAAGATCGATTGAGCACAACCCAAATTAATTTGAATGATTAATTGTTGTCTTGAGCACTTTGATGCAACTAATGCTTCATTATACTCAAGAACTTTTCGCTTGTCTTTAATCAACAAGGAAACACCATCAACACATGATGAAGTGTTCTTTGATTGATTGAGAGACAATCGAACTCAATTTAAACTCATTTAAATTGACATGAGCATATAACTACACAAGTCATATATACTCAAAAGATTGTTTCAAGGTCTTGATCCTTTATATTGTATGACAAGAGGACATGGATCAATACAATTGAAACATCAAGTTAAATTATAAACTCCCCCTAGATGTGTGCATTCATGTATATATGAATTAAAAACATAATGCACATATTTGGTCTAAAGCAATGGAAGAGTTCATACTTTAACTTGAATTTCTAAGTATGCATTAAGACGATAGAGTGATTACAAGTGCATACCTTAGGTTTTCCATTTTCCATCCAAATATGAGACTAATCAGAATAAAGCTCAATTAAACATGTTAGTATCATAATGATTAGATTTGTCATTAAACAATGATTAAACATTAATATTAAACCAATTACCAAAACTAATAGAGCTTGAACTTACACCGGGTGTCGACCTATAAAAAAATTTGGAGCTTTTAAATTCGTTTTCTAATTTAAATAATATCAGAAATATATATTGCTTTATAGAAAATATCAAATAGAGTTAAAAAATTCTCGAAAATATTTTATAACATTTTGAACTTAGAATAATTATTTCCAGCAAGATTTTGTTTTTTTTCTTCTCAAATCAATTATTTATTTAAATCTGAAAATAGCAAAAATTATTAATTAAATGCTAAAATTCAGAAAATTTTTCATAAAATACAAATAAGATGCTCAATTAAAAAATTTGCAAATTTTTAGGGTGTTACAACTAGAAACATATCTGGATGAAATTTTTCGCTTTCATTTCCGTATCCGCTTCATTTTATTCCGTATCAATTTCTGTCACTATCCGTTTCTGGGGTTTCCGATTTCATTTCCGTTATAGTAAAAAAAATGTAGAAACAGAAATGGAACAGCCTTTTTACCTACCGTTTCTATCCCTAGTTGTGTCCCTTGCGCGATTTATTGCGACGGTTAATGGAACATATATATGAGTTAATTATACAATAAAAGAAGTAAAATTTATCTTATAAAATATTTTTTTCTTCCAAAAATGCTTGTGCAGATTTCTTAATTAAGTTGATAAGCTGGTCGAATTTTATGAGTTCATTGCATTTTTAAGATCCTTGGATATGCAGTAGCACGTCATCGGATACGCTCTATCTAGAAGAAGGCTAACATTATTAGCGGTGTATTTGCTAGTGTATGGAGTGTAAGAAATCTAGTAAAAATATTATTTACGAAATACAAATTATTCCTCAAAAGTAAATCAGCACGATGGCACCAACTGACCATGCAGGAACAGGACGTGTTGTCAAATGTGATAAAAAGTGCCAGCTTCCAGCTAGCCAATGTTGCTGCTCCGGGTGAGGAATCCATGGAACCAACCAATCAAGCGGCCGCAGAAGATTGGAGCTGTTCTTCTTTCGCCCCACAAGCACACCTTGGTGGTGACGGCCACAGGCCCTTGCCTCCTCTCCTCTTTTTTCTCTTTCCTTCTAGAGAGGGAAACACAAGAGATTATACTACTTGTTGTGCTTCCTTGCATTGCTAGACTGCATGTTCCTAGACTAACCTGGGATTCCCTGCAGGGCAGTAAAAAGATTAACAAGCTCCAGTATATCCAATCGCAAACTAACCATGCAATGCCCAATAGCGATTGGTGGAGGGTATAAGGGAGATAGATAGCTGCCATGCAATGCAATGCAGTGCAAGCAAAAGACAAGAGGCAAGAGCCCCAAATGGTGGCCTTCTTGGGGGACGGGAAGGTATGGGCATTGCTTGGGGTTTTGTTCCATTCCGCTGCCAATGCTGGCATCTCTGGAGCAGGCAGCGTGCCACAATATCAACCCACTCCCAATTGCTCCCTACCGTCTATCAGCGCAACATATCTAGTGTAAAATATATCTTTAAGGTGTTATTCATACAACCTTTAATATAAATTATCTGATCTAAACTCAACCTATGAGATAGAGGTGAGATGGATTCCCACCACTTGAGACATTTTTGCAATAAAAACCCATAAACTTTTCAACCATCTTACAAAAACATCTTAAATGGTTGGTATCCTACCTCCATCTCATACGTTGAGTCTAAATCGGATGGTTTACATCGAAAGTTATATAGGTAACAACTTAAAGTCAGTTTAAAGTAGATATATCGCTGTCTATCGGTGCTTCAACTCACAACTCACAAACCTAGATAACATCTAGGTTTAAATTTGGAGGAATATGGCAAGCTAACGTTTGTGTATATGCCACTCGAACACTCGCTATCAACAGAAATAGCTGTTGTAAATATGTTGCTGTAGTGGTGTACTTACAACTTCACGGCATCATTTCTTATACACTAGAATGGTATCACCTGGTTTATTTGCGGTTTTAGACCGCGTTTTCATAGTTTATGTGATTGCGATAGGTAGTGGTCGAACTAGAAATTTTTTGTTGAAAGTGCACACTTCACACGTACAACTCTATAATATTATACGATAATTTCGTAAGATTATAAATCCAATACATATATTTGAAATTTACTAAAAATACAATACAAATAGTTCTAAGGTCTTAAAAATTTCAAACCACTAAAATTAGAACTAATTCAATAAATAATTTTGAAGCATTCAAGAGCTGATCGTGTGGCGCTTTTAAAATTTTTGTGTACCCCTGGTACCGCCCCTGAGATAGGGTATCTTCGGTATTCGAGTGTATAGTGGCATACCAAATATGCAAGTGCTATCAGGACAGGAGAGAATATTTCTGGGGGTTAAGTAGGAATAGGATTCAAGGGAAAAGGACCTTGCAAAAGCAAATTAATGTACGAGATGTCTTGTCCTGTTCTGCGGTGTGACCACTTTCAGATCTACGAGGAGAAGCCAGGGTGCTGGCTGTGCCTTTCCAGTAAGTCCCATTATATGGTACATGTCAAGGGGAAGAGATCAAGGCAGTAGTTGCCACGAGCAAACCTTAACTCTTGGTTGTTGGAGCCCATGTGCATGGATGTATGCATCTGCTCTCATCTGAAACACAGAAGAACCTATGCAAAAAGCCATGTTTTGCCATGATGGATTTTGTGAGATGCTCTCTAGCTACCAAAAAAGTTGCAATAGTGTTGGATAGAGTCCGGATAGGTTAGAGATAGGTTCAGAACAGATTGTAAACAATGCTATATTAAAGGGTGTGGAGATCCAATAGGACATATAATTTTTCTAAACTATACAGTATCAGAGCTCTAACATCTTAGCTGACGTTCCCGATCCATTGCCCTTGTCTCCAATCCGCCATTCTTTGCTGCTCTTCAACACCAACTCTCTCCCCACTGCCACCGCTCGCCGCTTGGATTCGCTTGGGTCGCCGCCGTATAGATTCACTCAGGTCATCGCCGTATAGATTCACTCGGGGGTGCTGTCGCTTGGACTGCCACCATGCAGATCCACAA
This sequence comes from Otatea glauca, assembly GCA_036346275.1. NCBI lineage: Eukaryota > Viridiplantae > Streptophyta > Magnoliopsida > Poales > Poaceae > Otatea > Otatea glauca. The sequence continues at coordinate 50,601,284 of CM070711.1, forward strand.
GGGGTGTCGCTTGGGTCACCAACACTCGGATCCACTTAGGGGAGGGCACCGTCGTTCAGTCTCTCAAGTTGTTGCCGCTTCTCGCTCGGCCGATCGAGATCTCGTCGAGAGAGAGAGAGAGAGAGAGAGAGAGAGAGAGAGAGAGAGAGAGAGAGAGAGAGAGAGAGAGAAGGAAGGAAGAAAGGGGACTCGAGAGAAAAGGAGGAAAATAAAGAAAAAGGGAGAAGAAAAAAGAAGAAAAGAAAAAAGTAAAAAAAGGTTTGCTATGTATTATTATTATTTTTATCGTATGTGTATCAGAGGTGCCACGTCTGTGTTTTCTGTTGACATTGATGCTTGAAGGATTGTTGTGATCATGGAGATACGTTCGAACGAGATGACTCCGCAGGAGGAGGACACCGCAATGAAGGTTATTGAAGAGAAAAAGAGTGCAATTGTTGAATCGACTTACTCATTAGTCACATAAGGTGACATGAGAAGCATCTTACATGACCTTTTAGCGACGGATATGATTGGTCAGAGGGCTGGTACAAGATCATTTGAATTGAAGTTGGAGCTGATGCCGAATGATATGAAGTTAGAAGGGAGCAAGAATTACCTGAGTTGGTCTCGAAGAACTCAACTAATAAGGAGGACTAAGGGGTAGAACACTACCTACAAGAGACCTATGTTGAGCCTATACATAAGACATGCATGATTGGAGGATGTGGGACACCACCAACTCTGTGGTGGTGGCTTGGTTGCTAACTTTGATGTCTCCATCTATCGCTTAGATGCTAGAGACGATGCAGAATGTAGCGGAGATGTGGAAGACATTGAGCAATATGTACTCTAGGGTAGGCAATGTGATGATGATGGTGGAGGTTTAGGGCAACGTGGAGGCCCTAAAATAGGAGAAGACTATCCAAGAGTACGCTAGTTAGTTGCAGCAGCTATGGACAGACTTGGATCACTATGATGCACTGCAATTAATATGTGCTGATGACATTGAGGTTGGCAGATTGTGGCTGTGCTGCAATGCAAGCGAGTCACACTCTTCCTAAAGTGGTTGAACTCAGAATTTGAGAGCAAAAGAGCTGCCATGTTTTACTTGGCAAACCTACCTACTATGGAGGTTGTTTCAGCTATGGTGTAGGAGAAAGTTCGACTACGTGTGACGGGAAGCAACAACCCCAGTCAGATTTGCCTACGTTGTATGTAATGATAGGGAGTGCTACTACTATGTGGGTAAGATGACACCTGAGTTGTGTCTGTTCTCTCCCACGGTATGGTGGAGGCCGATGTGGAGATCGTGATGGTTATGATGATCATGGAGATCGAGGAGGAGATCAAGGTTATGGAGGTCAAGGTGGAGATCATGGAGGTCGAGTCTGGAGTAGGGTGTGGCTCTAGAGCCAATATGGCTATGGTAGAAGAAAGCATGTTTAGTACTCTGACAGGTGAGCAGGCTATGCAATGAGATCAATGGAAAAAAGACAAAGCATTAGAGTTTTCTCAAGATTCCACAGCAACACCTACTACCTCCTTTGGTAACTTTGCCAACTACACCCATGTGGGCAAAGGTACTTAGGCACAGACACTTGCATCCACATATAAGCATCCTCGTATTGATTGGATCATAGGTTGAGGGGCATCTAAACATGTCACAAGTTCTCTTAAAGCATTTGCATCCTACATTCTATATACACATTCTAAAACTATTCAGATAGCTGATGGGATCTCTCAGCTTATTTAGGGTGTAGGATATTTAGATGCACACCATCTATTGCTTTATCCTTGGTCTTGCATTTTTCGCCCTTTCCAGTTAATCTTCTTTTAGTTAGTTCTATCATCGACCAACTCAAATGCACTATCTTATTGATGTGGACTCTTGTCTATTCTAGCAGAAGAGAACTGGGAAGAGAATTGGGACTAGAATCATACATAATGGACTGTGTATGTTGATCAGTTAGATAGAGCATTGGTTGTGGCCATAGGAGGAGTCGAGGAAGAGGTTTTACTGCATCATCGTTGTTTGGGATATTCTTCGTTTGAGAGTTTGAGTCAGATATATCCTGAGTTGTTTAATAAAGTATATAAGAGTAAACTTGTGTGTGATGCTTGTGATTTTGGAAAGCGTACACGGTCTACTTATAGCAGTATTAGTCTTCGGAGTTATAACATTTTTTATTAATACGTTATGATGTTTAGGGTCTATGCTCAGTTACTTATGCGAGTGGTTTTAAGTAGTTTATCACATTTATTAATTACTATACTTGTATGATTTGGATATGATGAAGCATAAGAGTAAGGTCTTTCGACGTTTTCAGGACTTTCATAGGTTAGTGGCTACTCAGTTTGATGCAAATGTTTGAATTCGGCAAACATACAATTGAAATGAGTGTGCTAACAAGGAGTTGCAGCATATCTCTCAGAGAATATGATACATCATCAAGCCACTTGTCCAGGAACCCTATCGCAAAATGAAGTGGCTGAGAGGAAGAATCGACATTTGTTGGAGATAGCACATTCACTCATATTTTAGATGAATGTACCAAAGAGATTTTGGAGTGAGGCGGTGATGACGACTGCATATCTTATCAATCGCATGCTATATTGAATACTTGGGATGAAATATCCCGCTTAACTTATTTTGGGTCAACGGGAGTTCAAGGTTCCTCCTAAGGTGTTTGGTTGTGTTTGCTTTGTACAGGATCACCGGGCGGTGGTTGGCAAATTGGATCCTTAGGCTGTGAAGTGCGTCTTTGTAGGATATTCATCTAGTCAGAAGGGATATAAGTATCAGAACCCAATAGAAAGAAAATTATTCGTGAGTATGGATGTAACTTTTCGGGAGTTCGACCCATACTAAACGAGTTGCGTTGATATTGGTAAATTTTTAGAGGAGTTTGACGAGGATTAAAACCCTATTTTTCATTTAGGCCCTTTATAATAATTCGTGACCACGCGTTGATAAAATGAGCCCATAAAGCTTAAGGCCCATTACACATTAAACAAAGCCCATCCCTATTCGAACGGTTAGATCTCTGACCAGTTCAGTCAAAGATGGTATAACCCCTGCTTCACATTGATCGTCGCCGACTAGTGAATTGGCTACCCCGACCAGCTAACTGGTCGAGACAAGTGTTTTTTCCCGCACATGTCTCCGTGCGGACAGTTATCTGACAGGAACACGCAACCACCTAGAAGTTATCACCAGAAAAGGCACCATTCGGCGAGAAGACACCATTTGGCGGGAAAGGCGTCTCCCGGTTACATGACACCCTTTCTGGAAGTCAACTGCCGCCTCTTCATCCAAGATAAATAGGGGGCCAATCCTCGCTATCAAGAAGAATCTGAAGCTGAATCATTCGCATTCTGAAGTCATCTAAGAAAGTCTTTTTCCATCTAGCATTTAATAGTTGAGTTAGTGACTAAAAACATGTACTTTGTCAAAGTTGCTTGGCTAATAAAGAAACATTCCCATTGTCTCCATTTTGATATTTAGGGCCCCGCATTTTATTTATTTCCATAGTTTCGATTAAGGGACCCAAGGTCTTGGACATCGACAGCTGGCGCTAGAAGGAGGGCCTCCGAACATCAAAATCAAGGAACTCTCTACAATGGACGAAGATAATTGGTTTGATCTCGCCGATTATGCCCATCTCACTGCTGACGATGAGGTAATGGAGGAGCAATGTAAGTGCGACTTTTACTCTGAATATGTTACTGCGGAAGAGTTGGCAAAGATCAAGGCAGAGGTTGAGGTGAAGAATAATCATCTAACGCGCCAAAAGGTAAAGATCTCATTACTCCTCTAGTAAATTCAGAGGAATATGTCCATGAAGCATGTTCTATGGGAATTGATAATGAAAATGTGTCAAAAGGAAGTAATAACCTTCTGAGCAATTCAGCCTCGGAAGATCATCTCCAAGGTTTGGACTACACACCTTTATCGGATGAAGATGGAAGATTAACGCCCTCTGTTTACTCGGGTTTCCACGCTGCGCGGTCACTGGTGAAGTAGATGGGCAGCGGGCGGAACATGAAGAGCGTGAAGCCCAAGACACTGCCGAAAAAACTACTCAGAGTGAGTATGAGCGACGCATGGCAGAAAAACAAAAAACTGTTAACGAGGCCATACGCTTATATTTTCAGAATCAACCAAGCACCTGACGGAGATTTTAAGTCTCTAAAGGACAACCTCATCAATTTACATTTATTACGCCACCACCTCCATAGGTAGTGGCAAGAGACCCTAATTTTACTCAAAGCAGCTCACAACAAACAACCCCCATCGAGAAAATTCGCATTTATTCAAATGCAATCCTTAATCACCCAACAGAGGGGGCATATGCGCTAAATGCAACCGTCATAAGATTTATTGCTACTGATCTGTAAGAAGCTGCCAACGAGGTACAAATAAGGTCTATGACTACAATATCTCAGACCGAATCCCACGTGGAGGGATCCTTGTCTGGTCGGTGCCAGTAAGGCGCTAGCCACCAGCAAAGAGGAGGCCCATGACGGAGAAGCGTCTTTGAACACCTAACCCCAGGTGAAATTCCTAATCGTGGTCGGCAACAACCTCATTCTCCTGAGAATATGGACCAAATTCCTAACGTTCGATCACGTTTTGGTCTATATACAGGGTGCAAAGCTTTCTCCCCTGGGCTCAGAAACGTAACCTGGCCTGAAAAATTCAAGCCAAGATTACTAGAGAGTTTTGATGGAACTCAGAATCTATTAGAATTCTTACAGATCTATACTACTGCCATCCGGACTGCTGGAGGCGATGAAAAGGTATTGGCCAACTATCTTCCTATTGTTTTAATGGGATCAGCAAGAACTTGGCTGTTCAATCAGCTAGAGGGTTCTATTTATAGTTGAGAAAATCTGTGCCATGTCATTTTAAATAATTTTAAAAGTTTCTACACCAAGCCTAGTAAAGAGGATGATTTGCATCATCTTCGCCAAACTTCTGGCGAGAATTTGAAACAGTTTATTAAAAGGTTTGTAGAAGTACACAACACCATTCCTAACGTCTTTGATAGCTCTGTGATTCGTGCTTTCAAGTAGGCTATCCGTTATAAGAGGTTTACCAAAGATCCCAATATTCATCCGTCGTCTACCATACCAGAGCTTTTCGATATGGCAGACCGATACTCAGATGCACACGAGGCTATTGAATGGAACCGAATGGTTGATAAATGCCATACTCCACCACAACCCGATCTCCTAATATCGAAGGACCAGAAAATGAAAAAAATCTCTAAATCTGAAGATCATAAAAGGATGAATAAGAAAAAGAAGAATAAACAAAGCGCCCAACGTGAAGTTGCAGGAATTGCAGAACGACCAACATACTCCAAGGGGAAGGCACCTTGGAAGAAGACAGCTGGTCACTAGGACGACCAGTCTGGTTCATAAAATCCTGGTGTGACCAGTGGTAATGGTCGTTGGTGTCCATTACATAGGGTATCAGGGCTTGACCTGCGGAACTGCCGTACATGACAGTTGCGTATGGAAGATTTATACTTCGGCAAGGGTCCTATGCCTAACTTACTAGAAGATTCAAGCAACAAGGATGCAGATAGTGATGAGGAGATGGGCTATCAAAAGCCCAACAACCATGTAAATGTTATATTTGGTGGTTGATCTGCGTACACCTCAAAAAGGCAATTTAAAATTGCATGGAAGGAGGTAAACAATATCGACAACCGGATCGAAAAGCCAGAATAACCTAAGTGGTCGGAGGTCGACCTCACCTTCAACAGGCAAGTTGCCAAAAAAAAGGTATGTCAGTCCCCAGAAAGCTTCCATTAGTAGTTTGTCCTACTATTAGCAATTACAAAGTTGGAAGGGTTTTAATTGATGGGGGAAGTTCGTTGGACTTGCTTTTTATTCATACTTTGGATGAGAAGCAATTTCCTCATTCTAAGATAAGGCCTGTTACGAACCTATTCTTTGAGATTGTACCTGGTCCATCAATAACTCCAGTGGGATAGATAGTATCACCCGTCACCTTTGGAAATACTGATAACTTTAGAACGAAATTAATTTCATTTGAAATTGTTGATTTCGAGTTAGCATATAATGCAATTCTGGGTAGACCTTCACTAACTAAGTTTATGGAAGCAATTCATCATGCCTACCAGAGTTTAAAGATTTCTGGTCCAAAAGGCATGATTAATGTGTAAGGTAACCAACTTACTACACTTAATTGTGATCGCAAATCGCTCGAAATTGTTGATCAATTACCATTGAGTAACGACAATGATGCAGAAAAGTCTTGTAAAGCTAACAAGATGGAGAGACTGAAGGCAACTCCTCAGCCCAATGAGCAAGTAAAGCAAGTTCCCATTGATCTTGTTGACCAGTCAAAAACTATTCGGATAGGATCATCAATGGATGCCAAATAGGAAGACGCGTTCATTACTTTCCTCCGGGCTAATGTAAATGTGTTTGCGTAGAAACCATTCGATATGCCTGAAGTCCCAAGGGAAGTAATATAGCATAGGTTAGCCATTCGACCTGACATATGATCGGTGAAGCAGAAGCTACGGCGATTCACTCCTGATCAGCAAGAAGCCATCCGACAAGAGTTGAACAAACTCTTGAAGGTTGGTTTCATTCGCGAAGTTGATCATCCTGATTGGCTCACGGATCCGGTCATGGTCAAGAAAGTAAACAGTAAGTGGCACATGTGTGTTGATTTCACCAATTTAAATAAAGCTTGTCCAAAAGATGATTTGCCTTTGCTACGGATTGACCAATTGGTAGATTCCACAACGGCTGTAAATTGATGAGTTTCCTGGATGCATACTCAAGTTATCATCAAATAAGCATGGCAAGTGAAGATGAAGAGAAGTCTTCCTTCATAACCCCATTCGGTGTCTACTGCTACAGAAAGATGCCATTCGGGCTAAAAAATGCTGGAGCCACGTATCAATGACTCATGCAGAAAACTTTTTATAGTCAAATAGGGCATAATATCGAGGCTTATGTTGATGATCTCATTGTAAAGAGCAAAATTAGCTCTAATAATTTGTCAGACCTAGTTGAAACCTTCAATCATTTGAATAAATATGAAATTAAGCTCAATCTAGAAAAATGTGTCTTTGGTGTTTCTTCTGGAAAATTGCTTGGTTTCCTTATCTGTTCACGAGGTATTGAAGTAAACCTTGAGAAAATTAAGGCCATCGAATCCTTAAGACCACCTTATACATTAAAGGAGGTTCAAGATTTAACTGGTCGAATGGCTACTCTCAGTCGTTTTATTTCAAGATCAGGAGAACGTGGATTGCCTTTCTTTAAGGTAATTCAAAAACACGACAAATTTCACTGGTCAGATGAAGCAGATAAAGCCTTTAATGACATAAAGACTTATTTGCAAATCCTGCCCACTCTGGTCTCACCCAACCTTGGAGAGCCTTTGTTGGTATACCTAGCGGCTTCAAACAACGTGGTCAATGCTGTACTAATCATTGAATGAGATCAAATTCAAAAACCTGTTTATTATGTACGCGAAGTTTTACACGAGCCTAAGGAGTGATACCCTCAGGTTCAGAAATTACTTTATGCTCTATTAACGGCTTCTAGAAAATTGAGACATTATTTCCAATCACATCGGATTACAAAACCATCCTCTTTTGCCTTGAGAAGTATCTTACACAACCAAGACACAACTAGTCGGATTGCTAAGTGGGCGGTTGAACTTAGGCCATTTGATATTGTCGGGACCCGATTCTGAGAATCCGGACCCTCTGTGCATTCTGTGCCAGTCCAGGATCACGCTAGCACACACAGTCTTTACAGGGTTGAACATCACAAATATTCACAACGATACCATAATAAATAGTGCAAACATTTACATAAACTGAATTGTACGACCTTATGGTCTCCTTACATACATCAGCCACACAGGGCTTACATTATCAGAGTAGACAGGAAACAACGGAAAACATATAAACTTCGTAGAAGCCTTCATCTTGCCACAGGCAACCGACTGGGCTTGCCCCCTAATTGTCCGGATCTTCAATGTACTCCTCCCAGGCCGGCGTAGACTCCTCCACTGATGTTGGGATTGATAGGCAAGGAGGGGTGAGTACTCAAGGCACTCAACAAGTAATGCACAGAATGCGGTGCTATTACTACATGCAAGGCTTATTCCAAAGAGTTTGGCTTACTTGGTTCTTTTACATCAAACAACATTTTTAAACTAGCATCTTATTTAGATTAAAAGCAGTGAAAACAGTTATATATAATGCTAAGTTCTTCAAACAGTTTTTCTTCAAAGATTCCCGGCACACAGCCTTAAACAGTTCATTCTTAGCACTGGCACACAGTCACCCTCTCCACATTTTATTTTTGAAAATCTACCCCTTGACTGTAATCCCTGAGCAATGCTCAATACCGCGAGCACGGCTATTCAAATAGATTTTACACTCTGCAGAGGTTGTACACTTTACCCACAAGATACAACCGCTCACCACACAGGTGATTGTCCGCAACAAAGCCTTTTAGGAACCTCTACCTTAACCAATGAACCTCTCCGGTGTTGCCTTCACTCTCACTTCCCTCACACAGAGCCGAAGTATAGGACATGCCATCACCGTTGGATGGGCACCAAGCCGTAGCACAGGTACGCTCCCCCACACAAATACACCCTCGTGTACTGTCACCCCGAGGTATCAGAGGAAAGATATCAGAACCCTAATCAACTAGGTCTGTCCCATACCAGACATGTGGTTGTACGGGTGACTCAGTTCAAAGACTTGCAAGGTGAAGTCCTTAGCAGACCAAGGCAAGACTTTCAACACTCAACAGTGGCACACAACCCAATGTGGCACACAGACTCACATCACTCATCAACACATTGCCACACAGGCCCACCTGGCACAAAGCCCCTTGCTACTTGCCCCAGTCTAAATCATTTCCCACCCGGTTGATTATTGTGCAACACCTGCCAACAATAACTCAACATCGATACAGAACCACACAAGTCTCCGTACTTCAATTTCATCATGTGACATCATCACACCACTTTCAAAATACATTCAATATTTCGTTAGTCAACATTTATACATTTTTCAAAAGATCATTCATGACTCGTTGCAAGGCTAAGCTTCTAACCACGGTCTAGCCTCCCGTGTTGGCATCATATTAATATCCAACAAATACGAATAACCTTAGGGTGGACAATGATTTAAAGGCATACGAATAGTAATTTCAAGGTGGCGATAACAATATGGGTTGATTAGCTACATACCCCAAATTAATTTAAATTCATTTTTAATTAATTTAGCATGCATAATTTCAAAGCAAAATACATTTAAAAGAAACTGGGATCAAAATGGTCAAAGCATCACTTGTCTTCAAAGATTTGCTGGTCGTGTTCCGAAGCTTGGTCTTGAGCTATGAACTCTTCCTCGAAACCTTCCGGCAAATTTGCGTCTACGCGTAAAAATTATATATGCAATAAGTAACCAAAACAATAGACTAAATGACCTCAAAAATTCAAATAAATTCACCTTAAAAATATCTCAATTTTACAAATTTTTAGAGACTGGAATCACCCCTATCGGAGTTCAAATGCAAAAGTTATAGCCTTTCAACTGAAAACTCGATTTATTGCGTCAGCATGACGTCAGGGGACACGTGGCACTCTCTGGTGCTACCACATCGCCTCGGTCTATGGACTGGGTCCATAGACCGGCTCTAGCCCACGGTGGACCCGGTCCACGAAACAGTGCACCTGGCCCCGCCAGATGACGTCAGCCGACTACCTCGAGATTCGTGCATGAACACGTGTCACTATCTCGACCATCGCTCAACCAACGGCCAGATCTCAGCCACGCGACGCAATTGGGACCGTCGAAGAATTCAACGGCCAGATCTCACGCGCAGCTCGCTTCGGTGACGCCTCGGAGACTGTGCACCACGCATCAACCATCCGTCGGTCCTTACAGATCCAACGGTCGCCTCCACGCGCACTGGCGACGCTTCGATCTCTGTGCAGACACGCGACGAGATCTCGATGGTCCATTTGAATCAACGGCCGAGATCCGGTCGTTACCTCAGTCAACGTGCGCGCGCGTCTGCATGTGATTCGGCGAGGCCTCGGCGCCATCCCAGCCACACGTTCAAAAATGAACGGTGCCGATTCAATTGGCGAAGCGGCTAACGGCCGACGCTGATAGCATCTAGGCCCCCTCAATTATTGTTATTGTGTTTTATTATAGTTTTGGTATTGATGACTAAGTTAATAATACTTAAAGCTTTGAAGAACATATGCTGGAATCAATTATGGAGCAAGTTGGACTAAAAAGATTAAGGTGCTCAGTTTCTAGTTTATGACTTGGGAGTTGATTCAAGTCAAATAGCTAGGTTTGTTTTCTTTTTTAGTTGTCTAAAGAGGGACTTTGCACAAGCTAGTGGATTGGATCATAAAGCAAAGACAAAACTAGATTTCTCGAGGCAAAAGACACTTAGACATTGACCTTTGAATCATATTTTTTAGTATACAACGGATCAAATTTAAGCTATCCACTTCTTTATTCCGTTGCATACACAGCACATCTTCTCAAGTCAAAAAGATTCTTTGGTCCAACATTGAAAATCTTCTGTGTTGAAACTCCCATCAAAATACCTGCTCTTCGGACAAAAACTCTTGTTTTCATAATTCTTTCGTCCTTGGTAAAAACTCCTTTTAAAAATCATCTGTCAACCAAGTGATTATCTATGTATGACGGACCAAATAATTTGGTCCGGCATACATGTAAAAGTCACTCCTCTGTGACGAACCAAAATGTTCTCCGTTTCCCATCTACAGCGGACCAAATATTGTGGTCCGGCACTTATTCAGTTTATAAGCCTTTGGCCGGACCAAACTTTGAAGTCCTACTTATTGAAACCTTAAATGGATATTCTTTCTCTTTCAAAAGGTTTTTGCTTTGATAACGGACCAAACATTCTTGCTCAAAATTTTAGTCCGTTGCTAAAGTAAATTGCTTGGATAAAACTTATTTTAGTCCGTTGCTAAGGTCTTTGGCTTCTGATCTTTAAAAGTCCATGTATGACGGACCAAAATATTTGGTCCGACGTACATGTATTCTTTCAGTTGTATGCCGGATCAAACTCTATGAAAAGCCCATTTACAACAGACCAAAAAATTTGGTCCGCCGTAAATGTTCAAATTTGGTCCGTCATACACATGTCCAGTATCGCTAGGCACTGTTGCTTAGTCCGTTGTACGTGTATATTTCTGATATTTCTGACATCTGACACATTCAACGGCTATAGTAGCATGTGTAACGGTTATATTCATTCCAAATGGCTATATAAGTATTTCCTGAGCCATCTACCAATATATAGAACGAACTCCTTTACATTTTAGCATTGAAAATAGCTCTCATTCTCAAAAGGAGTCTGTGCTTCACTTTCAAACCAAAATTCTCAAACATCTCTAAGAGTTTTAGCTCCAAACCAAAGTCTAGCTGTGTGAGTTGCGAAGTGAACCAAGAGAGAGAACTTGTGCAAAGTTTATTACTCTTGGATCTTAGTGATCCTAGACAGCTTGGAGGAAGTAAACAGTGCGACCTGTCCAAAAGCGATTGTGGAAGGCCACTGTGATTGTGAGAGGTTTGGAACTCACCTCATTGGAGTAGTGAATGTGTTACTTGAGTGATCACCAGAGCTACTGCGACTAGCTTTGGAGAAGCAATACTTTGGAGGAAGTGCTTCAACGTGGATTAGGAGTGCGGCTCTGAACCACGGGATAAATCTTTGTCTTATTTGTGTTTTATTTCTCTTATTGCTTTCGCTGTGATTATTGTTTGTATTTACTTTTGTATTATACTCTGTTGTGAGTTATTCTCTTATATAAAATAGTGAATTGTTTTTAAGAAGTTAAAACTTGTAAAAGTTGCCTATTCACCCCCCTCTAGGCCAACTAGATCCTTCAGACGCGTGTACGCATCTCAGCCGCACATCTACGATCGAACGGCTACGGCAAAAACTACACGACAACGCTAGATCTCTACCGCTTAGATCCGATCCAATGGTGAACGTTACTCGAGCAGTTTACTGTGCAACCGAGCGACGCGGCGTTATCTTACGCGTCCAAAAACAATCCAACGGTTACGATCTAAACTAGGTTTAGAACAGAGAAGAGCGACATGGACGTACCGCAACGGTTGGATGGCGATCGAACGGTCGACGGAGCTCGGTGAAGACGACGGCGATGTTGGTGAAGTAGGCTGCCGGAGCTGGGGAAGACGGCGTAGACGACGGCGCTACGGTGATCCTCCGGCGTGAAGAAGTGATCCAATCGATGCGGCTTCCTTCGGCGAACTCAGGACGGGGTCGGAGCACGGCGGAACGGCTCGGACGACGGCGAGAGGAAGCAAAAACAAAGGCAGCGAGAGGAAGCAACTACGGCGAGTTCGCACAGGCGCCAGGAGGGGTCTCGGCGTGCGTGCAAAGAGTCAAAAGAAGCGTCTTGAGGTCCTCTGCAGAGCGTGCTAACTGACACGGCTTAAAGAGCCTCGACGTGCGTGAAAACCGCCGGCGAAACTCACGAGCATCAATGCCCATGCCTCTCCGGTGATCTCGCGAAGAAGAGACGACGTGGCTCTTTCCCAACCGTCCGCGTGGACTCGTTCGGACGGCTGCCAACGCTTGGCGACACGGCGCAACGGCGAGCGTTCGATCAGAATCGGATGGCGCGCGGCTAGGGTTTTCGGGGTGTTGGGCCGGGCTAAGCACAGTACTGGGCCGGCCCAACACTATTCATTCAATTTTAAATCATTTTCGAACTAAAATAAATCGGGTAAATGGAATAAGCCAAAATAAATAGCAAAAATACCCGAAAAAAATCCAGAAAAATTCTGGAAAATATTTTGGAACATTTATAACTCAAATAAAATATTTCCAATAAAACTTTGCATAAAATTTTGCATGAATTTAATTAAATTCAAGAAAGGTCAAAAATGAATAAATCCAATTAAATTCTAATAAATTCTCAGAAATTCTCAAAAATAAAAAATATTCCAAAATTTCAATTAGAGTAAATTTCAAGGTGTTACAGATATCCAATTCGTAGCCCGAACAATAATTAAGTCCCAAATTTTGGCAGTCTTCATCGCTGAATGGATGAATAGTGAACCCTCTGTACAAGAGGATAACACTAATACTAACTGTTGGAAATTGTACTTTGATGGTTCTCGAGAAATAAAAGGCTCGGAGGGTGGCATAGTATTGCTTACACCTTAAGGAGACTAATTAAAATAATAATCCAGATACAGTTCCCTACTACGAACAATGTAGCAGAGTATGAAAGTCTTCTAGCTGGGCTCCGAGCAGCAAAATCCCTTGGAGTCTGTCGTCTACTTGTAGGCGATTCGTAATTAGTCGTAAACCAGGTTAGCAAGGAATACATGACGTCCGATGAGGTAATGGCTCACTACCTGGGTGAAGTGAGGAAATTGGAAAAATACTTTAGTCATTTCGAAGTTTAATATATATCACGAAAAGACAATCTCTTAGCGGACCAGTTATCAAAACTGGGTTCCTCACGATCACTTGTTCCAACAGGTGTATTTCTTGAATATCTATCTAAACCTTTTATAGACATATCCATAGAGCAATCCCCGACCAGTGAAAAGGTCGGAGTCCTTAATAAGAATTTGGATTGGTCTAAACCATTTAAAGCCTATCTAGAAAATAGGACACTGCCTGAGGATATTCACAAAAAAGACAGATTAATTCGAAAGGAGCGATTGTACAAAATTCTCGACAATACCCTATATAGGAAGGGCACACATGGAATTCTCATGCGATGTATAACTCAAGAATAGGAAAAAACATTGCTAAATGAGATACATAGGGGCTTCTATGGAGCACATGCTTCATACAGAACACTGGTCAGTAAAGCTTTCTGACAATGTTTTTATTGGCCAACTGCTTTGCAGGATGCCATGTATCTTGTAAAAACTTGCAAGCAATGTCAATTCCATTCTCGAAAAATACATTTACCTGCTAATCAATTGCAAGTAATACCTTTGTCATGGCCATTTTTGACATGAGGAATTGATATAGTAGGACCTTTGCCAAGAGTAACTAACGGATTCAAATTCCTATTTGTTGCGATTGATACATTCACAAAATGGATCAAAGCTGAACCTGTAGTATCTATTACAGTGCAAGCTACGAAGAAATTCTTTGTAAAAAATATAGTCACTAGATTTGGTGTACCTAGTAGACTAATTGTTGATAATAGATCACAGTTCGTTAGTAGTCTGTTTCAAGATTATTGTGATGACATAGGCACAAAAATTTGTTATGCTTCAGTAGCCCATCCTTAGAGTAATGGAGCATTTGAAAGAGCTAATGGCTAGATTATGCATGGCATAAAGAAAAGAGTGTTTGATCGTCTTACCAAATGCTCAGGGGCTTGGGTAGACGACCTCTAGTCTGTGCTATGGGCCATCAGAACAACGACCAGTAGGGCAACAGGAGAAACTCCTTTCCAACTGGTCTACGGAGCAGAAGCTGTGTTCAAAATGAAGTTCATTTAGGATCTACACAGACGTCTCTCTATGAACAGATTAATCAAGAAGACCAACGTGAAGATGACATCAATCTTTTAGAAGAAAAGCGAGATCGAGCATTGATTAGGTCAGCAGCCTATCTTCAAGGCTTACAAAGAAATTACAATAAAAGGTTACAACCACGTACATTAAACGTGGGAGACTTGGTTCTAAGGCGTATCCAGAATCAGTCTAATCTGCATAAATTATTTCCCAAATAGGAAGGTCTCTTTACTATAGTATCAATTGCGCGACCAGGCTCTGTTCGTCTTGCTGTGGAAGATGGAAGAATTTTGTCCAACACTTGAAATATCCAGCATCTTCGCGGGTTCTATGTGTAAATATGTTTCTTTTTTCCATTTACATATATCATCTCTTTAGTCGTCGTTTTTTCTAAATTGTGTCTATTCTGATAATCCTTTGGGAACTCACGAAAGTCATCATTTGACTGACCTCTTTGCTCACAAGTACAAAGTTGCTGGTCGGATTGTAAGATAACATCTAATAGAGACTTTTCTTGTAAGCCAGTTCTTACTGCATTGAAACTCGTTAACATGACCTTATCTCCAACCTACTGCCAGTTAATACCAAGTACTACGTAAAGAGAACTGGTCGTCACTCGTAAAACTGTTTGTATTCCGAACAAATCGCTGTTCAATACACAAACAGTTGGGGGCTGGTGATATACTCAGAAAAAGAAAAATATGCACAGAAATAGACAGAAGACATAATTTGACACAAAAAGAGATTCTTTTTTTCATTCATTTCAATAAGGTCATACATTCTGTTTGTATGTAATTTTTACATTACTCATGTATGTCTCAACAGTAGAAGCTACTTTTGCATGTTTCCTGTTAATCTCTTCTTGAGTGCTAAGCTTCAGGTCGGACGCTAATTTTTCTAGTTTGACCACATCCTTGTAGAAATGCCTGAACTTAACAAAGAGGGTACCTACTTGGGAGGCAATCGAAGCTTGAATGCCTTTTTAAGTGTCTGCGCTATGAGGGAGATTTGCTTCTGGATTATCTTTATTTGATTGTTCACTCCCTCCACCAGCTCATCGAACAACAGATTTGTAAGTTTTACCTCTTTTCCTTTTAAGTCCGTCGCGATCTTCTGAAGTTGCTCAAGAACAAAGTTCAGGGTAGATATCATACCTCTCTGAACTGTGGCCAAGTCCTTGGCGAAGATCTTTAGTTGGTCAGTGAGTTTGTCCATTTCATCCTTAATCACCGACCTCTGTTCTTCAGCTTTTATTTTCTCTTCTTCCCAGGCAAAAAGTTGAGATTCATTAGCCATTATTATATTTTTCAAGTCTACAAAGATTGACATTATAATCTCAATTTTCTAAAAATTGAGTTCAAAAAACAAATCAAAAATTCTATTTTACCAGCTATCTCAGACTCTTTTGTCCGGAGAGTACTTTTATACTCCTTCGAGATCCTTTGGATTTTGTCTTCATTCCTTTTTAAGGCCTCCTGGAGTCTAGCAGTTTTCTTGTCATAATATTCTCTTGCAGCAATAAGATCAAACTTATATCCCTTGGCGATATTTTGAGCCACCAAGAGTTGCTTCTCTAATTCTTTTATTTGTTTTTCTTATCTGTGTCAAAGTAGATATATCAGAACAAAAAGGATAAGAGAAAAGAAGGAAAAATAACAGTAAAGGCTGATGCTTACTTTTTTATTTTTCTACTTCGGCTTTCACCAAAGTCCTTGACTGTTGATTTAGTAGGTTGAATATTTCTTGCGAATGCTATAAAAGAGCAAAAAAAGCAAGTAAATTAAGAGTTATCTTTCTCAAAAAAGAAGAACAAGAGAAAAGATAAATACCTTCGCTGGGAAGTTGTCAAAAACTTACTTGAAGTAAATCTGGTCGGACTGACCAGAGGAAGAGTCCAGTGGTAAAACCACTGGTCAGATGATCACCCTTTCAGGTGATACCTCCTCTCTGGTCAGAACAACCCATGTCTTCTCTGTAGAAGGGAGTTCCTCGATCTCCCTACTGGCAGAAGCCTCCTCCACAACTGTAGCGGTCGTCTCGATCTCTTCGATTATTGCCGTCAGAGAAGGACCAACCTCCTCCGTGGCTGGCGGATCTTGGCCGACTAGTGGTTCACCACCAACAACCGGAAGGTTTTCACCCTCAGCGCTAAGTGGGTTTACTTGTCCACTGGTCAGAGAAGCCTCTTCGGCCGGGGCCAAGATATTTTCTTCACTGCTCATCGTTGGGACAGCCAGTGGGTCAACCTCAGTACCAACCTATGCCACCACTCCCTCATCCTTAGAAGGACCAGGAACAGTTGCCTGGGGGCTAAGAGCAAATAACTCAAAAAATTAAATTTGTTCTGAAGATAAATGCTCAGAATAAAAGGTATACAGTTCACATACCTGCATTGAAGTCCTGAGTCTATCTCCCAGGATAACAAGAGAGTAGATGCTTCCAGGCTAGGAGTCTTCCTCTTCCTCCTAATGATCAGAGGAACATTATCGTATGAATTTTCACTTTCACCCTGGACAAAGAGGAATGTTGGAAGATGCCGAAATTAACGATCCTAATTGTGGTTGAACCATTTTTTGGGGTGCACCTGGGAAGAAGTCCTCGCCTGCGTCCTCGCAGCAAACGACACCTTCTTGCTTGGCGCCTGATCATGTGCACGCTTAGAGCGTACAGCTCTGATCGGCACCGAAGCTTGACTAGTGCTGGTCGGGTCAGCACTAGTCTTGGCAATGGTAGGATCCACTGTCTTCAGAGCACCCCTAGTATTCATTTTCTTGACCAGAGGTGCTGAGGCTGAAACCTGGTTGCTCTGTAGGTCTCTTTCGACCTTGCATCTAAAACTAAATCAAAATTTCAAAGTCATAAAAGGCAATTAGACTAAAAATAAAAAAAATGATACTTACCATGATGCGTTCATTTACGAACTCATCAATTTGCCCAATCAGGCTAGATGGATGCTTGTCCAAAGCAGCCCGATCGGACCCATCAGCAGAGATGCGTAGCATAGACGTAACTCTCGACTAGGCCTCTTCGGCGGTCAGCACTGATCGGAGAAATAAAAAATAATAAATAAATATAGTCATTCAATCAGAAGTAAAGAGGTCGGTAGCGGAGAGTTTTCTTACCTCCAGGATCCTTAGTCGAATCCTGGTCGCCCTCCAGCCTATAGGCAAATTGACACCGCCTCTTCAGAGGACTAATCTTGTGGAGTAGAAAATCATAAAACATCTTTTGCCCCGTCAGCCCTCTGTTCACCAATTTTCCGATAATTTTTACAATGTCTTTCTCCTCCGTGGTAAGGACCAGCTAGTCCTTTTCCCTTTTCGCTTCGGATTTGGTCCAGCTCGGGGCCGCTTTCCCGGTAAAACAAAGACGGCTCCCTTCGAGAATTTGTGAGTAAAACCACTCCTTTCAGTAATCACGCCAGGTATCATTGGTCGGGAGAGGAGGAATTGGGAGGCCATTTTATCTTAGAGCTTAAAATATGCACTCCCAAAAAGATCTTGGCTTTTGCTATTTTTAGTATATTGATAAAAGAAACAAAAAATACGAACCGGAGGAGGAATCCCTAAGAAAGCCTTGCAAAGATGCGAGAAAACACTCAAAATGACGATAGAGTTGGGAGGAAGATGATGCAACTCGATCTCATAGTGATCAAGCACATCGACTAAGAACTCACTCTCTGGGAGGCGAAACCCTAACCTCACCAGAGCGGCGAACAACACGAGGCGCCCTTCCTAGGGCACCGGCTTCATGTCCTCCCCGCTAGGGTCCCATTGCAGCATTGCGCGAGGAGGGATCAGACCCTGGGCTTATAATTCGTTGATCCTCCACTCAGTTAAGATGGACTTATCCATGGCCATTGAGTTCGGGAAGAAGAAGAAGATGAAGGCTAGGAGTCGCGAAATGGCTTAAGAAAATTTTACACTTGAAAGCAGTAATGGCATAAGAAATCCAAACGGATTTCCCCCCTATTATATAGCCTAATGATTAACAGTTTTGGATACCATTTCGGTTTCCAAGAAAAAATAAACTACTTTTCAATAAATGGTAACTGACACTAGGCCGGATTTCTTCAAACTCCCTTTTAGACCTTCAAACTTTTTACCTCCTTTCCTTAATCATACTCTCCATCATATCCGATGGGAGAAGACAAAAGGACGGAAGATGAAAAGCCTGAAGAACTAAAAGAAGGCTTGAAATGAAAAGATTTTTAAGTAAATTTTTCCTATCCTCAACTATTTTCATTTATCTGTGCTTTTCACTATCCTCCCTTAATCAAACCCTTTTTTCAGAGGGAATAAGGAAGGAAGATGGGAAGTACAGACAGTTAAAAAAGTTTGAATGCAATTCACTCTCTGAAAGCTTGCAGAAAGTTTGAAGTTTGAATCAAATGTTATCCTCAAATCTCTTTAAGTGTTTTAACTTTTCACCATCTTCCCTTAACTCATAACCCTCATCATCTTTGATAGGGAAGGAGTAAGTGTGGATGATGAAAAATTAAAAACATTTAAAGAAAGCTTGAAAGTAAATCTTTTCTTGATTCAGAAGGATGCCTTTATCCCCTTTATATACTACGCGCATTAAAAATAACTAGGTGTCGGTTCAGTTATCAAGAGAATCGCAAGGATCTCCTATGTATCAGTGCCTAAATCAGTCAAATAATGGGCGCATAACCCTATATAGTCACAGAAGACGAAAAGCTTTGAGTAATAAATTCTTATTTCTCAAGACTTGGGGGCTAGCTGACGAGGATTAAAAACCTATTTTCCATTTAGGCCCTTTATAATAATTCATGACCACACGCTGATAAAATGGGCCCATAAAGCTTAAGGCCTATTACGCATTAAACAAAGCCCATCCCTATTCGAACGGTTAGATCTCCGACCAGTTCAGTCAAAGATGGTCTAACCCTTGCTTCACATTGGTCGTCGTCGACCAGTGAAATGGCCACCCCGACCAGCTAACTGGTCAGGACAAGCGGTTTTTCATGCACATGTCTTCATGCGGACAGTTATCTGACAGGAACATGCAACCACTTAGAAATTATCACCAGAAAAGGCACCATTTGGTAGGAAAGGCGTCTCCCAGTTACATGACACCCCTTCTGGAAGTCAACTGCCACCTCTTCATCCAAGATAAATAGGGAGCCAATCCTCGCTATCAAGAAGAATCTGAAGACATCCTGAATCATTCGCATTCTGAAGTCATCTAAGAAAGTCTTGTTCCATCTAGCATTTAGCAGTTGAGTTAGTGACTAAAAACTTGTACTCTGTCAAAGCCGCTTGGCTAGTAAAGAAGCATTCCCACTGTCTCCATTTTGATATCTAGAGGCCCGCATTTTTTTTATTTCCGTAAGTTCGATTAAGGGACCCAAGGTCTTGGACATCGATAGAGTTATCTCCTATCACTGAGTGTGATAGTCGAGAGGGAGAGTGATAACCGAGGGAGGGAAGTTGTTGTTGTGGGGATAATTTCGTGTCCCTCTCTGAGTCTGGGCCTAACGAAATGTGCAAGAGATGTGACAACTCCAGAAGAACAGAATGTGTATCAGAGAAGACGCTTTAGGAAACAAGAGGAGAAACAACATCCATCATTGTCAGCACCTGCATCGTTAGATGAGCATGTTCTACCAGAGGAACCAGAGAGACAGGGGGAGAAATAGCAGCTGCTGTCATCACTTGAGCAAGTTCTATTAGAGCAACTTTAACCTAAACAATCAGCCATTCCAGTTTATTCAGTCCCAGATCTCTTATCAAGTCTCTCTCCATCAAGTTCCTTGCCTCCCCTTGGGGCAAGTGATAATATTATTTTCAATTCCTCTCATTTAGAGTTACCTCTTACACAACGTAGGCAATTAGAGCTAATGCTAGAAAGCCTCCACCGTGGTATGGCTTTGAGCATGACATTGCAAATTTTATCTCTATTTCCATATCTCTCCTATATACAAAGCATTCATTGCATATCCCCAGACAATGCTTGTTCCAAAGGATTGGCAGGTTGCTGAGTAGGATCCTAAATGGAAGGATGCCATGAAAGAGTATCTTGGTGCACTTTAGAAGAACGAGACACGGGATTTTATTCCACTTTTAGTAGGAAAGAAAGTAGTGTGATGCAAATGGGTCTTTATGGTGAAATAAACTCCTGGAGACAAGGTAGACAAATACAAAGTGAGGTTGAATACAAAAGGTTATAATCAGATATATGGGATATACTATGATGAGACTGTTGCACCGGTAGCGAAGATGAGCACACTAGGACATCGATTTATTATGCTATTAATTTTGGGTGGTTTGTTCATTAGTTGATCGTGAAGAATATATTTCTACATAGAGATTTACAAGAGGAGGTATATATGAAGATACCTCCTAGTTTTGAGAATAAGCAGACCACCAGAAAAGTTTGTAAGCTTAAAAAGTCTAACTATGGCCTCAAGTAGTCTCCATGAGTATTGTTTGATAGATTCAGACATGCAGTTTGTGGTATGGGCTATTCCTAGTGCAATAGGAATTATGTGGTGTTTTATAAGCATAGAAGATCACATATCATCATATTAGCAGTCTATGTTCATGATATTGTGATAATCGGAGATGATAGTGAAGAAATCAAGTGTCTGAAGAAGAGACTAGGAGAAGTATTTGAAGTGAAGGGTCTTGGACCTCTTTGATACTTCCTTGGAATTGAGATCACTCGGTCTCCAAAAAGGATAGTTCTCCCTCAAAGAAAGTATGTCCTTGATCTGTTAGTAGAAACATGTATGCTTGGGTGTCATCCTATTGCTTCACCTATTGATAGGAATCACAAACTTTATTCTGAGTCCGGTGATCCAGTTGACAAGAAAGCTTATCAAAGGCTAGTTGGGCGTCTCATCTATTTGTGTCATATGCAGTGAATGTGGTAAATCGATATATACATGATCCAAGAACGGGTCACATAGAAGGTTTCTTTTTGATACTACGATATTACAAAGTAGCCCTAGAAAAGGGCTTTGGTTTAGGAAGAATCGACACTTCAATGTGGAAGGATATTGCGATGCTGATTGGACAAGCGGTAGAGATGATAGGAGGTCTACATCTAGATACCGCGTCTTTGTGGACGGTAACCTTATGTCATGGAGGAGTAAGAAGCAAGATATTTTAGCTCGATCTACCACAGAGGTGGAGTATAGAGCCATGGCGATAAGCTTGAGTGAGATGATCTGGATGAAGGGTCTATTATCTAAACTTTGGGTGTGGAGGAGTGGTCCCCTAGTACTACATTGTGACAATAAATCTAAAATCAACATTGCTAACAATTATGTACAACATGATCATATCAAGCATGTTGAAATTGATAGATTTTTTTATTAAGGAGAAGCTGGATGATAGAATATTGAAGCTGGAGTACGTCAAGTCTAGTGAACAATTACCTGACTGCTTCACTAAAGGTTTAGGTCTTGGCGAGGGTGCTACAATATGTAACAAGATGGGCATGATTGATATTCTTGGCCCATCTTGAGGGGGGTGTTGGGATAGAGTTCGGTGAAGTTAGAGATAAATTCAGAATAGATTGTTGAGAGACCATGTGGTGGACTATCCATGTTTGTGATGAGTAATTGACTGTGTTTGAGTTTGTGGTGCTCAGGTTTGGGTTTGATATGAGCTTGCTTTGTCATGAGCAATTTGCCTTGAGTAGTCGTGGCCTTGTCCAGAGTGGTCATAACTTTGTCTTGAGTCGTCGTGGCTTCACCACTAAATGGTCATGATGCTCCTAGAGAGATCGTGCCCTAGAGAGGTCGTGCTCTAGAGTGGTCGTGACCTTTGTGACCTCTAGGGTGTTCCTTCCTAGAGTTGTTATGGCCTTTGTGACCTCTAGGGTGGTCGTTCCTTAGAGAGGATATTTCTTAGAGTGGTTGTGTCCTTTGTGACCTCTAGGGTAGTCATTTCCTAGAGTGGTTATGGCCTTTGTGTCCTCTAGAGTGGTCGTGGGCTTTGTGACCTCTAGGGTTGTCGTTTCCTAGAGTGGTCGTGACCATTGTGACCTTTAGAGTGGCCGTTCCTTAGAGAGGTTGTTCCCTAGAGTGGCTGTAATCTCTAAGGGAGTGGTTGTGACCACTTGAGGAGTGATCGTGACCTCTATAAGTGAGGTCGTGAGTGATCGTGACCTCTATGGGAGTGGTCTTGAGTGATCGTGACCTCTACAAGAGTAGTCCTGACCTCTATGAGAGTTATCTTGAGTGGTTGTGACCTCTATAGGAGTGATCGTGACATCTGATAGAGTGATCTAGAACACTATGGGAGTGATCTTGACCTCTTGGGAAGTGGTCCTGAGCACTAAGGGAGTACTTATAACCTCTAAGGACCTCTCGAAAAGTAGTCCTGACCACTGAGGGAGTGGTCGTGACCTCTTAGGGAATGGTCATGACCTCTAAGGACCTCTTGAGAAGTGGTCCTGAATACTGAGGGAGTGATTGTGACCTCTTGGGAGTGATCATGACCTCTAAGGATCACTTAGGAAGTGGTCATGACCTCTGTAAGAGTGGTCTGGAGTGATCTTGACCACTAAGGAAGCGGCTATAACCTCTAAGGGAGTGGTTACAACCAAGAGTAGTCACAACCAAGGGTGACTTTGAGCGGTCATAGTCAAGAGTGGTCATGGACAAGAGTGATCATGGACCAAGGTGGTCATAGACTAAGTGATCTAAGGTGGGATCTTTTGATATTTGACCAATTAGTGATACTTGTTTGGTTTCTGATGCATGTTATCTGGAACAATGCTATGTGATGGTTTGCTTGTCTGTATTGGTTGCAGGACTTTGGTGCTAGGTCATGGTGAGGCGGAGGAGACTGGGACTAGACTAGGAAAGCTGAGGTTCAGAACGGTTAAGGAACATCAAAAGATGACTAAAGTCGGGAAGTGGTTGCGAGCCGGTTAGACAAGGAGCCAGAGCATGAATTATTGGTGATGGACATGGCGGGCAATGGCAAGGTAGACCGGGACTAGACTCAGGGAGGAGTTGAGGTCCAGAACGGTCAAGGAAGTCGAAGCCATCATAGTGAAGCAGACAAGGACATGTGGCGTTCCAAGTGATTTAGGTCCATTTGCAAGTGAGGACGGTTTGGGGGAGTCCAGACACGTGAGAGGCTTGGCAGCAAGTCATTGGGGCTACATGAAAGGTGACGAAGCATAAGCGATGCTTCAAGTGGATGGATGTGATGCTAACTGGAGCCCTACTCAAACGAAGGAGGATCGTTGGATCAAGTGTTCGCAGGTGGAGTAGCGGTTAAATTAGTATGGCCAAAACCCGTTATGTTGTTGGGTTTCGAATTAGCCCATGTATAAGAGAGGGAGTGAATCCCAACCCTTGATGAAGTTTTTTGAGGGCTAAGAAGGTCATCTAAGAGAGGAGATTGCTCCTAGTGTGCTATAAATGGAGGGGTGGAGGGATGTCTCCATACCTTGATTGGAACCAAGGTCGGAACCAAGTCTTAGAGAAGGGTTCTTTGGTTCATTTATGCTCCATTGAGCTTTGCCCACCTGGAGGTGTGGGTTTGTAACCATCACTCTCTGAGTGATGCAAGATCCAAGTTCATCTATGTTTCGAAGTCTATTTCTATTCTTACATTTTTACTTAGTTCTTTCTTACAACTTGAGCTGTGCATCACCTCCTTCTACTTGCTCTATTTCTACTGGATCTAGGACGCATAAGAGGTTGAAGAACTCATCTAGAGTACGTTCCAACCTAGCAAGATCCACTAGAACTTACTGTCGCTCAAGTTTTTGGTTTCTCTTATTTTTAAGTCCTTGATCTCTTTTTGGTTTCTTTCTCTTGATGTTGTGCTACCAAGGATGAATGATTGATGGATGAATCTTCTGCAGATCATGTCCCAATCATCTAGGCAAGCTTTGAACAAGATCTCTAAGATTCCTCTCAAGAAATCAGTAGATCTTTTCTTGCTCGTTTGAAGGGTGTGCCTTTGGGGTTCTTTCTTGCTGTGATATGTGGGAGATCATCTAAGATCGTCTTGATCATCAAATCCCCACGTGCAAGATCTGGGTATATGTTGTGAGTTTGTCTCAGTTTTGACACAACCTTCCTTCAAACTGAAAGGTCAGAACCTTGACATCAATCCTTGCGATTGAAGGTTGGAATAAGTTCCTGACATCCATAGGAAGGTGCACACAAAGTTTCACAGGATTTGGATCAACTGATCAAAAATCATAACGATTCTTGATTTTGAGATCGTGCTTATTTTACTGTTCATCCCGATTTTTCTGTTCATTCGGGAGTTCTGCTCTTTTTTCTAGTGTTGGACTGGCTGAGCCTTTAGTTGGCTCTTTTATAAAAGTGGTTTTGGGAGTTTTGCTCTTTTGTTTAGTGCTGGGCTGGTTGAGCCTTTTAGTTGGCTCTTTTACAATAGAGGCTTTGGGAGTTTTGCTCTTTTGTCCAGTACTGGACTGGCTGAGCCTTTTAGTTAGCGCTTTTAGAAAAGAGGCTTGAATACTTGAGGGATAATTTTATTTGGCTCCTATTCACCCTCCTCTAGTTGCCTTTTCGGTCCTTCAATTGTAAACAATGCTATAAATAAAAGGTATGAGGATCCAATATGACACACACAATTTTTCCAAACTACAATTGGGTATGTGTGTTTTTATGAAAGGTTGTAGCCTCTCCCCAGAGAACATTATAGTACAACTTAGTGGCACCATTAAGAGCAAAAAGTGACTGCACCAAAGTAACTGTAGGGGTATTAGATTGGGGCAGAGTTGGCTGTCTGCCTAATGCATCATCATGCTTGGATGCATGTATCCATGAATCCATCTCCATGCATAATTGTGTACTTACAAGGCTTCAGATCAAAGGAGAGGGAGACAATAAAGGCTCTATCTGGCTTGGCTATAGCTTTTCTAAAAAGTAGCTTTTGGCTGGGCTACATGGTTGAAGGGCTACACGGCTGAATAGCTGGACTGAAGAGGTTTAGTGTTGGTAGTTTGGCTTCTAGGTGTGAGGGGTGCTGGTCAGGAATGAGGGTGAGAGAGATGGGGTTTGGGATTTTATACTAGATAGGAGGAGTAATTTTCTTTAACTCTAGTGGTAAAGTTAGAATCCCAACCCACCGAAGCTGTGGGAAGTTACCTCTAACTAGCTTTTGGCTTCCAGCTTCTCCTAGTACATATGGGCTGCTAGCTTTTGGATTTCGGCTGCGAAGAAGCCAGCTGTTTGGAACAGCTTTCGGCTTCCAGAGAGAAGAAGCTGAAGCTGAAGCTGTTCCAAATAGGGCAAAAAAATCATGGATTGGATCCTGGTACAAGGAAACGAGTACTTGACCTCACTAGTTATGTTATCTTTTGATTGTTCTAATCCTTTTGTTCATACTAGGTATATTTTTGTTAGTTTTAATTATATCCTCCCAACACCACCAAGGAAAAATTCTATAGTAAATGAGCTGGATCATGTTACCGAAATTACTCTCAAAAGATTGAATTCTCACGGAAGAAGCAAACTGTTTCATACATATATACTTTCAAAATAATATTTTTTGTGTATGCAGTTCAACAAATTGTTTCATACATATGTACTTTCAACATAATAATTTTTGTGTATGCAGTTCAACAACGTAAACAAACTGTATCAGTGTATGACTCGATTGCACCAAAAATTACCCAAAGGATGCTTGTAAGCTTGTTAAGCATTGTTTCCTCCCTGAAAACTACAATAAAAATATATGTTTCTTGTTATAGAGCAAAGGGATAGATCCCTTTCTAATATTTTATAGTTGTCCAACATTGCTTGCATTTGACTACAATCCAGTCATATCTCAAGGCAAAATCTCTGCACAAAAGAAAGAAAAAATAAACAAACACTCTGGTTGCCCTGGTCCATGAGCATTGGCAGAACTAATAGGGGTACCAGGTATGCACCGGCACCCCAAAAATTAGAAAAACTTTAGGGGATCGGCTCATCATATATGGGCCATATGTTTAGTGGACTTCTACCTCTTCGTAAAAATCACAGCCCATAAAAAGCCCACTCGCACTCAGGCCCACCACCCATTGTCCAATCCAACTACTCCTGGCAGCCGGCTCAGTGGCTCCCTATTTCCAAACCCTAACGGTTAGGGCCAGCACACATCTAGGCATCGGGTGAGACAAAACATAGGTGCGAGGCATTTGTTGATTAAGTTGATTTTGATTTGGTGATTTAGGATTTGTGTGGTGTGATGATCGGAAATTTGAAAAAAATTATCATGATTTCTTATTTGTGAATGTATAGCAAGAGCAACATGACGAGGAATATAGACATTCTTTCCATTTTTCAGGAACGACAAATGAAGGCAAGATTTCATCTTCTTCGTCACTGCCCGAAGGGCAAACTCAAGAACAAGAAGGGAGATGAGCAACTAAAGGAAGTGGGAATCATGTGGCTTGTTCTCCACCTCCATCTCAAACGAAGAATTAGATTGTTGTTGTTACTGCTGACAATGAACCAACAACAGCACCACCCCAACCCCAAATCCAAAGTGTAGGACCTTTAAATTCAATTCGTACCAGCGAGGAGGAGGAAGTGGTTTATGATGTTGACCTCCTTCCACATGATCCAAGGAAAAGGATATCAATTGTGTGCAATGCCATCAATGGTGAAGCTGCAATTCGGAGAGGATATATTGCAAAAGGTCCATGCCAACCTTATACACATGACAGGGAAATACGTAAAAGACGCAACTTTAGTATGAGTTGGTTTGATAAGTACAATTGGGTTGAACATAGTGTCAAAAAGGATGTTGCATTTTGCCTTATCTACTAGTTATTCAAGGGGAAAACTAAGGGCGTGACAGCTTTGTTAACGGTCGTTAGAGAAATTGGAACAAATATGACTCACTTGACAAACATGTGGGTGGTATAAAGAGTATCCATAATCAAGCTCAAGAGAAATTCAACTTCTTTTTTAAACTGAAATTCTCAGCAGCTCATGTTATTGTCAAGCGATCTAAAGAGGAGAAACGTCTTTACAAAGCTATGTTGACTTATTCACTTAAATGCTTGAGGTTTATTTTGCGTCAAGGATTGGCATGTTGTGGACATGATAAAAAGCAAACTCTCTAGTGACCAAGGAAACTTCCTTGAACTTTTGAAATAGCTTGCAGAAAGTAATGAAGAGGTTAATAAAGTTGTTTTGAAAAATGCTCTAGGAAATTGCATCTTAACTTCCCATGCCATACAAAAGAAAATTATTAATTGTTGTGCCAAGGAAACAACTCGACACATAATTGAAGAAATTGATGATGGCCACTCTGCAATTCTAGCTGATGAATCTAATGATGTATCCCAAAAGGAACAACTTGCTCTTTGCTTGCATTATGTTGATAAACTTGGGTATGTGGCAGTTCCTTGGAGTAGTTCAAGAAGCTGATAGCACTTCTTTGTCACTTAAGGATGCAATTGAGACTTTACTTATGGATCACTCATCGAGTTTTAAGTCCGTGGGAAAGGATATGATGGGGTTAGTAATATGAAAGGTGAGATTAAAGGGCTAAAAACATTGATTATGAATTAGTCTCCTTCTGCTTATTACATCCATTGCTTTGTACTCAACTCCAATTAGTTATTGTGGCTGTTGCTAAAGGCAATGCTGATTGTGTTTGGTCTTTTGACTAACTATCAAACTTGCTGAATGTTATTGGAGTTTCTTGTAAGTACCATGACATGCTTCGAAACACTAGAGCTCAGGAAGTTTTAGAAGCACTAGAATCTAGTGAAATTGAAAGTGGACAGGGTTTGAATCAAGAAATGGGGTTGGTTATCTCTAGTCACACTCATTATAAAATTGTCTTGCGTATTATTAGTATATATCTACAATCCACAAAGTACTCATAAAGATTGAAAAAAGACCCTGCCCTAAAGAATGAATGGGGAAAGCCCATGCTATTGTGGTAGCTTTTGAATCATTTGATTTTGTTTTTGTGGCAAACTTTATGCTAGTCATAGTTGGGTGCACATATAAGTTGTGTCAATCTTTGCAAAAGGGGAACCAAGATATTATTAATGCTATGTGACTTGTTGATTTGGCTATGGACAGATTGCAACATATGAGGAGTCATGGGTGGGAAGATTTTCTTCATAAAAAGGTTACATCATTTTGTATGAAACATCGCTTTAAAGTTCTTGTGATGAATAAGAAATATGTGCCTTTTAGAAGAACAAAGTGTTTTCCCCCAAACAAATAAATGATCATTATTTTAGAAGAGAATTATATCTTGGCATCATTGATAGTGTTGTTCAAGAAATTAATAGTCCGTTTGATAAAGTTAATATGGAGTTGCTTGTTTGCATGTCTGCCTTGAATTCTTTCAACTCATTCGAAGCATTTGATAAGGATAAAGTACTTAGCCTTACCAAATTTTATTCCAATGAGTTCTTAGTACATATTTGATGAGACTTCCTTTCCAAGTTGATAGCTTTATTGATGACATGCAAAGATATGATTGGTTCAAGGACCTCAAGAATCTTGGTGAGCTATTAAACTTGTTGAAACCAAACAACATGAAATTTACAAGTTGGTGTACTTCTCAAATTGGTATTGCTCCTACTGGTGGCGACAGCGAGTGTTGAAAAGAGCATTTCTTCTATGAATCTTGTGAAGAACAAGTTTAGAAATAGTATGGACAATCAATTCTTGAATGATTTTTTAGTCACATTTATTGAGCATTTTCTTGAAGATTAGTGTAGATGATGTAATCAAAGTGTTTTCAAGGCATTAAAATGTGTAAAGTAAAATTCTAATTTTCATTATGTATTTTGTACTCTTTTATTCATGTAAGACCTTATTCGAACTATATGTATTGTACTTTTGGCAAATTTTGAAACTATGTGGTGGATCTATACTATGGAATTGTGTTTGTCAACTGTCCAGTGTCAAGTGTGCACCTCCCATTAAAAGTTTTCTAGCTTCACCGTTGGATTTGAGATAATATATAATTCCCAATTAATAACTACTCGATGCCGATCTAACATAGACCAATCACTCTTCCTGGACTAGCACTAGTCCTAACCATGCAAGATCTATCCATTCCATCTCCTAGCTTTCTCCTCTAATCCTGCAAGGTTTCCATGGATTATCATAACAACAGTACGGTCAAACAATGTTTACTGCCAACATCTCATTTCCACCTGCTCACGGGCAGATTTAATTAGGGTGCTAAGATGACCAATGGAGCCCTATTTACTATTCTATTGGATCCATATCCACTTTGCTCCTCCTTGGCACTTCTCTTCAGACTAAATCTAGTTACTTCAACTCACTGTCATAAAGGATAACTATAACAATTATTGTTTTGGTATTTTGAGGTATGGCAACATTTGACCCAGCTTCATCTTGTGGCAACTATGTATGTTTGAACAGAGGTAAACAATTGAGTAAACAATGTCAATTGTTTACCTTTGTTTGTGAGAGCAGTGCTATGTGATTATTTGTGTCATGTATCATTTGCGGTCATCAGTCAGGGGGAGGTGGTTGTTAGAGTTCAAACATCACAAATCACAAAGTACAAAAAACAATTTGTTGAGTTGGAAGGGCAGATCAAATCAGAAGGAAAAAGCAACGTGGGGGAGGGGTGCAGTGCATGCTAGTAGCAAGCTAGTGTGTGCCATCCATCGATACACTCATTAACTTATGACTCCCAAAGAAGTGACTGAATGAAGCTGCCTCTGATCACCAGGGAAGGAGGAAATAAACAAATTTGTGGCATGTAGACCAAGTAGTTGGCCCAACCGAGGCTTGACCGGCATGGCACGGACAGTTGGGCTGTGCTGGGCCTAGCGATTTGACTCGTCAGACGACACGGCCCAAAAGTAGCAAGGTGGGACCCTGCCTCATGCGGTCATGCCCTTAGCCCCTTATCTTCTTTGGTTTAGTGAACCAAGATTGCCATATCCATGGTTGCATCGCCCTTGAGCGCGCCGTGTCACACCACCGATGCTATGTGGCTATACTGCAACTAGCCACTAGATTCGGATGCCTTTGGTAGCTGGCTAGATCTAGAAGCCGGTGGGACGCGGGCAAGGCTAGCGGCAGTAGCCAAGTGTGCGGTGGCCGAGGCGGTGGTTGTTGAGGTGGGTGGAGCAGGGGGAACCGCGGCGACGGCGACCGTGGAGGGCGTAGGTGGGCAAGCACACATGGCAGGGCTAGGGCTGAGACGACGAAGGGAAAGCGCATGGCGGTAATTGAGGCGTGTAGAGGCGGGAACCACGGGTCGCCGCGACAACAACCGAGGAGGGTGGAGGCAAACAAGTGTGTGGTGACGGCAGCGGGCAAGCAGACAGCGATGGTGGCGGACAAGCACAGTGCTAGCAATATTCAAAGTACACCTCTAGCTCTAGCATAAGAGTTGTGTGCTATGCCCATGCTAGCATGGCCCGACTGCAATCCAACATAGAGCTGGCTAGATGGGGCGGCAAGACGCACGGCCGGCCGCAAGACGCGGCGGCGGCGTACGAGGCACGCCCATCTAGGCACGACGGCGTCTTGTCGTGCCGTCTGCGTGCCCGCCATGGGCGGGGTAGAGGCCTGCACGCACGTCGGGTCATGGGCGTCGTGCGTCCTGGCGAACGCGAATAGGCATGGTGGGCCTCGGGCTGTCCACCAGCCCGTGTGCAAAAAAATAGGAAAAAAATAGGGAAAAAATTAGGAAAAATGAGGAAAAATATGTAGAGTTAGAAAATAGCATAAAAATGACGTACAATAAATTGAGACAAAAAAATGTAGAACATTTAACAAAGAGCTTTATTAATGTTTGGATGGTTGCCTCGTTAAAAACTTTGTCAAGTAAAAACTCATCTAGAGAAAACCTTGACAAAGAAAAGAGTACAACTAAAGCTCTAAGCCTCTAATACATACTAAGAGGTAGATGGAGGGTCTTCGTCATTGTCGAGGTAGAGATTTTCGAAGGCTTTCTCTAGTTCTTGGTTTTCAATGAATGTTGAGTTCTTGAATCAGCGTGTTCCAGTCTTTGATAGTCATGAGCATCTCCACCATATCACTCGATAGGCTTGTTCTTCTCTCCTCCAATATTCTGCCGGAGAGACTGAAGGCAAACTCGGAGGAAACCGTCGAGACTGGAACAATTAACACATCTCGAGCTAATATGGATAGCACGGGATATGTTAGCTTGTGCTCATGCCACCATTGAACAATATTGAAGACATCGTCTCCTTCTTGTTGGTAATCCAACGCGTCGCGTCCATATAGGCGGATAGTTCCCGGAGGAGACTTGTTGGTGCGGCTTGTATCACCACCGTCGTAGAACACTGCATCAAGAAGAAGAAGAACCCCAGATTTTGCCCCACGCGGTCTTTTTCTTACCCGCGATAGGTACAGGAGGTCGTTGCAAACGAACTCCTTGATGCTTTTGTTCGTACTTGTTGTAAACTTCGATTAGTTTAGTACGAACAGTAGTAAAATAAATTGAATAATCTTCCCCTAGAACATCACCTAAAAGGGAGAGGACGTTACCAAATCCTCTAAGTTTTGCTCTAGGATCTAAAATAAAGGCGAAGGCATATAGAAGTGGAATTTCTTTCCAATATTTCAAATACTTGGATTTCATTGCGATGACAGAATCTCTTAAAATCATGTCATTTTCGTTGTTCTTAAAATGGGTAGCCATATCTAAGATATGATGCACAATTAGAGAAGATGTGGGTTCATAAATCTGCGGATAAAGCAATCGTGGAGTCATAAAAACTTCAAGAAATCAAGTAACTTTGATGCAACATACCAATGTTCTTGGATAATAAATCACGTTGAGGGTGATGTGTTTGAATGAAAACCTCAAATATGCTCTTATATGGCAGAAGGTTCTTAAGCATTAAGTAAGTAGAATTCCATCTTATTGGTATATCTAAACCAAATATTCTTGGACGTACGCCCATTGCAATGCAAAAATTCTTATAAGATGCTATTCTAGCATTAGAATGATTCATAAAAGAAATTGCCAAACGGAAAGGTGCAATGTAACGCTCTAACGGGTAAGTCCACTTTTAACTATAAGGTTAATAATATGACAGCACAACGTTGATGAAGCAAAATGATTCAAAGATAAGTACCAAATATTGAGTGAGAATATTCATTGCGGAGGTATTTATGAGGCATTATCTAAAGTTATAGCAAAAATCTTATCACCGAGACCAAAGTCCTCCACCACCCTAATAATACTCTCAAGAATATTCTCTCCAAAGATGTGCGACATCAATTAGTTTGAAACCTATAATTCTTTTTCTAGTTGCAGTTTTGGTTGACATAATGAGCAACTACGCTAATATAATCTTGCTTAGCCCTACCACTCCATATGTCCAAGTCAAAGATACGGAAAATGTGCAAATCGAACATGGTTTTTAAATTTTCACGACAACTATTGTAATACTTAACTACATCTCTACTAGTTGTCTGTCTAGATACTTTACTAAATTTTGGATTATGTGCACGCTAATGTAATTTTCAAAATCAACACTCTCGCCAAAGTTTAAAGGTAAATCTGTGATGCAATTAAGCGTATAAGAGATTGCCTAGCTACATCGCCACTATATTCCCGATTCTGGACCGAACCGTCCGGTTGTATATTAGTTGTGTCTGTCTCATAGTTGCTCCTATTTTCGCATTGCAACTTTCAATATGCCTATGCAAGTGTCCTGCACTTCAGTAGATTTTGCAGATAAAACATGATGACATTGTTTACAAACGGCAACTCTTACCTCTTTTCCTTTTGCATCCGTCCTCGCTGCTTGTCGAAAAAATCCCAAACTCGATGTCCGCCTCGCTCTCTTCGCTCCGGTGGATGTCGAGCGAAGCACTCATGGTCATGGAGCCCGATGGTTCTTCTTGTCCATGATGTTCTTGGTGCTTACGCTTTGCATGCGGTGACAAATCTTGAAGGATTCAAGGTCCTCCGAGCGATCCCGAGATCGGAGACGGGAAATGATCCATGCAAAAAGCGCAAATGAATATTTGAATATTAGTAAAAATAATAAAAACAATACAATTAGCAAAATTCAAGATGACAAACCTCTTGTGTTACCGAAAGCTCGAGTTTGAATTTCTCCGAAATTTTAGCAAAATTTCTCGAATTTTGCTAAATAATTACAAACAAGATCACAATTTTCACAAGATGATCAATAGAGAAGATGATGAGTGAATGGGTCTTTGTATGAGGAGAGGGTCCTCCTATTTATAGGAAAAATTGGATTTTTGCCCGCTTTTTCAAATTTTTCAATTTTTAATCCCTAACGGCTATAAAGCGGTCGTAAAATTCGGAAAAACCGGGCCGCACTGTGCCACGCCAACGGTCGAGACGGTGGCACAACGATCGTGCTGGCCGCCCCACCGTGCCGTGCGTGCACGCCTCTCCCTCGGCCACCGCGTGCCGGCCGCCTCTCCTCGTCGCCGCGTGCGCGTCGCCGCGTGCTTGGCCCACCGCGTTCGGGCCGACCCGGTCCTCACGTGCCGTCGCGCCGTCGCGGCCCATAGGCGGCGCCTCCGGCCCAAGCACGGCGCCGACGGCCTCGCGTCTTGCGGCCGGCCGCCCGCCGCCGCCGTGCCGTGCCCACGAACGGGTCGTGGCGGCACGGCCGGGCCCGGCCCATATGGACAGCTCTAATCCAACATGCTATGGTCTCATGCTAGACCTCACCGATGGCTTTTCGTGCTGACAAAGCTCGACAAGCTTGCCGTGCCGTGCCACCGCTGCTCGAGGCCCATCGTGCTCGGGCCGTGCGGCACAGCCCGGCCCAGCTCCCAGGACTAGTGCCATGCATCACATTCACAGGTGTAAGGTGATCTGCATTAAGTAGGACAGGCGTGCACCCATCTACTTTTCTCCGCTCCTTAGTTCTAGGGTTCACAAGTGGGGTTGCTTTTCATGGTTTTCCTCAGTTCTTCCCTCCCCCTCAACATTTATGTCCTTGCCACTCAGCTCGATCACATGCTGGGCTGCTTGCTAGCTTCTGCAACCACCACCTCCATGGCCATAAACATCCTTGCATTGCATGGCAGCTTTTATTGGCATATGGATGCATGGATGGATATGATGCATCTGTGCAGTGTTCCTTGAGGGGTAGATAGATTTTTACCATCGCCTAAACCTTATTCTGGGTCAAGCAGACTGGCTTCCTTTTGGTATGCTTGCTGTTGCCATGCTTCAATTGATTCACCTATTGTGCTATCTGACCTTAAATTCAATAGCTGCTGAACTCCCCTCTGCAAGCCCCAAAAACTGCAATGGTTCAAGTCTCGCACCGCATGCAAGAACCCTTCTAGTACTAGGATGCAATGATTAAGTGTGATGCTTTATCTTTCCATCCATCGATGCAGGCCACAATAAACTATAAATATGCTCTGACCAATGGGACACAAAAGAAGAGCTTCTTCAGCTGCATACACTGAACCTTCAACCTTCTCATACAAAGGTCTGAAAAAAATCTTTTTCCTTGTGCATGCCAAACAGAGATCCTGTCCTCTCAAACCGCAGTTTTCTAACTAAAGCCCTACTATAACCACTTGCTTTCTCATAGTTTAAGCAGCACTTCAGTTGTCAAGACAATGACAATAGTATGCTTGTTAACAGTTTTTTCTTTAGTACAGTGCAGTGGAATCTACGGAGGTCTCAGTTCTGGTAAGTGCACAGAACGGGCGTGCAGTTATCCCCCCTAACCCTGGGCCTTCCTGACAGATTGCACATGGCCCCCTGGGATCAAATCTAATTGTTAAAGGCTTGCAAATCTTGCAAACATGGCTTGTCACACAATACTATATGTACTATATAGCTTGCACTCATACCATGCTCAACTGTCCTAGAATTAATCTTGGTTAGTTAATCAAATGGAGGGCTTTTCAAATACTCACGGATCAGATAACCTAGCTATGGGAACACATTCATGTACTTTGTTCTTCCGTTTTGAGTTACTGCAGGCACTCAAAATGCTGAGTGGTAGTAGTATTTTTCCATACAAGTGAACATGGAGGGTGACCTGCATTTGTTTTACGATCTGGATTTTTTTTCTTTCCAAAGCGAAGAAATAGTCGCTTTCGTATGATATCCGCTTTTGTTAGCACGTGCATGGGTTAACGTGAAACAATTTTTGGTCACTAAGAGGAGCTAATTAAGTAAACAGCACGAGTTGTGCGTGTAACCTTAATTTAAACCAGGGAGACACACTAAAACGCACACCAAATTAAAACGCTCGTTTTCGCATGACATCTCGGAGGTGGCCGAAATCCGAAATCTCACCGAGATCTCGGAATTTTGGACAAAATACAAAAATCAAAATTCAAATCCGGTTTTTTTTTCACCGAGAAAAACGAAATTTCATCCGGAATTCCCGAAATCTCGACGAGATTTTGGTGAATTTGCACCAAGCGAAAAATAGCTGAAACAACATTGATTTTTTTAAAAACAAATTTGTGGAGGTCCCTGACACATCATTGATATTTTCATAAAAATTTCATATGATTATCAAGACGAATTTTTAAAAATTCGAACATTGCTACTGTCCTTGTAAAACGATGATCGGCAATATTGAACCGAATGAAAAATGGAACAAACCTCGTTAGAAAATTTTTTAAATTTTTTTTGCATGGATATGGTGCACACTAATATTCCCATCAATTTTTCAGATGATGATCAAGCTTCATGAATTTGTAAAAATCCGGACAGTGCTACTGTTTTGATAAAAGTCTTACCGGCAAACTTCAACCAAATGAAAAATGGTTCAAACCTTGTTATAAAAATTTTAAAAAAAATTGTGAATGGTTCTGATGTATCATTAATGTTTCTATAAAATTTTCATATCATGATAAAGCTTCAAGAATTTTTAAAACTTATAATAGTGCTACATCCTGATAAAAGATTGATGATCAATACATAGATTTGCTTTAGCAATCAAAAAATGTTTAGAATTTTTTAAAAAATTACAAAAGGGTGATAAGGAAATTATTAAGATCTCATAAAATGTTTGAATCAGGATCACACTTCAGTGAATTTATAAAATTCTTACAAGGGCACTTTACCATTTATGTTCTTTCTGTTTTTTTATTTTTGAAATATAACAAATGAAGTCCAATGCTTACATAGATTTGATTGAGCAAACAAAAAAAGTTGAAAATCTTAGAGAATGGTACTAAGGCAATTATTAAGCTCTCATAAAACATTGGTTCATGATCACACCTGAGAAAATTTATAAAATTCTGACAAGTTACTGTCCCAATTATGTTCATTCTATTTTTGATTTTTTAAAGATAACAAATGAAGTTCAATCATTTTGAACATTTTTCTGTATGATCCTACACTAATAAATATAGTACCATAAATTTTTCAGATCATCATCAAGCTTGTACAATTTTATAAAAATCTGACAGTGTTTTTAGTGCAATTTTAAAATGTCTCAAAAATTCGGGTTTTCAACTAATTTTCATGGAAGATGACTTTCTTAAGGGTTATTGGACCAAATTCGGTCAAATACAACCATAAAAAGTCAAAACGATAAAAAAAACCTTAAATTACTGTAGCAATTTAATTTTTTTACCCTCGGGATTTTGAATCCCATCCTCGATCGGAATCCGAAATATCGGTCGAGATTTTATTGGTTTTTTTAACCTTGACGCACACCCATATATGATGATTTTTTAAATAATACATGAAAAATTAAAAATTACAAAAATAATAAGCCAAAAAAAACAACAGAAGTAGGACACTGTCGCTATTTAGAATGACGACATAGTTCTATCGCCATTCAGAATGGCGATTTAATGATATAGACACCGCTTAGGATTTCGGTCGCTAGTTTGATTAGCGACAGAGTTCTGTCGCCAATTGTAATGGTGACAGCTTTCTATCACTAATTGAAAAGGCGACAGAACTAGGCAACACATATAGATGAACTGATGATTTATCTAGCTGTAGCTTAGCTATGCTTGATGACGGCATGCCACAAGGTAGTTTCGACGACGTGGAAGGTGTACACGTCACCTTCCTCAAGCTTGTAGTCCTGGCAGAAGCTCTTTCAGCCCTCTCCAATTAGGTAACAATTGTTCTTGTATGGAACACCACACACCTGCCATGACCTGGTGCTGTCTAAGGAAGTCTTGAGTGCAATCGTGCAACGCTTACAGAGCCCGATCGAGTTCTAGAAGGCTGAATGAAAGATCGAGATGGCGATCAGAGGCAGGTGAATGATCCCAAATAAAATTTTCCCCCAATCAAAATAATCCAAACAAGTCCTTAACCAAAACAATCAAAATAAGCTTTTGAGATGGAGGGAGTTTAGTTTCCTGCAAGGCCGGTATGACCAGGGTGAGCACGGTAGCACTGAGGGCCAGTATGACTGGGGTGAGGCCGGCAACACCGGAGTCCGGTATGATCGCACGAAGGGTGATATGACTGGGCT
The DNA here is from genome assembly GCA_036346275.1 of Otatea glauca. Taxonomy (NCBI): domain Eukaryota; kingdom Viridiplantae; phylum Streptophyta; class Magnoliopsida; order Poales; family Poaceae; genus Otatea; species Otatea glauca. The sequence continues at coordinate 50,639,266 of CM070711.1, forward strand.
CAAGAACAGCAGGAAGAACAGAGTCAAAAACAGCACGAACTCAAAAGCCAATTTGATGAATCTTTTGATCTGCTAGACAAAAACTCACGAAACTTGGTAGGTGTCTTCCTAAGGATGTCAGGAACTTATTCCAACCTTCAATCGCAAGGATTGACGTCAAAGTTCCAACCTTTTTTACTTTGAAGGAAGAACACCAAGTTTGAGCAAAACTCAAGAACTTGATTTTGGACTTGCTTGTGGGTTTTGATGATCAAGATGATCTTGAATAACCTCCCACACATCACAACAAGTAAGAACACAAGTCCAAAAACCTCACAAACGCGATCTAGAAGAATGATTCACTCAAGAACACAAGATCAGTTTCTTGCAAGAAAAACACATGAATTGCCTAGATGATTGAGGTAAAATGGGAGATTCATTCATCAATCAACATCCTTGGCACAAGAAGCAAAAGCATGTAGAAGGAGAGAAGGCAAATCCAAATTGTTGTAAATTGCAAGAATATAAGTGCGGAATTTAAATGCTGAATTTAAGATATAATGTAAATGCGGAAATAAATTCAAGCATAAGGAGCACAAAACCTCTAAAACCTTCAAGATGAGGAAGGCCATCCCTTCCCCTCTATTTATACTACACTTGATTCACCCTCCACCCTTGGATGAGTTCCTTCTACCCGAAAGATTAGATCAAGGGCTATGAATAACTCCCACACATAGCCATATATGGGCTAACCCGAAACTCAACAAGCATACCGGGTTTTTTTGCACACTTTTCAAAGCATACTTCCTAGACCCACTACTCTATCACCTAGACCGCAATCCGACAGCCCTCCTTAATTCGAGTAGTGTCTAGCTAGCATCTCGTCCGATCCTTGTCTTCTAAACTTGCCACGACATTGTCTCTGATCATCTTCCGGTGATCCTCGACCATCTAGACCTCCAGCACATCTCGCCTAGTCCCGATCATCCTCCGTCTCACCATGATCAAGCTCCGACGTCCTGCAACCATCAAAAACAAGGAAACACATCACATAGCAATGTCCAAAAAGATATACAATGAATTTCATTAAAAATTATATTTTAAAAATTCATCCTCGCTCATAAGAGCCGGTGCTACCGCTCCCAGGCCAGTAGCACCGCCCTACAGCCATACCAGAAGAGATGCTCTCTGGAATTTTCACACTGGCCATTTGGGTCGGTGCTACCGCTTAGCCGGTTGCACCGAATTGCCATGGCCGGTAGCACCGGACTGACTGATCCCCCAAAAACACCCTCTTAGGTTTTTCCACACCGTTATGGAGGTTGGTGCTACCGCTCGATCAGTAGCACCAGAAAATGTAGACAAAGATCAAATTGCTTCAAATTTAGAATAACGCTCAAAACAAACTAAAAATCAGGTACCTAAAGCTTAATCACAGTCAATAACTCATCACCACTAAGGATATACCTCCACATGGTCTATCACTGAAGCTACAGACTGCAAGCATTGAAACTGAAGATATTTGTGTTTGAACCAATTCACTTTCATGAAGCGCTACATGGGCCTCTTCCGCGCTACAGAGTCATGAAGAAATTGACGAGGTAATTCATTAAGCGCTACGGGGGCCTCTTCCGTGCCAGGTGTCGGGTTCTTCACAACCTCTGTTGTATGCTTACTCATCAGTTCGTCTAGCTTCATCCATAGTGAATCGAATTTTCGCTGCTGATTCTAATCGCACAACCTCTTGAACAAATTTTTTAGAGCCTTGTTTATGCATTGCTTGTAAAAGTTCGCCCCCATATGCCACTTGCACCACCTGCTCTGCAAATCTGTCCATGGAGTTGGCTCGTCTTCACCTTGCTGCAACTACATAATTGCCTTCAACAACCCAAGGTGATGATCATGTATTACGCAAACCCGAGGTCGGTTGCCGATGATTCCGACTTTCACATTCCTCAGAAACCAAAGCCAGCTATCTGTGTTCTCACTCTCCACAAAACCCAGCGCAACGAGAAGAACCTGATTGTTACCATCTACTCCAATGGCAGTCAAAATCTGCCCCTTGTACTTCCTAGTCAAGAATGTGTCGTCCACGCAAAGCAATGGTCAGCAATGTCTGAATGTGTTGATGCACGCAAAGAATGCGAAAAATGCTCTCTTTGAAACCATCTTCCTTGGGAAGCACTACGAGGGCTGCTCGAAAATATCCACAACTGTCCCAGCATTCCTCCCTTGAATGGCTTGAAGTATGCCAGGCAGGTTTTGGTACGAGTCTTCGTATGTACGGAACCTAGCTTCGAGGGCTTTCTACTTCACCCTCCAGGCCTCCGCATAGCTTATGGTGTACTGTAATTTCTGCTCTATTGCAAGTATAATAGAGTGGGGCTCGAGATCTAGGTTTCCAATGATCTCTACGTACATTACATTTGAAACAAAGCCTAAAGAGATATTTCTATATGATTGCATAGACTCTGTCATCACACATGTATGCGGAACAACTATGGAGCACTTCTAAACGATGTCCCACTTAGGCTGATACTCATGAACACGCCATGGGCACCCCTCAATCTCGCACCTGATGTCATAAACCCGTGGTGATGACTTAACAACCTTAAACGGTCTCTGCATTGACACTGCCCAGTCCTTCATAGCCTCCTGCACCTTCCACTTTTGTAAATTGCCCCCAACCGCAACTCGTTCCCACCATACTCCCATTCAATGCCTTCACCGTCATTCACTACAACATTCTCAAACTGGTAGTCCTCCCACTCATTAGGGTAACGCTAATCGTGTCGAACCTCACCATCAACGCAAATGTTATCATCAGATAAAGCCTCGTACTTCTGGTCCTCTGCCTCTATTCTTTCCACCAACCCTTCTATATGTTCCACTTCGTCCGCAATGCACATGGTTTCTTGCATCTGTGGTAAGAGAGCGTCACCTTGTTCATCTTTCACTGTGTCCTCCCCCTCACCCAATTCTTGACTCAATAAGGATGTATGACTGCGGCTGGACTCCCCAACTTCTTCCACAACAGCATCCACGGTCTCCTCTATCATCGTATGGTCGGAAGCAACTCTCTGAAATGCTTCTGCTAACAACAGTAGAGGCCATCCTCTCTCTTTAGCCAGTTTTACATAAGAGCTCCACGACTTTACTCCCTTTAGTTCTAGTAACTCCCAGTACATGCACTCCCTTGATCGATATCCGACATCGTGCAACTTCAGATCACTTAGATTAGGGTCCAATGAGAACATATTGTACAACCATCTCCTAATAGTTCCCCAATGACGCTCCCCTGTGCGCGATAAACTGCCTATCACACTTGGAAAATGACCTAGTTCCACCCCTTGAGCCCCCATGTGTGGAACTCCTTCTCCATACTATATTTTGAAATGGTCTCGATCATCCATATCCGCGGCATATTTGTTACATGATTGTTATTACGCACACGCCGTATTAGCATTATGTCATGCAATACGTAATGATCTTAAAGAATTACAAACCTAATAGGGAAAATATGGCTATAAATGACGTGAACTTGCTCTACACTTCAATATACAATTGCTTCAAATGTCCCTAGATTTTACTTCTCAACTTCATACTATCCGGCAATATTTTACGAATTTTCCCAACATATCGGAGCGAACATAAACCACGATCACGGCACTACAAATACAAAAATATCAATATATATACACTAATATTACTGATCTTCACGCAACAACATATACATTACTATTCTAAACATAGCTTTAACAACAATACCAATGTATAAATATTTACAGACAATCTAATGATCTAAAAATACCGACAACAATATTTTTAATCTACTCATAGCTGCTCTACAATTCAATGCACAATATCTTGAAATGTCCATAGATTTTACTTCTTCACTTCATACTATCCGGCAACGTTGTACTAATTATTCCCAACATGTCAGAGCGAACCTAATCCATGATCATAGCACTACAAATACAAAAATAGCAATATATCTATACTAATATTACTAACCTACACGTACCAACACAATTATTACTATTCTAAACTTAGCTCTCGCATTAATACCAATATACAAATATTTACAGAAAATGATCTAAATGTACCTATAAAAAAATTTACTCTACCCATATCTTCCAACAAATTACTAGTCTACTAATAACTACGCAATTATTACTACTCAATATACTGAAATATCTACAAATATTTGCAAAAAGTGTTAATGATCTAAATGTATCTACAACAATATTTTTAATCTATCCATATCTACCAACTAGTTACGAGTCTACAAATAACTACACAATTATTACTACGCGACATACCTAAATATCGACAAATATTTACAGAAAATCATAATGATCTAAATGAACGTATACAAATATTTTTAATCTACACACATCTACCAGTAAATTACTACTCTACAAATATCTACACAATTATTACTAGTCTACATAACTAAATACATACATATCTAATTACTTTAGTTTTCTAACCTAGGTTTCAAAAGTACAACCTTCAAATGTAGGTTGAACTTCTCCTCCTCCTCCCTCTTCCCCCCACCTTCTCTTCTCTTTTCCTCTTCTTCTCCCCTTTCCTTTTCTTTCTCTCAGTTTGGTTCCTCTCGGTTTGCTCTAGGGCACACGGGCGAAGCTCGGCCAGCCGCACGACTATATAATACGGTTTATGTCGCCAATTGAAATGGCGACTAAGAACGTGAACCGTCAGTCGCCATTTCAATTGGCGATCGAAACCTTATGTCGTCAGTCCAACTGGCAATTAATGAGATGGCTCTGAGCTGGTGCATTTATGGTCAGTTCAAATGGCGATTGACTTGCTATCGCAGTTCCAATTGACGATAGAAATCCAATCGCTATTTGGACTGACGACTATACTTTGTCGCCAGTCGGAAAGGCGACAGTGGACTACTTCTAAGTATTTTTCTTTTTGGCTTATTATTTTTTTATTTTTTTATTTTTCGTGTATTATTTTTTTTAAAAAAAGATCCATACATGATTCTCCTGTGTATATATGCACCGCATAGTAGCCCTTGGCTCTAGCCACCGTCCGAGGGATTGATCTAGCGGTTGACACGAATCCTGATGAGCGACGGACGGTGCCGGATTCGTCGACGCAGCTTAATTAACCAGGGACCCTAATTTGGTAACTAATCAATCAAACATGCATGCATCTTGTTCCTGTTTAATTAAATATACTTGGCAAGAAGCAACAGCTGGACGGTACATGTACTACTGATCCTGCCTGTGATATTCCATCTTGATGTCCAATTTGGAGCTAGAATTGATTAATTCAGATCGGTGCCCTGGAAGACTTGTCTTTGTGGGAGGGAATTAGGAGAGCAGGGCCTTACGAGGTAGTCCATCCGTCCAAATTTACAAGGAGTATGTTTTAAATAGTTTTGTGTATAAATATATCACGTATTTCATACTCCAATACAAAATTAATATGATATTTCATCTATACCTGCAATAAATATCCAACTTTACTTTTATGTTCTTTATATACATGCATTAAATATAGTGTTTATAGATAATAATTAAGGGTAGTGTAGTTATTATTAATATTTCTTGGTGTTTGTCTCGAAAGATAATATGCCCTAACGGACACCACTTTACTAATTGAGGGTTAAGTCGCAATGTTTACCGTAACAACCTGTTTGTAACATCCCAAAAATTTGGCTTATAATTTCGCTCATATGCTTTTTGGTGATTTTCTGAATTTATTGGATTTTTTTTCCAGAAATTAATTGAATTGAATTTAATTAAGTATATTGAACCTTTTGTGAAAACTAAATATATATAGATAAAGTTAATATAAAGTTTTACCAAAAATATTTTATTTGTGCTCAGAATGTCTCAAAGTATTTATGAGAATTTTAGGATTTTTCTGATATTTTAATTGCTTAAAGTAGATTAATCTAATTTCGGAATTATTTTAAATCAAAAGCTTTTGAAAATCGAGTGAGCGATAAGATTGGGCCAAGCCCGAAGATTGTGCGTCGTGACCCATTGTCGTGCGGCCGTCGTCACCGTGGCCGCCGCCGCGGCGTGGCGTTGGATGAAGATCGGACGGTTTGTCTCCTTCGCGAAACCCTAGCGCCGGCCGTTGGATTGAGATCAAGTGGTCGGGACGCCGCGTTGTTTTGGTAAGTTTAGATCTCGCCGTTGATTTTGGAAAGAGCGGATCGGATCGTATCACCGGATCTAATCGCCGCTCGTTACCGTCGGACGCATTATCGACCTTCGTCTCCGATTCGGTTTTCGAATCCGTCGCCGCTGCCGCCGCCGCCGCGTGATTTAGGGTTGCCGTTTTAGCGCGCATGCCGAGGCTATAAAAGCCGCAGCCCGCACACCGAGGTTCCTCATCCCGAGCGCATCCGCCGATGCTAGCCTTCGCCGTTGAGTCACCGCCGTTTAGCCCGAGAGCTCGCCGTAGTTTTCTAGCGCCGCCGCTTCGTTTTCGCCGTTCCGCCGTCGCTGCCGCCGCTCGACGTGTGGGTTCCAGCGGGTTCGCCACGCCGAGCCGCACCGAGCAGCTACCTCTTCGTCGCCGGCAGAGCGAACGCCGTCTCGGTCGTCGTCGTCCTCGTCTCCGGAACTCGGCGCCACGCGACATCGCCGCAGCTGAAGCCGCGCGGCCGTCGGATCTCGGCGGACCATCCAGATCGAGCCACGTCGCCGTCGCGATAGAGCGGCTCGGGTAAGCGTGACCGCTGGATCGTGGTTGTTCGGGTGAGATCGCGCGCGCAGCGATGAGCGTTAGCCGTCCGATCGTCGCGCAGATGCGCGCCGCGTGTCGAGCATCGCAGACGGCGGCGTCGCAGCCTAATCGATCTTGCGCGCCGCGTGTCGGGCGCGTGGTGCGAGGCGCCGTGGGCGCGCCCACGGTGGACCGAGGCGTTCCGTGGACCGAGTTCATGGACGAGCGACGGTCGGCGCTGATTGGTCCGAGTCGGGGCTGACGTCGGCGTTGCGCAATAAAATCTTTTCCAATAGAAAATAATTCGTAAAAATCGAAATTCTATTTTCTGTATTTTTGATTTATTCAAACTTCAAAAGGCTATATCTTTTGCATTTTAACTCGGATTTGAGTGTTTCAAATTTCTAAAAATTTGTAAAATCAAGATCTATTTATTGGTGAATTTTATTTTATTTTTGGAGTTTGGTTGCTCTCTGGTTTGGTGTTTATTTGCTATTTTGGCATCGTTTAGCGTAGACGTTGAACCGCTCGGTGATCCTAAGAAGATTCGTCGCTCCAAGACCCAAGCTCAGATCAAGACCAGCACCTACTCCAAGGCAAGTTGTGCTTTGATCATGTTGCACCTAATTTTCACCAAATTACTATTTTGTCTTTTAAACTTTATGCATGATATTTTATGTGTATAAATGATTTCAATTAATCTGGGAATTAGATAATATGCCTATTTGAATTAAACCATACCTTGTCAATTATATGCCATGATCTATTTGTCACCCTAGGATGTGGAATTATAGTTGATAATCAACATGGGCTAGTTAGATCGTCATAGATTGCTTAGCCATGCCACGTCATCACATGTGTCCGAATGTCGATACTTAATCTTGACTAATGGAATATGGAACAATGTTTATGAATTGGTGTGTCATGTGTTGTCACACAATGATATCAAGTTGTCGTGGCGAGGAGGTCACACATCGGGATTGAAATGTTGATGGCATGTGGTGCTTGGTAATCAATGGGGTGGTAATGATTTTAGATTGAGGCAAGTGGCAAGGGCGGTGTGCCAAGGTGGGCCAGTTTGGCGGGGTATGTGGAAGTCTTGCCTTAATCACCTTAAGGACTTAACCTTGCAAGCCTTTGACCGAGTCTCTTGCAACCACATGTCGGAATGGGACTGACCTAGTGAATAATTTGTGAAACCTAGATTTGATGCATCGTGGTGAATAGTGAGTCCCGGTTACGGTTTAACTCACATGGCGCAAGAGGGGGCCTGTTGTGGTGGTTTAACCCTTGATGTTGAAACCTTAGCGAGCAAGATCTTGGTCTAGGTGTAGCATTGTAAAGGCTTTGTTATGATCACTCGCCTTGGTGGTGTTTGGTTGTATCGTGTGGGTAAAGTGCATAACCTCCGCAGAGTGTACAATCTATTCGAATAGCCGTGCTCACGGTATTGGGCAATGCTCGGAATTACAGTTAAGGGTTAGACTTTTGTTAAACAAAACTTGTTGGGATGGCAAGGTGCCATGGAAAGTGGAAAATTAATTTAGGATTGGAAACTTGGTGTATTTGAAATCTGAATTTATTAATTATGTATTTGTTTTATCGCTTTCCAATCTATTTATTGTATTCTTGTTAAATGTCGCTTTATTGCAAAAATACCCTTACTAGCCATTCCTTTGGATTAAGCCAAACATATAGAATATTAGACTTGCATTATTTTGCACAACTTGTTGAGTGCTTTATGTACTCACCCCATCAACAACAACTTCGTAAGAGGAAGAATCTACGCTACCATGGATGAGGATTATTTGGATGCAAATGCTTAGGTCCGAGCCTCGTCGGTTGCTCGTGGCGAATCGAGCGCCATCGCGCTTATTCTATTTCCACGCTTCTCATTGATACTCTTTTTAAGCCTGTGAGGCATTATTCATGTAAGACAACAGTTATTATTAATTAATGAAGTTTATGCTATATTTTTGTGTGTGACTATGATAGCATCTATGTTGAGCTGTGTGCACTAGCGTGATCCTCGACTAGTGCGGTATACACAGAGGGTCCGGATTTGCAAATTCGGTCCCGACAGAGGTGGTATCGAGCCATACCGACTATAGGTCTTGGCCCTAGGTAGTTGGTATCTCTTAGGAGTGTCCAAAATTATTTTCTAAAGAAAACAAAGAAATTGACTAATATGAAACTCTTGGCTTATCTCATCCTCCTACTCTCATCCTTGCTAAATTACCTTCTTTTCGTTGTCGTTTGAGTGGAGATCTTATTCAAAATTTTGTTTTGAATAGATGCCGATCTTTCATCCTTCGAGTCAAGACAGGTGGCTATGCCATGGAGCCGTGGAGAGTTCTTCAAGTGATTGGAGGCTTTGATCGTCCGCTCTACCGAGGAAGCAAGCTGAACGCGTCAACGGTGTGCATCGGGGTTCTTACGCAAGCCGATCATCTTCGCCGAGAGTGCGACGAGACCACCAGACCGATCCACATCACCGCCCAGGAGGATCACTTGAGGGACACTGCGCAGGAGCTGGAGACAGCGTGGTAGGCGTTGAGAGTGGCAGAGCGGGAGCTTCAAAAGACCCGCGACGCAGCAGCCAGAGTCATCGGCGAGCCTGGAGGAGGCCTTGCAGTAGCCGAGGAAATAGCGGACCAAGTCGCCCAGAGCCGGATGAGGTCGCCGAAGAAGAAGAAGAAGAAGACCCGGAAGAGCGTGAGTGGGAGCCCGAGGAGCCAGCAGAGGGTCACCAGATAGGTTCGCACCCATGCCACCCACCCACCAGTGTATGCCCCGGATCGGCCTCACCAGGTGGTGGATGAGTGAGAGTCGATCTTAGAGTTGTGTTGAGACTCGAGTGTTGAGTCGCGTTTTAAGTTAGCCTTTACCCTTTTAGTAGACGTTAAAGTTGCATGTTTAGTTGGTTCTTAATTGTTTGTTGAGTGTGCAAGATGTGTTGCAAAGCCCTTAGGCATTGTAAGCAACCATACCAAGTAATAATAATAAAGATTATTTAAGTTGGGTTTAACCTGTTTCCCCCTTAGAAATTCTTGCATCTTATCTATGCTACATCTATCTTTCCTAACCCAAGAAGCAATCAAGCGGATGGTGAACACTCGCGACAACAATGGGGCTTGGAAGTGGTCTACGCCAGCAACAATCCCAATGAAGGAGTACCACCGCAGCAAGCACCTCCGGTGGATATGCGAGAACTTGGGAGCTTTTCTCGCTGCGCAAACTCGCTTGATGCGCACTATGATGCGTGAGATGACCAATATGGTGCGATCAACAACCTGTGAAAGCGAGAACAACAATGGCGGGCCTCGTCCTTACTCCAAGTTGTCGACTTCATGAGGACCCGACCGCCAACATTCTCGGCAACGTCAACCCTTGGAAGCGGATGATTGGTGAGAACCATTGAGAGGAAGTTGTACATCACACAATGTGAAGGGCATGAGAGGGTTCTTTACGCATCCCATCGCCTAGAGGAACAAATGCAGAATGGTGGGAGAACTCATGTGCTACTCATGAGGCACCCATGGAAATCACGTGGGAAGAGTTATAACGGCCTTCGCCATTACCACGCACGCAGGGAATGATGGACACGAAAAGGAAGAATTCAGGGCGCTTAAGCAAGGAGGCCAACCGGTGGTGATTACTTGAACAAATTCACACGATTAGCACGCTATGCTCTCAAGATGTAGCGACGGACAAGGCTAGACAGTCCGCTTCATGAAAGGACTAAACTCGTAGTCGCAAGTGGGCCGACACCCACACTTTTCCGATTTCCAAGAATTGGTAAACAAGGCTTTGATTACGGAGGATAAGCGCAAGGAGCTTGGGAAAATCGCAAACGCTTGATGACTAACCCTGTGGACGCCTAACCACCTACGAATGAGGATGACCCCGCGGTTTGCTAGGTTCCAACCACAAGTCGTTAACAAGCCAAGAACACCGCACCGCGACCATCGTGACAAGGTTATCGACGCCGCCCAAGGTAACAATGCTCAAGAAGTGCAGTGATCGGTACCGCCGAGAAGGTGCTACAGTTGCAATGAGCTGGGGCATTATGCTAATAGATGTCCCCAGAAAGGAGGAATCACGCCAGTGCGTTTCAACCTTGGAACGACACCGCTAAGGCACCGGCGACGGAGCGAATCGAGGAGCCGGACAGCGGGAGTGACGCCTCAAGCTACTATTCGAGGCAGAGTCAACCACATCACCGCCGATGGAGCCCAGGAAGCATCGGACGTCGTACTGGGTAAGTTTTTGGTAAACTCAGTACCTGCAACAGTATTATTTGATTCAGGAGCTTCACATTCATTTGTCTCTCGAGCTTTTGCATCTAAAAATGGTTTAAGCATGAAAAATCTCAAGTGTGTGATGCTAGTTCAAGCCCCAGGATCTGAGTTAAGATCTAATATTGGATGTTTGGGGGTAAAGTCGATAATTAACGGTAGAGTTCCTAGCGAACTTAATTATTCTAGATGCCCAAGTTTTAGATGTTATCCTTGGTATGGATTGGTTAACCAAGCATAAGACGGTATTGGATTGTGGTCGAAGGGTTGTATCCATTGAGAGCCCTACAGGAGAAAAGGTGGAATTCCGAGCGACATCAGTTCGCAAGGGTCAATTAATGGTTAATAGCATGAAAGCCGTCAAGATTGAGGACGTGCGGTGGTCAAAGAATATCGGATGTATTTCGGAGGATCCGCCAGAATGCCGCTGACCGTGACATCGAGTTTGTCATTGAGTTAGTACCGTACAAAGACCAATAGCAAAAGACCTTACCGGATGCCTACCGATGAGTTAGTAGAGATGAAGAAACAGATCGACGAGTTATTAGAGAAAGGTTTTATAAGACCAAGTTCGCCGCCATGGGAGCGCCCGATTTTGTTTGTCGGGAAAAGGATGGAAGCCTTAGAATGTGTATTGATTACCGTGCACTTAATGAAGTGACGATTAAGAATAAGTATCCGTTGCCAAGGATTGATGATCTTCGACCAGCTTGAGAGGAGCTGGAGTTTTCTCCAAGATAGACCTTCGTTAGGATATCATCAACTAAAGATTCGGACGGAAGATGTTCCAAAACCGCATTTTCTTCAAGATACGGACATTATGAGTTCACGGTCATGTCTTTTGATTGACCAATGCGCCATGACCTATTTCATGAACTTGATGAATAAGATTTTCATGGAATACTTGGACAAGTTTGTTGTTGTGTTCATAGATGATATTTTGGTATATTCAAGACCGAAGCAGAGCACGCAAATCATCCGAGGCTAGTGTTGGAAAAGTGCGTGAGCAACAAATTGTATGCTAAATTCGAAGAATGCGACTTTTGGAAGGAAAAGGTGGAATTTCTCGGTCATGTCATGATCGAAGGAGGAGTTGTCGACCCAAGCAAAGTGGAGGCGATGTTGCATTGGGAGCAACCAAAGTCCATCACTCAAGTCCAAGTTTTCGGGAATGGCGGGATATTATCGCCGGTTCATAGAAGGATTTTCGACGATTGCTAGACCTCTTACTCGATTATTGAAAAAGGAAAAGAAATTTTCATGGACGCTTGATTGTGATAAGAGTTTTGAGGAATTAAAGCGTTTAACAACACCCAGTGTTGGTTTTGCCTAATGTTCGTAACGACTTCGATATATCTTGTGATGCGCCAAGACAGGTCTTGGATGCGTATTGATGCAAGAGGGTAAAGTGGTCGATATCGTCAAGGCGCTTAAGACCGCATGAAGGAAATTATCCTACGCATGACTTGGAATTGGCTGCCGTGGTGCATGCCTTGAAATTGTGGCGTCATTATCTCATTGGAAATAGATGTGAGATATATACGGACCATAAGAGTTTGAAATATATTTTCACTCAATCGATCTCAATATGAGGCAAAGGAGATGGTTGGAATTAATCAAGGATTATAACATGGGAATTCATTACCATCAGGAAAAGCAAATGTGGTAGCCGATGCCTTAAGTCGCAAGAGCTACGTGGCGAATATGATGGTGCGGGAAGGACGATGAATCGTGCAGAGAATTGCAAAATTTAAAATTGGAAGTAGTTTTAGAAGGATTCCTAGCTGCTTTGGAAGTGAAGCCAATGCTCGAAGATCAAATTCGGGAAGGACAAAAAGATGATGAGAAAGTCAACCGAATCAAGGCTAAAAAGGATGAAGGATTAGCAAAGGACTTTACCGTGGACGACCAAGGTACCATGTGGTTCAAGGGTCGCACGAAAAGCAAAGCAGACTAGAACTTAGCGATTGATTTTGGAAGAGGCTCATGATTCCAAGTATTCAATTCATCCAGAAGCGCTAAGATGTACCAGACTTAAAGGAGAGGTTTTGGTGGCGAATATGAAGCGCGAAGTCGCGAGCACGTTGCCTTGTGCGATGTATGCCGAGAGTTAAGGCAATACATCGAGACCAAAGAGGTTTGCTACAACCGCTAAAAGTCCCAGAATGGAAGTGGGAAGAAATCGGTATGGATTTCGTCCACCGGATTGCCAAGAACTCAAAATGGGTATGATTCTATATGGGTTATCGTGGATCGATTGACCAAAGTTGCTCACTTCATTCCAGTCAAGACCACTTACTCAGAGACCTAGGTTAGCGTAACTATACATAGCCAAAGTCGTGTGTTTGCATGGTGTACCAAAGAAAATAGTGTCGATAGAGGTACCAGTTCACCTCGAGATTTTGGGATAAATTGCATGAAGCAATGGGAACGCGTTTGAACTTCAAAGACTGACATATCATCCGCAGATCGATGGTCAAGCGAAAGGGTAAATCAAATTCGGAGGATATGCTAAGGGCTTGTGCATTAGCCTATACTACATCATGGGATAAGTGTTTGCCATATCGAGTTCGCTTATAACAACGATTACTGTGCTAGTTTGCGATGTCGCCATTGAAGCTTTATATGGTCGTGGCTCGCTGCATCGTACCCATTGAATTGGAATGAGGCAGGGAGCGTATGATATTTGGCCCTAATATTCTCAAGGAAGCGAAGAGCAAGTTGCCATGATAAGAGACAGTTGAAAATCGCGCAATCGAGACAAAAAGTTATGCGATAATCGACGCCGTGATTTGAGCTTGAACTCGATGATTTCGTATATCTTAGGTTACCCTCCGAAAGGAGTTAAAAGGTTCCACGTTAAAGGAAGCTTGCCCCAAGATATGTTGGACCGTTCAAAATTTTGAGCCGTCGAGGAGGTTGCTTATCGATTAGAATTGCCGCATCACTAGCGGCGTGCATGATGTGTTCCATGTGTCACACTCAAAAGTGTCTTGGTGCAGTGAGCGAGACGCCTTTGGGAGAGATTGAATTGCGAAAGATCGACCTACAAGGAGCAACCAATCGTAATCACGGATGTTATGGACCGCAAGACCAGGACCAAGTCAGTTCGCTTTTGCAGAGTTTATGGAGCAACCATTCTGAGAATGAAGCAACCTGGGAGCGTGAAGAGGATCTGAAGTCAGAATTTCCAAACCTATTTCCTAGTCAGCCTTGAATCTCTGGTCGAGATTACATTATGGGAGGTTTGTAACATCCCAAAAATTTGGCTTATAATTTCGCTCATATGCTTTTTGGTGATTTTCTGAATTTATTGGATTTTTTTTCCAGAAATTAATTGAATTGAATTTAATTAAGTATATTGAACCTTTTGTGAAAACTAAATATATATAGATAAAGTTAATATAAAGTTTTACCAAAAATATTTTATTTGTGCTCGTAATGTCTCAAAGTATTTATGAGAATTTTAGGATTTTTCCGATATTTTAATTGCTTAAAGTAGATTAATCTAATTTGGGAATTATTTTAAATCAAAAGCTTTTGAAAATCGAGTGAGCGAAGATCGGGCCAAGCCCGATCGTGCGTCGTGCCCATTCTTTGTCGGCGTCGGCCGCCGCATTGCCGCCGCCGCGTGGCCGTTGGATGAAGATCGGACGGTGTCTCCTTCGCGAAACCCTAGCGCCTTGGCCGTTGGATTGAGATCAAGTGGTCGGGATCGCTTCGTTGTTTTGGTAAGTTTAGATCTCGCCGTTGATTTTGGAAAGAGCGGATCGGATCGTATCGCCGGATCTAATCTCGGCGCTCGTTACCGTCGGACGGTATCGTCACTTCGCCTCCGATTCGGTTTCGAATCCGTCGCCGCTGCCGCCGCCGCGCGTGATTTAGGGTTGCCGTTTTAGCGCGCATGCCGAGGCTATAAAAGCCGCAGCCCGCACACCGAGGTTCCTCATCCCAGAGCGCATCCGCCAGTGCTAGCCTTCGCCGTTGAGTCACCGCCGTTTAGCCCCGAGAGCTCGCCGTAGTCAAGCCGCCGTTCGACGTGTGGGTTCCAGTTTCGGGTTCGCCACGTCGAGCCGCACCGGAGCAGCTACCTCTTCGTCGCCGGCAGGAGCCGGAACGCCGTCTGGGTCGTCGTCGTCCTCGTCTCCGGGAACTCAGCGCCGCCGCGACATCGCCGTGCTTCGGAGCTTCGCACAGCCGTCGGATCTCCAGCGGACCATCCAGATCGAGCCACGTCGCTTCGTCTGCAGTAAAACAGCTCGGGTAAGCGTGACCGTTGGATCAGGGTTGTTCGGGTGAGATCGCGCCGCGTGTGCAGTAGAGCGTTAGCCGTCAGATCGTCGCGCAGATGCGCGCCGCGTGTCGAGCATCGGCACGGGCGGCGTCGCAGCCAATCGATGCGCGCCGCGTGTCGGGCGCGTGGTGCGAGGCGCCGTGGGCGCGCCCACGGTGGACGAGGCGATTCCGTGGACCGAGTCCATGGACGAGCGGCGATGTCGGCGCTGATTGGTCGAGTCGGGCTGACGTCGGCGTTGGCGCAATAAAATCTTTTCCAATAGAAAAATAATTGGAAAAATCGAAATTCTATTTTACGTATTTTGATGATTTATTCAAACTTCAAAAGGCTATATCTTTTGCATTTTAACTCGGATTTGAGTGTTTCAAATTTCTAAAAATTTGTAAAATCAAGATCTATTTATTGGTGAATTTTATTTTATTTTTGGAGTTTGGTTGCTCTCTGGTTTGGTGTTTATTTGCTATTTTGGCATCGTTTAGCGTAGACGTTGAAGCGCTTGGTGATCGGGAAGAAGATTCGTCGCTCCAAGACCCAAGCTCAGATCAAGACCAGCACCTACTCCAAGGCAAGTTGTGCTTTGATCATGTTGCACCTAATTTTCACCAAATTACTATTTTGTCTTTTAAACTTTATGCATGATATTTTATGTGTATAAATGATTTCAATTAATGGGAATTAGATAATATGCCTATTTGAATTAAACCATACCTTGTCAATTATATGCCATGATCTATTTGTCACCCTAGGATGTGGAATTATAGTTGATAATCAACATGGGCTAGTTAGATCGTCATAGATTGCTTAGCCATGCCACGTCATCACATGTGTCCAGAATGTCGATACTTAATCTTGACTAATGGAATATGGAACAATGTTTATGAATTGGTGTGTCATGTGTTGTCACACAATGATATCAAGTTGTCGTGGCGAGGAGGTCACACATCGGGATTGAAATGTTGATGGCATGTGGTGCTTGGTAATCAAGCTGGGGTGGTAATGATTTTAGATTGAGGCAAGTGGCAAGGGCGGTGTGCCAAGGTGGGCCAGTTTGGCGGGGTATGTGGAAGTCTTGCCTTAATCACCTTAAGGACTTAACCTTGCAAGCCTTTGACTGAGTCTCTCTTGCAACCACATATGCGGAATGGGATGACCTAGTGAATAATTTGTGAAACCTAGATTTGATCATCGTCGTGGTGAATAGTGAGTCCGGGTTACGGTTTAACTCACATGGCGCAAGAGGGGCCTGTTGTGGTGGTTTAACCCTTGATGTTGAAACCTTAGCGGCGATCGGGTCTAGGTGTAGCATTGTAAAGGCTTTGTTATGATCACTCGCCTTGGTGGTGTTTGGTTGTATCGTGTGGGTAAAGTGCATAACCTCTGCAGAGTGTACAATCTATTCGAATAGCCGTGCTCACGGTATTGGGCAATGCTCGGAATTACAGTTAAGGGTTAGACTTTTGTTAAACAAAAACTTGTTGGGATGGCAAGGTGCCATGGAAAGTGGAAAATTAATTTAGGATTGGAAACTTGGTGTATTTGAAATCTGAATTTATTAATTATGTATTTGTTTTCTTGCTTTCCAATCTATTTATTGTATTCTTGTTAAATGTTGCTTTATTGCAAAAATACCCTTACTAGCCATTCCTTTGGATTAAGCCAAACATATAGAATATTAGACTTGCATTATTTTGCACAACTTGTTGAGTGCTTTATGTACTCACCCCATCAACAACAACTTCGTAAGAGGAAGAATCTACGATCATGGATGAGGATTATTTGGATGCAAATGCTTAGGTCCGAGCCTCGTCGGTTCGTGGCGAATGGAGCGCCACTGCGTTTATTCTATTTCCACGCTTCTCATTGATACTCTTTTTAAGCCTGTGAGGCATTATTCATGTAAGACAACAGATTATTATTAATTAATGAAGTTTATGCTATATTTATTTGTGTGTGACTATGATAGCATCTATGTTGAGCCTGTGTGCACTAGCGTGATCCTGGACTAGTGCGGTATACACAGAGGGTCCGGATTTGCAAATTCGGGTCCCGACACTGTTAAGGAACCTCGCTATCGAATAGTCCGAGGTTCCCGAACAGATCTGAAGTGGAGAACAGAAAGAGAGAGAGACACGTGTTTAGGGAGAGCGAAAGTGGAAATTCTTTATTGCTAATGAATTCTGGTACATGGGGGGACCCCCCTGCTCCTTTTATAGCGCTCTCTAGGGTTTTGGCTAAGGGACCACATGGGCCTTCCAATGGGCTATTAGGGTTTCTTAACACTCCCTCTTGGGCCCTTTGCCGCGAGATGCATATGCCTCAAAAACTCCAGAAAAACCCAGTGGGAAAAATACTTGGAGAAAGAGTACATAGCATACGCTTACTATGTTGCACGAATTGCCTCGTTAAAACCTTATGCAAGAAAACTTCATGAAAAACTTGCTAAGGAAAAGAGTACAATTCTCCCAACTTCAATTGCTAATCTTGAGATTTATGTTGGGTATTCATAATTCATGTTCGGGATTCATGCGGAGTATGTGACATATCTCCCCGAAATCTGCACTTCTCTAAGTCTCATCATCCCAATTCCTTTCACGCACCTTTCAAAGGTAGATCTTTGGGAGTGATTTAGTGAACAAATCTGCAAGATTTTCACATGACTTAGTATGCAATATCTTAATCTTGTTCATCTTATGCAATTCATGAGCATAGAAGAACTTGGGGTTGATATGCTTCGTGAGGTTGCTCTTCACATAACCCATCTGTGCTTGGGCAACACAAGCTGCATTATCTTCATAGATTATCGTGGGAGTTTGCTCAATGTTCAAACCACATGAGTTCGGATGTGGTGAACCATTCTTCCGAGCCATGCACATTCACGTGATGCTTCATACAAAGCGATGATTTACGAGTGGTTTGTCGGCGTCGAGACAAAGTGCGCTAGACGACTTTCAAGAAATTGCTGTTCCTCCACATAGGAAAACATAGCGGTTTGGGACTTGCCGGTATGCGGTCCGATAAATACCGGCATCGGCATAGCCAACCAAATCAATTCATTATTTCTTCTAAAGAATGCAGATCGAGGTCTTTGCTTCCTTGGAGGTAGCGGAAGATATCCTTGATCCCTTTCCAATGCCTTTTGGTGGGTTACGCAGACTGCATCGAGCTAGCAAATTCACAAATGACGCAATGTCAGGTCTAGTGCTATTCATAAGGTACATGGCGCTCAATTGCACTCAAATATGGGAATTCTGCCCGGGACTTCCTCCCCTCTTCTCTAGGTGCAGTATGGGTCTAGGTCTGCTTGGAGTGACCTTGAGCCATTGGAGTCTTTGCAGGATATGCCTTTTCAAAACCAAACCTTTCCAACACTTTCTGCGTGTAGGTTGATTGATGTACCAAGATTCCTCCTTGGACATGTTCAAGCCGCAAGCCTAAACAAAACTTGGTTTTACCCAAATCTTTCATTTCAAACTCGGACTTCAAGTATGAGCATGCCTCTTCAATTTCTTCATCCGTCCCAATGATGTTCAAGTCATCTACATAGACGGAGATTATCTGAGAATCCATTCGGGATCATTGTATAAACACACATGGACAATCTTATTTGCTTGTGTAGCCTTTCTTGCAGAGAAAGTCACTCAGCGATTGTACCACATTCTTCGATCGCTTCAAATTTCATACGGTGATTTCTCCAATTTCACACTGCATGTGTTTCTATTTGCTCCATCTTGGTTGAGATAGGAATTCCTTAGGTACTTTCATGTATATCTCCGAATCAAGTTTCCATCTGAGTATCTTGTGACAACATCCATTAGCTTCATTCTCAACTTCAAGTTGATCTGCCATTGAGATCAAATATCTAAAGGTAATTCCTCCCATGACCGGAGAATAGGTTTCTTCATAATCAACTCCGGGACGTTGAGTGAAACCTTGAGCTACGAGCCTTGCTTTGTACCTTACAATTTCGTTGTTTTCATTCTTCTTAGAACAAAGACCCATTTGTGACCTACGGGGTTTATATGGGGAGGTGTGCGGCATACTGCTCAAACACTCTCTCTTGTTGGAGAGACTAACTCTGCAGTTGATTGCCTTTTCCATTCTTCCCAATCTAGCCTTTTCTTGCACTCTGCGAGATGCAGCTCGGGATCATGATCAATGATCGAGGCAATTTTCTTTGCAAAGTATGCATCAACGTTGGTTGTTGCTCTATTGAGGATTCTCTGTTATTACAAAGTTTATGGCCATTTCTTCATGGGGTGCTTCATGCACTTCTACTTGCTCTTATTTGCTTTTCCCTATTCGCAGAGCAAGTTCCTTTAGCTTTTCATCGCCTATGTGTGCGCACACATTATTTCCGCGGCTTCCTTGGTGGAAGATTCAAATGCAGGAATTGCCTTTTCCATTGGCTTCTTTCCGGTGCAGTCTCAAGCTGGCTCCCCTTCTTTCCTTGGGGCATTTTCATGATTGGTTGTGGTAAGTCCTCTCGCCCGCTTTTCTCGAGCGTCTCGGGTACTTTGGGTTTGAGGAGCAGATTACTGCTCTTTTTCTTTGAGGCCTCTGAGCAGGTTGAGGATACCTTCTATTTTCTTTGGTATTTCCACCCTCTCGGTGCATTCCTTGCGGGTACATGCGACTTAACCACGCCCTTGAGATCACAAAATGATCAGCGGTTCATTTGCTAAATTCGCAAATCAATTATCTTCGGACTTCTTGATTTGCTTCATTAGTTCGGGGTCATGTGCGGGGATCGGTGGAATGCCATATGATTTCCGGCATTTTTCATCCAAAGGTTGATTTCCTCCCTAATGACGGAAGCGATCCTCGTCAAAGATGCAATCCGAATCGGGTGTATGCAAGTCTCGATCATGGGTTCCAAATACGATTATGGATGCACTCTCATAACCAACGTATATCCCGGACTTGCGGAGAGGGCCCATTGCGATCGTGAGGGGTGGTATAGGTACATATACCATACACCCAAATTTTCTAAGATGGGAGATCTTGGGATGATCCGTGCACAAATTGCATAGGAGAATGGATGTTGTAGGCGACGGTGCGAAATTGATAAGAGGCTGCTGCGTGCGGGATGCGTGTCCCCAACAAGTGCTAGGCAAGTTACAACTCTGCAAAAGCGGTGCGGCAATGAACTTGATCCTCTTTATTAGTGCTTACGCTAGTCCGTTCTGCGTATGAGCGTGCGGCACTGAGTGCTCAAGCGCTATCCTGTTCTTTGTGCAATAATCATCAAATGCCTTTGAAGTAAATTCTCGGCATTGTCCATTCTAATGGACTTCACGCGATGATCGGGAAAGCATTCTTAATTCTTATGATCTGCGAGATCGGCTTTGCAAAAGCATGGTTTCTTGTTGACAACAAGCATACATGCGACCATTTCGAGGAAGCATCGATGAGCACCATAAAGTATCGAAACGGCCCGACAGGGCTGAATCGGACATAAATATCCCCTGGATGCGTTCCAGAATGCAGGATTTCACTTTGCACTTTCATGACGGAGGGTCTAGTTATTAATTTCGGTGGCACATGCAGGCACACAAAATCTTCATGATTCGGGAAATTTTTAACATTAATGCCATGACCTTGTGAGTTGTTCACTATATTTCTCATCATTCTAAGACCGGGATGACCTAATCTACCATACCATAAAGAGAATAACTCGAGCTTCTAAAAGCAGTCTTCAAGGAAGTATACACTTGGTGCATGAATATTCGTGTAGTACAACCCGATTCATATGAGGACATTTTTCTAATACCATTTTTCCACATACGCGTGCTTCACAATGCACAAGTATTCTTTGCCATTTTCTTCATTGGTTTCTACGTGAAAACCATTGGCGCGGATGTCTTTAAAGCTTAAGAGAGTCTGCGCGTTGATTCGAGGTACAAAGGGCTTCTTCAATTACCAAAGTTGTACCCATAGGCAATATAATAGTGGCTCTTCTGAGCCGATTACATATGAGTCGCTTCTGCGATCGTAGTAATCTTTCAGCGTTCTTCGTGATCATTGGAAATACTTAGACTCTCTTAAGATGGTATTTGTTGTGCCACTATCAACAATGCATATCTCTTCCATTTAGGCGCTACGATTTCTAGATAAAAGAAATATAATTCCAATCAAGCAGAGGCAAAATAATTCAAATATTGCTTGCAAAATTGAAAAATCTTGGAATAAAGAATAAATTGCGTATTTATTCATGAAAGAAGTATGCTCTTTACAATTCATTATTCAAAAGAAAATGCTAACAACCATAATCTAAAAGAAAATGCGATTCATGCATTTAAGCGGCGTATACGGTTTGATCGTTACGCTCGTCGGTAGGTTTAGGTGTCTGCGAGGACCCTAGACCAATCGCGACGAGCTTCTTGCCCTCAAGAACTATCTTTACGTCCGATGCCCAAGTGAGGTATTTCGACCCGCGGGGCAGTTCTTCAAACTCACGATTCACGATTCATGATTTCAAAATTCGATTTAGATTCTGCGTGTAATCGATGAAAATGGTTGCAAAAACATAAAGTGCGAGAAGAATAAATTGCTATGCATTGCAATATCTTAAATAAAGCAACGGATTCAAAATTCATAAAGAATATTCATAAAGCAGAGAAATAAAGCAAGAAAAATTAAAAGCAGAGCCAAATAAATCTTCTTGATTTTACGGCAATTTTTCAAAAATTTCTGCAATTTTTCTCTTTTTCTTCTTCTTTTCTTTCCCTTTTCTTTTCTTTCTTTTCTTTTCTTTTCTTTCTTTTCCTTTCTCTTTTCCGGCGAGCGGCTTAAATGGGCCTTGCAGCCCATGCTCGCCTTGCGCTAGGGTTTCCCCTTCCCACGCAGCACGCCTCGCCTCGCGCCTGCGCGCGCGCCGCCACGCCTCGCGCCTCGCGCCGCCGTCCCGCCTTCCTCGCGCGCTCCTCGCGCCGCCGCTCGCCGTCCACCTTCTCCGTGGCGGTTTCGCCGAGGCGTCGCGGGGCGGGATGGCGATAAGCGGCGCATTGCCGAACGCGAACGCGGCGGCGGCGAGCCGAGGATGAGTGGCGGCGACGTCGGCGGAGGCCGAAGGCGGCAGCGGCGGCTGGCGAGCCGAGGTCGTCGGGCGCCGGGCGGCGTTGCGTGCGTCGAGCCAAGCCGACGGCGGCGTGGCGACGGTGCGCGCGGGCGGGCAGACTCTGGCCTTGAGGCGGAGGCCGGTGGTGGCGCGGCGGGCGGCCGTGCCGAGTGCCTCGGCGGACGATGCGCGGAAGCGAAGCCGGCGGGTGGATGCCTCGGGACGCTGGCGCACGTCGGGCGGCGCCGGCATGGCCGAAGCCGCTGCGCGACGCAGCGGCGGTGATTCAGCGCGGAGGCCGGGAGGCAACGACGCGTCGAGGCGGGCGGCGGCTGCGAGGCAGGAGTGCGAGCGGGCGGCGGTGGTGAAGCATTAACCGTCTGTGCTGGCGAGTCCGGCGTCTGCGGCCGAGGCGGCGACGCCCGTGCGCCCGGCCGAGGGCGCGGCGATCGAGGGCGTGGCGTCGGGCACGACGGCCGGATGGCGCGGCCGCCGTGGCCTTGGCGGCGGCGGCCGGCGGCGCCGAAGCGGCCGCGGCGGCAGCGGCAGGCGAGGCCGTCGTGGCGGCGTCGGGTGGCCTTCTTGCGCGCGGCGCGAGGAGCCCGGGCGGCGGCGGCGGCGCGGGGCGGCAGCGGCGGCGGCGACCGGAGGTGGCCGAGCCGACAGGCGGCGCACGCGCGGCGGAGGCGCGGCGAGTGCGGGGTGGTGGCGAGGCGGCCGAGCCGACGGCGGCGCTCACTCGGAGCGAGGCCGGGCGGCGACGCGGCTACTGGCCGGCAACTACTGTGGGTGGCGAGGCCGGCGATGTGGCGGCGGCTTCATGCCGGTGGCGGGCGCCGTCGTGCGGCGTCTCGGCGGGCTCTCGGCCGCCGCCACGCGCGTGTGCTCAAGGTCGGCGCCGCCGCCGCCGGCAAGGGAGGCGGGTGTTACTGCGGCGCCGTTATGCGACGCGGACGGCCGCTACTTCCGCCGTCGCGGCTTGGTCGGGCGCCGGCGATGGTGCGGTGGTGGCAGCGGCCGAAACCACCGATGGCCTTGTGATGACTTCAGCCGGGCGACCAAGCGGCTATGACGACAGCGCGACGGAGGCGCGCGCGACAGAGTCGGTGGCAACGCCTGCGTGCGTCATTGCGCGCGATGCGAGGTGGGCTTCATGCTCGGTGAGCCCGACCGACGGTGGCGCAATGACGTCGCCGCAAGCACGCAAACCGAGGCACACAGTGCAGGGCGGCGATAATGGCGGCGTCTTTGCGAGCACGCAAACCGAGACCTATGTATTCCGTTTTCTCTTCCTTTTTGTGATGAGCGGTGAATTCATGTAATTGTGGCCGTCGTCGAGGCGCTTCGGCGTTCTTCGTGTAACCGTGCCACGTAGGATAGATGCATGCATAGAAAAGAACGATTAGATTCAAGCGCTAATCCCACCTTTTCTCACCTTTTCAATCGATCTCGGTAGAGCCGTGCGATAACGTGTTAAGGAACCTCGCTATCGAATAGTCCGGAGTTCCCGAACAGATCTGAAGTGGAGAACAGAAAGAGAGAGAGAGACGTGTTTAAGGAGAGCGAAAGCGGAAATTCTTTATTGCTAATGAATTCTGGTACATGGGGGGACCCCCCTCCTCCTTTTATAACGCTCTCTAGGGTTTTGGCTAAGGGACCACATGGGCCTTCCAATGAGCTATTAGGGTTTCTTAACACAACCGACCAAACCGAAAGGAGTAGTCCTAGGGCATGAAAATAATAACCTGTCTCCTCTAAACAAATTAACACGTTACCCGATCATGGATGGGACAACCGTATGCACTAGTTGGTACTAATTTTATATCGTGCATGGATTAGATAGTTCATTACCTTTTCCTCCGCGGCATAAGAAATCTAGCTTTGTGAGTGTAACTCGGTCTGAAGCTATATGTAAGTTTGAAGAACCATCAGGTTTTTTTCGCAAAAGGGTCTCGATGTAATTTCGGAATTCATAGAGGACCTCTTCACAAATCTACTGACGTTGACGCCCACTTGGCAAGCAATTCTTGGCGCTGTAAGATAGAGTACTAGGCACTGCAGTGCGCTACGACGCGCCGCGCAAATTTTAGTCTAGAGTTTTTTTGCAAAAAAAAAGATAGAAGGACCTAAATGTAATTTTAAATCTTTCGGGTTTAAAGAACCAGCGCCTGTGTCGAATTTGCGGAACCACGGGGCCTTTTTGCAAAATAATCAGACCTAAACGTAATTTTAAATCTTTCGGGTTTAAAGAACCGGTGCCCGGGTCGAATTTGCAGAACTACGGGGTCCTTTTTGCAAAATAACCAGTGAAACTTTTTTGAAAAAATAACAAGATTCCATAGTTTTTTTTGCAAAAAAGGTAGATGGACCTAAATGTAATTTTAAATCTTTCGGGTTTACAGAACCGGTGTCCGGATCGAATTTGCATAACCATGTGGCCCTTTTTGGAAAATAACCGATGAAACTTTTTTACAAAATAACCGGATCTAAATGTAATTTTAAATCTTTCGGGTTTAAAGAATCGGCGCTCGGGACGTCGGGTCGAATTTACGGAATCATGAGTCCTTTTTGCAAAATAACCGATGGAAGAACACCTGTCTGTGATTTCGAAATTTGCAGAGGACTTTTTCGTGAAGCGGTGACGTGGCGCCTGTCCTTGTGCGGCATTTCTTCCACGCTTAATAGATATAAATACTAGGTAGAACTGCGCGCGATGCTGTACCGAGTTTTTTTTAAAAAGGAAATTTTGGTTTTCTCAGTAGTGTTTTTGTAAAAATCAGCTGGCTAGGAGCCATCAGCGAATACACGTAACCACGGGGTTCTTTGCGCAAAAAAACAGTGGGAAAAAGTGGAAGGACCTATCCGCGATTGAGAAAAACGACGGAGGACCCATCTGCAAATATATGGAACTGCAGGCCCTTTTTGGAAAAGTTCTGAAAAAATAAAGGCGAAGGACCTATCCGTGATTGTTAAAAAACGGTGGAGGACCCGTCTGTGAATATACGAAACCAGGAGCCTTTCTGGAAAAATCTCGGGGAAAAAAAACGGGCGAAGGGTCTCTCCGTAATTAGGACCTATCTGTAATTTTGATTTACCATGGGATTTTTTTGCAAAATAATCGATGAAAGAACCTGTTCATGATTTTAGAATTCTCCAAGGGATTTTTTGCAAAAAAAAAATATAAGAAGGCATGCCTGCGCGAGGATTCTTCGCGGCATTAAATATATATATATATATATATATAATATAATATGCTGGGAACTAGCTGGCTAATATTACCATACTATGCCAACTTTGAGTATTTGCTTAGTACACTTTTAAGGGACTTGCTAGCATCGGAACGTACAGTGACAACATTTCCATCG
Source organism: Otatea glauca (assembly GCA_036346275.1). Classification (NCBI taxonomy): domain Eukaryota; kingdom Viridiplantae; phylum Streptophyta; class Magnoliopsida; order Poales; family Poaceae; genus Otatea; species Otatea glauca. The sequence goes on from CM070711.1 coordinate 50,664,979, forward strand.
TACACTTCTCTTCAACGGCGGATGTTACTTAAAAATTATCAATATTAGCCTTTCGATATATGCAACAAATACCCATGGGATGCAACAATTTGTACAAAGCTTTCAACAAAACTCGTCTCACATGCAACACAAAAACACAACCCAAAATAATGCAATAAATAGGAATTATTTATGCAAAGATACAAGAAAACTATCATTAGTTTGCGAAAACTATCACTTGTAGAGCATTTCATTTCATGTATTAACATCATTGGTTTTTATTTGGAATTTCCTTGGATTTGTGTATTATGAGAAAAATCAAATAAAAGGAATTAATGAATAGATAATGGTTAAAGATGAAAAAGGTAAAAGTAAAATCTTCGAAAATTGATATTAAAAATCTTAAGCACTCAGGTGAATCATTTCCTCTGATAAATAAATTTTAATGCAAAAGATGATTGAAGGATAATTAAAAAGACATCTCTTTGACTGAAAACAGTGAATGATCAGAATTATTATAAAACATTCGATCATTATCTGAAGCTTAAAAATTTACCATAATATCCTAAATATATTATTTATCTCTGTTAAAAATATCAGAAAATTAATAATGTAATTTAAGACTTTTTAAAATTCAAAAACAGAAGCTCTGAGAATCTTAAAATCATCATGTCAGAATTTTTAGAAACTAAATATACAATTTTTTTAACTTAAATTTTTATGGGAGCGTTAATAGCACAAATATAACTCTGATAAAAAGTGTCAAAAATATATAACTTCATTTTCATCTCTAAATAAAATAAATTCAGAAGGGAGGTTTTGAAGCGGTCACTGTTGTCAGAATGTTTACAATTTTTATGTAAATTATTTTAACCTAAGAGTTTTACTAAGTGTTAAAACTTACCTGAGAACCATGGTCAAAAAGTTATAAAAATTTTCAACAAGATTTGATAACTATTCATGCGGTTCATGCTCTTTCCAGAAGAGTCCTTCCTCCTTATCCCGTCTCCTGCCAATGACATGTGGGCCATCTTGTTGTCTTGACTCCGTCATTTGGAAGTAGCGGAGAATCCCTTCATCATTGCCGGTGGACCCGGCCCGCTTTGTCGAGACTCTCATTCCTTTTTCTGTCTCCTTCCTCTTGACCGAAGTCGCGCATGCTCCTCTCCCGATCACGTCTGTCTCGGCGTGCTCCTCCTCTCGCCCAATCTTTTCCGTCGATCGCCCGATTCAGCGCATCACCACGCCACCCACGCTCGACCATTGCCATGCTTGTCCTCGGCCTCTCCCGCACCATACCGTCTCAGAAAAATCCCACGCCACCTCGCCATTTCGCACAGAACCACCGCGACCTAGAGCGTGCGTTCCAACACTGGAAGCCGACCTCCTTCGACTATAAATACCGGCTTAGCGTCATATTGAGACCTCCCTCCATTCTTCTGAACTTCATCCGAACCCACTTCTTTAGCCATCCCCTGAACCAAGCGCAAGACCAAAGCTTTTCTCTTCGTTCTGCCGCAGAAACCCGAAAGGGGAGGGAAAACCGATTCAAGCTAATTCGGAGAGCTCTTCTGGAATTGATTGGAACCGTAGCACCCTAGTACCTCCCAGATTACTCATCAATCATCATTTTCTTGTTTCCTCGCCTGAAGCATCACCGCATCCTTCTTCTTCCTCAGCTCAGGCGAATGGTGGTAGAGCTACTAGACTCATTTCCAACCTATTTAGCAGGTAAAATGGAACCCCTAACGTCCCGTGATGCTCACCTCATTACCCATTCGAGCCAAGACTAACTCATTTTCTTCCCCGATGAGCCACCATCACTACTACAGTATGGTACATCACTATCGCTTCATCTGTGTCGGTTCTTAAGTTTTTCGGAAGAAACGATTGTGATAGATGACTTAGGAGAGGCATTAATCATAATCACTATCGGTTCTCAGGTTAGAAGTGATAGTGATGTAGCACTGGGAACATTACAATCAGTTCTTATGCGAGAAGTGATAGTGATGTGCATTATCATCACTATCGGTTTTCATATAAGAAGCGATAGTGATGAGCACGTACACATCACTATCGGTTCTTATTTAAGAAGCGATAGTGATGATAACGCACATCACTATTGCTTCTCACAAAAGAACCGATAGTGATGAGCACGTGCTCATCACTATCGGTTCTTTTGTGAGAAGCGACAGTGATGTGCGTTATCATCACTATCGCTTCTTAAATAAGAACCGATAGTGATGTGTACGTGCTCATCACTATCGCTTCTTATGTGGGAACCGATTGTGATGATTATGATAATCACTATCGCTTGTCTTGTAAGAACCGACTGTGATGTGCATGATCACATCACTATCGCTTTTTATATGAGAACCGATAGTGATGTACCTCGTTAGGTTATTTATACCACTCGAGCTGAACTCTTCTCTGTTATTGTTCAGAGGAGGTTTCTCCGCCGCCACCGAAAAAATAGCTCATATTACGTGTTTGGAAGCAATACTTGGGTGAGAAAATTTAAAATCCTCAAGGGTGGGTGTTAAGATAGTAAATTTGAAGCCCTAACTTGAGGAGATTTCCCTCATTTTGCATAATTTGTGGTTTTCTTCAAAATGTGAGCATTCCTTCAAACCCCTTTAATTTTGTACTATGTAATTTTGATATGTCATGAAGAAAGTTTAGATTGCTTTGGTATTGTGTATATCCTATCGATTTCACACCCTTTATTTCACAAGCATGTACACATGTATTTAATTATCTTAATTTGTAGTGCTTTGATGTTAATATGGAATTATTATTCTTTGTCACATGATGAATGCTAGAGTTTAGGGTGCGGAACCTCGTCTCCGTTCGACGATGCTTGTTTATAAATATACCGAGCGAAATGGCATATTTATAAGCGGCGATCTCAAGTGTCCACGTTCTTTGGATAGTTCGAGGATATGTGCCGAGGAAAGTTCTGGTGTGTTGTACAAGCTGCGAGTAGAGATTTGGTAGCGTCTCCTGGTATTCTCGGATACACACCCTCTTGACCTGTTGTCGAGGCGTGTATATGGAGAATAGCGAGAAGATCTTCAAATTTTCTCTGAGTTGTACAACAACAAAACTTGTCGAACCACATATCCTCGAATGGGATTAGGACCAAACCTATTTAGAGATTAGGAGTCATCGTTGGTACCCTTGTATTGTTTCGTTGTAGTCAAAAGATCATGAGGCTCTTGCACTATATAATTAGATTGTTTGATATCATTGTTCATGTTAAAAATGTATGTCTCTTATCTAGGAAATTGGAAGCTCTAAACCAAGGAAGAATCTAGGTATCGATCGGAGTACATATTTCATATATGTTGCGGAAATTGTCATCTATTTTGCAAAGGTAATATTAGCGAAATGATGTCTCAATATTTCAAATAACTAGCTTGCCGTCGCTCCAGTTTGTGCATAATTTATTGGGTGAAGTTTAATTGCGGATGAACCGTAAGGAATGGATGTATGCAAAAAGTCGTGTGAGTCTTTGAATTTGGAGGGTGTTAAGGAGTTCAAAAAATTGCGAAGAGGACATGGTGAGGAGGGTGTAAACTTCATATATTGTCCTTGCATTGATTGCACCAATCGAGAAGATTTAACAACTCGGCTCAAATTGAGGACCACGATTCGGCGTGGCCGTGAGGAATTACGTGTTGGATCCATCACGGGAGGCGGTAGTACCCGCCGGTATGCAATGAAGACACGGTGGAACCGGATGATGAGTTGCGACTGATATGTTTGAGGAGGAGAATTTGGAGCAAATGTTGCGGGATGTGGAGGTAATTACGGAAGAGAGTTTGAAAAGTTTAAAAGCTTGATGGAAGGCGATGCCAAACCACTGCTTGTTCAAGTTGCAAAGCGAATACACCAAGTTGGGTTCGGTCCTTGCATTGTTTGAGCGAAGGCAAAACACCGTTGGACAGATACAAGTTTCAATGCACTTCTAGAATGGAAATAGAAAGGATACATGCATGTCCGAATGATTGCATCTTGTACCGTGAACGCACATCAGAGCTACGTTTGTCGGTTTGCGGTGTGCCCGGTACAAACAAAAGGAGAAGCGTAACGACAAGAAGCGTAAGAGCGAGGAAACGACGGTGAAGAGGTCACTAAAGGTGCACCGCCAAGGTATTGTGGTACTTGCCCATCATTCCCGTCTGGAGAGGTTGTTTGCAAATCCTAGAGAGCGTAATTGTTGTGTTGGCATTATGAGTCTCGAAAGGAAGATGGAAAGTCGAGACACCTGTTGATTCGGCTCAATGGAGAAACATCGATTGGAAATATGAGGAGTTTGGTGCGAAATGAGGAACATAAGATTTGGGTTGAGTAATCGATGGAATGAATCCGTTTGGTAACATGAGCGATCGTCACAAGACGTGGCGTTACATTGTGCATCTACAACCTCCCTCCTTGGTTGTGCATGAAGCGGAAGTATATCATGATGTCGTTGCTAATCTCGGGACCCAAACAGTAGGAAATGATATTGATGTGTACCTCGCTCCACCGATCGAGGATTTGGTAAAATTGTGGAATGCGGGGTCATTGTGTGGGATGCGTCTGAAGAGAGCATTTCACCCTACGGGCTATGGTATTTTGCACGTAAATGATTTCCGGCTCTTGGAAATTTGGCGAGCCACGATCGAAAGGAGCAAAAGCGTGTCCTATTTGTGAAGAGGAGACCGAGAGCCTATGGTGCCAAATTCAAGAAAAGCGTGTATATAGGTCACCGTAGGTTTCTACCTCGAAGTCATCGATACCGTAAGATGGATGACAAATTTGATGGAAAGAGGAAATCCGTTCGGCACGCGACCTATGAGTGGTAGGCAAGTATATTCACGTGTAGAGGATATCGATGTTGATGACGGAAAGAGCCGTAAATCTGCTCGTTCTAAGACCATTTGGAAGAAGAGGTCAATATTTTGGGACTTACCGATCTTGGAAGGAGTTAGATGTCGGCATTGTATTGATGTCATGCACGTTGAAAAGAATGTCTGCGACAATTTGGTTGGCATCTGCTTGAACATACGGAAAGACAAAGGATGGTGTGAATGCTCGTCGCGACATGGCCTACATGGGAATCAGGCCCAGGCTTGCGGTGATTGAGGAGGATGAAAAAGGTCCGTACATCCCCGCTGCATGCTACACCCTGTCCAAGAAGGAGAAAGAGGACCTTTGCAAATATCTCCAAGGTATTAAAGTTCCATCTGGCTACTCCGCGAACATTAAGAAGCTTGTGTCCTTGGATGATTTGAAGTTGCTAGGCATGAAGTCCCACGGCTGCCATGTCTTGATGACCCAAATGCTCCCAGTTGCAATAAGAAATATTTTGCTAGAGGATGTCAGGTTTGCAATCACGAAGCTGTGTTACTTCTTCAATGTGATCTCCTACAAAGTTATTGACCCCGACATGCTAGACAACTTGCAGAGTGAGGTGGTGCAGACTTTATGTCAACTTGAGATGCATTTCTCACCGTCATTCTTCGACATCATGGTCCACCTTGTTGTTCACCTTGTTAGAGAGATTAAGATATGTGGACCCGCTTTCTTACGTTACATGTATCCGTTTGAGAGGTACATGGGTATATTAAAGTCCTACGTAAGGAATCGGTCGAAGCCTGAGGGTAGTATTGTGGAAAGTTATGGGACTGAAGAGGTTATTGAGTTTTGTGTGGACTATCTCGGGAAAAGACAAGCAATCGGTGTTCCTCTATCTCGCCACGAGGGCAGACTTGCTGGCAAAGGAACCGTGGGGTCGAAACTAACGAGGCCACGGTTTGATATGTATTGCAAAGCGCATCGGCAGTCTTGCGAAATAGCGCGAAGTTGCGAGGTACATCGAGCAAAGACAAGTCGATATTACGGGAGAGAATCCACATATGGATGAGCTTTCCATAATGCGAGAACACAACGATAGATTTCTCACATGGTTCAAACAAAAGGCGGAGGTCTCTGTAGTGAGACTATCAAATGGTTGGTGATGGACCTAGATTTAATGTACAAACATGGCGGTGCGATATTAATGGGTACACCTTTTACTTTGAAAGTCGGGATGGGAAAGTCTTGTTCAAAGCAGTGGTGTAAGCATAGATGCTTTGTCAGATGAACATCACTCAAAAGGAGGATCCTCAATGGCAATGAACTCTTACTACGGGGTGATCGAAGAAATTTGGGAGCTCGATTACGGAATATACCAAATTCCATTGTTCCGATGTAAGTGGGTGGGACTTCCACATGGAGTGAAGGTCGACAAGAGAGGTTTTACCCTTGTGGATCTAAACAGAGTCGCCTACAAAGAAGATCCATTCATCCTTGCGAAGCAAGCAAATCAAGTCTTCTACGTGTGTGATCCGGCCAATCCGAAATTGCACGTCGTCCTTTGTGGCAAGCGGCGGATCGTTGGTGTTGAAGATATCGTAGATGAAGAAGAGTACGACCAATTTGATGAAATACCTCCGTTTGCGTATGGGGCCTTTCTTAGCAGGAACGACGACACACATGGAAGAAATTACATACGTGTAGATCATCAAGAAGGGTTGTATTGTAAATAAAAGGAGTACGTCAATGTATCAGTTGCGCTATGTGTTTGAAATATTTGTATTGTACATAAATGTAGTTTCGTGTTTCGAAATTAAGGTTATGTGTACGTATGAAACTTTCACAATTTTTGTGAATGGATTGCAAGAAAAAGAAGGCACTTTACATCAAATCATTTCTGAAAATTTTCAAAATACTTGAACTTTATTTGAAAAATATTTGACTTTTCTACTCTTTGAGGAAGTAACATGTGGACAAAGTGAATTTGGGCTTCTTTTTTGAATGCCAACTCTTTTTGCCAAAATCCTTTTTGGAGAAGACTTGTAGTATCACAAGGTATATTCCTGCAAAATTTCAAAAAATTACAATTATATTTGCAAAATTTATGGCCGTTTTACTCTTTCATCACATATTTCAGCAAATTCAGACTTCATGGTTTGTCTGGAAAATAAATAGTGCAGTGAACTACAATTGTGTCGGTTTTTTTAAAACCAGATAGTGATATGATCATTTATGTCGGTTTTTTTTAAAACCCGATAGTGATATATTCTACTATTTGTGTCGGGTTTTTTCCAAAACCGATAGTAATAATAATTTTTTTGCAAATGCTTAATGATGGAATGCAATTATACGTGTCGGTTTTAGAAGAAAACCGATAGTAATACTAATTTTTGAAAATGCGGTGGAATGCAATTATACGTATCGTTTTGAAAAAACCCGATAGTGATACTAATTATTAGTATCGGTATTTTTAAAAAACCGATAGTAATACTAATTTTTTTTTGCAAATGCCTAACAGTGGAATTCAACTATCTGTGTCGGTTTTTTAAAAAAAACCCGATAGTGATACTCATTATTAGTGTCGGTTTTTTTTAGAAAACCGATAGTAATACTAATTTTTTTTTGCAAATGCCTAATGAGATGAATTCAAGTATACGTGTCGGTTTTTCAAAAAAACCCGATAGTGATACTAATTATTAGTGTCGGTTTTTTAAAAACCGATAGTAATACTAATTTTTTTGCAAATGCCTAACGATGGAATTCAACTATTTGTGTCGGTTTTTCCAAAAAGCGCGATAGTGATAGATACTTATGTGTGTCGGTTTTGTTAAAAACCGATAGTAATAATAATTTTTTGCAAATGCTTAATGATGGAATGCAATTATACGTATCGATTTTTAGAAGAAAACCGATAGTAATACTAATTTTTTGAAAATGCGATGGAATGGAATTATACGTATCGGGTTTGAAAAAACCCGATAGTAATCTTGATTATTAGTGTCGATTTTTTAAAAACCGATAGTAATACTAATTTTTTTGCAAATGCCTAATGAGATGAATTCAAGTATCGTGTCGGTTTTTCCAAAAACGCGATAGTGATAAATACTTATGTGTGTCGGTTTTGTTAAAAAACCGATAGTAATAATAATTTTTTGGAAAATGCACGACGATGGAATGCAATTATCGTGTCGGTTTTTAGAAGAAAAGCGATAGTAATACTAATTTTTTGAAAATGCGGTGGAATGGAATTATACGTGTCGGGTTTGAAAAAACCCGATAGTGATACTAGTTATTAGTGTCGGTTTTTAAAAAACCGATAGTACTACTAATTTTTTTGCAAATGCCTAACGATGGAATTCAAGTATACGTGTCGGTTTTAAAAAACCCGATAGTGATACTAATTATTAGTGTCGGGTTGTTTTAAAACCGATAGTAATACTACTTTTTTGCAAATGCCTAACAGTGGAATTGAAGTATCTGTGTCGGTTTTTAAAAAAAAAACCCGATAGTGATACTAATTATTAGTGTCGGGTTTTTTTAAAAATCGATAGTAATAGTACTTTTTTTTTGCAAATGCCTAACAGTGGAATTCAACTATCTGTGTCGGTTTTTCCAAAAAACCCGATAGTGATACTAATTATTAGTGTCGGGTTTTTTAAAACCGATAGTAATACTACTTTTTTTTTGCAAATGCCTAACGATGGAATTCAACTATACGTGTCGGTTTTTCAAAAAAACCCGATAGTGATATTATCTTATCTGTGTCGGGTTGGTGAAAAAACCGATAGTAATGTTAATTTTTATGCTAAACTAACGATGGAATGCATTTAGTTGTGTCGGTTTTATTCAAAAACCGATAGTGATAGAATCATTTGTTTGGTTTTGTTAAAACCGCAAGTAATCTTTTTTTTGCTAATGCCTAACATGGAACTTTGGCGCGCAGCCTCATTTTATTCCGCGCCTCCCACGCTCCTAACCAATGCCTCGCCGCCCGACGCTCCTAACCCAAGCCCACCGCCACGTCGACCAGCGCCGCCCGACCGCCCGACTCCCACCACACCGACGACCCCACTCCACCCCACGCCGCCCCTCGCTCGACGCCACCCTCCGCCCCACTCCACCCCCACGCCCCTCCGCCCGACGCCACCCCTCCGCCCCACTCCACCCCCACGCCCCTCCGCCCCACGCCGCCCCGCCCCACTCCACCCCACGCCCCTCCGCCCCACGCCGCCCCGCGCGACACCACCCCTCGCCCCACTCCACCCCACGCCGCCCGACGCCACCCCTCCGCCTCGACGCACCCCCACGCGACCTCCGCCCGACGCCGACGCCACCCTCCCCGCGCCGACGCAGCCCCACGCCGACCCCTCCGCCCGACGTCACCCCTCCGCCCGACGCCGACCCTTCGCCGACGCGACCCACGCCGCCCCTTCGCTTCGGCGCTCGAGGTAAACACATGTTGTCACCAAATTTTTGCTAGAACAAAGCCGCTTAAGCGGCGTGCAATATATTCTCTGATCTTGATTTTGATTTACGAACTTGAGAAGCAGAAATGAAAAGCAAAGTCTTGACCAATGATAAATTAGACCAATGATGTTGCAAACAAGAATATGTTAACCAATTTCTGCAATTGATGTAACACAAAAATTCTTGCCTTTGGTTTGTATGTATATACTAGGGGTGGGTCGATTTGTCTATTTTGTAGGATCTGTTTTAGTTTTGTCGGTGTGAATGTGTTTCATGGAGATTTCGCAAGGAGGATGTCTTTGGTGAGGATTCGAGGTTGAGACGGACTTATGTTGGATGTAGCTGCTTAGAGTTTGAATTTGATTTTATGTTCTAGGTTTTTCGAGGAGCGGATCTGTGGTAGTTCTCGCTAGTGCTAAGTTCATATCCTTGGTGACATTAGAGTTGTATTTGTTCTTTTTACTTCATGTTGAGCACTTGTGGCGCTTAGATTCTCCGACGTGAGTTGTTCTAGTGAACAAGTGTGGAATGGGGTTTTATGATCTGAAGCCTACGAATGGTGTGACAAAAAAAGGAACCGTGAGTAAGAGATTATAGTGTTTTTTTCATTAACCGTGTTGGTGGTGCTTAAGTTTTACATGTTTTGCAATGTAAAGAGTGGGGTTTGTTGAGCTCGGGAAGGATACAATGCTAGACATGATGCTATGTTCTCAATGTTTTTACGTAAGTTATATGTATAGTAACTACTTGTTTTTCTATAGGTTCCTCGGTGTTTTTCTATAGGTTTCTCGGGGTTTTTACGTAATAAGGATCTTTTACGGTCTTAGGTATAATGTCTTGTTGTAATTTAAGTTCGATTATTTTGTTGCATAATTACATTAGTATTGATTTTGTTTTCTTTGGGAATGAAGTGTGTGCTTTAATGGTTTTATCATATAAAAATGGCACTTTCACGAATAACACATACACATCATGTTTTTACCCTAGCAATAGGATTGTGTACATCATGCTATCTTAAAGTTTCAGAAAGTGCTCAAGTATTGATTTATGTATTTAGTGATTGTTGAATGGACTAGATACTATAGAAAACATAATTCTTCATGACTCCCAACTATGCTTGACCTTACCATTATATAACTAGAATTCTGTAGACATTATTTGTGCAAGATTTTGCTTGGTTAGTCTTTCTTACTCATTGCTATCATCGTATTCTAATAATTGCATATTATTTTTCTTTTTCATCTCAAAGATATGTTAGAGTTTAGGTTGCGTAACCTCGTCTCCCGTTCGAGAGTGCTTATTTATAAATATCTTAGGAATGACATATTTATAAGCAAGCGATCTCGAATTATCCACGATTTTGGACGGTTCGAGGATATGTGGTTGAGCAAGTTCGACTGTTGTACAACTCACGAGTAGGTTTGGTAGTGTCTCCCTGGTGTTCTCGGATACACACCCTCTCGGCTGGTTGTCGAGGCGTGTATCTGGAGAACGGCGGGGAGATCTTGTCTCAAATTTTCTCTGAGTTGTACAACAACTTCAGAACTTGTCCGAACCACATATCCTCGAATGGGATTAGACCAAACCTATTTAGAGATTAGGAGTTATCGTTAAATGCGTATTGGTTGGTCAACATATAGACTTTTCTTGAAGATCATTCGCTCATCTGTTACTCTCTTGCAATATGCTAGAACAATGACATGCTATGAATTATCCATTGACTGTTGCTTGGATGATTTATTGTGAAGTTCACATAATAGCTACAATTGCTTTCTCTCATGTCAAATATTTGTCCATGTTAGATAGGAAAACTCAAAATGTCGCAATTAGAGAGCATCGGCTCATCGCGAGAAAGAGTAGAAGGTGCTCTGAGGCGCGTGAACTTCCGAGTGTCGAGCCGAGCCAAGTTCGAAATGTCGAGGGCCGAGTAAGGTGAGGAAGGCCGAGGACCGAGCAAAGGAGCCACAGGAGAACACCGCAAATTCTCCACTTCAATGCGACGGGCGTTTGCAGGTCCTCCCAAGTGTAAGGGCGATACCGCTCATTCCTCGGGCAGCGGTGAGGAGAGAGTTCCCATAACGGTTAAGGATTGGAGAAAGGAGGTCGGCGTCGAGCGGAAGAACCGGTGTGGGGCGAGGTTAAAGGAAAATGGATTATAGAAGAGGAGGATGAAAACAATGCCGGTGATGCGCCTTGAAGAGGATGGGTGTGGCTCGAGGCGCTTCGGGGTCTACATGCACAAGTGAGTACGTCTTTGAAAGGCCGTGCACCATTCGAGAGGTATCCGTTCGTGACTACCGATGTTTGGGAGGAGTTCACGAGGATCAAGAATGCGCCGAGGCGGAGGAGGCCGAGACAGAGGAACGTTGCTACCCAGAGGTGAACACGCACGCGCACCACCTCGGTTCGGTGGCTCGAAGGAAAGCGAGAATGGGCACGACTAGCGAGGAGTGCGCCAACTCCGGACAGCGATGCCTTACTCGCACATATGTGAGGCGGGCACGTGGTCGGGTACTAGCGAGGACAAAGAAAACCGCGGACGGGCGGTGGTAGTACCAAACCCCACTACCGCGCAAGTCGTCTCCGCCATCGTAAGATATCAAACTTACTACATTGCAGTAGACCATTCCTACTGTATTTCAGATCTAATTCGTACTCGCTTATTGCAGGAGGAGGTAAGCCAGAGGAAAGAGCAGGGGACCTTTCTTAGCCAAGGGTCAAATGACATCCTATCCACTGCGATCGGGAAGCTCGACCATAAGGGCCGGGTGCTTGCCGCAGGTCGGGCATCTGAAGAAGTCCTACTTCCAAGATCTTGCTTGAGTACCGGATCAAGAACATGGGAGGCACGTCGCGGGCGCTGAAGGACACGCTTAGGGAGCGGTGAGGAGGAGATCTCGGAGGAGATGAGGAGGAGATGAGGTGCGGATGATGGCACGTGAGGAGGAGATGAGGTGGAGATGATGGCACGTGAGAAGCGCCTAAGGGCGAGATGATGGCGATGATCTCCCAGTCGAGCGATGCCCCGCCTCAGAGAAACACCGTGCCCCACCAAGTAGCGAGGTTCCAAAATGATAAGTCCGGTCCCAGTTGAAGGTAATAATTAATTTTGCCTTACTTAATGGTGCGAGGTAACTCTTCATATGTTTTCTCTCAAGTTGCGAACTTTTGCGGCGCCTACCAAGTGCCACTCACCCGACGGAAGGCGGATTTCTGTTGAGGTGCAGCGGTGTTGCATTTCCATGCAAGGAGACCGACACGGTGCATGGTCGACCTTTGGGAAGGGCTACATGAGGTCGGTGGACTCGTCCACGAAGCCTTCTTATCACATGTGCTTGAGTTCCCCTAACGAAGACATCACCACTCTCGGGCTAGCGCGGGTGTCGTTCATCAAGTGGCCCACGACAGCGTCGTCTTGGTCAAGGTAAACATCCCTCACGTCTTACGTACCATTCGGTAGTATTGCAACAAGTTACTTAATTATGCGCGTGCTTTGTAGGTTCCTACCGTACCTACGCTGCTCCCACGGCCGTGACGAGCCCCGCACAAATCTGAGTGGTGTATAAAAGGACTAGCACGACAACCACGTAACCACCGAGGCCTCTGCTAAAAGGCTAGGCTCACAAAGGCCACATCGCCCCTCGGTACATGAAAAGCCCATTGCCCGGCCTCGGAGACTCCTTGGCCCGAAAGGAGAGCGGCCATGGACCACGATGAAGCCTTATGAATTTAAGGCCTACGACATGGAAAGCCCCTTACGCCTCCCGGCAAATTGAGCGCTCTAGGCATATGGACTCGATACTCCATGGATGGTACATTGACAAAGCAAAAGAGAAGCGGCGTGTCGACTTCAATGTTAGATCTGAAAGGACATTTCCACCGCGAGGAGGATGGGACATTCCATTAGTTTTGAGGATCTGTTGCATGCTGTACCAACCGATAGCCATCGATATTTCTCTTTATGCGATCACGGACGCCGTGAGTATCGCACCACGTTGCCGCGACCTTATGACTTCCATAGGATTTTGCATTACGCTTTTTAACATTCAATGCGAGTTGCGGGCGATGAGGCGTGGTCGTGACGAATCGACAACTAGTTGGGTTAAATCGACCACGAGCTTGTGTCGCGACGATGGCTAGGCTTCAACCGGAATGGGTTGCCGGCTACATCAAGAGGGCATTGCAAGTTGAGTCGAAGAAGGGCTTCATTCTATTCCGTACCACGAGGAGTAAGTACTACTTCACTGTTCAATTACTTCTACACCTCAAACCGTATGTGAACTTATTTTCTTATTGCATACCATTTAATAAGCAACCATTGGGTTCTACTCGTGCTCCTTAGAGCGACAACAAAGTGTACACTTTTAATTCGCTTGATAAGAGACCGATGGCCTACGCGATCAAGCCTCCTTTGGAGCGATAAGTGCACCACTCTTATCTAACATTTTACGTATTTAACTACATTCATTATTTTTTACTCAACGACATCTTTCCAATGTATATAGGGGTTTCAAGGAATACGTCGAGCGGGAGGGACACACGACGACAAAAAGGGCTCCAAGTCGAGTATGTCGACTTCAAGGTACAAGTGGCTATCATATATAAGATTTAGATTTTCGACATATTTTCTTTGTCTCTTAATTTATTTTCTTTCTTCACAGTGTCATCAAGCAGGCAGTGACGACATTGTGGTTTGTATGTCATGCAACACATGGTGATCTTGATTGTCGGCTCGGACCGTTTCCCTAAGGTAGTACATGCATATACAATTAGTCTTTCACATGGAAATTTGAAAACTCAAATTAGAGCACTCGTTTCTATCTTGCGACATACCGTTATCCCCGGAAGAGTGTAGACAAGACCTTGCACTCAACAAGATCTGAGACCACTTATGCGGTGGTGCTGGATAGAATGCTTGTCGGAGGATGGGCGGTTTAGAGATCCCAAAAGCTCCTACTAGACCGGATGTGAACAAATATTACATATCCGAATGCGATTGCATGTGTACTTATGGTTAAGCATGTTTACGTTCTATTTTGTTAACGAATGTGATATGTGTTTGTTGTAACAAAGTGTTCATGTTCTTTGAATGTGATATGTTGTCTGTAATTTACGTGTGAATGTGATATGTGCATATTGTGTGGAATATGTCTTGATTAGAATGTGATAGCACACCACACGCCTTCATCTCTGTCGGTTCTCACAAGAAAATGATAGAGATGTGACGGTCATCTCTATCGGTTCTTTGAAAGAAGCGATAGGGATGATGAACTCATCTCTATCGGTTCTTTATAAGAAGTGATAGAGATGAGTATATTCATCTGTGTCGGTTCTTTCAAAGAAGTGATAGAGATGATTATATTATCTCTATCGGTTCTTTTTAAGAAGCGATAGAGATGATCTGATCATCTCTATCGGTTCTTTATAAGAAGCGATAGAGATGATATCTTATCTCTATCGGTTCTTAAAAGAACCGATAGAGATAAGATATCATCTCTATCGCTTCTTATAAAGAACCGATAGAGATGACCATACTATCTCTATCGCTTCTTATAAAGAACCGATAGAGATGACCATATCATCTCTATCGGGCAAGAACCGACTGTAATAATGCCCGCCTCATCTCTGTCTCATGACTTTATGTCACCACTAGAACCGACTGTGATGACGAAAAAGAACCGATTGTGATGTATATTTGTGTAGTAGTGCATTTTCATCACCGCGGGACCGTGATGGAAGCCATCTTTCGGCCACCGCCAATGGTGCGAGAGCCTACTGGCAGATGCACCTTGTCAAGCTCATGCTCCAGCTGCCCTCTCCCTCGCCGGATCTTCGCCGGAGCGCAGTCGCAAGCGAGCCCTAGTTCTTGCCCTGTTTTCGATCACTAAGCAGTGGGGCCTATCTTTCAGCCGCTCGGATTCCAGGCAGAAGACATTCAGCCAAAAGGCGCTTCTTCATTCAAGAAAACGTATTTTTCTTTTCTCTGGATTTTCCAACCCGAGTCAAATTCATATATGCATAACTTTTGCATTTCTATTCCAAATAAGATGAAACAAATTTATAAAATCATATAAAATAAATTAATTTCATAATATGCAATAATATTTTGAAAATAAACTCTGTGAAGTTTTGAAATTCAAATTTAAAGAAAAGGCCTAAAGATATGCTACATATAAAACTTTTGCAAACAGACTTAGATTTGAATGAAACCAATTTTAATGAAATCCTTATTATTCCAGAAACTCAAATATATGAAAATATTTAAGTTTCAACTTTGTTGGAATCATTTTCTGTTAAAGATTAATTTCAATACATTAAATATTCAAAAATGCATAATCTGTGTAAAAGGAATTTAAAATAAATAAAACTGATTTCTAAATACTAATATGGCAGTAGGGCTCCTAAAATATGTCAGAATATTTAAATAATGATCTTAACTTGAAAAGTTTCATGAATAGAATGTGATCTAAAGTAGAAGATACAAATATATATATGAGTATATACATATATTGAGTAACCAGCAGAAGTACACATATGTATAAATGCATATATTCCAGGATGGAATCATGAAAAGCTAATTTCAGCATATTCTTAAAGATAAGGTCATGATAGTTGGCAAAAAGGAGTTAATTTGAATTAAGTTTATAAAGCTCTTAAATGTTCATATGCTTATAAACCATCGCGGCCAAAATCAAAATAATGCAAAACCAGTTTTAAAACTCTTTTAGGATCATACCCTGTTAATGCCTAAAAAATGGTTCGATAATCGTATAGGGTGCAGCCGCAAACTTAAAACGAAAATTAAACCTTTATCGTGTAGATTATAGAAATACTTAAGCCTTTTCAGCAGCCGGTAAAATATCTCGTCTAAATGCAAATATTATGAAGATCAGTTTAGAAATGCTCTTTAGTATATGGACTACCATATTCTTGAAAAATATTTAATTTGCAACTTGATGTTCATCTGAATCCAGCTAGTGCAATAACCCTAAGTGTTAATCGTACACTTCACCTTTCTAATATGATTCCTTGTAGCGTAACCCTTAATATCATATAAACTATTTCAACAATGAATATAATGTCTCGTCTAAACACTAAAATTTATAAAATCATCTTAGGAATGTTCTTAAAAGTAAATACTATCCTATTCTAAAGAAATAATCTCTTTTCGTCATGCTTTGTATATAAATCCTGTTAGCAGGATAACCTTAAGTATTATGATTTCTGAACTTCATATTGTGAATAAGCAAACTTAGTAATAATGAAAAAATATATAATTAAGATATTTGTATCACCAGAACCTTCTCCAAGTCCATGAAAATAAGGCCAGTAGCCTAATCCTGTAAATCTAACCCATATAAATTGTTTTCATACAAAAATGCTTAAGACTAAGTGTTATTTACATAATATTTTAACTAATATTTTAATTCTATTAATCCAAATAATTTTAGCCTCTTGATTCATAAAACAAGAATAGATAATTTATAAAAGAAATCGTGTATCGCTCATCATAAAAGCCGTTAACAATGTGAATGCTTATTCAACTGAAACATGAGATCATGAAATCATCTATCCAAACCCTAAAATATTCCTGTTTTCAGCAGTGTCTTTATTTGGTTTTCTGTTTGTTTTTCTTTTGCCCTTATTGAAGTTTTTTGTTTGCTATATTTCCATTGAACGACATGTAGAAACCGACGTCGCTACCTCCGTCGTCGACTCCGTCAGCTGTGACTTCGACCTCGTCGTAAACAACAATTAAGCAAGGCAAGTACCCCCTTTGATCATATTGATCCCAGTATTTAATTTTCATTATGTTTATCAAACTATTTTATGCATGCATTTATTTCTGTAAATTCACTATTTTGTGGTACTGGTAGATATACCTGCTGTCTCATGAAACTTCCTTGATAAGTATGGACATGTGAACCTTGATAACCATAGATTAAGGATAGGCATTACTTAATGTCATCATGGGTATATGCGATTACATCTTAACCATGCTTAGTCATGCTTTAGAACCATCGATAGAAATGACCAGATCAAAATTGGTTCTTGAGAAATGGAAAATGTTGGATATGACACTATTGGTTACTGGTACTTTGATTAAAAATCCAAAATAAAACTATGGTTTTGACGCGAGCGATTACTGGCAATAACCGGTTGTGTAAAGGGATTTACACGTAGTGTAGGGTGAAGTATCGCCCGTGTCAGCTTAAGGACCGAGCAATGGGACGCTATTGATCCAAGAATTCCGTGCAACCATGAGGCCTGGTATGGGATGGCCTTAACCTATTAAGTTATTTAGATATGGCTTTGCACATTGGTAGGCGAGAGCTGGCAGAAGCATTCCGGCCAGGTCTGCTTGTGAGGGGCTTCCACACTTCAGTGTGGGTAAATGCATACCGGTGCAATGGTGTACGCCTTGCCATGAACAGAAACGGTGTGTTGGAGTTTACGTGAAAGGAACCACGTCTTGGGTGAGTGTTTCTGTTTCTATGGAGAGGGCTTAACGTCCCGGGCTGGTTCAAAGCCATGTCTAGGTAATGTAACGGTTATGTATGATCTCTCTGCGGCACACCAAAGGAAGTGTGCTAATAGCTTGCACAAAGAGCTGATCATTCCTTGAGGGTAAAGTTGTACACCTCTGCAGAGTGTAAATCTAATCAATTAGCTGTGTCCATGGTCAAGGACACTCGGTGAGGTCATTCCAATGTTAGCTTTTGGTATTTTTTGAAAATGGGTTTTGGTGTTAACCGGTTTAGCAACTGTCACTTTATGTCAAAGGGCCGACATTGTTGGATTTCATTATCTGGATTATTCGTTGCTCGCGAAGGGCTGTGAGTATTACTTATGCTTTACTTATTTCTTATCGGTCAAACTTGCTTTTACAAATTCCGTTTGTAAATGACAACATGATTTACAATTTTAATTTCGCTTTATGCAAATTAACCGTAGAAGGCTTTCATTTGAAATGTCTTGCATATATTATAGGTTTTGCTAAAGTCTTACGGAGTACGTAAAGTACTCACCCTTACTTAATATGTTGTTTTAGGTGAAAAAGTTAGCGAAGCTCCGAAAATATCTTTCCGTCGCAGTTTGCGGGAATTTCGATGATGTGATCTTTCTAGGGATTATGCCTTGTCAGTTGCGTGCGGGTTGGATAGGCACACTACAAGACTTTGCTTCTTCTGCCGCTATATAAATGCTCTGAGTTGTAAGATTTCTTTGTATAATAGCTTCCGCTTAATAATATGTTGTATGGTTGTGGTTCCAATTGTTGAATAAGTGCGTACTAGCTACTGATCATAAGACTAATACTGTTTTCACATTAGATTTCTATTTTTGCATTTATGCGAAAATGGAGGTCGTTACAGTGTGCAACCATGAACAACAATTGTTCAACATCAAGATATTTTTCACAAAAAAGTTCACTTCAGGAATTCGTTACTGAAACGTCTAAAACATATAGCCGCGACATTTCGAATCATCTACTGCAACAATGTGCGGTATTAGTTGTAACATCAAGAAATCCACTTTAAGAATTTGTTATTGCAACATCCACAAGATATTGTCCCAACATTTTCAAATCATCTATTGCAACAATAAGTAGCACCAATTGCAACATTAAGAATTTGTTTTGAGAAAAATCCACTTCAAGACACCGCAACCTCCAAAAGATATAGTCTCAACATTTCAAATCAATTATTTGCAACAAAAAATCATGATTGCTACAATAAATGCATGGCACTAATTGGTCTCGCCCTCAGATGGCGGGGGGCGGTACACTTGGGCAAACACTAGGCAGTATCATCGAGCACAAGTAGCTATTCCCAACTTGTAGCTCAGACTAGGATGCGATGGAGCCCACCGGTGAAGTCAGAGGACTCTACCCGTCGCCACAACTGATCCACTGTGATGCAGATTACATGGTGTCAATCTTCCTCCCACAACGCCGTGTCATTGCCATCCATCCACCCACCATTGGCCTTCCCAACTCCTCCGACCTCAGCTTCGCCAGATTCGGTGAGCTCCGGTTGCTCCTCGCAAGGGGAGACCTCTGCACGAGCTCCGATTGCGACGAATGGCCTCGTCGAGCTTGAGTGGAGACGGGCTGGACTCTAGCCAGTAGGTACCAGCGGAGCTTGGGATGTTGGAGTTGAAGCAGGAGCGGAGCAACTCGTTGGTGGTGGAATGAATGGTTGGTGGCGATGCGGCAACGGAAGGATAAGGTTTGGGAGGCGTGTGGTAGTTTCAGGTGGAAAGTGTACTGTGACTGGCTCATTCGGACGCACAGACGCTAGCAAATCTCTATGCTTAATTAGGTGTTAAACCTAGCTTGTGTCTAAAAAAGAAGTGCTCAACTAAACCTTGGGCAGTTTGGCTATCAGCCAGCACACAGAGATGGCCGGAAACCGGAAAAGGAAAAGCCACCTAAATGCTTAATAGTTTAGTGGGTTTTCTTCGTACTTAACACGCGTGATCATGTGCGAGAAATCTTAATTTAGAGAATGCAGGATGCGTGGTACGTAATGGCTCGTGCTTCTTTTGAGAGAGGTTAACATAACGTGTCATGCAGGATTAAGGCTGCAACATGTTGGGAGGAAACAAACCAAAACCTTTTTCGTGATCTTGGGAGGAAACAAACCAAAACCTTTTTCGCGATCACGGAAACCAATCTTTTTTCTCTCAATGTGAGAGTGTTTTTCACCTCTGCGAAGATCAGATCAGGAGCTTAGGACTGCACGCCCCTGCGCTTCCATTCATGATCACTTCCACGGGGGAAGTGTGGAACCAACCCCGGCTGCTCCTTAACCGTATCATGCACCCCTGGCCTCCCCTGTTTTGCAGCAATAGAGGATTAATCAGTAGCTAGTGATCGCCGTCTTTTAAGTTCTTAATTTACATGTAAATTGCTTTGATCAGGCGTGTTATATTATATGCATGTGTACGCACGTACGAATTACTACGTACGATCGACCACAACATCGGTCGATCTTGATCTTGCGCCATAAATGGCACATGATCTTAGTCGCATTGGCACTGCTTCGTGACATACGGTGAATCAGCTAGGGTACAAAGACACCTTTCTGGCAAGCACGGCAATGCTTTGTGCCGGTCCATGGATCGACCTAGGTCAGCCTGAAATAGGCGTGGCAACTAGCTAATCTAAGCTAGGTGGTACAGTACCCCCTCGTCCGGCTAAGCCAACAAACCTACCTCGGCAGCACGGCAGCGCTGCATGCATGGCACATAAGGGTGCACACACATATATATACACGCAAGTGCACGCGAGAGAGAGATTGCCGTGTTGGGTGCAGGATATGATGGCGCCGTGCCGGAATCGCGCATGCGAGGCGACGTACGGCGGTTCGCGCGCTGGTGACGCACGGCGCGTGCATCGGCCACGACCACGGACGCAATGATATGCACGTACGGCTACCGCGCGCTCGCTCGATCTCGGTGTAGCTAGCCCACATTTTGTATGGGTCATCACATCGGATCGGAAATGTACAGTATAGACGCCGCACAGCACGGCTGGGGTCGATGCGAAGACATCGCGCATGTTGGCTAGCTCGGCGGATTGGTCCTGTCTGGAACAGAGGAATTTCGTCAGAATTTCACAGGATAATATTTTAATTCCCACATAAATCAAGAGAATTCTTAAGTTCCAACGGGCCTAAAGATGTGGGGAAACGCAAGATCAATCCTGAAAGCCGTCTGCTTTGACTCCCTAGCACATGACTCATAGCTTCTATCATATAATCGATAGAGATGATCTTCTCTATCGCTTCTTACAAAGAACCGATAGAGATGAGATTTCATCTCTTTCGCTTTATTCTGAGAACCGATAGGGATGGGTGTTCATCTCTATCGCTTCTTTTAAAGAATCGATAGAGATGATCCCTCATCACAATCAAGCAAGAATTGACTATGATAGCGCTGTCTCATCTCCGTCTAATGATTTTGTGTCACCACCAGAACCGACTGTGATGATAAAAAAGAACCGATTGTGATGTATATTCGTGTAGTAGTGTATACTAGGATGAGCTAGACGGGACGGACGTATCTAATGACATGATGCTTTCCAGAAAGAAAGAAAGAAAGAAAGAAAGAAGAAAGAAATGGGTGCTGGCGTCGATGTGTTATGGCCTGGCCAGCAAATTGCTAAAAAGGGGCAACCTTTGTGCGTAGCCAAAGCATTTTCCGTGCGAGATGATGGCAGATGGCCTCCTCGGATGCATATGGCTAGAGAGAGAGAGAAGAATCTACCTCACTCTACGGCCTCCAAGCACATGACCAATGTGATGTCCTTAATTCCTTTTTTTCTCCTTCTCATAATATAGCAAATCATTCTACACTCCAATCTCTCTCTCTCTGTCTTTCTCTTGGTGATCGACTAGACCTTGGTGTAATTAAAATGTAAACACAAGGCTTAAGCATGGCACGAGGCTTAAACGATCGAGGTTAATTCGTAGCTTGAAGCTGACCCCGAGCTTAACTTGACCGAATAAGCAAGAATACACTTGCACTCGTCTAGCACTCGACAATACAAGAAAGTATGTTTGTATATCTTCATGAATCTTGATACACTTCATTGGCTCTTATTTTGAGTGTCTATATAATGGTCTTTTTTTAGAAATACAATGGTTCATTTTAGAAGAACCTCTAAAAATAAAGTTGCCATCAGTGTGCACCATACCAGCAGAACATTTACGCACACAAAACCTATATCATATGAGTGAATTTAGTAAGCAATGTAGGCCTCTTTTGGATGATACATCATTCTTAATTAGGGTTGGTCTCAACTCTCAATCAGCAAACTGGAACTACAGTGCATGGTACAAGCAAGATCCGAAACAGCTTAAATATTTTTTTTCAGATATGTGTGATCCTTCTGCTACATGACCTAATTTTTACTTGTTCATGTCTCTATCATCCTGCTAGCTCTGACTCACTTGCACAATACTTGCCACCAACTACCTATATGTATTTACATGACATGGAGAGGCTTTTTAATTAGGATCCCATAGTTGTTTTGGTCAGTGACCAGTCTATGTTTGCATGGGAAGGAAGGCTGGAGGCTTAGCCATAGGATGGTCCGGTTATGTCCTTGTTGAACGGATCAAACCCATGAAAGAAGACAACTGCTTGAGACTTTGCTTGTTTAATAAATAGTGGAATTGGAACCTTCAGAGAGAGAGAGAAAAAAAAAAGTAGTGCACTGGAAGCAAGGTCCTAGCTATAAAATTGCACACCCAACGTAGGGAGAGTATTATACTGTTGTAATTCATCATTCATGAGAGGGGGGAAATATATTGGTACAAAAGCCATCTTAAACATATTCTGTGGTCATGATAAACTATAAGCGTGATTTACATGTTTTGTATAACAGGTTCTAAATGAAATTGTAGTCTTACTTTTAACATATTGTTTTTTTTTTTCTGTTTCCACTTGGAATGTCATGTCAGCATATCTCCAAGCTGGTGTGCGTGGACAGCGGCGTGGACACTAATGGGTATCCACAGAGCAGATCTATCGCCATTAATTCTTTTGAGAAGAAATGCTGGTATGCAAGGTTTTTGTTACGAGATAAAATATTCGTAACTGTATTCGATTAGACTCTATCTCTATGAGGGGGCGAATTCGAATTCATCTCTTGTCAGTTTCTCTATACATTGGGCACCCTTTTGTACAAGAGATTAATCTAATAAAGTGAGAGAGTTATGCCCCCTATATTGTGTGTGCTTCATGTCCTTATTCTTGTGATTTCGCTGGCGTGTGATTGATTGATCGTGGGTGAACGACTACGTTTTACAACACGTTATTAGCACGAAGCTCTACCGAGGCCGATCGTGATCGTCTACCTGTGTCAATCAATACTACATCGATTTTCATCCCGCATCACGTAATCATCCTACAGCAAGCCCTACGTAAGTTAATCGCATCGATGCAAAATTGATCCAGCAGATTAATATCCCTAACTGCAGTTCAATCTAATCACCAAGCAAAGATTCTAGCTTCTGTTCATCGGAACAATGATAATAAAAAAAAATTGGTCCCGAAGATCGGCGGCCAAATTTGTGCCGCACCCGGCGGCCTCGCTCTGGCGGCCGTGCCGCTTCGCCTTCCTCGCGCACTGGTAGCCGCGCCCGACGGTAGCACCTCGGTTCCCGCACCTACCGCCGCTACGCGCGCCGAACGACCCCTCGTTTTCCCCGCGCCCGAGCCGAGCGCCGTTTTGGCTTCCGTCCCGTGGTGGAGCCGTCGCGGTTTTTCGCGCGCTCGCGTAGTCGCGCCGCCGACCACCGACCATCTCACCGGCTGCGCCTTGGCCCGGCCATGCCGTCGCCGCCGCGCCCGCCGCGCCGCCATCTACCGCTGCTTCCATGAGCGCCGGAAGCGCCCGCGCCTTCGTCTTCCGCGCCGGTAGCGCCCACGCCCGCTTCATCTTCAATACCTGCGACGACGATTCTTCGGCTCCCGCGTCCGCCGCTTTGCACTCCGCCCGGCAGGTTCTTCGTGTTCCGCACCATTGCGGTGGAGATTCTTCGTCTCTTGCGCTCGCGCGGCAGCGACAACGGCGCCAACTCTTACGACGCCGATAGCGCTCACAGCGAAGATGGCGATGGAGCCATGCTCGAGCGCCCGAAGAGACGACGGCGCCGTGGCCCGTGCGACTCGACGATGTTGACGATGGATGCCGCTCGGAACCCATGACGGCGGCGGCGTCGAGTGGCGGCAGCCAGCCGGCCGCCTCATGAGCTCGAACCAAGTGGCAGCTAGGGTTAGTAAACCCTAGCCGCAGATTTCTTAATGGGCTCTCGGGCCGGCTAGCGCGATGCGCTATAAGGGCCATAAAGGCTAGATGCCGATCGGGCCGTACGGCCCATTGACTGTACGGGCCGCCCATTTACTCTCTAAGAAATTCTTTTTAATTTCTGAAAATTGCTTAGTAATTAACAGAAAATGTTAGAAAATTATGAAAAAATATGTATGACCCATTTCTCTGTGTTATGTTGCTAGATTAATTTTCTTAGCATGTTTTTCAAGTTTATATATGCTGGGCATATTATTTCCTGTTATTCCATAATTCTGAAAATTACTTGGTAATTAACAAAAAATATGAAAAATGTAAGGAAAATTCTAGAGAGCTATCGAGAGCTTTAAGTCTCTGAATTTATATTCTTAGCATTATTCCATGATTAATTCATGTTGAAAATTATCTTTCTGTTAATTGGTAATTCTAGAAATTGCTTAATGATTACCAGAAAAGTATGAAAAATGCTAGAAAATTTTCATAGAGCATATTGAAAGCTCCTTATCTCTGGATTTATTGTCCTAGCATAATTCCATATTGATATATGTTGAAATTTATTTTTTTGTGTTACATGGTAATTCTGGAAATTGCTGAATAATTAGCAAAATGCCATGAAAATTGCTAGGAAAATTCTGGGAAATTTTAGATAATTATCTACTAAATAGATATAAACCAAGCTTTACTGATTGAAGTGTAAGCATGCAATATAATGATTTTACCAATAGAAAAAGTCATTTTGCATAAAAAAAGGATATGTTGGACATTGCAAAGAGGGAATTTATCAAGCTTGCCCTGAATGGCAACAATTACGTACCTTACCCGGGCAATGAATACTAAGATTAATCTGATAGCTCAATTTTTTTGGAGCTATTGTTTTCCCAGCCTGAAGCCGGTACACCTGCTCTTCCCGAAGCCGCCGGATGTATGGCTTTGCACCTTCTGAGGCACCATCTTCAAACGAACTTGAAGGCCGAATAGTTGATGAAAGATGAATAACTGGTACTTTTGAATTCCATGAAGGGAAAATATATAACCAGCAAAGATCCTTACTGTTGTCAGAAGCACAGCGCGAATGGATCCTCCTGCGCTTTCAGGATTCTAAAGGATGTGGTAGCATATAATTTTTGTCATACACAAGCTTGTCATTGATCTAACATTATGTTACCAGAAAGTTACTAATGCTAAAAAGATCGATAAGATATTGTGCACATTCCACCCCAATATGAGGATACTGTCGTAACAGTATCGTCGCCAAGTACTAGAAAGTACTCCGAGCTTATATGCATTTTACTAGAAGCAGAAATGCATGATGAACTGCTGGTGAAGAATCATCATGTACTTCCTATGGGAATCTTGCAACGCCCGAAGCACATGCAAATGCTCAGCAGGCTAGCAATAGCCATGGCCGCAGAAAGGGCCAATGGAATAAAAGGGATAAGTGGAAGAATGACAAATCAAATAAGGGAAGAGGAAATTCATAGTGGAAAAGGTAAAGGTAAAGGGTCAGGGGCTTCCAGAAGTAATGCTGCAAATCCTGAATAACCCTGTTTTATGTATGGATGCACTGGCTATTGGTCATGCAACTATCGCATCTCGAAGCATGTGGTAGACCTTTACATGCAATCCACTGGAAAACTAAATAAGACCTGGGGAAATAATATTATGTCATACTTCACTGTTCAACCTGTTGTTGATACGAATGTTGAGAAGTGTGATGATATGATTTTTGAAATTATTGAGCTTGAGGAGTCTCAGGGGGGCACCTACATCTCATATGGAGACCTGAATTGGTCTCCTAAATATCATTTCACTTTGCTAAGTCGATGTCACATATTCCTTATAAGTCTCCTTATCAGTTTAGCCCTAGTTCCTGAACGAACATTTGGTCTATGCTCCTGTTGAGCGATTATCATTCAAAATTGAATGAATTGATATTTCCCAGATATTTGATTAATTGTGCTATGTTTGTTCTATATTCTACAATTTATTCCTGATGCAACAATTATTTGATTGTTAAATCATACTTCCAATATAGAACAAAGTATAATCGGATGGCGGGGGAGAAAATCTGTCTAGAAGACAGTTGTACCACACTAAGTGAATTGAAAATATTATGACTATCACCAGAAGCGATACTCTCATAGTTGGCACTGGAAGAATGCAATATTATACCCTGAGTCCAGTCGTACTCCTTTAATCGTTTCTGTATAGAGATAGTGAATGAGGATGGTACAGAATACCTACGCATAACTAAGTTTAATGGGTGTAATAAACGTGTGGTTAAAAGCTTCATTCATTCTCCTCCCGGCTATACTATGCACATATAAAACATGAAGTTTGTGTTGCGATGAAAACCCAAAAAATATTTAAGATCTGGTAAATCGACTGGGTTACCCTGAGTTGAAAATTATAAGAAGAATAATTATAATTCTGCTGGCCATAGCATAAAGACTTTTCTAGACCTGAAGTTTTCTTATACCCTAGTTGTGCTAAAGGAAAGCTCATATATAGATTTTCTTACCTAAAAAGTTAGGGAAGAATAACTGAATTTCCTACAGAAAATTAAGGTGATATCTGTGGACCTGTTCAGCCCCTGTCGGGCCCCTTTTTTTTAAGAAATTTTATAAGTATTAATAGATGCTTCTACTAGATGGTCCTATTTATGTCTCTTATCGACTAGGAACCATGCTTCTGCCAAAAAAAATTAATTGCCCAAATTATTAAGTTAAGATCCTACTTTTCAGAAGAAAGGATCTAGTCTATTCGGATGGACAATGCTAGTGAGTTTACCTCAAAAGCATTTAATGATTATTGTATGGCTCCGGGAATTAATGTAGAGCATCTCGTACCTTATATCACACTTAAAATGGCCTTGCAGAGTCATTAGATTAAAAGAATAAAACTTATTTCTTGGCCACTCTTGCAGAATAGTAGGCTTCCCACCAGTTATTGGGGCCACGCAGTGCTGTATACTGTGGTATTAATTCAACTCAGACCAACTGAACATTATGAAATTTCCCTGTTGCAGATAGTGCGTGGAAAGGAATTAAGTATTTCCCATCTGCGAAAATTTGGATGTGCTGTATACATGCCAATCTCTCCACCACAGCGTACCACCATAGGACCTTACCGGAAGTTAAGGATCTAGGTAGGTTATGAATCTCCATTAAATATTAAATACCTAGAGCCTATAACAGGTGATCTGTTCACGGCTCGGTACGCTGATTGTACTAAGGACATTTTTCGGCATTAGGGGGAGATAAGTACCACATTAGAGAATGTCGAGTCCTTAGATCCACGCACTACAGAGACCGAACTTGAAGTTCGGAGGATAATAAATCTGCAACAAATAAGCTTACAATGTGCCAAATGCCTTCACTGTTCATAAGAGAGTGAAAAGATCTCATATACCTGCAGTATATGCACCTGAAAGAGTGAAAATACCCTAAAAAGATATTGAACCCACTCTTGACCCACATGATAAAAAGAGGGGGAGGCCTCCAGGTGCATAGGACTCAATTCCGCGGAGACGTCCGCAGAAGTAGAGAACCAAACAAATGAGAATACTACCCATGACAGTGGAAGAAGCTCAACCTGATGTTGAGAAAATCCCTGAAGTGAGCCATCCTGGAGATAGTAACATCCCTGAAGTGATCCATCCTGAAGATGATAACCCCAGCGTATATTTGTGCGCACAATCCCACGCTGGGAAATCGGAACACCCAGACTCCATCGTTGTGGGAAATCACGAGGAGATGGAAGAAATTTATAAAGAGATATTCCTGAAGTGATGCAGGAGAATTGTATAAAAGAAAGACTACAATTGTCGACATATAATTGCCTCTAAAATTTCTAAAGCTGAATCCAGAACCAAAGTCCATGGTAGAGTACCAGAAGCACTCAGATAGGGTCAAATGAAAAGAAGCAATTGAGGCAGCGCTCGCTTATTAAAGGAAAGTTTTTGGTCCCGTTGACCAAATATCTCCTAAAGTGTTCCCTGTAGGATCAAATGGATTTTTCATCCAGAAATGAAATGAAAATATCCAGGTGGTGAGATATAAAGCAAGACTTGTAGCACAAGGGTTCATGCAGAGACCCGACATCGATTACGATAAAACATATTCTCCTGTAAAGAGTGGAATAACGTTCCGAAATTTAATATTAATGGCAGCAAGCTTAAACTTATCAATGCAGTTGATGGATGTAGTGACCGCATATTTATATGAGTCACTGGATACGGATATTTACATAAGAATCCCTGAAGGAGTTACAATTCCAAATCCTAATAATCGTGACATGTATAGCGTCAAACTGAAGAGATCGCTATACGGATTAAAACAGTCGGGGAGAATGTGGTATAACCGACTTAGTGATTTCCTCCTAAAGAGGGAATATTGCCACTGTGTGTTCATGAAGAAATCTCAGAATGGATTATGTATCATCTCAGTTATATGTCGATTATCTGAATATCATCGGAACCACAGAGGAAGCAAGTGCTTACCTCATGACGGAGTTTTGAGATGAAAGATTTGGGTAAAACCAAATTTGCTTAGGCCTACAACTAGAGTATTTCCTAGAAGGAATCCTTGTACACCAGTCTTTCTATACCAAGAAGGTATTGTAAAGGTTTAATATGGATAAATCGTATCCGTTAAAAAACCCCATGGTCGTAAGATCCCTTGAAGTGGATAAAGACCCTTTCAGACCAAGGATGGAAAATGAGAAAGTCTTAGGACCTGAAGTCCCATACTGATGTATCTTGCGAATTGCATAAGGCCTGATATTGCATTTGCAATAAATTTGCTAGCAAGACACAGTGCAGCTCCAATCAGAAGATATCGGGCTGGTGTCAAGACTTTACTCAGATACCTCCAAGGTACTCAAGATCTTGGATTGTTTTTCCAGAAGAACCAAGATTTAACCATGGTGGGATATATGGATGTTGGCTATCTGTCTGATCCCCACAGTGCCAAATCTAAGACTGGTTTTTTATTTCTCTGCAGTGGTATAGCCGTTTATTGGCAGTCTTTTAAGCAGACCTTGGTAGCTACTTCTACCAACCACTCAGAGATTATAGCTTTATATGAAGCCTCACGTGAATGTGTTTGGCTGAGACGTATGATTAACCATATCCAGAAGTCATGTAGTCTTAACACCGTCGATACCCCCACAATTATCATGAAGACAATGCTGCTTTTGTTGTACAAATGCAAATGGGTCATGTGAAAAGCAATATCACGAAGCATATTGCTCCTAAACCTTTATATCCTCACAAACTCAGGAAGAACGGTGAGGTAAAGATTTTGCAAACTAAGTCATGTGAAAATCTTGCAGTTTTATTCACTAAGTTCTTGCCTAAATCTATATTCCAAAGATGTGTTAATGGCATTGGAATGAGACGACTTAGAGTTATGCAAAGTTCAAGGGGAGTAAATCCTTGAACCATGACCCTTTGCATGATCTTGAAGATTACAAGTTGTACTCTTTTTCCCTTAGTGAGTTTTCCTGAAGTTTTCTCACATGAAGGTTTTTAATGAGGCAACTAGTGTAACACGGAGTGCGAGTGCAATGTACTCTTTTCTCCATCCTTTTTTCCCACAGGGTTTTTGGGAGGAGTTTTTAATGAGACATGCATTACGTGGTATTCGCCCAAGGGGGAGTGTTATGAGATAAGATATTCGTAACCGTATTCGGTTAGACTCTATCTCTATGAGTGGGCGAATCCGAACTCATCTCTTGCCAATTTCTCTATATATTGGGCACCCCCTTGTACAAGAGATTAATCTAATAAAGTGAAAGAGTTATGCCCCCTATATTGTGTGTGTTTCATTTTCTTATTCTTGTGATTTCGCTGACGTGTGATTGATTGATCGTGGGTGAACTACTACGTTTTACAACATTTTTAACATTCTTTATACTGCTTCCAACTCATCATTCATGAGAAGAGAAAAACAAATATTACAAAAGCCATCGTAAAACCTTGCAAAGTCATGATAAATTATGGACGTTTGGTATACGTTTTGTATAACAAGTGCTAAATAAAATTGCGGTAACACGTTTAGCATATCGTCATTTAATTTCTTCCTTTCTATTCCTACTTCCTTTGTCTGCATATGTGCAAGCTGTAACATCCTAGAAATTCAACAAAATGAGGAAATAAAAATACTAAATTTTGAATGAATTTAATTCTGCATTTTCTGGATTTCTTGGATTTTTCTAATTCTTTTTGAATTTTTGCTCTAAAAGAAAAGTCATATTTATTGAAATGGTGAAAAGGTAAAAGTAAAAAGATAAAAATGAAATATCAGAAAAAATCTGAAAAAAAATTATTAAAATAATATAAATCTCCATAACTCTTATCATGCTGTCAAAGATAATATGAACACATTAATTGATGAAAAGAAATGAGAAATCATGAAATTTTGACTGAAAACAGTGTAGTGTCAGATTTGTTTAAACATCTTAAAATTTTATCTCGGGTTGAAATTTTTACTATACCTTCCTCAGAGAAATTTTTATCTATTTTAAAAATATAAAAATTAAAACCTTAATTTAGATCCTTATAAAATTCAAAAACTGAAAAGAATAAAATCTGAAATTTTCAATGTCAGAGTTATTATAAAATAAATATAAAAGATAAAAATATTAAATTTTTACAGAAGCTCACCTAGATCATGGAAAACCTTCATAAAACTTCATAAAAATTTGTAGCCATATTTTCATCTCTAAATAAATGCAAAAACAGAAGAGATTGAAATGGACAGATCAGATTGTCAAAATTATTAGAATTTTTACACATGGTATTTTAAATTTAAATTTTTACTTGATATAAAAAAATTATCTAGAAGTCACATAAAAAATTTTAAAAAAAATTACACGATTTGAAAGCCCAAATTAATGCTTGATCACGTGCTGTCCAGAAGGTTGAGGAGAGATTGATTTTCTCTGTGACCGACATGTGGGCCCATTTTCTTATCCGGACCCGTCGACCAGACAGCCAGAACCCCCTCTTCTCTGCCGACTGCCAGCTGGGCCCTATTACCCCACCTGCCAGAGCCTTCTCCTTCCTTCTCCTTTCTTCCTCTCTTCCCCTCTCATCTCTCTGCCGCGGCAATAGATAAGGCGCCGGATTGCTACCACGGCATGCCTTGGGCAACGAATTGCGACTCCAACGAAGCTACATATGATCACGTCTGGCTGACATTCCTCTGCCACGGCGCTGTAGCGGCTTTCATTTCCCCGAATTTGCGCTGCCACAACCGAGAAAGCTCGCGCGATGTCTTGACCGGCGCCAAACCAAGCTCGGGTTCAAACCCTGTCCAAACCGCCTCGGCTGTCTATTTAAGCACAGCAAGGCATCATCTAGCGTCACATAGTCCCTTCAACCTGCTCTACTGCCTCCCCATTACTTCTCACACAGAGCCTCGCTATTCTTCTTCAAGTCCGACTACTCTCCGCCACAACCGAGCCGTTACTCATCTTCACCCACACTGTCCTATTCCCAAATTGCTTGCGCATGAAGCCTCCTTAATAGCTCATGAACCAAACCCCTCAGCCCACTTATAGCCTTGAGCCACTGCGACACCTCCGCTGCGGTGCTCATCTTCTCCGAGACCGGCATAAGGTGGCAAGGCACTGCGATCAAGCTCTGACGCCATTAACTGGTAAAACGGATTACCCTACCTCACTGATGCTTGTCCTACCTTTCTTTGCTATTAAAGCGCCGGCGAACCGAGCTCTTGCTCGTCGCCCATGGCGGCCGCCGCCCTGTCTCGGTGGCGACCCACCTTCGGCTCACCACCAGGCATGAACGACGTGTAGAAGCTGACTAGTAGGGCCGTGTTGTCAGTCTTTGCAGCCCACGCACACGCTGACCGACGGATCCCACTTGTCGGGCGGACACCTACGCACATGCACCACATGCGTGTCACTGACCATGGGCCCCGGATGTCAGTGAGCGTGACCGAATTCAAAAGAAGTCCCGCGCGCAAAAATGAGACTACGCTTTCAGCACATGAAGACGCATTTTCGGATTGTCATTCATTTTTCTGAACCGACTAAATTCAAACTAGCATAACTTTTAAAATATAGCTCAAAATGAAGTTAAATAAATTTATAAATTCATATAAAATCATTTAGTTTCATAATATACAAAAATATTCAATTTTAATCTGATTTTTAAATTATTTGAATTTAAACTTAAACAAAACCCTAATATGGTCTCTAAACAAAAGTTCAGAACCCAAGATTCTAAAATAATGAAATAATTTACATATGCTCATGATACCATAATAAACCCATTTGTATAAAAATATTTAATTTTTAAACTCATTTTGAATTATTTGGATTAAAACTTGAGTAAACCACTACTATGGTTTCTATTAAAAATATATAAACCATAACTCATTAAATAATTGAAAAAATTAAAATGTTCCTGTGATCATTATTATTCCAAATATTTAAAAATATTTAGATATTAATATGTTTTTACTTATATTTGAAAATAGATTGTTTTTCAATGTATAGAAATCAAAATAGTTGCAACTAGTGCAAATAAATTCAAAAGATGGTGAACATCATTAGGACCATAATACCTCTGTTTATGCAAAATTATTTTGTATTTTTTTAAGTTTGGACCATGTTTGTAATTAATCTTGCTTTAAATATATACATATGATTAGTATGTAAATAAAATCCATAAATAAGTGCAAATGTAAAAGAAACCAATCCATAAATGTGCTATAGGTCTATATTAACTAATCTTACAAATAAATTTATATTTATCTTAGATTGAACAAGGTTCCTAAATAGTGTTGTTTTCTACAAGCAAAAGATTAATATATATACATAACTATCATCAATGAGTGTTAATACAAGTAAAACCAGTTCATATATGCTCTATAATTCAAAACCACCTAAAATTGTAGAAATCATTATGTTTTGATATATAATCTGCACTTAACCCTAATTGAAACATACTTTCATGTAATATATGTACTTAAGGATTCATAGTATAATCAAACATAATAGCGTAATTAAATGTTAAGTCATGTAGGGCTAATATCAAAATATTCCTAAGATCAAAATCATATTAGTCGATAAAAATATTTGATTTGAAATAAGTTCATAAAAGACTTCATTTTCCATATAAACTAAGATATTAAATAACTTTCGCAAATAAAGGCTAAAAGATGCAAAACCAGTTTCAAGACACTTCTGGGATTATAACCTACTAATGCTACAAAAATGGTTGCATATCTATGTAAGGTGCAGTCGCAAATCTAAAATGAAGTATTAACCCTTCATAACGTAAAATTAGTAATACATAAGATTAGGAAGTAAATAGAATATCTTGGATAAACATTAATACTAATAAAACAGCTTAGAAATGCCCCCTAAAGCAAGACCATCCTATTCTGTAGAAGTAATTCTATTTCAACATGCTTTGCATCTGAATCTTATTAAAAGCGTAGCTCTGCGTAATATAAACCCTAAAATCTATAAAACATTTAAATGAACTTAAGTAATAAAAAATCAGTAATTAAAATAATTATATCACTAGAACCTTCTTAAAATCATGAATATATGTCCTATAACTAGCAACCTAAACCTACACCTTACACATGTTAGTCGGTTAAATATCAATTACTTCGTATCCCATATGAGTTAACTATTCCTAGACTAACGTCATAATTCTACTAATCCTAATGATTTTAGCCTCTTGAATTCAAAATTATACATATAAATATATATAATTTTAGCCTCTTGAATTCATAAAATAAAGCCAAATAATTTATAGAAAACAAGAAGCTTTGTTATAATGTAACCTAAAGCTACTAGTAATAAGTAAAAATGGAAAGATAGAATAAAATACGCAAGCATAAAATCATGAAACCCTAACCCTAAACCACACCTATTACATGTAATAGATTTCTATTTGATTTTCCATCTGATTTCTTTTGCCCTTATTGAAGTTTGCTATTTGCTATATTTTTGTTGGACGACGTGTAGAACCCGACATCACTAATTTTGTCATCGATAATGCCAACTACAACTTCAACTTCATTGAAGACAACAATCAGCAAGGTAAGCACCCCATTGATCATGTAGATCCTAGTGTTTTGATTTTCATTTTATTTTATCAAATCCATTTATGCTATGCATGCGTGTATTTTCTGTAAAAGTTGCTATATTGTGAGTACCGGTAGATATAACATTCATTGATGGTTTCCTTTATCAATAGTGATAGATGATAACCCTAGGTTATGGACAGACACACAATGACAACAAAATGGATATACTCGTTTATACATATACATCTGCTTAGTATGCTTAGAAATGAGTACACAAGTAGCAGGCTTCACTGTTTATGATGAACTGTGAACATGATGGTTAATGTGATCAATGGTAATTTACTAAAAATAAAAATAAAACTATGATTTTGATGCAAGCAATTATTGGCAATAGCCGGAGGTGCATGCGTTGCACGTAGTGTAGGGGGAGATTATCGCCCGTGTTAGATTAAGGACCGAACATAGTGCACATTATATCCAAGAATTACCGTACAACCACAAGTGTTGATATAGGATAGCCTTAACCTATTAAGATACTTAGAACTAGCTTTGCACATTGGAAGGCTTGAATATTACGAGCATTCTGGTGTAGGTTTGCTCGAAGGGACGTCCATACTGAGGTGATTATGGAATAAACGTTTACCGATACAACAGTGTATGACATGCTATGAGAAGAAGCAAGACAGTGCGATGTGAAACCATTTGTCGTACCGTGTGTACAAAAGTCTTCTGTCGCCGTAGTATGGGTTTGTCGTCATCGGGTTGGTGCAAAGTTAGGGTTAGGTGATTTAACGGTTATGTCATGACTCTCTACAGCACACCAAAGGAAGTGTCTAATAGCTTGCATAAAGAGTCGGTCGTGACTTGTGGGTAAAGTTGTACACCTCTGCAGAGTGTAAATCTTTTCGAAAACCTGTTCCTGTTGTCAAGGGGCACTTGGTGCATATGCACTAGTTAGTTGTGTAAATCTTTTCGAAAACCCGTTCCTGCGGTCAAGTGACACTTGGTGCATATGCACTAGTTAGTTGTTTTATTATTTTCAAAAAGGTATGTTTTGGAAAACTTACCTTGCAGATGATACAATATTGTACCCACTACTACAGATTATACTATCACAGACGGTTTGAAACTATCATCACAGACAGTTTTTTGAACTGTCTAGACCATGTATCAGTGATATTACAACATATCAAAGACGGTTTACAAACCGTCTGTGATATCAATATCACAGACGGTTTTATACTAGAGCCGCCTTTGATACTTTAACATCACAGACGATTTCTAAATATAACTGTCTGTGATCCTCTTTTTTTCCCACACCCCAACAGAACTTCCATCATTAGTATATGTTGTTCGAAATTTTCTTTTGCTTAGATATTTCTGCAACGACATTTATAAGGCAAACCAGTTATAGATTTAGTAATTGAATAACTAAACATCCTAGATGCATCGAGGCAACAGCTTGTCTGATCAGGATCGTCTTAAAATATAAAGTTTTGTAGCACTTTCATCTCTTTCTTATTATAATATCGATGGATTCTTAGGTAAAATCTATTTCATTCCATAGTTCGTCATGAACGTTGTCATACTCTAATTTATCGCTTTCACTTCATCCTCATTACCGAACTGTGGAATGAAATTGATTTTACCTTAGAATCCATCGATATTATAATAAGAAAGGAGATGAAAGTGCTACAAAACTTCATATTTTAAGACGATCTTGATCAGACAAGCTGTTGCCTCGATGCATCTAGGATGTTTAGTTATTCAATTACTAAATCTATAACTGATTGTGCCTTATAAATGTCGTTGCAGAAATATGTAAGCAGAAGAAAATTTCGAACAACAGATACTAATGATGAAAGTTCTGCTGGGGGTGTAGGGGAAAAAAGAGAATCACAGACGGTAGCATGCTGGAGAATTGGATTAGATAAGAAAGATAGAAACGATTCATGCTCTCAGGTGTTGGGCTGTTTAAAGATTAATCTCATAAATCTTTTCTGTTATCTCATAATAGCTTTTCCATGTTATTTTTACAATGTAGATTATTAAGATGCCTATTCTAACATGCGACACATATGCCCTCAATATTATATCCTCTTTGCATACAGTAAGACAGCATAGAGCATACACACTGATAATCTTTTTGGAAAGTTTAGGATCTGTATACATATTTACTCAGGAGACATGTGGTTCACTTTTAGGAATTTCATAGTACTTCATGTTGTAGAAAATGCAATAATAAGAGCAAGAAAATAATGCTAATTCCAAATAACAACATAATTACATAATCCAAAGGTAGCCATAAAGTCATAATCGTAAAGATATTATCCCTAAATCACGCGGCGATGGCGGCAAGTCGGCGGCGGATTCGGAAACCGAATCGGAGACGATGACTGCGGTCCGCCCGATCTGCAACGAGCGATCACGATTTGATCTCAGCCGATACGATCTGATCCACCCTTTCCAAAATCAACGGGCGTGATCTCCTCCTTCCAAACATAACGCGAAGAATCCTCAGCGCACGATCTCGATCCAACGGCTAACGGCGTTAGGGTTCCGCGAAGAAGAAGGCCGCTCGATGGAAATCCAACGGCCGAGCGCGAAGGCGGCGGCAGAGCGGGCCGAAAGGGCCGCACGCGATGGGCTCACGCGCGCACAGTGCTAGGCTTCGGCCCAGTACTTTTCCCACCGATTTTTCCTCAATTTATCTTTTAAAATAATCACAAGAATTATTTTAATTAGTTTTAGGCAATAAAAATATCAGAAAAAATCCAAGAAAATTCTCATAAATACTTTAAGACATTTTGAACTCAAATAAAATATTTTTGACAAAACTTTATATTAGTTTTATCTATATATAATTAGTTTTCACCAAAGGTTTTAATATACTTAATTAAAGTAAAGTCAAATAAATTCCAGAAAAATCCAATAAATTCAGAAAAATATAAAATGCACAAATAATGAGAGAATAACATTATAAGCAAATTTTGGGATGTTACAGCTTATTTGTTGGTTTAGGTGAAGATAGCGAACCTCCAGACGACATGTTCCTTGACGCAGGTTGCGAGAATATTGTTAGCGAATTTTTCTAGGGTTTATGCCTTGTCAGTTGTCTGAGGGTTGGATGGGTGCACTATAAGAATTTTGTTTCTTTCTCCTGTAATATACTCTGTTTTGTAATATCTTATTGTATAAATTACCATTATCATATATAATAAAGAGTATGGATGTGATATCAATTGTTGTAAATGTGCATGCTAGCCACTGATCATAGGACTAGTACTGTATACGCATAGATTCTCATTTTAGCATTTGATGCCAAAATAAGGGTCGTTACACAAGCCGACATGTATGTCTATGTGTGCACTTGTGTTGGGTGTCAGCAAGTTGGAATTAATGGGTAAATCAACAAAGCAATTTTAGCACCACTAATATATTTTAGAAACAACGGTATGAAAGTTTACATATCCTTTATAATGTTGAAACTTGTCAAGTCCGGAGAGGAGAAAAACAAATCTCTACAAGAGCCATTTTAAAACCTTGCGAGGCCATGATAAATTGTGGACATGTAGTATATGTTTTGTGTAAAAAAACTATAAATAAATCTGTAGTCACATGTTTATGAAATTTTCTTTTCCTCCCTTATGTTTTTGTTTGCATTGTTAGCATGTCTACAAGCCGACATGCATGTCTATGCACACATATTTGTTGGGTGTGCGGCAATCGGCTGGTGGGAATTAATGGGTAAATCAACAAAGTGAATTTTAGCACCATAGAATAAATGCGTGTAAGCATCGACATCCTTGAAATTGTTGCAACTTATCATTCATGAGAGGAGGAAAAGAAATATGTACAAAAACTTGCTTAAAACCTCGTGAGGTCATCATGATAAACCGTGGACGTCTGGTATACGTTTTGTATCACAAGTACAAACTAAAATTGTAGTCGCATGTTTATCGGATTGTCCTTTTCTTCTTTTATGTGTTCTACTTCCATTGTCAGCATATCCGCAAGTCGACATGCATGTTCTAGCACCATTAGTGTATTGCAGAAGCAACGCTGGAAGGTTTTAATAGTCTTTAAACTGTTGCGACTTGCGACTCATCATTCATGAGAGAGGAGAAAAAAAAGGCATCTTAAAACCTTATGAGGTCATGATAAACTGTGGGTGTGTTATATCTTTTTTATAACAAATGCTATAGAACCGCATCCATGCCAGGTTTACAAAATTGATTTCAATTAAAAAAATCGCTACTAGCTCGGTACCGAAAATCATTGAAAATCGTTCAAAAATTGCTAGAAATCGCATGAATGTTGAAGTCAAATACTTTGAACTCGGTGGTAAATTTTTTTTTCGAAAATCGACCGATTTTGTCAATAATCGAGAGATTTTCACCAATAATCGACCAAGCAATCAAAATTTTCCGGCGAGCAATTTTTGAACTATTTTCCAGCGGTTTTCATTGAAAATCGACGATTTTCACCGATTTACGCTGCATAAAATTTCTCAAATTTTTTTAATTTAACCGATTTATCAACCGGTTTTGGATATTGTATCGCGTCGAAAATCTCGATTTTCGACAATTTTTGGATTTATTAGATTGTCTTTTCCTCCTTTGCATGATTTCTTCCATTGTCAGTATTTCTGCAATCCAATGTGCATTCACATGAATGCACTCGTGGTAGTAAATTAGTTAAACTCGACATAAGTAAGTCTTCGATATCCTTGCTACTATCGTGACTAACAATTGATGAGAGAAGGAGAATAAATACTCCCATGATCACAAATAGTTGTCGTTTTGAATATCGATGTGGTGTCTAAAAACTTTGACCACTTATTTTTATTATAATATATTTTTAAAATTCAATAAAATTATAATATTATAAAAGTACGTTTCAAGATGAATTTACACATGATTTTCATGCATCCAATATAAATATTTAAAAAGATATCAATAGCTAAAGTTTTAAAAATTCAACTGCACGTATCCTAAACCAACAAGTTTTGTGAACCGAAGGGAGTATGTACAAAAGCCGTCTCAAAACCTTGTGAGGTCACAATAAACCATATACACATTATAATAATGTTTTCTATAATAACTGCTAAATAAATATTGTAGCAATAAGTTTATTAGACTGTCCTTTTCTTCTTTTTTGTTCATGATTTTGTCGTCAACATATATGTAAGCTAATGTTTCCTCGTGTGTGTCCATGAATGTGTTGTGTTCGCAATCAGGGGAAGGTACAGGATTAATGTTTAAACCCACCAAAGCGGAAATCTAGCCCTACTGATACTTATAAGGGTTTCAACAATCTTTACATATACTAGTTAAGACCTCGTACGTTGCCACGAACAACCTCTCAATTTTAATAGAGAGAGGGAAAATTTCTTCAGGAAAAAGGGAAGTAAAATTATTGTAGCTCAATGTTAATAGAGAGGAAAAAAATTTCAATTTTTTTCTTTTTTTCTTTAGCTCTAAAACTGTAGAAAACACCGTGACGATAGGCAGCAAGGTAATCTGTATATCTCCAAGAATATTAATATACTAGTACTAGTTGCTCCGTGGGCCCGCGCATTGCTATGAGTGGAAAGAAATCCCGAGCAGGCATAGATTTTAACATAAAGAGAAAATCTTTTTCTCTAAAAGAATTAAGAAATAAAAATACTGAGAGGAAATCTTTTTTAAGAAAAACCTCAAAAAAAAAGAAACAAACGGTACTGATTTTATTTTATTTTTTTAAAAAAGATTTCTTTATTTTTTTAAAAAAATCTAAAAATATTAAAAATAAATATTGTAGCGTCGGTAGCTAGCGCTACACTTTTTACGATGTGATGAAATACTCGGGAGAAGTAGGCATATCTATTTTTCAGTGTTCACATCCGATTGACGGCAGATGGTACGGCACATTCTTAGGACTTTTGCAGTCAACTCTGTATGAGCCGTAAATTGCTCAAACGATTAAAGCTCGACCCACCTAACGCCATATTCAATATGCTATTTTATCTCTCTTAGCAATACTATATCAATAAAGTTCTATATGAAGGAGAAAAAAAAGGTGAAGAAGAAGAAGAGTTTGCTGTGCAAGAGACAATCTGATCACGTAAACTAACGTAAATAGTGATAAGTGTGAGAGTAAAATGTGTTGAAACATAAAGTAGGTAAATAAATTATTTTAGAGACGAACTAATAAATGATTTTAGAGACGAACTATTAGAGATATTATCTCTAATACTGTTTTAGGTGAGTTAGAATCCTTAAAGATAATTTTAAAAGATAAACTATTGCACATGCCCAGCAAGCTCCTATGGATCATGACCCTACATGTTATTTGCTTGCTTAGCAGAAAGGCCCAAACCGGGCTAATTAATGTCCGTGCAACTTTGGCCATCGATCAAAACAGGCAGGCATTGTACTTTGCGACACTGTTGACGCACAGGGAGAGCCAACAGCTGCATGCAATCAAGTAAGGCATCCATTGAGTCAACGGTTAAACCCTGCGTGGTCAAACAACACGGACTAGCCACCAACGCTCACACCATTCCCGGCCCGGCCTTGTCAAACTAAATTGGTTAATGATAAAGCTGATCCTATACCAGTTAATCTACACAAGTACTGTTATTTTCTGCAGTGTTAGTAACATACTCCCTCAATTTCTGAATAGATGACGTTTTATAATTTTGTACTTCAGCTAAGGCAAATATACAAAAGATTAAATTGCCCTATTTTATTATGCTATAGAGTGTATTACTCTAGTCCATAGCATTAAAAAGAGGTGTTTTACAGTTACACAAACATTAAAGTATAAATGAATGGTACATAGTGATTACTTACCCTTTCGATTGCTTTAAGATTTGTATAATTTGTATTGGGATGGAAAGCATGGAAGCACTACTCAGCAATAAATTATCTTGGAAATAGCCAAATGAGAGGGGTATATAACGAAAGATGGTGAAAAGTTATCTCAAGATTGTAGAATGATATGTTTTGGAAATAAAATTTAAATACTATAATAACATGCACTCAGAGCAGATGGATACTATTGAGATTGAGCGTCTTGAACACATCACATGAGTTTACTAGCTAGTTTTAATCTGCCTTTTTACTCTAGCCTTTCAGTGAAATCAGTCGTTCAACTGCTCTACCTAACGTTATTTTCCAGGAATTTACCGTTCGATTTAAGCACCAAACGATATTTCCATGGAAACGAATACTTGTATGTGTCTCTCTCTCTTCGGCTCAGAACGCGAGCACGGGTCAGTCATCAAGGAGTATTAGCAAGATCAACCACACCACATCAAGATTATTAAAGTGGCAAGATTGGAGATTGGTAAGCCTAACATGATTAATTCCATGTTGTGCTTGATCTCCAGTGAAGTTACTAAATCCATTTAGCTCTTTAATTTGAGCTTGATTGCAAAACCCGCATCAAGACACCCACCAAATAACACAGAGAAACCCCCACTTAAAACAACACCACGTAGTAATAACAGATTAACAACGGTTGAGAAACCCTAAAGCCCATCGCAGGCCCATGTGGTCCCTTATGCCGAAACCCTAGAGAGCGCTATAAAAGGAGGAGGGGGGTCCCCCCATGTACACACAGAATTCATTAGCAATAAAGAATTTCCGCTCTCGCTCTCCCTAAACACGTGTCTCTCTCTCTTTCTGTTCTCCACTTCAGATCTGTTCGGGAACCCCGGACTATTCGATAGCGAGGTTCCTTAACACGTTATCAGCACGAATTGCTCTACGGAGATCAGATTGAAAAGGTGAGAAAAGGTGGGATTAGCGTTTGAATCTAATCGTTCGCTTTCTATGCATGCATCTATCCTACGTGGCACGAAGCTACACGAAGAACGCTCGAAGCGTCTCGGCACGAAGCCACAGTACATGAATTCACTGTTCATCTCAGAAAAAAAAGAGGAAATACATCATCTCGGTTTGCGCTCGCATAGCTGCGCCTGGCTGCCGCCGTTCCCGGACGGTCGCCTCGGCTCATGCATCGCGGCGACGCAGCGCGCCGCCACGATCAAGTCCCGCCGAACCTGGCTTCGGCCTCGCGGCTGCCGCGTCGCCTCGGCCGCGTCGCTCGCGTCGCGCGACCCGCATACAGCCTCGCAAACATCGTCGCCGGTTTCGCATCCACCGCGCCGAAGCGCATCGGCGTCTGCGCCTCGCCGGTGAGCACGGCGCTAGCTCGGCCATTGTCGCCAGCCTTCGCCGCCGAAGTGGCACCGCCGACGCGCCGCGCGCGCCGAGGCGGCCGCTACGCCGCCGAGCCCGGCTCCGACGTCGCGACCGGCGCCGCCGCCGCCGCGCGCAAGAAGCGCCTGGCGCCGTCCGGCCGCCACCGCCGCTCGCGGCCGGCGACGAGGCCTTAGTCCCACCGCTCGCGTGCGCCCCACGAAAAAGCGTCGCCGCCTCGGTGCCACCGCCTTGGCCGCCGGCCATCGCTGCGCGACCGCGCCCGCCGCCAAGGCGGCACCGCCGGCGCCTCGGCGTGCTGCTGCTGCCGCCTCCGGCTCGGCTCCGCGCGGCCGGCGCCCGGCAAGAAGACCGCGGCCTCACATCTTTGCCGCCAGCGCCGCCGCCGAGGAAGTTACTGCCGACGGCACTGCGCCCGGCCGCACCTCGGCATCCCCGCACGAAGACGGCCGTCGCGCCGCACCACCATGCCGCACCCGCCCGACGCCGTGCCTCCATGCCGCGCACCGCCGTTTCGCACCTACCGCCAAGCGATCGTCGCTACGCCGGATGTAGGCGTGCGGCGGATGGATCAAGAAAAGGAAAGGGAGGCGCGTGAAAGGAAGAAAGCGGCAAGAAGAAAAGAAAAAATGGGGGCACGCACGGGGCAAGTTGCGGCGGCGGCTAGGGAAACCCTAGCCGCACGCCATGATGGGCCAGAGCGGGCCAAGAAGGCCACGTAGGCCAAGCGGGAATGGGCCGATTCGGCCAGAAGAAAAAAAAAAGAAAAGAAAGAAAAGGGAAAGAAAAAGAAAAAAAAATTGCAGAAAAATTGCAGAAAATTTTGAAAAATTGCCAGAAAATCAAGAAGATTTTTTTTGGCTCTGTTTTTAATTTTTCTTGCTTTATTTCTCTGTTTTATGAATTTTCTTTATGATTTTGAATCCGTTGCTTTATTTAATATATTGCAATGCATATGAATTTATTTTCTGTACTTTATGCTTATTGCAACCATTTTCTATTAGATTACACGCAGTAATCTAATGTCGAATTTTGAAATCATGAAGATGTCCGCATCGTGAATCGTGAGTTTGAAGAACGGCCCTTGCAGTCGAACTACCTCACTTGGGCATCGGACGTGAAGATCGTTCTTGGGGCAAGAAGCTCCGTCGTTGCGATTGGTCTAGGGTCCTTGCGGGGACGCGAAACCTCACCGTCGAGCGAGCGATCAAAGCCTTGCACGCAATTGGTACTAATCTCTCCCTATGTGGCAAGAAGATCACCGATGAGGAAAAGATTGAGAAAACTCTCTCTACCTTCCACCTAAATGCTATCCAGAGTGCACGACTATCGTCGGGACGCATACAAGGAGTATAGCGAAGCGATTGATGTAATGCAAGTTGCGGAATCGCGAGACAATGTTCTACGCAAGAACTATGTCTCATGACCACTGGAAGGGCAGCACGCAGTTAATGCCAATAGCTATAAGGTGAAAGCTCATTCATAGAAAGAAGGGCGAGCAAGGTGAAAAGAGAAGTTTCGGGCCAAGGAAAGTCCAAAGCCCGCTAATGCATGAATCGCATTATTATTTTTAGATTATGGTTGTTAGCATTTTCTTTGAATAATGAATAGTAAGCTCTAGAAGAGCATACTTCTCTCATGAATATATATGCAATTTATTCTTTATTCAATATTCTTCAATTTTGCAAGTAATATTTGGATTATTTTGCCTCTATTTGATTAGAATTATATTTCTTTTATCTAGAAATCGTAGCGCCCAAATGGAAGAGGTATGCATTGTTGATAGTGGCACAACAAATACCATCTTAAGAGAGTCTAAATATTTCCAGTCGATCACGAAGAACGCTGGAAAGATTACTACGATCGCAGGAAGCGACTCATATGTAATCGGCTCAGGAAGAGCCACAATTATATTGCCTATGGGTACAACTTTGGTAATTGAAGAAGCCCTTTTGTACCTGAATCAACACGTACTCTCTTAAGCTTTAAAGACATCCGCGCCAATGGTTTTCACGTAGAAACCAATGAAGAAAATGGCAAAGAATACTTGTGCATTGTGAAGCACGCGGTATGTGGAAAAATGGTATTAGAAAAATGTCCCTCATATGAATCTGGGTTGTACTACACGAATATTCATGCACCCGAAGTGTATACTTCCTTGAAGACTGTTTTTAGAAGCTCTGAGTTATTTTCTTAATGGCATGGTAGATTAGGTCATCTGGTCTTAGAATGATGAGAAATATAGTGAACAACTCACGTGGTCATGGCATTAATGTTAAAAATTTCCGAATCATGAAGATTTTGTGTGCCTGCATGTGCCACGGAAATTAA
Organism: Otatea glauca; assembly: GCA_036346275.1. Taxonomy (NCBI): domain Eukaryota; kingdom Viridiplantae; phylum Streptophyta; class Magnoliopsida; order Poales; family Poaceae; genus Otatea; species Otatea glauca. The sequence goes on from CM070711.1 coordinate 50,709,699, forward strand.
TAACTAGACCCTCTGTTATGAAAGTGCAAAGTGAAATCCTGCATTCCTGGAACGCATCCAGGGGGATATTTGCGGTCCGATTCAGCCCCTGTCAGGGCCGTTTCGATACTTTATGGTGCTCATCGATGCTTCCTCGAAATGGTCGCATGTATGCTTGTTGTCAACAAGAAACCATGCTTTTGCAAAGCTGATCTCGCAGATCATAAGAATTAAGAATGCTTTCACGATCATCGCGTGAAGTCCATCGAATGGACAATGCCGGAGAATTTACTTCAAAGGCATTTGATGATTATTGCACAAAGAACAGGATAGCGATTGAGCACTCCGTACCGCACGTCCATACGCAGAATGGACTAGCGAAGCACTAATAAAGAGGATTAAGTTCATTGCGGACCGCTTTTGCGAGTTGTAACTTGCCCAACACTTGTTGGGGACACGCGATCTGCACGCGGAAGACTTATCAATTTGGACCATCGGCCTACAACACCCATTCTCCTATGCGGCTTGTGCGGGATCATCCGAAGATCTCCCATCTTAGAAAATTTGGGTGTATGGTATATGTACCTATACCACCCCCTCGTGGATGAAATGGGCCCTCTCCGCAAGTCCGGGATATCGTTGGTTATGGGAGTGCATCCATAATCGGTATTTGGAACCCATGATTGGAGACTTGCATCTGACCGATTCGATTGCATCTTTGACGAGGATCGTTTCCGTCATTAGGGAGAAATCAACCTTTGGATGAAAAATGCCGGAAATCATATGGCATTCCAGGGATCCCGCACATGACCCCGAACTAATGAAGCAAATCAAGAAGTCTAGAAGATAATCGATTTGCGAATTTAGCAAATGAACTGCTGATCATTTTTGTGATCGAAGGGCGTGGTTAAGTCGCATGTACCGACAAGAAATGCACCGAGAGGGTGGAAATACCAAAGAAAATAGAAGGTATCCTCAACTGTTTAGAGGCCTCAAAGAAAAGAACGAGCAATCTGCTCCTCAAACCCAAAGTACCGGAGGCGTGCGAGAAAAGCGGGCGAGAGGACTTACCACAACCAATCACGAAAATGCCCCAAGGAAAGAAGGGAGCGGTTGAGACTGCAGCCTGGAAAGAAGCCAATGGAAAAGGCAATTCGGACTTGAATCTTCCACTGCAGAAGCCACGGAAATAATGTGCGCACACATAGGCGATGAAAAGCTAAAGGAACTTGCTCTGCGATAGGAAAAGCAGCGAAGAGTAAGTAGAAGTGCATGAAGCACCCCATGAAGAAATGGCCATAAACTTTGTAATAACAGGAGAATCCCTGGATAGAGCAACAGCCAACGTTGATGCATACTTCGCAAAGAAGATTGCCTCGATCATTGATCATGATCCCGAGCCTGCATCTCTCGCAGAGTGCAAGAAAAGGCTAGATTGGGAAGAATGAAAAAAGGCAATCACGGCAGAGTTAGTCTCTCTGAACAAGAGAGAGGTGTTTGAGTTCGTATGCCGCACACCTCCCCATGTAAACCCCGTAGGTCACAAATGGGTCTTTGTTCGGAAGAGAAATGAAAACAACGAAGTTGTAAGGTACAAAGCAAGGCTTGTAGCTCAAGGTTTCACTCAACGTCCTGGAGTTGATTATGAAGAAACCTATTCTCCGGTCATGGGAGGAATTACCTTTAGATATTTGATCTCAATGGCGATCAACTTGAAGTTGAGAATGAAGCTAATGGATGTTGTCACAAAGATATACAGTATGGAAACTTGGATTCGGAGATATACATGAAAGTACCAGGAAGGAATTCCTATCCCGAACCAAGATGGAGCAAATAGAAACACATGCAGTGTGAAATAGGAGAAATCACTGTATGTAAATTTGAAGCGATCGGGAAAAATGTGGTACAATCGCTGAGTGATTTTCTCGCAAGAAAGGCTACACAAACAATGAAGATTGTCCATGTGTGTTTATACAACGATCCCGAATGGATTACGTATAATCTCCGTCTATGTAGATGACTTGAACATCATTGGGACGGATGAAGAAATTGAAGAGGCATGCTCATACTTGAAGTCCGAGTTTGAAATGAAGGATTTGGGTAAAACCAAATTTTGTTTAGGCTTGCGGCTTGAACATGTCCAAGGAGGAATCTTGGTACATCAATCAACCTACACGAGAAAGTGTTGGAGCGATTTGGATTTGAAAAAGCATATCCTGCGAAGACTCCAATGGTGGGAAGGTCACTCCAAGCGGACCTAGACCCATACTGGACCTAGAGAAGAGGGAGGAAGTCACGGGAGCGGAATTCCCATATCCGAGTGCAATTGGAGCGCTCATGTACCTTGCGAATAGCACTAGGCCAGGACATTGCGTTATTTGTGAATTTGCTAGCTCGATGCAGTCTGAGAACCCACCAAAAGGCATTGGAAAGGGATCAAGGACATCTTCCGCTACCTCCAAGGAAGCAAAGACCTCGGTATGTTTTTGAAGAAATAATGAATTGAATTTGGTTGGCTATGCCGATCTTTGGTATTTATCGGACCAGCATCTTGGCAAGTCCCAAAGCGGCTATGTTTTCCTATGTGGAGGAACAGCAATTTCTTGGAAGTCGTCTAAGCGGACTCTTGTCTCGGCGTCGACAAACCACTCGAAATCATCGCTTTGTATGAAGCATCTCGTGAATGTGCATGGCTCAGAAGAATGGTTCACCACATCCAGAAGTCATGTGGTTTGAACATTGAGCAAATTCCCACGATTATTTATGAAGATAATGCAGCTTGTGTTGCCCAAGCACAAATGGGATATGTGAAGAGCAATCTCACGAAGCATATCAACCCCAAGTTCTTCTATGCTCATGAATTGCATAAGATGAACGAGATCAAGATATTGCATACTAAGTCATGTGAAAATCTTGCAGATTTGTTCACTAAATCACTCCCAGCATCTACCTTTGAAAGGTGCGTGAAAGGAATTGGGATGATGAGACTTAGAGAAGTGCAGATTTCAGGGGGAGATATGTCACATACTCCCACATGAATCCTTAGCATGAATTATGAATACCCAACATGAATCTCGAAGATTAGCAATTGAAGTTGGGAGAATTGTACTCTTTTTCCTTAGCAAGTTTTTCATGAAGTTTTCTTGCGTAAGGTTTTAACGAGGCAATTCGTGCAACATAGTAAGCGTATGCTATGTACTCTTTCTCCAAGTATTTTTCCCACTGGGTTTTTCTGGAGTTTTAATGAGGCATATGCATCTCGCGGCAAAGGGGCCAAGGGGGAGTGTTGAGAAACCCTAAAGCCCATCGCAGGCCCATGTGGTCCCTTATGCCGAAACCCTAGAGAGCGCTATAAAAGGAGGAGGGGGGTCCCCCCATGTACACACAGAATTCATTAGCAATAAAGAATTTCCGCTTTCGCTCTCCCTAAACACGTGTCTCTTTCTCTTTCTGTTCTCCACTTCAGATCTGTTCGGGAACCCCGGACTATTCGATAGCGAGGTTCCTTAACAACAACCAATCAGTTGCTCCATTAAGGCTGGCGCGGCTCGAGGCGAGCAGGCGGCGCCACGTCGGACGGGAGGGAATATTCCGTGGGGAATCTCCGCGAGCTACGTGGACTCGGGCAGTGGCGCTTAGCTGGCGCGCTTAGGGTTCCCTGAGTGGGGCCAGCTGGCACGGTACGCCGCACATGTCCAGCCGAGCTGACCCTGTCTTGGGTGGGGGGGACGCCAATTTACCGTGCTGCCCTCGTGCCAGAGAAAAAAAGGCCTCATTTCTTGGCCGCCGCTTGTCCTGCTTTTTTCCTTTCTTTTTTTTTTTATATGCAACCGCAATTGGGCTAGTACTATTGTTCATTTGTCGCTGCCGAACCTACCTTGAAAACCATATGAGGTAACATCTATAGATAGGAGATATTTAAGTAGTGAAAATTAGCATTAAGGGAAGATAACAAGAAGCGAGAAAATTGTATTCTATTTGTAAGAATTTTTTTGCCTCTCTCCAACTTAGAATAAATATAAACATTCCTTTCACTTTTTCATTTCGAAAATAATGTGCCACTGGATACTGCTAATAGAAAATGATATAGTATCACATATGGAGTCTCCACTGTGCTGTGTGGGCAGGCATGGACGGAAGGAGTACTGTGTTATAGGGGTAGTATAGTCATTTAGGGTTCTGCTGGAAATCTATGGTAGGCATCCCTTTCTCTCTTTTTTTTGTTTTTTTTATTGTTGGCTTGCGTAAGGGATTAGTGAGACTGAGAGGGGTCGAGAAACTTCCGAATCAAGCTCTCAAAATTTGCTGCCTCGAGAACTGCGATATCCACCTTGCAAAGCAAGAAAAGGAATGCACTTGTTCTGTACAACTGCAAAATTCCACACTTCATTTTTGCAGTTTACTCTTTTAGGGAGAAGAAATTTTCTCCTGAAAGAACATGAAAGCCAGAGTATTTATGCGAAAGATTTTTTCCCTCGAAAGAAAATGTTATTGTGTCTGCATTATTTCGTATTTATGCCATGCGGATTCCACGCGCCCATTGACTAGCGTGAAACCAAAAATAGGTGTTTACTCCATGTGTATTTATGAATATTAATTTTCACAAGCTAGACGTAGAATCATTTATGCTATTAAATTATGACCAAATTTCGAAGATGTTGTTTTATTGAATAGAGATAATCAATGGTTGCTCGAACCAAACGAGATGCGCATCCATGTCAAGGGTTATCACCATCTCACGCAATCAATCAGACTCAGAACCTGTTAGCTAGTTTTGAGGTAATGTACAACACTGACTACATCTTTTGAAAATATTTAGGCTCATTAATATTTCATTTAAAACCAAACGGCGTCTTCATGATTCTAGTAGCCACATGTAATTTCTTGGTATAATCGGCCTGGGTCAAATACATTTTCAAAGTTTATTCAAATAAGCTCTAGCGAAGTAAGAGTGAGAAATGGGAAAACCCCAACATCCCAAAAAAAAAACCCGAAAGGCAGAGAGAAAGAAAAAACTAAACTCCAAGGCGCTAAATACCGAAACCACAAAACCCACCCCGCAAGGCTGCAACCCAAATAACCCTAGCAAAGGGAGAGAAACCGTTTTGCACTTTTACCCCCGAAACACTCGCGCCCTCTCAAGACTACCCCTACCTCCCTCCGCACTATTTCTTCCCCTCGCCCACTCTTCCCCTTTCTTCTCCCTTCTCTTCTCCCCTCTTTCTTTGGTGTTCGCTGCCTCCATCTCTCCGCCTCACGAGAAATCCGCATGCGCTTTTGCTCCGCGATTTATTGCTCAGGGTTCTTGCTTGCTAGTTCTGCACCACCACCACGCCGCGCGCGCAAGAACGAGCTGTTCTTGTGCGCGTGGTTCTATGCCTGCTTGTTTGGTTAGGAGAGGAGGAGTTGAGGGGTGCAGGTGGCGGCATTGGTGAGGTGTTGCGGGGAGATCCGGCGATGTCGGAGGCCGACCGGATATGCCTCCGAGCGGCCGCGCTGGCGCTGGACGGCGGTGGTGTGCGGGACAAGCCGGACGCCAAGGCCGACGTGTTCGCGGATCTTGGCTCGCCGGTGTCGCCGCTGCGGGCGCGGGCGAGCGTGACGACGTCCTCATCGTCGTCATCCGGGTCGGCCAAGTCACTGGCGCAGTCAAATGCGGGGGCGCTAGCAGGGGCGTGGGCGAGGAGCCACTCCGACGAGCTGGTGGCGGAGAGCCACCCGCCGCGGCTTCCGGGGCACCGGCTCTGCGGATCTGGCCCGCTCATATTCTCCGGCGGCGGCGGCAGCGGAGCGAGCGGCGGAGACCGCTGGAGTACTGCGAGCTCGCCAATGACGAATGCGCTCCCCACCGGGAACATCTGCCCATCTGGGCGCGTGCCGGGTGCGGCGGCCGCGCCGCTCCCGCAGCGCTCCCGCCCGGACGTGCTCGGATCCGGCACTGGCAACTACGGCCACGGGAGCATCATGCGCGGCGCCGGCATGGCCCCCGCCAGGAGCAGCATTGACGCCTCGTCGTTTCTTGGGCACTCCTCGAGGCCTCCGGCGAGCTCCCCGATGGCGCCGGGTAGCGGTGGAAGCCTCCAGGAGGTGACTCGCTTAGGCAACGAGTGGTACAAGAAGGGGAGGTACGGAGAGGCGCTGCAGCACTACGACCGTGCAGTGTCTCTGTGCCCCGAGAGCGCCGCGTGCCGCGGCAACCGCGCCGCCGCGCTCGTAGGCCTAGGCCGGCTCGCTGACGCGCTCTTCGAATGCGAGGAGGCGGTCCGGTTCGACCCGGCCAGCGGCCACGCCCACAGCCGCCTCGCCGGTCTCTGCCTGCGGTGAGCTTCTTGTGCTCCTCTATGTGCGTCTCTGGGACCAGCATTGCGCCGCTCTGCACCGCAACGTATGAGATTCCAAGTCGATGCACAGATCCTTACTACTCTTGCTTCGATTCCCCTTCGAGAGTCCATGGTTGCATACTTGCAAGTTGCTTTTGCTTGCCTGTTTCTTTCTTGGATGTGGATGCCTGGCTTTTCCTCTGAAGCGAGCCCAAGAGGAAAGCAACATGATTGCTGTGCCTTTCCTTCTCCTTCTAGTTTAAATTGTCTGATTTTGATTTGGGATTGCTACTGCTTTGTGTGGTCTGCTTGATCGTCGCTGTCTATAAATTATTTTTACGTTCTATCAGGTGAAAAAAAAATGATCTTTGGGTTACATAAGGAGCATATCAGCACAATGAATTGTTCTTGGTTGATTTTTGAGTGAGAAAAGCTACATTCTTGTCTTGGTTTACGTGTTAGCCATGAAGTAAATGTGGTGTAAAAAGTGGTTCCCATCACACAGTGCTGATGAAAGTGGTTCCCATCACACAGTGCTGATGAAAGTGGTTGCTTAGCTCTTTTGTTTTGTAAGTTGCTTGGTGGCAATTTATTTAGCTACAATGGATTTAGACCACGCAATAGAGATTGATTCTTAATTTTTTTTATCCCTAATTTCGTTCAAACAGTGCACTGTCCTGACTCGCCAGGAATTTGGTGTTAATATTTGGACAACCGGTGTGTTGTAATTGTTGCTGAAATGGCTTGTGGTTTGCATTGTTGCAGCCTGGGGATGATCGACAAGGCGAGGCAGCACTTCACGCAGGCCGGGCATCCTCATCAATCTGACCCTGCAGAGTGGGAGAAACTGCAGGAGGTGGAGGTGCATCTGGGAAGAAGCACAGATTCCAGGAAAATCGGAGACTGGAAGAGCACGTTGAGGGAAGCAGACGCTGCTATTGCTGCCGGAGCTGACTCCTCTCAGTTGGTAAAACTCTTCTTCATAGCATGTGATTTTATTTTTCTTTTTTTGCTGGAGTGTTGGTACCAGTGCTACAATGTTGATTCATGGCGATGTGCTTTTGATGCAGCTTCTTGCCTTGAGATCAGAAGCACTTCTCCGGCTCCACAAGCTAGAAGAGGCTAACTCGACTCTTACAAGCTTGCTGAAATTGGACAATGTGTTACTGTCTTTGACGGCAGCCAAACTCTCGGGCATGCTAGTTGAGTCATATGTACACATTGTGCAAGCCCAGGTTGATATGGCATTGGGAAGGTATGATCGTCTAACCCTGGAATAGTGCTCAATTTTCCACATTGCAGTCAAAGCAGATTAGCATTGAAGTTGGAATTTTTTTTTTCTGCAGGTTTGATTTTGCTGTTGCGGCAGCTGAGAAGGCTAGACTTATTGATCCTGAGAATGCAGAAGTCGGGATGATTCTAAATAATGTGAGACTAGTTGCAAGAGCTCGAGCCCAAGGAAATCAGCTCTTTAAGGCTGCCAAGTTTTCAGATGCATCTATAGCCTATGGTGAAGGGCTCAAGTATGAGCCCTCAAATCCAGTGCTCTACTGCAACCGAGCAGCTTGCTGGTGGAAACTAGACCGATGGGATAAAGCCATTGATGACTGTAACGAGGCACTGAGGATACAACCTAATTATACAAAGGCTCTTTTAAGGCGAGCAATGTCCTATTCTAAGGTAAGCAGCGGATAATTAGGCATGCATTGGGATGTTGTTGGAACTTCAAGCACTGTTGTATTGATCTTGTTAACTTTTAATTAGCTCGAGCGTTGGGCTGATTGTGTGCGGGACTATGAGGTGCTCCGGAAAGAGCTTCCTGGTGATACCGAGGTTGCGGAAGCATTGTTCCATGCTCGAGTTGCCTTGAGGGACACTCGTGGTGAGGATGTATCAAATATGAAGTTTGGAGGAGAGGTTGAGATGGTAACCACTGTAGAGCAACACCGTGCTGCCATAGGTTCACCTGGTGAGTTATTCTCTTCTAGGTATGTCTATTATAGTTCTCATACCCACAGATGAATTCATGTGTGTATCTGTGTAGCATCGTGAATAATGAAAACTAATACCTTGTTTATGTTCATAATTCATGATGCACAGGCCCGGATGGGAGTCCTGTCTGCTGCACAGGCCCCCAAAATTAAGGGGCCTCATTTTTTACTTATTTTTGTATTACTACTTGTTAATCTTTGTATTAGTAAGAGTAAGAACTAAGAGATGCGTAGCTCTTTTTATTCTCTTCATTTTATTTTTTAAAATTTTTACTAAAAGTTCATTCCTAAGCAAAACCATGTGCCCTCTTGATATTTTAAAGTTTTTGAAACAGCTAGATTATTGCGGTAATGCAATCTTTGCATATAGAATTTTGTTGACAACTCCGATGACTATTGCACATGCAAAAAAAAAAAGAGCTTATATAGATTAAAGTTGAAGTTCTACTTGTGTTCTATAATGAACTAGGAAAGACTTAACAATAGCCGTTGAAATTGATTTAATTTGGAAAAGACTAATTACAAGGATAATTGAAGATTCTGTTTCAAATAATACTAGAAGAATGGTGCTTTTCAAGTAAAGGTCATATATCAAATTTGTTTTTTTAGCGCGATGTATCACATAATCTTTGTACTGTAAGAAAATTTGTACTACAGTTGTAATATCAAATAATTATTTTGGTAATTAACTTTTATTGTGTATAGCCTAATTTTAAATTTAGCACAGGGCCCCTAAAATGTCAGGTACGGCCCTGATGATGCATATGACTAGGCTTATAGCATATTTGACTTGCCTGTATTACAATTTTGTTTGCCTATCATATTCAATATACTGTTTCTTCAGGGGTATCTGTCGTTTACTACATGTCGATGATGAATCAACAATGTACCCAAATGACACCTTCCGTGGACTCTCTTTGCAGCGACTGCCCCTCAGTGAATTTTCTAAAGGTGAGCTACTTGATACATCTCAACTTGAACTCTGGTAATCTATTACATTCGACAAGCATTTCTACACCACTAACAAATCCTCATTTCTATGCAAACTGACAGGTAAATGTTGAAGATAGCCCTATGGTAGCAAAGGCAGAGAACGTGCGGATAGTCCCGACATTCAAGATATACAAAGATGGGGTGAGAGTGAAGGAGATGATCTGCCCTAGCTTGCATGTCTTGCACTACTCAGTGAGGCACTACGCAGTATCCAGTTCTTGAGAAGCATTCAGACCGGTACCCCAATTTCCCAATTCCATTGCTGCATAGGGCTCCCCTTTCCCCTGCCCCATCCTTTTACTGCCAAACTTGCAACAGAACCAACCTCCACATCATTTCACCAGCTGCATAATAATTCCCCATAGAGCATGAGCATAATGAGTTAACATTGATATGTGGAAGTGCCTCCCCCATTTTTTTCCCTTTCCCCCATTACCCATCTGTTACTCCTTTTACCGTTCATATGCCGACCCCAGTCGATTATTTCACCTTTTGGGCTCTTTTACCTCTTGTGTTTGAGACATTTTGCTTTACCTCATAGTCCATAGACCAGCATCCTGCTTCTCAAGGAGGGCAATGTTTGTAATGTTGTTTAGATTAGCATATCATAGAGAGGGAGGAGATGGGAGGGAGGTAGAGAGGGAATGCTGGTTGCGATTTTCTTTACATGTACATACCATATAGCAAAACATCAGAATCCATTGTAAGATTGGCTCCCTTGAGAAATGGTGGTATCAGAGGGCTAGTTGTCATTTTAGAGATAAAAGAAATCAAGTGGTAATTGGTGCAGAGAGGAGGGGGAAGGTGTTGATTGATGTCATTGTGCTGTTTCTGCTGGTTTGTGGTGCTGATTCATCATATGCTACCACTTCCATGAATAAAAAAAACAATCCAACAACATTCTTTCTTTCTTTTTACTCCGCTGGTTGCTATTTCCCTGCTCTTCCCGTGATGATGATGATGAGCCTCTTTTCCATATTGACAATCTCTCGGATTCTACAAATGCATGAGTATCTCTTTGCGGGATTTGTTTACAAGTATTAGCAGCATAACCGCTGTTTCAACAGGTTTGTGTTTTGTGTTATGAGGTGTGAACAACCAGCTGGCATGTGTAGAGTTCTTGGGAGGAGTAGATGATGGCAGCAACATCAGCACTGGTCCTCTGTTTTGGTTCTTTGTTGTGTTACTGTAGTATAAACTGGTGCTTAGGAGTGGGGGTGGAAGAGACCTTTTCCTCTTTGTGGCTGCCCCATAGCCCTCCTTGTTTTCTCTATCTAGGGTCTACAGTAGGTGTTCAAGTCTCATCTCTCGGTCTCAGGCTCTCAGGTCTCAGCTCCCTTTTTTTTTGTTGTTCTGTTGTGGTGATCAGATCTGGGAGTCCCAGCTGGTAATGATTTGGGGCCCAGGGCCAAGTTCCTCCTAGCCTGGTAGAGCTGGCCCCATTTCAATGGGGAGTTGGCTCATTCATTGCTTTGAAATACTAGCTAGCTGGTACTACCACCGTCTCTCTTATCTCCCTCCCTCTCTAGAGTCTAGACTCAACACACACACATACAGTACTTTGGCCTCTCATGCCATTTTTAAGAGCCTATCAGTATTCTGTTTAGCCGTGCTCTTGTGGGGGATAAGAGTAGACTTCGCTGGGGCCGAGATTTCAAATCTCGGCGGAATAAATTTTTTTTGAAAAATTTCAAGTTGCTACAGTATTTTCAGAAAATTTCGTTGAAATTCCAGCCTTTTGGATCGAAATTGCCACAAATTTGACCAGTTTTTGATGTTTTTAGGATCGGATTTCGCTCTAATTTTTTTATAGAGAATTGTAATGCCTTTTATAAGGAATACATGTGAAGATTTTGCAAAAAAAAAAATTGCATATACAAATTAAAAGATCTTTGATTTGTCGAAAGTTGTCACGAGAATTGGACCGAGCAATGTATGTTAAGGAGCTTTGGTGGAAGTTGGAACACATAGTTCTTTTATTGTCTTAAGCCTAATGTTCTATTTTGGGTAGAATGTATCCTGTATGTGCAGCCCAACGTGGAGATCATTACTTCCTGTTATCAAATGATTCGAACACGTACTTTGCAGTGTCGGGGTTTGGATTCATTGATAGGATCAAATTGAGGGGTGCATCTGAATAAACATAGCACATGAAAAAATTTACTGTAAGTTTTGTAAGCCGCACTTCTTTGAGCCAGCAAACCGGCCACACAAGTTAAAATAAAATTTAATTAAAACATTTTAATATTTTTTTAGAAGCAATTAAACAAATGAGCACGCTCTAACTTATGGACTAGAACACAAAGATCAAAAAAATTGGAAAGAAAGAAAACTCAAACTGGACGGTGAACGAAACGAAAACAAGTACTGAAACTTCGGATACTGTTTTGAGGCCCTAAATCACGTTTTTTGGGTCGACACTTTTTTCGGAGCCTCACGAAAACCATTAGAGTTGCGCTTATGGATTTTTGGATCTACCTTGAAGTAAGCTTTCGAAAAAGTACTAGAACGTCGAAAACAAACATCGCATGCAAAAGTTATGGCCATTTTAATGACAGGCATACGAAAACTACTTCCCGCACTCGGATTCAGCCAAATGGGGAGTAGATACTTAGTATTTTTGCATTAAAACAGATAAAAATATAGATAAATGCTTACATGATTTTTTTTCATATTTTTTCTAGCCTCGGGAGATCATTTCACATGTAGTTCAAAATGGCTGAAATTTTAGTTTTTCTGGTCTCAAAATTTCTGGATTTCAATTTTGATTTTTGAATTTCATTCGGATTTTGGCCGAAATTCTAAAATCTCACCAAAATTTTTGATTTAAGTCGGATCTAAGATGTGGTCCAAAAACGAAATTTGATACCTTGGATGAGACATCGGAGCCACAAAAGTCAAAAGAGGTTTCTTTCTGTCCTGCCCTTGCTCTTGCGGGCCTAGCTTTCTTTCTGTTTCTTCTACCTAGTTTTCTGGTGTCCCAAGCCTCTAGAGTTCTCAGTGACTTAAGAAATTATTGTCATGTGCAGTGCTATAGACGGTGGCTGTCTGTAAAACACCTCCATATCATTTATAGACAGGACTAAAGACAATTTATACAATAGACTGTCTGTAATGATCTCTTATACAATTAATAAATTGTCTGTACAATGGTATACACAATATAAAGCTGTCTATAAAACCGTCAGTTAAATAGTAGACAATATCTTTCTCTCTCTTCATTCTCTCTCCTCTACATCATCTGAATCCTATAAGGCATAATCTTATAGACAGCTGATATGTACCATTATATATGCATACATTCGATGTATGTTTTGGGATTTGTGAAATTTCTATTGAATTCCTCCGTTCCAAACGGAACCTTTGGATACAAATGGCCAACAAATGGCAATGTAGTCACCGAGGAGGATGTATCCATATGTGTCGTGGCGACCCGCATAATTAGCCTAGGGTAACGACAGTAACACCGTCATTACTCTGAGATAATTACACGAATCTCAGCATACTAACTAATCAAAACATCAAGCACACCTGACGTTTTATCAGTTAATACACCATGTTCAGAGTGTTGCAGTAGAAACAATAATTAGTGACTGAAAAGAAAACTTATTACATTCTATTGCCACACAAGCTACAAGTCTAGTACATTAATTATACATAAGATCAAAGCACAACAAAAATATAATACAAAAGTACTAATCATCTAAGGTCCAACAAAAGCAGTGTACGATCCACCCAACATTCTAACCCTCCTGGTAGCTTACATCCTCGTATATATGATTCTATAGGTGACCCTCACCCCATGCCTCATTGGCACTCTTGGGATCCATGTCCAAACCAGTCGCTTGACCACCGGAGCAATTTTCTAAGCAAAAGGGGAGTTAAGAAAGAGTGAGCACAAAAGTACTCAGCAAGCAATAATAACAAAATGCATTATATGAATTTTCTCCAAAACCAATTCATGAATCATTCCTCAAATCCTTTTTCAGAAAATAGGATTTTAATTATGAAAATCTATGTTTCTAGTTTTCAATTATCAAACATGCTACTACCATTCCTCATATATACCATACCCACTGTACCCCGACTTAAATACACATCGGCGGTATTTCCAATTTTAACAGTACTCCGACTTCAATGCACATTGACGGTACTCCTAATTTCAACTATTCCCCGACTTTAATGCACATTAGCGGAATTTCTAATTCTAACGAAACCCCGACTTCAATGCACAGCGGCGGTAGTCCCTTTATATATATATATGTGTGTGTGTGTGTGGGCGCGCATACACATCACCATTTCATCATCAAATCAACTTTCCAACCACATCCAATTTTAGGGTTTTCTTAAAAGAGTTTTCCAATGCATCAGTGCTAGCATATATAACCAAATACATTTGATTAAAAATTAGATGATCAATGAAACTTGCTTGAATTTTGATAAAAGTAATTGTCCTCACACAGTGGCTGAAGGTGATTGCCTCACGGATTGAATTTATTTTCTGAAATTATGGAAAACTATACTTCAAAAGGTTGTTAATTTATTATATATTTTAGGGTGTCCAACCTTCTCTGACTTGTGTTAAATTAATACATGTATAATGTGTATTTTAATTTGAAATATTTGAATTTGACATATTTTAACTGAGCGTATTTTATTAGGACATTTTAACTTGCCGTATTTAAATTGGCATATTTTAATATGCATTACTTATTAACATTTTAGATCATGATTTCATTTCAATAGAGGCATTGCCTTCCTATTTTTAATCATTACGAAGGTTGCTGATTTTATCAGTTTCTTTAGTTATTTATCTCATCGTATTCGTCCCACTTCTAATTTTTATTAAATTTTCTAAGGTCAGTATTATATCTTGTTGGCATTATTATCATTTCTCTAGTCACTTTATTATTTTTCTCTTCTCGTATTTTTCCTTTTTTTTTTCTTCTACCTTCTTTTTTTCTTTCTTCCTTTTCTTTTCTCTTTATTTTCCCTTTTCTTTTCTTCTTTCTTTTTTTCCCTCTCAACCGTTCTTATCTAGTCCCCAGACTCTTCTCCATCTCATCTCTCCCTCTCTCTTGGCTCTCCTACTGACTCTTGGCCGCCGCCCCTCCGACGATCCTGTGTCGGCACCGTTCCCCTGGTCACTCCCTGCCTTGGGCCAGCTTCCCCCGGGTCTCCCTCGCCTAGTCCAGCATGGCCCAGTGTCTCATGTCGCTCGACCGCTTGCTCATCACCTAGCTCTTACAGCCAGCCGTCCGACTCCCGTCGCCTTCGGCCTCACCGCCGAATAGCCCCGCTAATCCATTTGCACTTCCAAACCTTGCCCATTTTTGAATGTTCACTATCTAGCATATGTCAATGAGTCGTCAGAACTTAGTTCAGCATTTCATCTCAGAGGACTCATCGTCGGATGACGACGATGAATCTCTTCTTACAGTAGCATACCTAGCATAGGAGCAAGATGAGTGTGTGAGTGCTCGACGTCATGGGGGTTCTATTTTTGGCCATCAATACATACATCGCAATAGAGAGGAAGGGCATGCCAGGCTATACCGAGACTATTTCGCTGATCCCCCGGTCTACGGTCCAACCTTCTTTCGCCGCAGGTTTACGATGAGAAATATTTTATTTCTTTGTATTTTTGGTTGATCATCTTGTCTATGACTCATTCTTCTTTTCGGCGCAGGATTAGAATGAGTCGTTATCTATTTCTTCGCATATTGCATGCTATAGAAGCTCATGATGATTATTTTGTTCAAAAAAGGAATTGTGCTGAAATTCTCGGGTTATCTTCTTTACAGAAGGTAACTGCAGCATTCCGGATGATAGCTTATGGAGTACCAGCAGATGCTATTGATGATTGTCTACGGATTGCAGAAAGTACTGTCATAGAGAGTCTTAAAAGGTTTGTGCGAGCTATTATTGTCCTATTTGGAGATGAGTATTTGAGATCTCCAAATGAGAATGATACTACTAGATTACTTGCAATCGGTGAGGAAAGAGGTTTTCCTGGAATGCTAGGAAGCATAGATTGCATGCACTGCAGGTGGAAAAATTGCCCTACAGCATGGCAAGGATTTGTGTTTGAACTGTCGGGTTATCTTCTTTACAGAAAAGGAATTGTGTTTGAACTGTCGGGTTATCTTCTTTACAGAAGATAATTATAGCATTCCAGATGATAGCTTATGGAGTACCAGCAGATGCTATTGATGATTGTCTGCGGATTACAGAAAGTACTGCCGTGGAGAGTCTTAAAGCTTTTGTGCGAGCAATTATTGTCCTCTTTGCAGATGAGTATTTGAGATCTCCAAATGAGAATGATATTGCTAGATTACTTGCAATCGATGAAGAAATAGGTTTTCCTGGTATGCTAGGAAGCATAGATTGCATGCACTACGGCAAGACCTGTATACTGGGCATGTACACAAGCCAACAATAATTTTACAAGCCGTTGCTTCACAAGATTTATGGATTTGGCATACCTTTTTTTGGTTTACCAGGATCTCACAATGAAATTAATATTCTTCACCGTTCCCCTCTCTTCGCAAAGCTAGCAGAATG
This sequence comes from Otatea glauca, assembly GCA_036346275.1. Classification (NCBI taxonomy): domain Eukaryota; kingdom Viridiplantae; phylum Streptophyta; class Magnoliopsida; order Poales; family Poaceae; genus Otatea; species Otatea glauca. The sequence continues at coordinate 50,725,546 of CM070711.1, forward strand.
ACAAGCGTCGAAAGTGAGTTATACTATCAATGGTCACAATTACACAATGGGGTACTATCTTGCAGATGGGATATATCCTACATAGGCAACATTTGTGAAGACAATACCAGCTCCCCAAGGGAATAAAAAGAAATATTTCACCCAAGCTCAAGAGGCAGCTAGGAAGGATGTGTAACGAGCCTTTGGAGTTCTACAATCTCGTTTTGCAATTGTTCGAGGACCAGCACGTTTCTGAGATCAACAAACACTAAGAGATGTCATGACAGCATGTGTCATCATGCATAACATGATAGTTGAAGATGAGCGGGACGGAGGACCAATTGACTACAATTACGAAGGAATGGGAGAAACAGTTTCAGTGTCACATGAATATACACCTGAACTCTTTGAGTTTATTCAATCTAGATAATACTACTATTCTATACTTGAAATTAAGATCATGTTGTTGCATTAGCAGTTCCAGGTCAACTATTACCACTGTAACAATTACTGAAGTGGATGAACAGCTCCATCATTCAGTTGAATAAGGCTGTGCTGGTGGTATGCATACCAAATGAAATATTTCAGGATAAGCAAATGAAAAGGAGTATAGTGTAAACTTGCTCCGAACAACAAGTAATCTCTTTTGGACATCAACTGCATTCTCCTGGTTTCCATCCTGAACAAGAAATTAAAACAAATATATTTCACCCAACAAAAGCAAACATTTCCAACTTAATTTCAAGTTGAACAAACATACAGCTTCAGCGCCGCAAGATTCTTCGCCAATGCAAGGCTCCTCTCCTGCAACCTCCCACACGTCGACGTCTTCCTCGACAACTATCATGAAGTAACAATGCAATTCACTAATCCACGACTGATCGAAGAGTAGGGGACATCAAATCTCACCAACAGATTGATCAATTTACCTCTATTTTTGCATCTAGCAGCTGCTGAACACACATTTTCTCCTTCCTAACCACCGCTTTCATCACCTCCGCCGTTGCCGCCTGCTCCCTCCACCGAACAACCTGAACCAAAACAACCAAGAAACCATCAGAAATCCACGCAAAACACGACAAATTACAAAATCGGGAAAACAAAGCAGCAACACTAGCCTTGGCGTTGAGCTTCTGGATCCCGTCGCGCTGCTCCTCGAGCACCCTGCTGAGGGACGTCGCCTTCTGCTCCAGCTGGGCGACCTCGGCAACGAGCGCCTCCGGCGTCAAGGAAACCCAAGATCAATTGAAAGGCATTACCTAGATATTGATTGAGGATTAAATTTGTTGTCGCTAATAATAACGGATCAAATCCTCTCTTTTCAGCAAGTGACCCAGGCGTCAAGGAAACCCAAGAGCAGCAAAATATTCTGGGTGAAGAGATCTAGTCATATAACCACTTAGTCTAATCAATTTACTCTAAATTAGGATCGGTTTCAAAGTCCACAATGTGAAACCTAACCAACCAACCAAACAAATCATCCCAAGAATTAAGCAATTTGCCACGTAAATTTGACGAAATTTGGATCGTAATATGATTTCTCTAGCTGTTCATTTCTTTAGCTATCGATGTAAAGAACAACTTGGTTTGGTCAGTTGAGCACTCAAAACTGCACAAGAACATTGCTCTGAGAACAATTGCAACTTACAACAATCTGAAAAGAAAAATCCCAATGAATCAAGAAGCAACCATCAATGGAAACAATGCCGGCCAGCCGCCTCTGCGGACGCCGTCAAGGCTGCCATTAGCCCAACACTAGCTCTTCCAGGCATACACAAGAAGAGAGAAGCCATCGCTGCGCTGCAGCTCGACCTCCTCGGGGCTGGCCCAGTCCATGACCGTTGAGCCGCTCGCCCACAACGCGGAGGACATCACTGATGCCTACGACGAGGAGCTCGCCTTCGCCAACCTGCGCGCCTGCCCCCTCTTCCTCCGGTTCTCCCCATTGCTGCTGCTCTCACTCCGGTCCCCTCTCCCCCACCTCCCAAGATAGCTAGCCCAGACGCCGCCGTCTCTCCCGGCCTTATCGAGCAGCTCCTTCTCCATGGCCTCAACCGAGTCGAGCTCTTCGCCGCAGTCGTCGCCGAGCTTGAAGCGGAAGACGAAAAAGTCAGTTGTGAAGCAAACGACGGGACCCTGATGCGGAAGTAGACGGCGGCAATCAAATGCGGAAGCAGACGACGGCTCGGCTGGCATGCGCGCGAGAGAGTCCTGCGCTTCCTTGCCTTCCGCTCGCTCCGACTGCTCGGACTCCTACGCTTCCTCGCCTTCCTCTCGCCGGTCATCGCGGGCGCGGGAGCATTGCTGCCGTTGCTGCGATCGGATGGGGAAGGGAGAGAGTTCGGGATTCTCTCTCCGATCCTCAAAAATAGGGAACATAGAGAATCTGTTGAAGCTGAAACAGTATTACTGCTTCCTCAAATTTTAGGGTAGGGAATTGGACGAGGGAGCTGTTAGAGCTGCTCTTAAATAACCTCTTTCAACATCAATAAGAAATATTTCTTTTTGTTATGTGTCTTTATCCACCAATCTATCTAATTAAACGGACAGCACTCATCCATCTAATCAAGCGTACCAGGTTTATCTCGAAGGGCTAGAAAGAAAGAAAGAAAGAAAATAAAGGGTCCTAGCGCGCTAAGCTAATTATGCGTCGCTTTTCGGGCATAAGTAAGCTCGAAAGCAAGCTAGCCTCCGTCTTCTGTCCTGTTTGCAAAAGGCGATCGGCCTGACATGACGTCTCATGCGTGCAGCCAATCTTGGATTACCACACACTAACCTGTCATTGTCTTCATGGCGGGCAGTGTCACCTTATAAAATTAAGGACATGTTTGGTTTGCTTTCAAATGCTTGTCATCCTAAATTTTGATAGCGTTGATTAAATTTGGTAAGCATTTGATTTACTATCAAATTTTGATAAAATTTCCTTCTCCCTTGGTTCTCTATAGCTCATTTTCTTCCTAATCTTTAGCCAAAATATTGGTAACTAATTTGGTGATCAAATTTTAGTAATGCTAAATTTTGGTAAAATTTAGTAAGACAAATTTGTCATCAAACCAAACACACCATAAGAACCTCTATCCTCTGGTCGATGGATCACTAGCTTTTTTTTGTCCTCTCTCTGCTACTGTTACTTGTCTACGTGTAATTTGTCCCCAATATTGATTTGCATTGTCGAAATCATCATTTTTTTAGTCTTTTGGCAAAATCATTTTTACAAATTTGACTCATTCTGAACGTAATTGCAAAAATAGCCATCTCTAACCGCTGAAATGCCGGAAGATAATACGTACCACCTTCCGCACTCCCACAACTCGGAAGCGGCTGCCGTTGTTTGCTACCGGGGTAGCTTCAGTGGCTTGCCACGGTAGGACACAACGTGTCACCTCTCCGTACTTCCGTGGTCAAGAATAGATCTGTTTTTACGGTTACTTTAAAAAGAAAATCAAACTTACAAACAAAATTACGGGAAACTAGAAAATTGATTATTAGTGCGTTGGCATGCAACCGCGATTGAAATTAAAAACCAATCTCTCTCTCTCTCCTGCAAACAAGTGACGGCAGCAGGTGCTTCTGCGCCGGCGTGACAGACGCTGCCGTGCGAGCATGCAAACGTGTCACGCCCCCGGCGATGTGCGCGTCCGGCCGGCATCCAGGGTGGCCCACCTCCCATCTTCCTGCCGAGAAAACCTGCCGTTCTGCGTGCGCCTGTACTATGTAAATGTGCACCTACGTTCGTACTTCCGTACGCCACTGCATGCATGCACACGAAACGAAAACAAACTGAAAAGGAGCCACTTTTCTACGCAACATTATGACTACATGAGAATAAGATTTCTCTTCTTTTTGTTGCTCCGTCAAAATTTTCAACTACAAAGCCGACTTATACCAGTCTCCTACATACGCTCAAGATTTATTAAAATTACATGGAGGGCGAATGTATGCTTTCCTATCGAACACGCGCATATGTGTATAATTTCAAAATTGATAAACACCAACACCAGCCTAAAACTACTCTAATGAGCTAACTACACACACCACCTAGCCAACTAAGCACAACCAACTTACCTTGCTCACGTCAAACTTGCACTACTACAGAAAAGCTTATCACAGACGGTTCGGAATCGTCATCACAGACGGTTTTTCGGACCGTCTGTAACCATATGTCAGTGATGTTACGGCATATCACAGACGGTTTCTAAACCGTCTGTGATAGAATATATCATAGACGATTTTAAACTAAAACCGTCTGTGATATTATAATATCACACACTGTTTTATTTAAAAACCGTCTGTGATGTTATGATATCACAGACGGTTTTTGTTTGAAACCGTCTGTTACATCATTACATCACTGTAACGATCTGAAAGTTTGGAACAGTGAAAAACAAACAGTTTAAGTTCTAATATAAGTGGTCCTGAAATTCTAGGTATTATTTGCTCCAATTAGAATTTTTTTTAGACTTTTGTGTTATGCGAAAAGATTAAATAAAAAGGGAAAAACAAAGAAAAAGGTAAAGAGATGAAAATAAAATTTAGGAAGTTTTAACATGAGTCCTATTTGAGCTGGTCATAATGTTTGACCAGTAAGTAGAATTTTTATAAACTTAGGGGCAAGTCAAATAAAATATGTATCTACTTTTGACTAAAAACAGTGAATCAAAAAGTAGGAAGAAAAATAACCAATGTCAAGAAAAGCCAAGAAAATTTATATAAACCCCTGGAGGTATGATGCATCATTGGTAAAATTTATATAATTTAATGTATTTAAATAAGCCTCTTAAAAATTCAAATACAGTGGGTCCAAAATGTAAGGAAAATGATTGTCAGAATTTTTATAAAATAATGGCTCATTTTTTTGATTTGAAAATTTTACAGTGATCCAATTATAAGGATTGGAACCTCTCCAAAAAGTTTCAAAAATAAATGCCAGATAATGAACCTGTAATTAAATCAAAAACCGAAATCAAAGTTTAGAACCTGGGTACAGTGTCAGAATTTTAGCAAATTTCCCAAAAGGTTTTTTTGACTCAAAATTTTCCAGTAGGCGTGTAACTCTCAGTAAGCCTTGGTCAAAAAGTTTGGAAAAATCTGGAATTGGTTTAGGGCTTAAACAAATCTAAATTCTAGAATTTTCCCGTTCTGTCTTATCACATTAAAATCGTTATCTCGCCGACAAGTGGGCCCAGCCCTGTTGAATCGTTGACGAGCTGGTCAGCTGAGGCGAAGCGTGTCTCGCTGCCAGTGGGCCCCGGCCCCACTCGTCAGCCTCAGCCCGTGTATTCCTTCCCCCTTTCTTTTCTTCCCGACCGAGGCGAGTCGCCGACAGCGTCGACGCCGCTCGTCCTTCGCGTCTGGTCCCCACCTGCTCCCGTCCAGCCGAGCTCGTCGCCCTCCACGTCACGGCCACCTCCTCCTCGCCTGTGCCCACTTGATCCCGGCTGAGCTATTTCAGAGGCGAGCCTGAGCTCGGGTTGCGCTCAGCACAGAGGTGAACCGACTGGTGCAGTGCGCCCAAAACCGCGAACGCGATCAACTTCATTTGGCTATAGCCTTGCACTCGCGTCGCAGTGCCCACACGCACCTCACTTTTCCATTTTGCGGAGCCGAGAGCTTCATTCGGGGGGTTTCTCCTCCGTTCATCCGCAAGAACCGAAAAGAGGGGAAAACGTGGAATCGGGTGAGTCTTTCCCCAATCTTCTGAATTGACCTCACCTCGAGCTTCTCTATCACCCAAGGGTTACTGATCACTCGCCATTTTGGCTTCATTTCGCTCGTAGCGCCGCCGCATCGCCGATCTTCTTCCTCCCGGCCGGCGCACGGTGGCAGCTCGGTGCAAGCCTTCTCCGACCTAGCCATCCGGTGAGTTCGAATCCCCTAGGGTCACTGTAGCTAGCCTAGCCCTAGTTCACCGGAGTGGTAGCCGTTAGCCGAGGTTTCGCCGTCGCAACCATGGCGCCGCCGCACCCTCACGGTGGCGGCCACCTTCCCGGCCACCTCCCGGCGAATGGATACCACCCATGGGTGCGCACGGGTGTGCTGGTGCCCATGGTGCTGGCCATTTCGCCGCGGCGGAGCTAGTTCGCCGGCGGCGAGCAAAAGTCCGAAGTGTTCTAGTCTGAGTCGCTGACTGGCGGGTCCCACATGTCAGCGAGCCTTCGGGTTTGAACTCAGTTTTGGCGCGCGCGGAGGAAACCATTTTCTCTGATCGAAAGCACATTTTGTGATTTTAGTTGATTTCCAGAAACCGGCCAAAATTCAAATGCTTGTAACTTTTGAATCATCTGGCCAAATTGAGTGAAACTAATTTCTAAATTCGTATAAAATTCTGTAGTTTCAGAATATACAAAAATTTCTAAAGATGAGTAAGATGTGATTTTAGGAAAAATTAGAGAGAAGCTTAAGTGTAAATAGGGTGATATGAATAAAATATTTTTGGGATGATCCAATTAAGGAAAAGTGAATTTTTGTTGAGTCTCTGAGTTATGAGTATTCCAAATAAACAAAATGTTCCCATGATACCTTATTATATATCATGTTTGCTCAAAAATGAGTATTAAGCATGAAAAATGAAATTGAGTAAATGAAAGATAGGATTAAAGTTTGAATGTTTAAAAGTTCATCCTATTGGGACATAAATCATGGGGAGTTGCTCTTGTGAAAATACTTAAATAAAAGTATGTGAGGTAGTTGTTCAATTAAGAAAAACAATACTAGTTATAACCAAAATAGATGTAATTTGCTATGAACAAGTTCAAAATAACTCAAATTCACTTTTAAAATGTTTTTAAGATCATGCCCTGATGTCAGGAAGAAAATGGATAAAAGATGTTGGATAGTTTAGTAATAAATGAAAGTGAAAGATTGAAAGGTTATAAGTTAGTTTTTGTGTTCATATAGCCCTTTTCAACATATGATAAAATGGATTATATGAATGAGAAGAAATGTAAAAATGGTATAGAAGCACTTCACAAAGTATATTCTAGCAGATTCTGGAAAAATAATGACATTTTGTTAAGGTTTGTATGCAAAACAAGTTAAGGGAATGAGTCTACTTTTTATGTTTTGCTGAATGATTGAAACAACTAAGCTTTTTCAACTATGTGCAAAATAACTCATCCAAGTAAGAAATTTTGGAAGAATAGTGTAGAAATGATAACCAAAGTTTGTTCTACCAGATTCCAGAAAAATATTCTGTTTTAGAATTTTGGTTCACTTAGTTGTCATAAGTGTAGTAACCTTAAGTGATATGATTTAGTCCTTAGCCAGTTTTGTAGCTAAGTCTAGAGTTCAACCAAGCCTTTTCAACAATAGTTTTCAGGTTTCATCCAAACCCTAAAAGTTAAAAGAAGTGATTAGAATTGACAATTAAAGTATTCTCTAGCTAATCCAAGACTTAAACTCTAGTTTATTTAGTTAATGCACATCAATCTTGTTAGGTTTATAACCCTAGATGATATAGTTTTCAAGTGCTATCTTCTTGAAAAGTTTGTGAAAGACAGAGAGCTCTGTTTTGGTTGTTAGTTAGGCATAGTTCTCCTTCCAAAGAAGCATATAAACAATCTTTTTATTTCAAATAATTTTAGCATCTATAATTTGATGTTTAAATTCAAATATTTCATGAATAGCAGTTGCCTGTTTGATTCGAATTGTGTTTACCTGTTTATCTGTCTGTTTTCCTTTTGGCCATTTGGAGTTTGCTGATATTCTCTTTTTCTTCTTGTTCGCGACGAGTAGAGACCGACATCATCGAAGAAGAAGAAGACTGTTCTACAGATCCGAATTTTATTCCTGACAGTGATTTGCAAGGCAAACAACTCCTTGATCACGTTGAGCCTGATAATTCACCTACTATATGTTGCTTTTGCTTATGTACAGTGCATCCGGATAATTCCCCCTAAAAGTGCTATTTTGGGTTACAACTGTAGTTAATCCTGTAAATTATGGTTTGTCTCAATCTGTATGGACTTGTGAACCTTGTAAACCTTAGATTGAGCTAGACATATTTAATGTCATGTTTGGGTATAATCGCTAGCATAATAATATTTCCTGCTTAAGCCTCTCGTTGGTGTTTTCAGTCTTTTCAACCGTCATATAATCTTTTGGGAATTGGTTGATGATAATTTGCTAAAAACCCTTAAACAAAACTATGGTTTGACGCGGGTGATTATTTGGCGCTAGCCGGTTGTGCAAAAGGATATGCACGTAGCTAGGGTGGAGTATCGCCGTGTCGGATTAAGGACCGAGCAAATGGGATGTTGTAGAACCATGTTTTCGCAACCACAAGGGCTTGTATGGGCGGGTCTTAGCTTAATAAGTTGTTTAGATTTGGCTTTGCATCTATGGAAGGCGGGAGATTGCACAGCATTCCGGTCAGTGTCATCGTAGGGGTTTCTACATACCAATGCAACGGTGTACGCCTTGCCCTGGACAGAGACGTGGTGTGTGTGTGATAAATGTGGATCCACGGCTTGGGTGAGTGTCTCTGTCTTCAGGGCGAGGATTAACGTCCCGGGCTGGTGTAAAGCCATATCTAAATAATGTGACAGCTTTGTATGATCTCCTTGGCGACACACCGAAGGAAGTGTGTTAACTGGCCTGGCAAAAGAGGTTGATCATTCCTTGTGGGTAAAGTGTACACCTCTGCAGAGTGAAAAATCTGATCGATTAGCCGCGCCCGCGGTAATGGGCACTTGGGGAAAATCCTCCCAATGCTAGAGTTTTGGTGATTTCCAAAATGGGTTGGGCTTTTGAGGCTGTTTTCAACCATCTTTTGTGTCAAAGGATCGACACCGGGGTTATATGCAGTCGGGTAGACTGGGTTGAAAATCTGGAATATTTGCTTATCATTCTGTCTTTCAATTGCTTTTATTAAAATACAATGTTGCAATCTATTATGCTTACTCTTTTTAATGTTTCATGCAATTGCAAAATAACCATAGCCTGTCCATTGCTCAGCCTGCATAATTATTTATTTGCATCTGTGAACCAATATAAGTCTTGCTGAGTACCAATGTACTCAATCTTGCATCTGCTGTCTCAGAGGAAGAAGACTGCGAACTTTCGGACGACGCGTTCTTTCAGGCAGGTCTCGGGGGTTTTGACGATAGCCTCTTCTAGGTTGCCTAGTCAGTGCCTGAGGGTTTAGTGGGCATCCGCAAGGCTGTTTGGAGTTTTAATTTCCTTTTGGTTGCTGATTTTATTTCCGCTGATAAAATAGTTTAAATTTGTACTGAACTCTGTATAATTATTTCAGTTATGTAAGATCTTCTATATGTTTGCGTGTATGATTTTGATACGAATGTTGTAAACATGTGAGTGCTAGCTACTGATCCAGGGAATAGCACAGTAATCACATGGAGTTTCCTGTTCATCAGAACGGGGTCTCACAATCACAAACGGTTTTAGTTGAAAATCGTCTGTGATGTGATCACATCACAGACGGTTTTTGTTTGAAACCGTCTGTTACAGCTTTATATCACAGACTGGTTTTAATTAAAAACCGTCTGTGATAAGACTTCCAACAGGCAACCATTAATCTATTTATTGGCTAGCCTCAGGAAATGCTAGCCACGCCCTCTGGAAAAAAGCAGATTACATAATAACTAAACTCATGTTACAAAAACATTACAACCATTTCAGAAATGAACTCAGATATATTAACCAAATGTAACTCAATAGCATTAACCAATTAATCGAATACACAACTACAATTTGCAAATCCACAACACAAGTTTGACAATTAACCCAAATGGTAATTTAGAAAAAATAGACTCCTCAAGTTATACGGCAGCGTGGAACTCGCCTTTTTTGTGTAAAACTTGACTGAGCAAGAAGGCACAAAGCTGTCCTCGAATTCGCTCCAGATCGGCCTCTTCCAACGCAGTTGTTACCCGATTGGGCGTTTTCTTAGTGACAAGGAGTTCCATGTTGTGGCAAACGTAAAATCCACAACGGTTATTTCCCTTTCCCTGCTGGTGGCACTGCAAATATAGATTTGGTTAGTTCCAGAATCATTATTACATAGTTTACATAGGATTATTGTGTACAGTGATTCAGAAAACTTAAAATCGTGATTCACCGCCTTGTCCTTGCCGTAAGGCCCTCCATAATATTTGTACACTTTGAGCGCTACATGATTTCAATAGGTTAGCCTCGGCTATTCGGGAGAAACATACACGTTTGAACAACCTACATGACCATGTTATCTTTGGAGGAAACGTGATTAATTACCTGGTGATTAATTTTGCGATAGGTTGTAAGTCGTGGCTGCCACTCTGTAAGGAATCAAGGTAAATAACCCGATTAAATCGATGGATGAATTACAATGAGAACCCAATGAAACCTACGGTATGTCGGCATGGTCAATTAATGAGCGAGTTGCGAGCATAGTGCAAATCAAACTAGCACTTACCCTGGGTTGTGGGGTAAAAGTATGAACTCTTTATCTTTTTGAGCCGCCAAGGCCTCTCCGACGTATTTATCGACAAATCCGTAATCTTTGTCCATTGTTTGCTTGGAGACTATGTGTGGGTCCAGAAAACCCACCGGTTGTTCGTTCTTCCTCGCTTCCTGGATCATGTATCTAAATATACGAAAGCATTGAGTCATATATATATATATATATATATATATATATATATATATATATATATGACTTTTATCGATATTATACGAATGTAGAATGTGAATGCACACACTTACAATGTCCAGCATCTCAAGAGCGCGGCGTCGAGGGCGTCGAGGTTGAAGACGTCAAAAAGGTCATTGAAGTCGGCTGTGAAGAATCCCCCCGATGACTCATTGAATAGATGCTCATACTTGAAACTGACCGATATACTCGTTATGCGGTCTTGCACTGGCTTTTTAGCCTGTTGCATGCACCAATTCTGCAATCTGACGCAAGCAATAGAAAGGTTCTTCATGCGCTCTCCTGTTACAAAAGGCTCTCCTAGCTGGTATACTCGGGCCAGGGGGGCAATTGGATAGTCCAATTTCTTCGTGATCTGCTTCGCTTTGCCCTTGACTTTTTTTCTGCCATAAGGAGTCTACACGGGCGACGAGTGGGCACCATCCAACTGAATGTCCTTTGATGCAGGGGCACGGGAGCCGATTTGGTGCTCTCCTGAGGTGCATCATCCGCTCGAGCGGTTGGGAAGCTCCGTGATGGAGGACGGGCGTCTAGGGAGATGTCATTCTTTGGGCCTTTGGATAAAGCGTGAATGGCGTCCCCCAGTGTCACAATCTCGTCGTTTGGGGGCATTGCAAGTGGGACAGTCTTGAAATTATCGTTTACACTGTCCACACTAACCTTCGTGAATCCCTGTGGCACAATGTAACATCCTGAAAAATAGAGTAATATAAAAATAAATATTTTAAATTTGAAAATATTTATTTATGAGTGTTATTGGCATTATTGGATTTTATTTGAATTTTCTTGGACTTTTGTATTGGATGAAAATCAATCAAAAGAAATAGAAAAAAAAAGAATGGTAAAAAGGTAAAATGCTAAGAAGATAAAAGGTAAAAGTAAAATCTTGAAAAGTTTATATATTTAAAATCATTTCAGCTGGTACATAAGTTTTAATGCATAGCATAGTGATTAAACAAATGAAAAGACACCTTTTTACTAACAACAGTAAAAGTGTCAAAGTTTAATAAAATGTCCCAACATCGGGGTACAATTAAGTAAGCTGCATTGTTAAAAATTTAAATTTACATTTTCATCTTGTTTGCAAGAATTAATAGGTACAAAAGCCGAAAATAAAAATCTTTATTTCTGAAGTCTTCTGTCTTATTAGCTCCTGTCGTTCCAATCTTCATATAACCTGCAAACATCACAAATATTGTTTTGTCAGTAGAATAAAATTGTAAATATGCAAAATTAATTAAAGAATATAATTGAGTAGAAATTGCCATCAGCACAAAACATTGTTATCACTCATTGAGGTACTAAAAGTTGTCTGCGGGCCAACCAGTTACCTATAGTGATTTGTTAGCATCCCTCGACAATTATACAAACCTGTGTTTAAAGCCGTAGACGCACGTACTTTAGAAAATATCGTGCAGTAGAAAATGTTTTACCCACAGATAAATTATAGAGGAGCACAGTCAATTGAGATACATATGAAATACTGCACTTAAGGGACAGCAAAGCCAAATCCATTGAACCAAGCCTTCTCCAGAGGCTTCCTCTTTTAAGGCAGCCAGCCATATAAACCAACTACCAGTAAAGACTATATGCATGTATCTCTGTACTCAAGAGCCAGCTCAGAAGTCCAGAGACTTCTACCGTAAGCCAAGCAAGCCTCAGGCATTTAAACCAAAGGCCTCAGGAGCATTCCCAACCCAAAGAACTCACAGTTCATAGTAAGCCAAATACAAAAGCTCACCAGTCTCAATCTTTCCAGAACACACAAGCATTCCAAGACCAAGCCCTACAATCCATCAATCGAGTAAGAGCTTGAACTCAAGCGCACCAGGAGGCCATCAAGCTAGAAGCCTGAAGATCATCAAGGCCATTAGGAGCCCAAGACCAAAAGGCCATAAGAAGTAAGCATCAGGAACCAGAAGGCAAGAGCCAAAAGCTCCAAAGGACCAGAAGGTCTCCAAGAACCCAGGAGCCAGAAGCTCACTAGGAGGCCAAGCAATTCCAAGCCAAGTTGCTCAGTGGATCAAAAGAAGGGCACAACCACTTTTCATTTCCCTCATCATCACAACTTGTGCCACATTTCTTTTCTTCCAGTCTCAGGTACCCGCGTAATCCTTATCATCCCAGTAGAATCAAATTGCTAGTATGTAGCAATAGCAATCAATAGCCAGCAGATGACAATAGAGATTGAGTAGAATAAAGTGAAACTAATGGTCTCAGATCAGTTAAAATCATCACAGACCATATAGTTCTTACCATTTCAGCTTGTAGCACAGAACACAAAAAGCATCATGAAAATAGAAACAAATCACAGAAGCATTTAGGTATGCCAAACCCTTGTTGCATATAGCAACCAGTAAGATAAGGAAGTAGATGGCGGCCAGACCGAGCCATGGGGCGGCGCATCAGTGGGCTCAGGCCACCCGTGCGCATGGCGAGGTAGGGGCCGAGTAGCCAGGCTCAAGCGGTGCTAGCCGAAGTTCGGCAAGGGGCTGTAAGGCGGCCTCGAGCCGATCAGAGGCGGCGCAACGGCAGCGAGCGGGCCCGAGCGCAGGGTCGGCGACCGGAGCTGCGGCACCAGCAGGAGCCCAGGCGAGGCACACGTGAGGAGGAGGGGAGAGTGAGCGAGAGGGCGGCCGACCGGCGACGTGGGCGTCGGCCATGGGTGGTCAATCAATTTCAAGCACAAGGGAAAATCAGGGAAGAAGCAATAGAATGGGGAAAGAGTGAGGAAGCCCGGCTCAGTGGAAAAAGGGGAAAGGGTTAAGTAGAAAAAAAAATAATAAGGGAGAGAAAAGATGGAAGCGTATATGGCATTTTCAGTGTATTTTCAAACTGAATAATATTCAAACATTAGTATCTTTTGCACTGTTAGTCCAAGTAAGATGAAACAAAATTCTAAATTCATCTAAAATAAAGTAATTTCGGAATATGCGATAATAGTTTGAAAAATAATCTCTGGTTAAATTTAAGTTCAAATTTAAATAAAAGGCCTAAAGATATGCTTTATATAAAAATTCTGCAAACAAACTCAGAATGGAATGAAACCAATTTTGATGGAATCCTTATGCTACTCGAAGTTCAAATATATAAAAATATTTATATTTTACCTTTGTTTAAATCATTTGCCATTAAAGGTTATTCTCAATAGAATAAATAATCAAAAATGAATAATTGTATAAAAGAAATTCTAAAATAAATAAAATTTATTTCTAAGCACTTGTATGTCAGTAGCCTACTGTAATATGCTAAAATGATTAAGGTATAAACTTGCTTTAGATTTGGCGTATGGATAATAAAAGGGTCAAATGTAAAAGATATATGAAGATAAATGTGTGCATATAATAATTAGTAGCAATATATGTATATGCATATGAAAATTATCTAATAGGTGTACCATGATATGAATTGGTATAATGATGTGTAAATTGCCACTGTTAAAATGTTTTAATGAAATATCATATAAGCTTTTTCAACAATAAATATGATGTCTCATCCAAACCCAAAAATTTATGAAATCAGCTTTGGGTTGCTAGCCAAAGTATAGACCACCTTATTCTGAAGAAATAATCTTATTTCATCATGTTTTGCATATAAATCCTAATAGCCAAATAACCCTAAGTTTTATGGTTCATGAACTTCATAATATGAATAAGCAACTTGGCAATAATGATGAAATACATAGTTAATATATTTGTATCACTAGAACCTTCTTAAAACCTTGAATATATAATCAGTAGCTTAACTTATCAGGTATAACATAGTCAAAACCGTTCTTATGCAAAATCACTTAAGGAATTAAATGCTTTTCGCACGTAATCCTTTAACTAATGTTTTAATGCTATTAATCCAAATAATTTTAGCATCTATAATTCGAAGTTAGAAATGTAAGAAATCATAATTTTAACCTCTTGAATTCGTAAAGCAAGTATAGTTAATCTTTTAAAGGAACCTTGCTTTGTTCATCATGAAAGCCATTAGCTGCATGAGTGCATAATTATCTAAATCATGAGATGCGAAATCATCCAATTCAAACCCTAAAGCATTCCTGTTTTCTGCAATGAATCTTTATTTGGTTTATTATACATTTTCTTTTGCCCTTATTGAAGTTGGTTATTTGCTATATTTTTCGGTTGAACGACGTGTAGAACCCGATGTCGCCGTTTCGTCGTCGACCCCATCTTTTGCGACCTCGTCTTTGCCGTAAGCAATGATTAAGCAAGGCAAGCGCCCCTTGACCATCTTGATCCCAGTATTTGATTTGCACTGTATTTACTAAAGTGTTTCATGCATGCGTTTACTTTCTGTAAATTCGCTATTTTGTGGTACTGGTAGTTATACCTGTTGTCGCATGACACTCCTTGATAATTATGGAAATGTGAACCTTGATAACCATAGAATAGGGCTAGACATTACTTAATGCCTAAATTGGGTATATGCGATCTTGTTAAACACCTTAGCCATGCTTTAGCTTTTGTGGGGCAAATGATCATGATTAAAATTGTTTCTGAAATATTTTATTTGGAACCTAAATGGTCCTTTGTGGGGAAATGGTTCTTTGGTAGTTTGCTAAAAACCCCAAAATAAAACTATGGTTTGACGAGGCGATTATTGGCAATAGCCGGATGTGCGACGGGTTTGCACGTAGTGTAGGGTGGAGTATCGCCCGTGTCGAATTAAGGACCGAGCAAATGGGATGTTGTAGATCCATGTTTTCGTGCAACCACAAGGGCTTGTGTGGGCGGGTCTTAGCCTATTAAGTTGTTTAGATGTGGCTTTTCATCTATGGAAGGCGAGATTGCACGAGACATTCGGTCAGTGCATGCATAGGGGTTTCTACATACCAATGCAGCGGTGTACGCCTTGCCCGGACAGAGACGTGGTGTGTGTGTGATAAATGTGGATCCACGGCTTGGGTGAGTTTCTCTGTTTTCAGGGCGAGGGTTAACGTCCCGGGCTGGTGTAAAGCCGCGTCTAGATAATGTAACGGCTGTGTATGATCTCCTTGCCGACACACCAAAGGAAGTGTGTTAATTGATCTGGCGAAAAGGTTGATCATTCCATGTGGGTAAAGTGTACACCTCTGCAGAGTGTAAGATCTAATCGATTAGCGCGCCCATGATTATGGGCACTTGGGGAAAATCCTCCCAATGTTAGAGTCTTTGGTATTTTCTAAATGGGTTTGGTCTGAACTTGTTTTAGCAACTGTTGTTTTATGTCGAAGGGCTGATATTGATGGACCTTATGGTTTGGTTTATTTCGAACTCACGTCATGGAGGACTATGAGTATTACTTACTGTTGTATCTATTTTATGATCAATCAACTTGCTTTTATAAATTCCGTTTGCAAATGATAACCTGTTTTACAATTCAATTTCACTTTATGCAAAATTAACTGTATTAGCCTTTCCTTTGAAATGGCCTGCATATATTATAGGTTTTACTCAAGTCTTGCTGAGTACGTAAAGTACTCACCCTTGCTTAATTATTATTTTAGGTGGAAGTTAGCGAGGCTTCGAGTCTCTTTTCGTCGCAGGTTGCGGGATCTTCTTCGTCGTGTTCTATCTGGAGTTTATGCCTTGTCAGTTGCCTACGGGGTTGGATGGGCAAACTACAAGATATTATTTCTTTTGCTGCCTTATTCTTTGAGTTGTAGCTTTTCTTTTATGTATTAGTTTCCGTTGTATTTAATTGTGGTGTGGTTGTGATTTCAATTGTTGTAAACATGTGAGTGCTAGCTACTGATCCAGGGAATAGCACAGTAATCACATGGAGGTTCCTGTTCATCAGAACGGGGTCTCACAGCAGTGGTATCAGAGCTATGCTGACTATAGGATAAACCCTAGATAGAATGGTCGTTAGCTTTGGAATAAGTAAGTTCAAAATATTATTTCCAAAAGCTACTGTATTTGCAAAATGTAGACTTTGCTGTTCTTTCCTCATTCATAAGTTCTCATCCTTACCACTACTTCCAATTTGATTTGTAAACAAACTCCTCTTTCCTCAAAAATAGTTTGTTTTCGCTACTGGCTTTTGAAGACGTTGGGGCATGTCGCTACCATCCTTCATGCTAGCCGATGAAGACCACAATATCTGTGAGATCCCGTTCTGATGAACAGGAACCTCCATGTGATTACTGTGCTATTCCCTGGATCAGTAGCTAGCACTCACATGTTTACAACAATTGAAATCACAACCATACCTCGAATAGATTAAAGCGGAAACTATTACATAAAAGAAAAGCTACAACTCAGAGAATAAAGCAGCAAAAGAAGCAATATCTTGTAGTGTACCCATCGACCATGCAGTAAGCGACAAGGCATAAACTCGGATAGAACACGACGAAGGAGATCCCGCAACTGCGACGAAAAGAGACTCAAGCCTCGCTAACTCATCCACCTAAAATAATAATTAAGCAGGGTGAGTACTTTACGACTCAGCAAGACTTGAGCAAAACCTATAATATATGCAGGCCATTTCAAAGGAAAGGCTAATACAGTTAATTTGCATAAAGCGAAATTGAATTGTAAAACAAGTTATCGTTTGCAAACGGAATTTATAAAAGCAAGTTGATTGATAATAAATATATACAACAGTAAGTAATACTCACAGTCCTCCATGACGTGAGTTCGAATAAACCAAACCACAAGGTCCATCAATGTCAGCCCTTCGACATAAAGCAACAGTTGCTAAAACCAGTTCACACCAAACCCATTTTAGAAAATACCAAAGACTCTAACATTGGGAGGATTTTCCCCAAGTGCCCATAACCGCGGGCGCGGCTAATCGATTAGATCTTACACTCTGCAGAGGTGTACACTTTACCCACAAGGAATGATCAACCTTTCGCGAACAATTAACACACTTCCTTTGGTGTGTCGGCAAGGAGATCATACAGAGCCGTTACATTATCTAGACGTGGCTTTACACCAGCCCGGGACGTTAACCCTAGCCCTGAAGACAGAGACACTCACCCAAGCCGTGGATCCACATTTATCACACACAACACCACGTCTCTGTCCAGGGCAAGGCGTACACCGTTGCATTGGTATGTAGAAACCCCTACAAGCAGACCTGGAAAAGAATGCCTGTGCAATCTCCCGCCTTCCATAAATGCAAAGCCACATCTAAATAACTTAATAGGCTAAGACCCGCCCACACAAGCCCTTGTGGTTGCACGAAAACATGGATCTACAACATCCCATTTGCTCGGTCCTTAATCCGACACGGGCGATACTCCACCCTACACTACGTGCAAACCTGCTCGCACATCCGGCTATTGCCAATAATCGCCCGCGTCAAACCATAGTTTTATTTTGGGGTTTTTAGCAAACTACCAGCAACCATTTCCCCACAAAGGACCATTTAGGTTCCATATAAAACATTTCAGGAAACAATTTTAATCATGATCATCTGCCCCACAAAGATCTAAAGCATGGCTAAGCAGGTTTAACAAGATCGCATATACCCAATTTAGGCATTAAGTAATGTCTAGCCCTATTCTATGGTTATCAAGGTTCACATTTCCATAATTATCAAGGAGTGTCATGCGACAACAGGTATAACTACCAGTACCACAAAATAGCGAATTTACAGAAAGTAAACGCATGCATGAAACAATTTGATGAACAAAAGGAATATAAAATACTGGGATCAATATGGTCAAAGGGGCGCTTACCTTGCTTATTTATTGCTTACGGCGAAGACGAGGTCGCAACTGACGGAGGAAGGGACGTCGAATTCTACACGTCGATCAACCGGAAATATAGCAAATATCCAACTTTAATAAGGGCAAAAAGAAGACAGACAGAAAATCAAATAAAGATTCACTGCAGAAAATAGGAATGTTTTAGGGTTTGAATTATATGATTTCAAGACCTCATTATTTAGTTAATTACACAAACACATAATTAATAGCTTTTATTATGAACAAACACGGCTTCTTTTATAGATTATCTATTTTTGAATTACGAATTCAAGAGGCTAAAATTATGAATTCTTGCATTTATTGATACGAATTCTAGATGCTAAAATTATTTGGATTAGAAGAATTAAAACACTAGTTATAGGGTTATGCAAATAGTACTTAGCCTTAAGTGATTTGCATAAGAAGGGTTTTGAATGAGTTAGATCTGTTAAGCTAGGTTACTAGATTTATTCATGGTTTTTAAGAAGGTTCTGGTGATACAAATATATTAACTATGGATTTCATCATTATTACAAAGTTTGCTCATTCATATTATGAAGTTCATGAATCATAATACTTAGTGTTATTTGGGTGACAAGATTTATATGCAGATCACGATGAAACAAGATTATTTCTTCGGAGAAGGATAGAATATACTTTGTAGAATATTTCTAGGCTGATCTCACACTTTTTAGTGTTTAGACGAGACATTATACTCATTGTTGAAAATGCCTATATGGTAATAAGGTTTATGTTATAAGGAATTGGATTAGAAGTGTAGCGAACAATTATCACTTAGGGTTATAGTACTAGCTGGATTCAAATGAATATTAAGCTATAAACAAAATATTTTTCCAGAATATGATAGTCCATATCCTAAATATCATTTATAAACTAATCTTCATAATATTAGCATTTAGAAGAGACATTCTACGGGTTGTTGAAAAGGCTTAAGTGATTCTATTACTTAGAAAACATAACACGTAGGGCTATGCTACTAGTTCATTTTATATGTAAAACATAGTATAACAAAATACTTTCTTTAAAATATAGTAGTACGCACTTTATAGAGTATTTCTATATTGTTTTCATAATTCTTTTCATTTGGATGAGATACTTTATAGGCTACTGAAAATGCTTAAGTGTTTCTAACTTTACACGATAAAGGTTCGATTTCCGATTTAAGTTTGTGACTACACCTTAAGATAATCTCTCCATTTTTCATGTATATACCTGGGATGACTATAAGAGCATTTTAAAGTTAGTTTCATGATATTTGGCTTTTATCCGGAATGTTTTCCATATAAACGATCATTAGGGCCTAATATGGACTTAGTTCAAACTTACTCAAACATAATATATTTTTACATAAACATCAAAGATATTATACTTCAGGTTACTAGGATTTGGTTTTGTCAGATTTGAAGTTAGTTTGTGAAAGATATGAGTATTCGGATTATATAAGTATTAGAAATTCAATTATTTGGTTAAGTGTTATTTATAACTTTGTTATAATGATTCTTGTTGAATCATTTATTTTGATCACATTAGATATTTAGAATCTAGTTTCTTTATCATTACCATGCTCTTCATTATTTATATACATATATTTATATATTCTTTTACATGGAGAAGGCTTATGCTCTTGATACAATTTAAACTTGTGCATATATGATATTTCATTAAAACATTTTAACAGTGACAAATCACTCTTCTAATACTAATTCATGACTTTGTACAGCTATTAAATACTCTTCATATGCTTGTATGTATATATTGCTACTAATTTTCATATGCACTATATCTATACACACACCTTTTCCATTTGAATCATCTATTATTCATAACAAGTCTAAACCAAGTTCATACCTTAATTATTTCAGCATATTAAGGTAGGCTACTGACATACAAGTGCTTAGAAATAAATCTTATTTATTTTAAAATTTCTTTTATACAATTATTCATTTTTTGATTATTTATTCCATTGAGAATAACCTTTAATGGGAAATAATTTAAACAAAGGTAAAACATAAATATTTTTATATATTTGAGTTCCTGGATGTATAAGGATTCTAATAAAATTGTTTTCATTAAATTCTAAGTTTGTCTACAACATTTTAATATGTAGCACATATTGAGCCCTTTTACTTGAATTTGAATTTCAAATTCACCCAGTGAAGATTTTCAAAATATTATTGCATATTCTGATGGTACCTGATTTTACATGAATATAGAAATTCATTTCACCAATTTTGGAGTTATAATGCAAAAGTTACAAATGATTGAATTATTTCGGGTATACTAAATCAGGAAGAATTTGAAAATACGCTTTCTATATAGAGGTGGTGTATTTTACCGTTTGTAGGTTCTTCTCGTGGCACCGCAAATGGGGCCCGGGGTCAGCGAGACAGGCGGAGGAGGCGCTAGGGCACGCGGCGGCGGCGTTCGTGGCTTCCGTGGCGAGGCACCATGAGCTTCAGTGGACCATTGCGCATCGATGGTGGAGTCGATCACTTCGGCAATGGTGGAGCGGGCTGCCACCGTGGGCAGTGGCGGAGGAAGGCGACTACTGGGAAGAAGAAGCGATGAGTTTTAGCTTGAATGGGTAACGGGGTGAGCATCAGTGAGGCTAGGGAGTACCATTTTGGGGGTCGGTTTGTTCGGAGAAGTGACGAGTTGGGCCGCCACCGTGAGCCTGAGCCGAGGAAGAAGAAATGGGGCGCGGCGGTGTTACAGGCAAGAAGAGCTGAAATCGATGAGCGAGATGAGTTTAGTGATGCTCAGAGACGCCACGGTTGCGAGGAATTTGAGAGTGACTCACCGCTTTTGCTTGATCGGCTTTCTTCCCTTTCTTCTTGCTTGCGGCGGCAATGGCAGGGAAGAGTTGAACTCGGCAGCGCTGAGGAGATGATCAGGCTGCGAGGTTCCTGGAAGGCGTGCAAGAGGATGCAGTAACCGAGCTCCTCACTTGCGCTTCCTCTTTTGGCTTACAATGTCATGGCTCAACTGATGGAATTGCTTGACCTTGTTCTCTTTGCTTGCTCACTTCACTGGAATGGGCTAGGCTCATGTGAAGGAATGGATGAAAGCCAGAGCTTTGGTGTGGGAAGGACTTAATTGACTGGCTTTGGCGTGGAAGCTCTGGCTTGGCTGCCTTCAAGTGAAGCTTCTGGACTGAGCAAGGTGTCCCCAAAGAACAGGAATATGATGGCTTCAGTCTGGGCGTCGAAATGGCCAATCAACTGAGTTGAAAAATTGCGAAACTTTTTGACCATGGTCTACTGGGAGTTATTAGCTTCCATTAAAATTTTGGAGTTAAAATAACGCATGGTTAATTAATTAAAATTCTGACACTGTGCACTGCTCAGAATTTTAATTTCGGATTTCGATTTAATTAAAGGTCCAAATGCCATTAATTATTTTGAAAACTTTTTATAAGAGTTCTACTGAACATATTTATCCTCCCATAAAAATTTAAAGTTAAAATATTATATATTTATTTTATATAAATTCGACATCTTGATTACTGATTTCCAATGCCTCGCTTTTTGAATTTTTGAACGGCTTAGATGACATGATAAATTTCTACAACTTTTACCAGAGGTAAATACTGTATTTTGGGAATCATGGTAAATTTTCGAGGTGTAGATGATTTTCGAAAATTTTATAATAAATCTGTCCTTGCACTATTTGGAGGTCAAAAGGATGTCTTTTCAACTTTTTATTCACTATGCTATGCATTAAAAATTCATGTACCAGCTAAAATGATTTTAAATATATATACTTTTCAAGATTTTACTTTTACCTTTTATCTTCTTACCATTTTACCTTTTTACCATTTCCATTCTTTAATTTCATTTGTTGGATTTTTCATACAAAGCATAAATCCAAGGAAATTCAGATAAGATCCAATAAATCCAATAAAGCTCATAAATAAATATTTTCAAATTTAAAATATTTATTTTTATATTATTTTATTTTTCGGGATGTTACAATATCTACGCCAACAATCTCAAGAAGTAGACAACGTTTCACTACCTTCGTCGAAGTAGAAGTAGAGTACAAAGATCTTACTTCATGAAGGGACAACATCGCCCAACAGTGAAATGAAGAAGATTAGAGTATATTAGGTTCTTCGTTAGGAAAGGAACCCTTATACATGGCATGTTATTCCACTCGAGTTATATAAAGCATTTTTATGTGGTGTCTTTCTCTTGCTATTGTGAATTGGTTTTTATTTTGTTTGTCCGGGTGATTTATATGTGAACTCAACCTCTAGGTTAAAGTTTCACAATAAGTTGTCCTTATGTATGAATACGAAAACTCAACTCATAGGATAAATAGGAAATAATAAAATTGCTTATCCCTTCTCTTAGTAGAACTTCTCATCTGTATAATCTTTTGGTCATTAACTTTTTTCAAAATCAAGCCTCACAAGGTTAGTAGTATAGTCACCATTTCTGCTTCTAACTCTACTAGAGACCACACCGTCCATATACAAACTAACACCAATATCTCACCATGTTAGTAACCACTAGTTTACCTAAGTCACTCTATGCTAGCTAAAATCTAATTTTTCCAATAACAGCTCCTCATCGTGCCTTAAAAACCTACCTCATTGGTTTTCCTAAATTAGATACCATGAGCCTGAACTAAAAAAAAGCCTTATTTTCTAAAAAGAAATATAAAGAGAGTAGTATTAGTTGTGTATATACTCTCTTTCCATCTATAAGATTTAATTTCCTTATCTGTATTCTGTTTCCTCCTATTGGCTATCTCATATACTCAATTCCCCTCTGTAGAGCTTTCTTTCTTCACTTCTAGTCATTCTTTTCAGAAGGAATTCTCTCCTTATGCTTAATAAAAACCACCGACAAATCTTTTTGAAAGTAATTCTGGTAGTAAGTCGACAACATCATGACGTTCGCGTTAATAACCTTAAGAAGATGGAAGTAGCAAAAAAATCATAACTTCACTGACTTCATAGAAGTCCTAGAATATTGACATCAGCAAGTGGTGCAAACATTAAAAGAAACTCGCCACCAAATAGTCTACTTTAAAGGACAGTATTATCTAAAGTACGTATTATTCTAAGTAAACCTCTTGAACATAAATACGTATGATTAGGCTAATAGAAGAAAAACCTTAGGTACCCCTCCCATATACTAAGTTGAATGCATATATAATTTTGTCGTGTTGTTAAAATTTTGTTGTAAACCTTTTGTGTTGTTTTCCGGGTTACTCTCGTAAATGTTAAACTATTAGGTTGAAATTTACGATGTGTCAACCCTTATTTAATAAGAAAATTTTAAGGAACGAAAAATTGCCTTATAAACTAACCAGCAATTACTTAATCCATATATATGCTATTCTCAAAATAAAATTTTAATGAATGACATGTTGTCTCGTGACCTAGTTAACTGTTATCTAACCATCTTTCTCCAATTCCAACATCTTGTCGAACATTGTTTCAGTGTGCTTGCGACGCAATCCATTAATGCATCCACTAAATGTAATGAATTATGAAATTTTCAACCTTTATAATCAACCTCCGGCTTTCCCCAGATAATCCTAGTTGAGATGCATCTTTTCGTCCATCTCAAAACGTTTTAACAAACTGAGTACCTCTCCTTAAATTAGCTTATTTTTGCTAATGATTCTCAGTGTAAATTGCTAACACTCCTCATCTACTTCGCGAAACCTAACCAAGAAAAACGAATGCCAAAATCTCCAACCTTAGCGCAAGTGCTCGCCATAATCAAACAAAATCACTAGACAAGTACTTTTCTTCTCCATGGCAACAAGCAGCCAACTTTTTATTAAAATCAAACATCTAGTGCAATTCATTGTACCGATCACGTAGTTCCACTGCACACACGACAAAAGGGATCAATTCGACACTGCACCTTTCACCTAGTCTTTTCCTTCTCCTCTCCTTTGTCTTTCTTTCGAACAAGCCAGGTACAGAGTAGAGCGCAATTTTTCTTTGCGTTCGCATTTGGTGCCTACTTCGATGGCTTGCTCCCACTACCTGATGATCACCACAGTAGGGCGCACCGTCTCCCTCACTCCACTGTGGTAGGTCAAAACAATGCCCGACTCACCAATGCCAGTAATGATAATGAGACAGGCACTATACTCTTATCTCTGTCTCAATTATGTCCTACACCATTAAATTCACGATGTCATCGCTTCACTGGCTACTAAAACCGTCACCGTTCAAACCCTGTTTGTGCTGCCTTAAATGCATATATAGGTCACTTTACATCTCAATCAGGAGACTGTATCAATCTCCGTTACCACATCTCTACTCATGTGCGCCTAATTCAACCCTGCCATTTACCATCACCGCGCATACGTGCAGCCATTAAGCTTTCCCTGTTTCTTTGGTCAATCAAAAAGTGGAAACATCACTTGTTGCATAGACCCGTGGCAACTTGACTACCTTTGCTCACGCCCGTTCACATTTTGTGAAAACATTTTCATTCCTTTTTAAATACCTAACCATGATTCTCTTGGTTTACCCCGCTTCTTTTCTACAAACGCCACAAACTTCTCTGTGTTGTCAAGGATCGTGCAAAGCCAGCCATTGCTTTTACGATGATCTCAAATGTTTTAGCGCTTTCCCTGTCCTGCATCTTGCAGAAAACGTTCTCCACAAATCTGCATGTAAGATGGAAAACTAGCTGTCAGATAAACTTGAAACTAGTTGCTGTTCTAGCCGTTCTTCCTTTAAAGACAGCTTGTCATCTTCGAGTGATGATTCCTTTCAAACTATGTCATGCCGCATGTTCGATGCAAAAATGAATATCTTGTTCTTTTGGATCTTCAACAAGCTTTGAAACATGACCATATCTCATAGAAGACTCGGTCAAGATTGTAACTCCAAGAATAGAAGGAATAAAAGGTGAAGAAGTTTGCTCGAAAAATCAGATAAAGAAGAGGCGTTTGAACAAAGACGCTTGTCTCGAAAAGAATTATGCACAACTCCATTCTCAATCTCAACCATCACTGGTTCGCTGCTCCAACAACACTAGAGAACAACTATCAAATACTCAAAGTCGGAAAGCCAATGTTATATGTTTTTGCTGCGGTAAAAATGGACACTACGCCTACAAGTGCCCAAAGAAGAAGAGAAATCAACCTCATTATCAACCCCATGAAGCCAAACAACAACTGCAAAGACAGCCTCAAGGCCAACAAACCTCTATCTCCACATTTACTCCAACTCAAGACATCAATCATGGCATATACCTGACTCAATGTCAGATACATCCCTTATAAATACAGTTTCTATTAGAACTTAGATTAATTTGAAATTATCTTGTCTCTTTAGATCTACTTGAAGTCAACCAAAAGTTCATATAGGAACTATTCTTAAAGTAATGATTTGATAAGCGAAATGTTGCCTATTAAATCTTACTGAACTCTCATCAAAATATGTCTTAACTTAGTCTATCCAAATGGCCGGTAAAAGGGTCAAGTGCTAACCTTTCAATTTTCGTCTTTAACCATTACCCGATAAGTCCTCCATCTGTTCTGTAATCAATGAAAAATTAACACCTCGGATTTAGCTGTCTCCTACTTATGTTTCTAAAAGTCAGCTCAAACCAAATTTATTCGCAACTAACCTCATCAATCCCAGTTACCCACAGCAATATATATATATATATATATATATATATATATATATATATATATATATATATATATATATATATATATATATTTGAACCCTATCAAAAAATCAAAGTTAATTCCAAGGTCAACCCTTTGACCCTAGTCACCTCCTGATCATTTGTTTTATAACATTAATAAACAAACTTGCTATTGTTTCGAATAAGATGGATAACGTCATCTACATTAACCAAGAAGAACTTGAACACTTCACCAACATCTGGTCAAGTAGAGTTCTTCATCTCGTCAAGAAAGACATCAGTGATTTCCAAGCCATCTTAAGGACCTAGGAAACGTCAAGTGCCTGAACAACCCCTGCCTCGACGTCAGGCTTTGAATGTAAAGATCTTCCTTATGTAATTACACCCGGCACTTAATGTAATATTGAGTACGCCCTTCATGTAGTTAATTCCTGCAATCAACCCTTTTGACTCTGTGCAATATATTCCTTCATGATTGCCAAACAAAGAAAATCAAAACCCTCTGTTTACTAAGGTGGTCAAACGAATTAAATCGTCAGGATCATCTTATAACCCTCTTGCTTCAACTCAATCCTTGAATCATCTCTATTCTGCTGTTAATCTATAGACAACTTTGAATAACAATTAATCTCGATTAATTTCGTCAACCGTTGTTAAACTATGCCGAACAACCGTTGTATTCAAATATCCTGCTTGATGTTGACAGTCCGTTCTTCCCAAATGAATTTAATGACCATACATCTATTCTTTCACCTCAAGTATCCTAAGCATACTAAGTGCTATTCTCTAAATTTGATTATCCTTATTAACAATCCTAGATTTTTAATCAAAAGAGATATATAATAATATCCCTTATCTGCTTACGCAAAAACCCAAATAGCCTTCTCTATTCTCAGCACATTAACTCAGAATTGCAAGAAGAAACTCCAGTAAAACGAATACACTGAAGACAAAAATACAAGGAAACGACAAGATCACTTCTGAGAGGAAATTCCCCGTAACCTACCTAGTCCTTGCAAATCTCGGGGACGAGATTTCTGCAAGGGGGGTAGATTTGTAACATCCTGAAAAATAGAGTAATATAAAAATAAATATTTTAAATTTGAAAATATTTATTTATGAGTGTTATTGGCATTATTGGATTTTATTTGAATTTTCTTGGACTTTTGTATTGGATGAAAATCAATCAAAAGAAATAGAAAAAAAAAGAATGGTAAAAAGGTAAAATGCTAAGAAGATAAAAGGTAAAAGTAAAATCTTAAGAAGTTTATATATTTAAAATTATTTCAGCTGGTACATAAGTTTTAATGCATAGCATAGTGATTAAACAAATGAAAAGACACCTTTTACTAACAACAAGAAAAGTGTCAAAGTTTAATAAAATGTCCCAACATCGGGTACAATTAAGTAAGTCGCATTGTTAAAAATTTAAATTTACATTTTCATCTTGTTTGCAAGAATTAATAGGTACAAAAGCCGAAAATAAAAATCTTTATTTCAAGTCTTCGTCTTATTAGCTCTCGCTGCTCCAATCTTCATATAACCCGCAAACATCACAAATATTGTTTTGTCAAGAGAATAAAATTGTAAATATGCAAAATTAATTAAAGAATATAATTGAGTAGAAATTGCCATCAGCACAAAACATTGTTATCACTCATTGAGGTACTAAAAGTTGTCTCATGGGCCAACCGATTACCTATAGTGATTTGTTAGCATCCTCGACAATTATACAAACTGTGTTTAAAGTCAGACGCACGTATTTTAGAAAATATCGTGCAATAGAAAATGTTTTACCCACAGATAAATTATAGAGAGCACAGTCAATTGAGATACATATGAAAAATCGCACTTAAGGGACAAAAAGCCAAATCCATTGAACCAAGCCTTCTCCAGAGGCTTCCTCTTTAAGGCAACCACCATATAAACCAACTACCAAGAAGACTATATGCATGTATCTCAGACTAAGAGCCATTTCGAAGTCCAGAGACTTCTACCGTAAGCCAAGCAAGCCTCATGCATTTAAACCAAAGGCCTCGTGGAGCATTCCCAACCCAAAGAACTCACAGTTCATAGTAAGCCAAATACAAAAGCTCACGGTCTCAATCTTTCCGAACACACAAGCATTCCAGGACCAAGCCCTACAATCCATCAATCGAGTAAGAGCTTGAACTCAAGCGCACCAGGAGGCCATCAAGCTAGAAGCCTGAAGATCATCAAGGCCATTAGGAGCCCAAGACCAAAAGGCCATAAGAAGTAAGCATCAGGAACCAGAAGGCAAGAGCCAAAAGCTCCAAAGGACCAGAAGGTCTCCAAGAACCCAGGAGCCAGAAGCTCACTAGGAGGCCAAGCAATTCCAAGCCAAGTTGCTCAGTGGATCAAAAGAAGGGCACAACCACTTTTCATTTGCCTCATCATCACAACTTGTGCCACATTTCTTTTCTTCCAGTCTCAGGTACCCGCGTAATCCTTATCATCCCAGTAGTATCAAATTGCTAGTATGTAGCAATAGCAATCAATAACCAGCAGATGACAATAGAGATTGAGTAGAATAAAGTGAAACTAATGGTCTCAGATCAGTTAAAATCATCACAGACCATATAGTTCTTACCATTTCAGCTTGTAGCACAGAACACAAAAAGCATCATGAAAATAGAAACAAATCACAAAAGCATTTAGGTATGCCAAACCCTTGTTGCATATAGCAACCAGTAAGATAAGGAAGTAGATGGCGGCCAGACCGAGCCATGGGGCGGCGCATCAGTGGGCTCAGGCCACCCGTGCGCAAGGAGAGGCAGGGCCGAGTAGCGTGCTCAGCGGTGGCTGGCGAAGTTCGGGCAAGGCGTAGGCGGCCTCAGCCACCGATCCAGGCGGCGACAGCGAGCGGCATGGGCCCGAGCGCAGGTCGGCGGTGGAGCCGCGGCACCAGCAGAGAGCCCAGCGATGCACACGTGAGGAGGAGAGAGAGCGAGAGGAGGGCCGGCCGGCGACGTGGGCGTCGGCCATGGGTGGTGACCCAATTGGCTGAAGCACAAGGGGAAAAATCAGGGAAGAAGCAATAGAATGGGGAAAGAGTGAGGAAGCCAGGCTCAGTGGAAAAAGGGGAAAGGGTTAAGTAGAAAAAATAATAATAATAAGGAGAGAAAAGATGGAAGCGATATGGCATTTTCATTGTATTTTCAAATGAATAATATTCAAACATTAGTATCTTTTGCCTTCGTTAGTCCAAGTAAGATGAAACAAAATTCTAAATTCATCTAAAATAAAGTAATTTGAATATGCGATAATAGTTTGAAAAATAATCTCAGTTAAATTTAAGTTCAAATTTAAATAAAAGGCCTAAAGATATGCTTTATATAAAAATTCGCAAACAAACTCAGAATGGAATGAAACCAATTTTGATGGAATCCTTATGCTACCCAAAGTTCAAATATATAAAAATATTTATATTTTACCTTTGTTTAAATCATTTGCCATTAAAGGTTATTCTCAATAGAATAAATAATCAAAAATGAATAATTGTATAAAAGAAATTCTAAAATAAATAAAATTTATTTCTAAGCACTTGTATGTCAGTAGCCTACTGTAATATGCTAAAATGATTAAGGTATAAACTTGCTTTAGATTTGGCGTATGGATAATAAAAGGGTCAAATGTAAAAGATATATGAAGATAAATGTGTGCATATAATAATTAGTAGCAATATATGTATATGCATATGAAAATTATCTAATAGGTGTACCATGATATGAATTGGTATAATGATGTGTAAATTGCCACTGTTAAAATGTTTTAATGAAATATCATATAAGCTTTTTCAACAATAAATATGATGTCTCGTCCAAACCCAAAATTTATGAAATCACTTTGGGTTGCTAGCCAAAGTATAGACCACCTTATTCGAAGAAATAATCTTATTTCATCATGTTTTGCATATAAATCCTAATAGCCAAATAACCCTAAGTTTTATGGTTCATGAACTTCATAATATGAATAAGCAACTTGGCAATAATGATGAAATACATAGTTAATATATTTGTATCACCAGAACCTTCTTAAAACCTTGAATATATAATCAGTAGCTTAACTTATCAGGTATAACATAGTCAAAACCGTTCTTATGCAAAATCACTTAAGGAATTAAATGCTTTTCGCACGTAATCCTTTAACTAATGTTTTAATGCTATTAATCCAAATAATTTTAGCATCTATAATTCGAAGTTAGAAATGTAAGAAATCATAATTTTAACCTCTTGAATTCGTAAAGCAAGTATAGTTAATCTTTTAAAGGAACCTTGCTTTGTTCATCATGAAAGCCATTAGCTGCATGAGTGCATAATTATCTAAATCATGAGATGTGAAATCATCCAATTCAAACCCTAAAGCATTCCTGTTTTCTGCAATGAATCTTTATTTGGTTTATTGTCTGTTTTCTTTTTGCCCTTATTGAAGTTGGTTATTTGCTATATTTTTCGGTTGAACGACGTGTAGAACCCGATGTCGCCGTTTCGTCGTCGACTCCATCTTTTGCGACCTCGTCTTCGCCGTAAGCAATGATTAAGCAAGGCAAGCGCCCCTTGACCATCTTGATCCCAGTATTTGATTTGCACTGTATTTACTAAATTGTTTCATGCATGCGTTTACTTTCTGTAAATTCACTATTTTGTGGTACTGGTAGTTATACCTGTTGTCGCATGACACTCCTTGATAATTATGGAAATGTGAACCTTGATAACCATAGAGTAGGGCTAGACATTACTTAATGCCAAAATTGGGTATATGCGATCTTGTTAAACCTGCTTAGCCATTCTTTAGCTTTTTGTGGGGCAAATGATCATGATTAAAATTGTTTCCTGAAATGTTTTATATGGAACCTAAATGGTCCTTTGTGGGGAAATGGTTGCTGGTAGTTTGCTAAAAACCCCAAAATAAAACTATGGTTTGACGCGGGCGATTATTGGCAATAGCCGGATGTGCAGACGGGTTTGCACGTAGTGTAGGGTGGAGTATCGCCCGTGTCGGATTAAGGACCGAGCAAATGGGATGTTGTAGATCCATGTTTTCGTGCAACCACAAGGGCTTGTGTGGGCGGGTCTTAGCCTATTAAGTTATTTAGATGTGGCTTTGCATTTATGGAAGGCGGGAGATTGCACAGGCATTCTTTTCCAGGTCTGCTTGTAGGGGTTTCTACATACCAATGCAACGGTGTACGCCTTGCCACGAGAGACGTGGTGTTGTGTGTGATAAATGTGGATCCACGGCTTGGGTGAGTGTCTCTGTCTTCAGGGTGAGGGTTAACGTCCCGGGCTGGTGTAAAGCCACGTCTAGATAATGTAACGGCTCTGTATGATCTCCTTGCCGACACACCAAAGGAAGTGTGTTAATTGTTCTGGCGAAAAGGTTGATCATTCCTTGTGGGTAAAGTGTACACCTCTGCAGAGTGTAAGATCTAATCGATTAGCCGCGCCCGCGGTTATGGGCACTTGGGGAAAATCCTCCCAATGTTAGAGTCTTTGGTATTTTCTAAATGGGTTTGGTCTGAACTTGTTTTAGCAACTGTTGTTTTATGTGGAAGGGCTGACATTGATGGACCTTATGGTTTGGTTTATTTCGAACTCACGTCATGGAGGACTGTGAGTATTACTTACTGTTGTATCTATTTTATGATCAATCAACTTGCTTTTATAAATTCCGTTTGCAAATGATAACCTGTTTTACAATTCAATTTCACTTTATGCAAAATTAACTGTATTAGCCTTTCCTTTGAAATGGCCTGCATATATTATAGGTTTTGCTCAAGTCTTGCTGAGTACGTAAAGTACTCACCCTTGCTTAATTATTATTTTAGGTGGAAGTTAGCGAGGCTTGAGTCTCTTTAAATCGCAGTTGCGGGATCTTCTTAAATCGTGTTCTATCCGGAGTTTATGCCTTGTCGGTTGCTCATGGGTTGGATGGGCAAACTACAAGATATTATTTCTTTTGCTGCCTTATTCTTTGAGTTGTAGCTTTTCCTTTATGTATTAGTTTCCGCTGTATTTAATTGTGGTGTGGTTGTGATTTCAATTGTTGTAAACATGTGAATGCTAGCTACTGATCCAGGGAATAGCACAGTAATCACATGGAGGTTCCTGTTCATCAGAATGGGGTCTCACACACAAGGGTGCCGTGCACCAGCGCCCCTTCAATAAACGGATACGCGACCCCCGAAGTAGCCGGAATAACAGTGGCACCATGGACAAGTCTCACTTGGAGAGTGCACCGCATGGCCACCTACATAACGGTACATAGTTAGCTACTGCGTCCAACAGCTATTTGTATGGAGCATTCAAGACATATATATAAGTACCTTGATGTCACAGACAGGAGATTTCCCATGTTCAGCTGTGGGAGTGGCGAACGCACAGCTGCTCTTTTTGGTAGTGGTGCTGATTTGCCCACATACATCTGGGACTTGCGCAGACTGATTATTGAGCCTTTCCTCGAGGCTTTTTTATCTTATTGTTGAATTCTTCTCTTAGTCTTTCCTCAATCCTTTGTACCAGTCGTTCCTCTCGCTCTGCTTTGGTTCTCTTCCTACTGCGGTATTTGTCTGAGTCGCCTGGAAATCCTGACTTCCAGGGAACAAAAACCCCAACGCCTCGCGTGCGACCAGGGTGTTCCTTGTTTCCCAAGGCTGTGGAGAGTACATCTTTCTCCTGTCCGCAAAAAGTGCCCTCGGAAGATTGTGTACTCAACGCTACCTGCAAGATCTCGAAAAGTTAATTCACTTACAAAATTACGGACTAATTACGTACAAAATTGGAAGTCCGATATCTTACCAGTCGTTGGCAGACTTCCTCGTCCGCGGGGTTTGTAAAGGAGACGATGCCGGAAGACGTTGCACTTGACCTTGCTCTCAGCCAGTCTCTGGCGCGTCGGTCAACGATACATGCAAATGGCACACAGGCCTCCTCGTCCTCCCTCTCCCATTGGTTCCTCTTCCCCGCGTACCCAGCGGTGCCAAGTCTGTGGGGGTGGGTGCTCCTTGCCTGCAGGGCCTTGTGGGCTTCACTTTGATGCACGAATTCATCCGTCGTCTTCGCCTCAATAAAATTTTGCCATATATCCTCAGTAATGAACCCGTACTTAGAGAAGGGATTCCTGTCCTTATTGACATATTCCTTGACAAGGGTGCTCTTGAAATTCTTTCACGCCTTTCCCGCCACTAGCAGTGCATACCGTCGCACTAAGATCACAAAGTCTTCTGGGATATCGAATGAAGACATAATTTCTATCACCAAGTCGTTGCGGCTCTCATCAGTCAGCGACTTCCAGGATGGACATGTGATGGGGACCCGTTCCCGTGCGACTATCCCGCACAATGTCCTAAATGCATTCACCGCCTTTCTTGGTTTGGTGGGGGCCCCATCCTTTCGATCAACCGCTGTGATGGTATATCGTTTCGTGGGCCTTTTATTTGCTCCTCTTGGACCTCGAGGAGTTCTTCTTTTTGGTGACTCATCACATCCTTCAGACGGCGAATGAGGGGATACCATCTTGCAATCTAGTCTGGTTGTCATGGCACAACAGGAAAGAAAAGTAAACAAACATGGAAGGCTACCAATTGATGGCTGCTTTTATTTAATGGGTATAAAGGTAGTTCTGAGAAAGTAAGTTGAGAGAAGCAATTCATGATATTTTAGTTATAAGTTCTCATAAGTAATGTCTAACTTGGTCTCTGACACTAGTCTGGATCACACCATGCACAGTTGGCTCGAGTAATCTTGTTGTAGTTGCTAAATCGAATATGCCCAAAAATGAACAACGAGATCTTGTTGTAGTTGCTAAATCGAAGTGAATTTCTCTCATAAATAAACACAACCACTTAATGGACAGTCATACATCTCACCAGGGATGGATTGAGGAATAGCAAAAGGGCCATTAATGCACACCAACGGAGAAAGCATGGTCAAGGTGTGCCACAAGCAATCGGTGGAGAGAATGACGTGTACACTGGCCATAGGAAATGAGGACAATGTGGTGAAGAAATGTGGAGATCGTCAGCGGAGATAAAGTGCACATTGGCACTTTGGCAGTGATAGGGAGGTGCACTGTGCATGTGGTTGGATCTAGATGTCATTGGCAGCGAGTTGTACAAAACCAAAGGCTGGAACGACGATCAGACTGTTGGTTTTAGCTCAGATCAGCGAACACGTATGATGACAAAAAACATAAGCATAAGAATTCATGAATACAAGTATAAGTATTTTGGTGGTGCGGCATAACAAGTATCTTTTCTTATTTTCATGTTTGCTTTCTTACCAACCTCAGAACTACCTAGGAATTTATACCCTTAATCTATAGATCTAAGAATCCATCCCTTATCGGCACTTATCGAGCGAAAATCGATGGGGAGGCGTCGGCGATGGGGAGGCGTCGACGAGGGGGCGGCGTCGTCGATGGGGAGGGGTCGACGAGGGGGCGCCGTCGGCGAAGGGGAGGCGTCGACGAGATGGGGCGGAGACGAATACTTAGGGTTTTGAGCGCGTGAGTGGAAGAGTAGAGAATGAATGATCTGCCAAAGTGGCCTTTTTATATGTCTCCCATATCACAGACGGTTCTATACTAGAACCGTCTGGGATAGTTTTATCACAGACGGTTCTAGTATATAGAACCGTCTGTGATAAAACTATCCCAGTATAGAACCGTCTGTGATGAAGATTGACACAGACCTTCATTGCTAAGGTAAATCCAAAGTTTGGCCTTATTGACATAATGTATACTTCAGTTTGTGCGAGCAATATCAGTAAAGGAAAGGAAACTATATTAAATAAATCAGATGCATATATACACAAAGTTGTTTTTAATTTTGAGCATCTCATTACAAACAACTCTATTATCTTCTAGAGTACACTTAAAATCATAACTCCACTTGCTTATTCTTTTGTATAAAAATTAGCCCTTCATGATGATCGACACGTGTGTAGCTAGCTTCTTGGGTTGTTCTTCCCGGATCTGTGATGCTCTTTCCGATAGGAGGCAACTCTTCGAATTGATTGTATTCTTCCTCATCTACTACATTCTCTACTCGACAATCCTCCTTTTTCCCTGAAGAACTACATGTCTCTTCTTGTTGGACGGGTCGATTACATAGAATACTTGAACAGCTTGGTTAGCGAGTACGAATGGTTCATCTTGGTATCCGACGCGTGCGAGGTCGACAGTAGTGACACCGTATTTGTCAACCTTCACATGCTGGAGGTGGACCCAACGACACCGAAATAAGGGGATCTTGAATAGTACATAGTCGAGCTCCCAAATCTCCTCTATGAACCCATAGTAGGAGCTCCTCGTTGACCCAACGGTGTTGAACGCATCTATCGCGCATATCGATGCTCGTTTGTGCTCTTCATATCCTGATCTCTCGTGTAAAATGTGTACCCATTTAAGTCGTATCCTTTCCATGTTACAACTGTAAATATTAGCCCTTTTGCCAACCATGTGAGCGTATCACCTGACGAGGTCCCAGTGATGAGTCGCTCCTTCAGCCATCTGTTAAACTGAAGGTTATGTTGTCTCGTGATCCAAGACTCTTGCCGCATCAGATTCTCTTGCCGTAGCCAGTGCTTATGCTCGTCGATGTACGGGGACACTACAGCCATGTGTTGCAAAACCGTGAAATGAGCTTGAGCATAGGAAGCTGGATCAGGCGTGATTGCTTTCCTTCCGATGGTCCCGATGCCCTGGAGTCTCCCCTCATGGCGAGATCGAGGCACACCTATTGGTTCGACCTGAGCCATGTAATCGACGCAGAACTATACGACTTCTTCGGTTGCATAACCTTCGAAAATGCTACCCTCCGGCCGAGATCGATTCCGTACGTAGGACTTGAGAATTCCCATATACCTCTCGAATGGGTACATGATACGTAGGAACACGGGCCCGCATATCTTTATCTCTATCACAAGGTGAACAACGAGATGGACCATGATATCGAAAAACAACGGAGGGAAATACATTTCAAGATTACATAGAGTCATCACCACCTCAGCCTGCAGTGCATCTAGTGCTTCGGGATCGATGACCTTCTGAGCAATTGTGTTAAAGAAATAACACAGCCTCGTGATTGTCTCCCGGACCTTGACTGGCAAAATACTTCTAATTGCCACAGGGAGCATTTGTGTCATCAGCACATGACAATCATGAGACTTCATTCCAACTAATTTCAAATCTTGCATCGAAACAAGTATCTTGATGTTAGAGGAGTAACCGGACGGAACTTTCACACCATGCAAGCACTGGCATAGTTCAGTTCTCTCGGCCTTAGACAAAGTGTAACAAGCAGGTTCGCAGTATGTTCGGCCTGTATCTGTCTCTTTCGGTGCTAACTCAGGTCTTATGCCCATATTGACCAAGTCAAGGCGTTCATTGATACTGTCCTTTGATTCGCCTTTAATATTCAATAAGAGACCAATCAAGCTATCACAGACATTCTTCTCCACGTGCATCACGTCGATGCAGTGACGAACTTCTAGGTGCTCCCAATAAGGTAGGTCCCAAAATATTGATCTCTTCTTCCACGTGCTCTTCTCGCGGGACCTCGATTTACGCCCCTTTCCAAACGCAACATCCAAGTTCTTAACCATATCATGGATATCTATCCCACTTAAAGGCTTTGGAGCTAAACCGTCTTCATTCGTTCCATCGAATTGTTTTTTCATTTTGCGGTATGGGTGATTCCTCCGAAGGAACCTACGGTGATGCATGTAAACAGTTTTGTGCGAGTGATTCAGCCACACACTCTCGGTATTATCTAAGCAGTGAGTGCAGGCTTTGGTTCCTTTTGTACTCTGGTCTGATAGGTTACCAAGGGCAGGGTAATCATTTATGGTGCAGAACAAAAGGCAATGCAAAGTGAAGTTCTCTCGTTTGTACGCATCCCATACCTGTACCCCGGGAACCCATAGTGTTTTCAGATCTTCCACCAATGGTGCTAGGTACACATCAATATCGTTCCCAGGTTGTTTCGGTCCTTGGATAAGTACAGACAACAAAATGTACTTGCGCTTCATACACAACCAAGGAGGAAGGTTGTAGATACAGAGATTCACAGGCCAAGTGCTATGCCGGCTACTCATGTTACCGAAAGGATTCATTCCATCTGTACTCAATCCAAACCTTATATTCCTTGGATCCTCACCGAATTCTTGAAATCTCCTATCGATGTTTCTCCATTGGATGGAATCAGCAGGGTGCCTTAGCATTCCATCGTTCTTACGCTCCTCCGAGTGCCAACGCAACAGTTTTGCCTCATTTGGGTTCGCAAACAAACGCTTTAAACGAGGAATTATAGGCAGATACCATGCCACCTTAGCAGGAGGTCCTTTCATCACCTGGATGCCCTCACTTTCATCATTCGAATGACTCTTACGCTTGTACCGGGATGCGTTGCACACAGGACATATGTGCAAGTTCGCGTACTCTTGGCGGTACAGGATACAGTCGTTCGGACATGCATGTATTCTTTCTACATCCATTCCCAAGGGACAAAGAACCTTCTTAGCTTTGTAGGTGGTTGTCGGCAACTCGTTTCTCTCGGGAAGCATGTCCGCCAATAAACGTAACAGCGTTGTGAAACTCTTATCGGACCAACCGTTGCTTGCTTTCAATTTCAGCAGTTCAAGCACGGATGACAACCTTGTGTATTTCGACTTGTAGCCTGGGAACAAAGGTTTCTCCGAGTCCTCCATCAAGCCCCAAAATTTACCATATTCTCTATCATCACGGTTCCCTTCTACATCGCGCAGCATCTGATTCAGATTATCTTCCTGCAACCTATCCTCATCGGAACCACAATCGATATGACCATCCGATATATCATTGACTTCGTCGACCATGTTAGTACCTGCTTCCTGTATCTCCTGCTCTTCACCGTGACTGGTCCAACATGTATACCCCGTTTTGAAACCCCCTCATAATCAAGTGTGGTTCGATCTGCGCAAAGTTTCAAACATCTTTGATTCTCACATCAATGCACGGACAAGACATAAACCGCCCCTTATTAAACATATCCTCTTCTGCGGCTCTTCTAAAAGCGGAGACGCCATTAATGTACTCGGCACTCACACGGTTCTTAGTGTACATCCATCTTGGTCCATCTACGCCAAGCATATAGCATTAATTAGTGTTAATGCAAGTAAAACCCATTACTACCCTTACATAGAAAGAACACATGAATCTACAAGCTAAATCTAAAAATCATCAAATTCTATCCTTACCAAGCAAGATCTTGAATATCTGCAATTAGACACCGTTACTAACCTTAGATCACCAAAATCAAATGGATCCTCAATCACCCTTCAAAATCAATGGTCTTCTTTTACCAAATCGCCTCACAGCCGCAGCCAAATGAAAATAGATCCCGAAACCCTAAAATGCACCAAGTGGCTCGGGCCTCAGATTTTATATTGTCGATAGAAATCTCGAGACGGTTTTATAAAAACCGTCAATGATAAACATAGCATTCGAGCGGTTTTATCATAAAACCGTCTGTGATATATCACAGACGATTTTATTACAAAACCGTCTAGGATAATACGTGATATTACAGACGGTTTTATAAAATAATCGTCTGTGATATTATCACAGACGGTTTTTAACTAAAACCGTCTGTGATATTGATGTATATCACTGACGGTTTTTGTAGAGTACCGTCTGTGATAATGTCACTGACGGTTTCAATATAAAACCGCCAGTGATATTATTCGTCACAGACGGTTTTAAGGAACCGTCTATAATAAGACGTCTAATATAAGCCTTTCTGTAATAGTGTTGGCCACACTCAAGCAGGTGGCTAACATTTGTCTCGAATCATAGTCACGGGCTCACAGCATAACACACTTTGTTAGGTCAAGGTACTGCACCATGTATAATTAATAATGATATACAATCCATTAGGCATCTCCAACATTAAAAAAAAGGCCTTAAGGCTTATGGCAATCTTACGACCGACCTTAAACATTGTGGTAAAAAAATTGAGAGTTGGCCATAGCTTGATGCCGCCCTTAACCTTAAGGCCTGGTCTTAAGCAATAAAAAAATGGATCTATCTCCTCCCACCTTGTCAGGCTGTCAGCAAACAAGGAGGATGGAGAAGGGTAGACCTTGGCCGTTGCTGTTGCCGCCACTGCGAGGATGGAGATCAGGTGGCCGCTGCAACCACCGGGAGCTTGGTGGCCGCTGCAACCACCGGGAGCTGGGAGGAGATGCATCACCTTCGGAAACTCAGGATGTGTTTGGTTGGTTGTATGGTGTCTGAATCGCATGAGTGGATACAACTGTATCTGTTAGACACGTATTTGGTTTCCTGTTCAGCCAGATCAGGTGAATGCAATTGCACCCACTCATGCAGGATGGATAAAACATAGAAATTGTGCTTCTCTCCCATACAGGCCCGTGAGACGCATAAACAAGCAACCAAACAACTCAACTTGCATCCACTCGTACAGACCAAGGCTAGCCTAGATGGTTCATACGGAACAGACTAGGATGGTGCAAACAACCAAACACACTCTCAGTGAATATGTTCCGTCGCTGGATTTGGTCACTGAGAGCTCAGTGGAGACACTTCGCCGCTGGGAGCTCACCGCTATTGGGAGTCACCGGTGGTCAAAGGGGATCTAGGGAACAAGATCATCGCGCTGCGATCAATACAAACTCATAACACTAATTTGTAATTTGTAATAAAATGATCATATATTTATATAGTAAAAAAAGTATATGTGTTAGATTTGAAGACATCACTATCATTTGACCCTAGTTTATACACTATAGATTCACTCCTACCGGTGGTGGAGAAAGGCAACCCAATAGTGAGGAGGGAGCGGTACGTTGGGGAGAAGGGGTAACACGCGTCGAAAGGGAGGCAGAGGGAAAAAGGTTAGCGGCGAGAGGAAGTAGTCTAGTTGAGAGGACGGTGGGTTTTAACTTTCTTTTATTGAAACATAGAACCCATCTTAAGCCTCCTACCACTAAACATTGTAGCAATTGCAATCGCAACCCTTACAGCCTTACCCAGAGAAATTACTATGCCTCATCCTATGTAGAAAAGGACGACGCTCTTGGGCACACATACGTAGCATGTAGTACCAGTAAGGCACGTACACATCAGCTGGCCGAGGGCGCAGTGCAATCGACAAGCAAGCAAACCGGGTCGCTGCCTGCTACGCGATTAATTGCGTTACGTTGCGCATCATCATCCCTAGCAAGCCACTTACTACTAAACCCTTTAGCCGTTCAGGGCGCTACAAGGGTCCACGCGCAAAGCCCTGCCAACCCGTGCGTGTACAATATACACAGTACAACCTCACATGGGCATGGTCGCAGCTTCAGCCTTCAACTACGTCGCTACAGTGCCCACAGATCGTAGTCAGTACGAAAGAAGCCATCGATACATCCATGAACACAGCAGAATGGCAGTGTTGGCCTACCACTGCTGCATTCGGCATGGCAACATCTACTGTCCTGTGCAAGTGCAACCAAGCGAAAATAAGGCGTTTACCAGCACGGCTCCAGTAATCAATCTCCTGCAGCAACTGCTGCTACATCACAAGAGGTCACATAAAACCCGCCATGGAAATAACGTCAA
Source organism: Otatea glauca (assembly GCA_036346275.1). Classification (NCBI taxonomy): domain Eukaryota; kingdom Viridiplantae; phylum Streptophyta; class Magnoliopsida; order Poales; family Poaceae; genus Otatea; species Otatea glauca. The sequence continues at coordinate 50,766,143 of CM070711.1, forward strand.
CCAACGGTGCGCATCACGTAATTCCGCAACGTTAACCGGCGGTGCGTATCACAAGAGGTCACTCAGTCCTCCTGAGCCCTTGTTTTCGCCTTCCTTTCCGGCTCCCTGCTTTGACACCTTGGCGATGGCCTCCCCGGGGGGTGGGTGGTCGAACTTGCAGCGCGCGCCGAACTTGCATGTGCCGGTCTTCATGTAGAAGGCGCAGACCTCGGCATCCTGCTTGAGCGTCACATAGTTTGCATCAGCATTCGAGAGGACATGCATTCATTATCCCTATTCCTTAGCTATCGGCGGCAGCTAAGTAGCTAACTGAAGGGTGAACATATGAAAACAAGAACAACGGACAGATCAAGTCCAACTAAAATGTGGTGTATACCATAAAAGCTCGTAGTAACGGGATGCACAGATTTGATTTTCGATAACAATGGGCAACTGTGATCATTGAGATGAATGCCGACAGGAACTATGCTCACTGAAAAGTAGAACAATTGGATCGCCCAATAAAGTATCACCAACATAATTTTGGAAGAGATTTTTTAGCAAATACCATCGAACAAATTAAAATATTCTAATTTATCAACAGGCTGGTGAAATTATTATCTTTTGGATGTTACCTCTCTCCTTGGAAGGCCAGCGAGAGTAAGCGTCACAGCTTGTTGAGTGGGCTCCCAGTTTGCAACAGGATCAGGTGCAGAGCGATCAACTGGATGGTGAAACTTGCATCTTTCAGAAAACTTACAAAATCCTGTCTTCATGTAGAACTGCATTAAACTAGCACAAATGAGAAAAACAATGGCGGTTGTACAGGGACAGACCGACATACTGAGTACAGGACATAGAAGTATAGAACACAGTATTTTTAAGGAGATAGTATGTAATTTACATCACAAACAGTTTCTCCAGGCCTCTGAGGATAGATGACTGGCTCAGGTTCCACCTGTATTTTACAAGAGAGAGCATATCAATTTGTGTATCTCGCAGCAACAAATTCCAATCTTTAATCCCTTTGTTTACCCTTACCGGCACATGGGTTGCATGAAAATCAAAGCTTTGCAGGAAGTTTGCAGCTGGATTTAGCATAGCAGCAGGGACAGCGGTTGCTGCAGCAGGGAGAATAGCTTGACCCAGTGGTGCCAGAAGTGGAAAATTGAGAACTGCATTGAGCACAGAAAAATACTATCAGAAAGATGTGTGCAGTCTAAAACGATTCAACGTGTAAGAACAATGCTCAAAGTTGAAGATTTGTCTAATTTTAAGTGCAACAACAGACAATGGCCCAAGAATGCTGCTGTCAGATTGAAGGTGTTAGGTTCAAGGCAAGGATGGGTTTGAACGTCGAATATAAAATCAAAAGCTTCTGTGGCTGCTCTAGCTACTTGCTGCTTGTTTGGCTGATATTTTGGAGTAAAAGATCAGAGATGTTTTAGTATGCCATTGTAAAGCAGGTACGAAAGAAGGGTCATAATCAAAAAGAGACTATGTTCGTGCCCTCAAAACCGTAAAAACATTTAGTAGAATCAGATTTAGGTTAAGAAAAAATTTACATCTGATATCAACAGTTTCGTATTCCCCTTTCTTTTGCATCAATATGTGTTTTTAGAACATTTCAAGATACCCAAGTTATGGATTATGCTTTGCTTTCAGCATGCATTGTAAATGCTAAGTGTTCAGTTCAACCAGGGCAACACATTTGAAGTTAAATTATGAAATCGATTAGAGTGGACAGCTGGTGATGGTTGTATCTTTCCTTCACAGAAGTGAAAAAGGGGGGAACAGAATTTGACAAGCCTCAAAAAGGATATCATGATACTTTTAACATGTGAAAATGATTGGTTGTGAGTTGTGACTATAAATGACAAACCTTGACAATGTCGATCAGGATGGTTGAACCGACATGTAGAACCATACTTGCAGCTGTTGAGGAACAAAAGGAAATGTGAGATCTGATATGCCTCCAAACCCATGTGCAAACGAGCCAAAGTTAACTCAAAATAGCAGTATCCTGCTAGAGAAGAGGGTACCTGCCCGTCTGCATATAAAATGGGCAATCAACTTCACCCTGCAATAGAGGAAAAGAAAAGGTATTCAACAAGACAAGCAATACTATTTCATTTGGATCCAATTAGCAGAGAATTTAGCGTTTCAATATATATATATATGATCAACATATTTCGGTATTTTGAAAAGTTTCAGAATATTATAAAATACCATCATAACAGAACTGGTAGAGATTAATATAAGGTGCTCATAAAATCTATATACCAGGAGTTGAATACTGATATGGCAGAATCTCCAGAAAACATAGATCGTGTTTAAAATCATTATCTTACTTTATAGAAGTCACAACAGGCTTATTGATATGGTAAACAAATGGAAGACAGGTAATTATGTGTAGAACTAAAATTTACTACTCTTGACAAAAGAACAGTGCTACTTGATAAACACATACTGGTCTTATAGGCAGCCCCTTTGAGTTATGCTCCTGAGCAGCGGCAACTGGTGCCATCTTTGCTGAAATTGAACCATCTGCTGCACCATTGTGCCCTGATGCTTCAACTGTTCCTGTACTTTCGGATTCCTTCCCACTCGAAGGTATCTCAATATCCTTTGGATGATTGAACTTACATTTTGCACCAAATTTGCATTTGCCTGTTTTTGCATAGAACTGAAGTACAGAAGCACAATTGAAAATTGATTTTAAGCATTATGCCATACAAAAGGGGGGGGAAGATGCAATGACATAGCTTCATACCGAACAAAGTGGCTCAGAAGGCCTCACTGGTAGGATAGAACTATCAGCAATTAGAGACTGCTGCAATTAAAGCAAAGCACACACATTGAGACTTAAGATCATGAAGGATTGTAATACTCTAGTTAGCAAATGGAAATAACTTACTTCATCTCCTGTTCCAGACACTGCTGGGTTAACCTTTTCCTTTGGATGATTGAACTTGCATTTAGATCCAAACTTGCACTTACTAGTTTTCATAAAATACTGCACCATCAAGAACAATATTATGAACATATTGGTCACCTAGATTCTAAAACAGGGCTGTGAACTGCTTACAGGACAATCTGGTTCCCCTGGTTGTTCAGGATAGGACTCTTCAAGGTTTGGAACCTGCAAAAAGAGTTTTAACTTTTAAGCAAGCAAGAGAAAAAGGATATTTTGGAGGATTACAAGGTAGAAGGCACAACTGAATAACATAACAATTATTTCAGAAGACTGAAAAAATACCAAATCCAATAAACCAATTCAAATCAGACCTAGAAAAGTTTCAAAAAAGGCGGTCAAAAACAGAAATACCCAATGAAAATATGAAAAGTACATTGTTTACACTTCTATTCTCAATACCTACATGTTTGTAGATGTTTATTGACAGACAAAGTATGAAATGATTATTTGCCACAAAGTTGATGTGCATTTGATGATTTACCACGCCTTGTTTCACTGACATTTGGACCATGGGGCCACATGTCAGTGAGACATGGTGTGGGAAATTATCAATTCCACCAACTTAGGTGTGGCAAATAATCAACTATCCCAAGATAAAAAGGCTGAACTAACATTTGACCCCTTAGTGAGAGGGGGAAAGATTTAAAGCAGGGAGTGACAGCAACAGTTGGAGCTGTGAGAAGTGCAACTGGGTAGTGCAGCTGCAAATGACACAGGGTGCCATTTGTCCAGCACAATGAGGCTAGATCAACTGCAAGGGATGAGGCCAGGTGGCCCAGATAGTGGCTGAATCATGATGGATGGCATGGCAGTGACGGTGAACCAGGAAGTTCCATGGCAAGATGGCAAGAAAAAACAGAGGAATGGCAAGACAGAAAGAAAGAAGACAGCGGCATAGGAGATGGAGAGCAACGGTGGTAACGGGCCGAAGCCCAGCACAGATCTGGTCCAAACTTAATATTCTTTTCATAGATTTGTATCTAGCATGATCCAAAAGGAGTTAGGTCTAAGCCTGGCCTGGGTCCAAATTAAAGCATAGGCCTTGATTTGGGCTTTGATCTAGATAAATTATTAGTTTGATGAGTTAATAGTTTACGGTGCAATATTCGTGATAAAACTATTTCTTAGATCGTGAACTACAGTGTGATCGGAATAGATAACAAAGATGCACTATCCAAATAAACTTGTCCATAGCAAAACTCCAAAATGTAAAGTAAAGATCAAACATCAAAGTTCCCACAAAAAATCAAAAGGTCTCAAGAAAATACTATCCCATGAGATTTTATGCGGCACTACTTAGTTTACAACTCAACTGACATATTGGATCTAACACTAACTCCCTTACCTACACTTAGGCTTAGCACGCCACACAAAATGAGCTAACTACAATCAAGCGCAAATGATACTTAACAAAGGTCACGGATGCTGCCACCGCTGCTTCTGCTACCTATATGCAAAGGACAGGTTTAGCTGAACAAGCCCAGCATTATTTTATAGGACAAACTGAGCTGAACATTCCAATTTCAGCTCAAAATTCAATCAGTGTTTGTTTTAAGTAAAATTATTATATATCATCATAACTAAATCCTTAAACAAAAGAAAAACTCACGGATATTGATAGCCAGGAGGATATACCCCCCTTTCTTATCAACCCACTATCAACAAATTCCAAAACTTCTGCATTTTGGTTCAAGAATAGTACCCTATGGAAACACATTGCTATCACTTGAATATGGCGCCATAAACCATCAACTCGAATCACTGTTACAGTCTTAGTAAGCAAAAAAGAAGGATTGCTCCAATGTCTATAATGACATATCCCACTTATTGGAAACAGAGGTTGAAAGTTGGAAACTTAAAGGATGATGCTGAAGTATGTAAAACAAAAAAGCATTAGTGCAAAAGTCAAGATCAATTGATTTACTTGGCTGGTGGTGATAGATTTAGTAGAAAAACATAAGGCCCAGGCCTAGCCCAATCTGGCATGGATATAGTCCAAATAGCTACGGATCCAAAATGAACCCAATCCATTGCGGTTCTGGACCGACCTAATCCAAAAGCCTGGACCGGTCCAAGCCCATTAGCACCCCTAATGGAGAGAGGCAGACCAAGGTTTATCTTATGTATGCTCTTGATTCTTGATGAATGTACATATGCTATACAATTAATGTGTGGACATGAATATGCTAGCATAATATTCTTGCAAAAACTAAATAGTTATCTTGCATGCATCTTACATATACAGCTAGCATACTGAACTTAGTTGTCCTGTTGAACAATACAAACACCACCCAGACGCAAAGATGCGGAGAGCATGCCAAGGTGCAACTGGCACGGAATGGCAGGTAACATACAGGTGTCAAGAACAGCAAATCCAAGAGGGGTTTTGTGTCAGTTCTAAGGTTAAGTGGATTGGCTGAGGACAGGGAGATGGAGGCAAGAGAAATACATGATATGAGAGGGGGAAGTAGAGAATCAGTGGTAAATTAGGAAATTGTTAAATCTTAATTAATCTTCAAGCTAAACTTGCAAACCATAGTTATTTGATCAGATGAAGAATATCTGAATATGATTTAAAGCTATATGATTTTTCTGCCGTGACCCAAATGGAATACTAAACTCCACCTGTGTAGTTTTTCTACATAGCCTGTCCCAAGCCAGGAAAAAGGAGAGTTGTGTTAGGCTTGCGAGCCAACGTAAAATAAAACAGCATCTCTTTCATGGAATGAAACCCAAAAGAATTTCGTTGGGGCATAACCCTCTTAGCGACATTGCCATATCGGAACCCAGGTGAGGTGATAAATGAGCAAGGGCTAGGACGTCACTCCCTTAGTGACGCGCTACGTCGGCGCCCAGATGTAGTGAAAAATACGCAATGGTCTTAACACTTTACTCGACGAATGCGAGGGGGCAAGGAAGCTAGCCGAGGAGAGTAGGATCCGCCTAGGTAGTTGTAATGTAGGGTTCCTAAGTGGTAAGTTAAGGGAGTTAGTTGATACGACAATTAGGAGACATGTAAATATCTTGTGCGTCCAAGAAACTAAATGGACGCGTCAAAAAGCGAAGGAAATGGAGGGTATTAGCTTTAAGTTGTGGTATACTGGAATAGAAAGGGACAAGAATGGAGGAGTAGGCATCTTAATTGATAAAAGCCTCAAGACCGACGTGAGGCATCGCGGGAGCCGGGGGGATAGGATTATCCTAGTCAAGCTAGTCATTGGTAACTTGGTTTTGAACGTTATTAGTGTTTATTCTCCACAAGTAGGTTTAAGTGAGGCCATTAAAAAACAATTTTGGGAAGATCTTGATGACATGGTTGAAGTTTGTCTAGCAGTGAGAAGCTTTTCTTATGAGGCGATTTCAACGGCCATGTTGGTACAACTAGTGGGGGGTTTGAGAGGGTTCCGGGGGCTAACACCTTTTTTAGAAAGAGACAATCCCATTTAATTACCTTTAGCAGGTCACCATTCTAGCCAGATCGATTTTATCCTTGGTAAGAGGGAGGACAAACGAGACTGCATAGATAGGGGTGATAATGGGCTTGGAGTGGTCTAGGCTTTTGGATTAGACCGGTCCAAAACTGCAAATGGATTAGACTTATTTTGGATCCATAGCTATTTGGACCAAATCTAGACCGAATTGGACCAGGCTTGGACCTTACGTTTTTTCTACTAAATTGCAGTTCTGCACGTATTATGTGTTAATTCTGGTCACATGTCCATGATGTTGTACAAGTAAATGTCTTGGATCAAGGTCCAAGCCTTTATTTAGGCCTGGATTGGACATAGGCTTATTAGTTTTAGGCTTGGACTGGACTGGATCAAAGAAACAAAAAATTGGACTTGGATCAGACTTGTGCTGGGCTTCAGCCCATTATCACCCTTATGCATAGACCATAAGGTTATACCTGGAGAGTGTGTTGTACTTGTTCCACAACATAAGTTGATAGTTTCGAACTTTCGATTTAGGGTACGGGCTAGACCGGCTAAGGTCACCAAAGTCATGAGGATGAAGTGGTGGAAGCTCAAAAGGGACGCCGCATAGGAGTTTAAGGAGAGGATGATCGTAAAAGAGATATGGAACGTGGGAGTGGACGCGGATAGCATGTGGATAGAGATAATAACTCGCATTAGGAAGGTGGTGGCGAAGGTGTGTGGAGTGACCCGAGGGACTAGATACGAATCTAAAGACACTTGGTGGTGGAACGAGGAAGTGCAAAAGGCTATCGAGGAAAAGAAGGCGTGCTACAAACACATGCAGTATGATAGGAGCAACGACAATATGCATGAGTACAAAGCAGCCAAAAAAGAGCGTAAAGAAAGCGATGAGTGAGGCACTAGGCAAGGCTTATAAGTTTATTTATTAGAAGCTGAGTACAAAGGAGGGCGAAAAGGACATCTACAAGATGGCTAAACTTCGAGAAAGAAAGACAAGGGATTTCAACCAAGTTAAATGCATCAAAGACGACACTAATAGACTTCTAGTGAAAAACAACGAGATCAAGAATAGGTGGAGAGATTACTTCAACAAGTTGTACAACGGAGACAACGGGGATAGCATGATTGAACTGGACGATTATTTTGATGACACCAATAGGCGGTTCGTTTGAAAAATTGAAGAGTCTGAAATAAGAGAGACCTTAAAAAGGATGAAAGTAGGTAAGGCGTTGGGTCTTGATGACATTCCTATCAAGGTGTGGAAATACCTTGGAGACGTGGCGATCATTTGGCTAACTAAATTGTCTAATAGTATTTTTAGGTCGAACAAGATGCCTAACAAATGGCGGAGAAGCGCATTAGTGCCAATTTTCAAGAATAAAGGAGACATCCAAAGTTATACTAACTACAGAGGAATTAAGCTCATGAGCCACATAATGAAGCTTTGGGAGAGAGTAATTGAGCATCGTTTAAGAAGAGCGACTAGCGTGACGGAAAACCAATTTGGTTTTATGCCTAGGAGGTCGACCCTAGAGGCGATCTTCTTGACACGACAGTTGATGGAGAAGTATAGGGAAGAAAAGAAGGATCTACACATGGTGTTTATCGACTTAGAGAAAGCTCATGACAAAGTACCAAGAAAGGTTATGTGGTGGGCGCTTGAGAAGAAAAAAGTCCCAACAAAGTACGTTACCTTAATCAAGATATGTACGACGATGTGGTGACTAATATCAGAACATGTGATAGCTATACCAGTGACTTTCCTATTAAGATAGGACTACATCAAGGGTCAACATTGAGCCCCTATATTTTTGCCCTAGTGATGGATGAAGTCAAGCGGGATATACAAGAAGAGATTCCTTGGTGTATGCTTGTTGCTGATGATGTGGCGCTAATTGATGAGAGTAGGGTAGGTGTTGATAGAAAACTTGAGTTGTGAAGGAAGACTTTAGAATCAAAGGGTTTTAAAATTAGTAGGACTAAAACTGAATATATGAGGTGTGTTTTCAGCGGTATTATGGCAAGTCATAGAGATGTTAGTCTGGATGGAAAAGTATTGCCCAGGAAGGAAACTTTTCGATATTTGAGATCGATGCTACAGAGTGATAGCGAGATTGATGAAGATGTGAGCCACAGGATACGAGCAGGGTGGTTGAAATGGCGCCAAGCATCGAGTGTCCTATATGGTAGAAAATTCCCTCAAAAGTTAAAGGGTAAGTTCTATAGGATGGCGATTAGACCTGCGATGTTGTATGGAGCAGAGTGTTGGGCAACAAAACGACAGTATGTACAAAAGTGTTGGGTGACAAAAACACAGCACGTACAAAAGATGAACGTGGCAGATATGTGGATGATGCGGTGGATCCTTGGTCATACAAGGCGAGATTGAATCTGCAATGATGATATACGTGATAGGGTTAGGGTAGCACCAATTGAAGAAAAGCTTGTCGAAAATCGTCTGAGGTGGTTTGGACATCTCCAACGAAGGCCGCCTGAGGCACCGGTGCGTAGTGGAATTTTGAGTCGTCGCGAAAACATAAGAGGTAGAGGTCAACTAAGACTGACATGGGAAGTAGTTAAAAGAGACTTGCGGGATTGGAACATTCCCAAAGATTTGGCGTTCGATAGGAGTGCATGGAAGTTAGCGATCCATGTACCGGAACCATGACCTAAGATCAAATGTTTAGGGGTTTTATTGACTTTGATTGGGTTTCTTTCCTAGCCTACCCCAATATGTTTGGGATAAAAGGCTTGGTTGTTGTTGTTGTTGTTGACCCAAATGGAATACTACTTTTTTGTTGATCAAGGAGATATTTTTTTCGGAAAGGAACATTCCGAATCAAACATCGAAAAATGTGTTCAGGAGGAGACATGATTAAGAAGTATGGGGCATCACAACTAGAACGAAGCACCATCTAAGATCTAACCAGCTTCTTCGCCTTAAAAGGAAAATTACTTTTCACTGTTAAAAAACTAGATTCAGGTTGAAAAGCTAACTACCAAAGGATACACGTATAGCACATAGTATGAAAAAACGAATTGATTATGCTTCCGTTCACCGGTTCGGTGGTCTAACTGGCGGTTCGAGTGGTTGAACCACAGTTAAAAGAAGCCTTATCTATGCTAGCTATCCTGAGTAAAACACAACAAATTGGCTGGGGTGCTGGTTAGTACAGCACAGATTCATCTCCCCTACCAGAGTTCGAACCCTGGCTGCGCATCTTTGGCACTGCAGGGCTGCGTTATGGAATCAAGTCAGTCGCAGAGAATTGATCTAACCAAAAATAAGTTACAGAGAATCTTTACTGATTCTAGTAAAATATTATTAGTACAGCTAAGAAAAAGGAGGTTATGAATTATTGCCAAAATTAGTAAAATAGAAGTTCTTTCAAAAGCCACTGCAGTACCAAATGCACCCCTATGGGCCAGCAAACATTTGCTAGTGGACTAGCATACTTGGACCAGATATTATTCTACTAACTTAACTCCTCCCCTGTAAAAGCATAATAAGCAAAAATGTATAGGCAAGTAATAAAGCCACTGTATAAAATTATAAATCTGAAAGTAACCAAGAGCATGCTCTACATTGATGTATACAAGAATAAGAACCACCATAAGCTCACAGATATAAGCCACATGATTTATTAAGAGTGGTAATTACTATTTCTTTATTATGAGATTCACGCTTGGGATATTCCTATTCCCAAAACTTGTCTGAACTGTTAATGTTCTAACGGTTACAATATATTCATAGCACAATCACAAAAAAACTATGACATGTATATGGAGCAAAGAGATACAGAAAAAGGAGCACATAAAGTTATGGTAAAAAATATTTTTTAGTTTAGATCTTTTGTTTAAAAGATACTTTTGTTTCAACCTTTATACCTAAGTCAGGGCTACTTCCGAGACAATTCCTTCCTCTAGCTGGTAACCTATGATATTGTTAATTGCAGAAGCACATGCGGATTTAACAGATATAAGTTACACTTTAACATAATTAGACAATTAGCATGGGTACATAGTAAATGCTTCGTACTTCTTAAAGCAGGATGAGTCTTGGTTTATTTGAAGCTCAGATACATGTAATTACAATCTGAACAACACCTTATCCAAACCCAACGGGAAATAGTGCACTGCCATCCTAGCATCGACGTTATAATTAATCCCATGACTGCTGTTTTTTGTGTAGATTATTGGGAACTTGAATTTCTTCTTACTGCCAAGTTGGTTCAAAGAAACTAGCATCATTAACACTATCTTAACTCTTACCTTTTCTGTTATTTTCACTGCTAGCAATATTAACAATAATAAAATTATCGTTTTAGAAATAACATATAAACCTTCCAAAAAACAACTTACTATGAATCGACATATAATATATAGACCTCTAGAAATAATAAAAATGAAAGATAATCACCTCTTTCCATTTTGGAAGCCCACCCTCTGGAACCCATTGTGGATGGTCAAATTTGCAGGCATCTCCATACTTACAGGTTCTGGTCATCATATAGAAGGCACAGTCTTTTTCCCCCGGTCGCTGTGGATATATAGGAAGGCTGCTTTCAAGCCTAGGGCGTTTAACCATAGTATTTGAAGAATATAATGCTTCACTCTGCCCAACAGTACTATGACTTCTCATAATAGACTGATGATAGAGAACTATAGTAGAAATACAAAAGAACTTTATAAGCTAGCTGCATTAGACAACCATATTCTGAAAATAATAATAATAGTAGTAGTATACTTAAATGAATGGTAGTAAAATTACACCGAACTAAAAAAAATGTTACCATATATAAGAATAATTACAAAGCCAAAATATATCAAGCGGTCCAAGCACCTCTTTATGCTCCTCACTTTAGCACTAATGTAAATTGTATGTTTTGTCAAATGAGCATAGAGAGAACTAAGCGCGTCTACGGAATCATGGTAGCTATCTTCAACACCCTAAAAAAAGACTTGCATAAGCGCATCTACAGAACATCATGGGAGCTGTCTATAAACATCTCAAAATAGACTCGCATTTTGTTTTCTACGAAAATATAGACAAAACTTGTTCACATTCTACCTCAGACTACATAAGAAAACAAGACATGCCTGGTCATCCAAGGGTCAAGCACAAATTCGCTAATATGACAAGAAAATCAATAAACTAACTTATATCGTAAGCAATAACACCTTCTATCAGAAAATCATTAGAAGGTTTTTTTTTCAAAATTTTAACAATGCTTTTTTTAAGCTCATTTTATACGCAGGGTTCTGAGATGTTTGAAAAGGCCAAAACTCCAAAAACTGTAAGATATTCTTACTGCTATAAACCCTTCCAAGTCCAAGAAACTACCACATAATTTCCTCCAACGTGGACAAGCCCTAAAAGTGTGCATTCAATGTATACAATGAAGATCAATCTACTCAAGATCTATCAGAAGCTTCTCTGATCGAGAGGCCAGTGGACAAGATAGGATTTTGACCTTGAATTTCTTAGATCATACAACAACTAACCCTTGAACTCCACAAAATGGTCCCACTCCACACTTCACTTGTGTCAACACTAAGAAATAAGTCAACAACCGACTATGAGGCAGGAGTACAAGATAGTGGCACTGTCGATACTAAATTATGCTACGCTTTCTCCTTATACATTCTCTACTGCGTTTTAATTGAAAGCACGTATAATTACGTAGCTGCATGATTCACATAATGCAGTAATATGTTCATAATAAATCCTATATAGTGGTATACTGTACAAGCTAGAGCAACAGTAACAGCACCCAACCATAATTTATGCCCTCTACCAACACACGCTGAAAGGCACTAACTGCCACAGCCAATTGCTACTTTTAATTAAATCTCATACCAACAAGCAGTCACAGCGAACGCAATCAACTTTTGTTTCAAAACGAACACGCTTGCGCACTCATGCCGGTGGCATTATCCAATAAACGAAGGAGAACCCCACCAATTAACCGAGCAGGGGCACCGGGTGCTCTCACCTTCCGCGGATCGCCTCGCGCCGACCCGCGCGTCGAAGGCGGCGGCGGCGGCGGAGGGGTAGGGGGGCGGTTCGCCGGCGTAGCGGGCCGCGATGAGGTCGATCTCGTAGGACGAGTACCCCGCCGCCGCGTCGTCGCCTGCGCCGCCGAGGCCGTATGCGTAGTACGGGTTCGACATCGCCGGCGGCTACGGGATCCGGCTAGGGTTTCACGCGCGTCGCGGTGGGGTGGGGGGGGGAGGGGGAGGCCGCCGCCCTCGGAGTGGGGGAGGCTTGTTGGGTATGCGCGAGCACTGACACCGCACTTGCGCACGGAACTCTTTGTATTCGTTTCTTCCTTTTTTTCACTTAGCCCCCTTCGTATTTACACTTTAGACCCCCCATGCTTACATATATTCCGAGACACCGACTTTTGCCCTTACATCCCTACAATGTTGTTCACTTCTGTGATGGTCTCTCACCCGTACGAAAGGATAACTAACTATCTTCCCATATATATAAAACAAGAACTAACTATCTTGATTTCCATGGTGGAAATGAAATACCTCTATACAGGTATGATTTCTTTTTTTTTCTACATTTGTAAAACCCTAACTTATTTTATCTATTCATTTGATACGTCGAAAAGAAGAGAGTTCAAATCCCTCCACAGCATACCCAAGAAAGGTGGCAGGTGAAGAACCTTGCCCATGCCTGTTGCCCACTCATACCCAGTACAGGCGGGCATACCCATGTTCCCACCACCACTTCATAAAACCAATATCTCATCGTAAAGGCAATAAACGTATTAAAAGACAATGAGCGGTTCAACCTAGGTTGGCTGCTACTTTCTAGAGTCAACATTTGAGAAAACATATAATATAATATAGCTCACAGATATAAGAGCTCAACACAAATCACAACCAATACAACACATAATCAGAAGCAACATATGGGATTTAGGATAGGGAATAGAAGAAAAACAAACTTGGTGGCGGGAAATCGTGGACCGCTGTAAGATCGAGGATGCCGACTAGAGGGGGTGAATAGGCAGCTATAAAAATTTCTTCTATGATTAATTAAAATCTCGCACTAGGTACCTTTATGTCAAAACCTAAATAATAATATATGCGAAAGCGATAAACTATGGTTTTAACAATTAAAGCCTAAGTTAACTAGGCTTACTAAGTGCATTAGCTAACTATGTCTCTAACAAGAATATGCAAACACAAGGCATAAACTTTACGTAGCTTTACAATGATCATCACATGATCAAATCACAAGTTAAAATACTGATGCATGAGCTCTCACGTTTTGCATTATATGCAAAACTTAGCTTCATGCAAACACCACATAAACCAAATTACATGAGCTATCTCCCTTTTACAACACATGTAAATCCATATCTCTATGCAAAAGCCAAATCGATTAAGATTCAATAAGAAACAAGCATAAGCTCCCTTTTTTGCAACACATGCAAATACTTAGCTCGTGCAAAAACCAAATAAGAGAGTATGAGCTAGAGCAAGCGGGATTGAGCTATCAACACATGATGAGACTCAAGCTATAAGACTCAACCCCTCTTAATAGTATGTCACCTAACTAGCAACCCGGTCTCCCATTCAAACACCGAGACCGGTAAAAGATTAGGAACACATCATTAGCCCTAGCTAGTTATACCTTTGCCTCTAGCATATTCACTTGGAGCTTTTATGATTTCTATCATCTTTTCTCCAAGCTGAGTCCTTTCTTCTTGTTCATCAACACATGATGAACCTTCTCTAGCTTCACTTCACTTCGGGAGTCATCCCTGAAGCTCATCAACACATAATAACTTCTTCTTCCCGATTCTTCATTTTCTTGGACTCAACCTACTTCATAACTCATGGAAGATTGTTAGTCCAACAAACACGGTTGCCTCAATCATCAATTACACTCCATTAACACATAATGGATACCCCCACGATCGATTGAGCACAACCCTAATCAATTTGAATGATTTAAAGGTGTCTTGAGTATTTTGATGCAACTAATGCTTCATTATACTCAAGAACTTTCCACTTGTCCTTAACCAACGAAGAAACACCATCAACACATGATGAAGCGTTCTTTGATTGATTGAAAGACAACCAAACTCAATTTAAATTTCATTTAAATTAACATGAGTATATATTAACTACACAAGTTTTATATACTCATTTTGGTTACTAAGTAATGATCCAAATTATCTATACCCCTTTATAATGCACCTAAGCAAATTTTTCTACGTCCACCCTAAATAATGCACCTCATTAGAGATGGCCCAATGTTCGTGCACCTAGCAAAACGTCCCCAGAAACTTGCATTCATCAAAATGAACATCTCAGATCTTTCCTCAGTTTTACTCACCCACATCCGATGGTCATTATTTAGTGTGTCTAATCATCCCTGTGGCCCACAACAGACCTCCCCCACCTACATATTTGGAAGGAGAGCGAATCAAATAAGGAAATAAATAAGGAGGATCCGCATGCAAGGAAACCAGATTTGAATTTTTTACTGATCAAAATTGTACGTACTACATATTTGGAAGGAGGGTGAATCAAACATGGAAATAAACAGGGAGGATCCGCATGCAAGGAAATAAGATTTGAATTTTTTATTGTCCTGGCATTGTGATCGTATTTTTTTCCGAATATGACCCTTCTCGAGACTTTTTTACGGATCTAGCTCCATAGAGCCTATGCGCTGAATTTTTGTTTTCATTTTTTATCTAAGGAACCAACTGTCTGTGAGTGCTACTTAATTTTTTTTAATTTTTTCTCGCGGAACCAACAGCCGGCGAGCACTGTTTAATTTTTCTCTTTTTTTCCTTGCGGATCCAGCGGTCGGCGAGCGCAGTTTATTTTTCCATATTTTTCCGAAATCATCCATGTGACCCACAACAGACCTTCCCTCACCTCCAGCATCAACAAGGAAAAGGAAACAAACGTCCTGGAATCAAGGAAAAGGAAACAAACATCCTGGAAAAGGAAAGGACCATACATTACGTCTTTGGGAAAAGGAAACAGGGAGATGGGGCGCATGGCGGGAGAACGCAGGTCCGCAATGGCTCCACGGTCACCATCGGTGGCTTTCTTGACGCGGGCGAGGTTCTTTGGTCAACAACCTCGCGCACGCCGTCTCTCGACAAATTTATAATTTATTTTTTGAAAATAATTTTATTAAGTACAAAATAATCGAAAGTTTTTTGAGAATTTTTCTAGAATTTTTAACTATCTTTTCAAAATCCTTCTATATTTAAAAAAATGAAGGCAACTCAATTGTAGCTTCTTTTAGTGCATGAATTGCACTGTAAAAGCTTCTTCTCTTCTCTCCTCCATTAAAGCAAGAAAGAAGCTCCAAAGCTCCATCAATCCCGCACCAAATCTCCTCTTTCCATCTATGGTGTTAATTCCCCAAATTTCGTGCTCTCTTGCCAAAATTTCCTCCCAACTGATTTGATTCCAAATTATGGTTTCCATAAATATGCTTGTTTGGTGCTATAAAAGCCGACGAGCTCTCCTCCACCCCATCGCATTGCATAAATCCCCAAGTGCTCCCTCTTGTAAAGATCACGGATTTTGGAGGTAACCAAGCCATCACCGTCATCTTTCGGTGAAATTCACCGCAATCGTGACTCCTCCTCGGGCGTCGGTGCGGCGATCTCGCCGCACTGATGCCGACCCATCATGACCGGCGGCCACCCTCGCCTTCCTCCCCTTGCCTCAGCCAAGCCAGAGAGCACGTTGTGCTCTCTGTGGAAGCTGCAAAAAAAATAATCTAAGATCAGAAAATTCTTTTTTCTTTCTCTTTCTTGATTTAAAATCTTTTGGGAGCCCGTTTTCGCCTATTCAACCTCCATTTAGTTCTGTTTTTCTTTCTAAATTCATTTAAAATTCTAAATTTCTCTTTTATTATTAAGTGTTGTATTCATACTTATCTTCTCATTTAATTGATAAACGGGTGTACTGCCGTCGTAGCGTTAGCATAGGCACTATACTAGTGTTAGAGTGGTGGAAAGGAATCAATACTTTTAATACCAACAATAATAGAATAAACTCTATTAAATATGTGCATATAAATAATTGAACTTGGAATCAATATGCACATAATCAATTTTTTATTGGCCACGAGTATACTACAACTACAAAAGTTAAATATACTCAAGGGATTGTTTCAAAGTAATGATCTTTGATATAGAAAGATGAATTAGATCAATACTATTGAAACATCAAGGTAAAGCATGAACTCCCCCTAAATATGTGCATTCATGTATATATGGAGTCGGAAACAAAATACACATCTTAAGGTTAAAACAATGGTGGAGTTCACCCTTTATCTTGAATTCAAAGAATGTATCTATAAATAATAAAGTTGCATTGGATACATACCTTTTGGATTTCTATTTTTCTTTTTCATGAGACTATTCAAAAATATACTCAATGAACACGTTAGTCTCACATTTGGATATATCAATATGATCATGAATATTATATCCAAGGAATGCAACAAGATATAATAATATGAACTCGAATGCATACCTTTAATATTTCCATCTTTTTCATCCAAAAGAAACTAATAAGAGTTAAGCTCAACAAAAGAGTCAGTATCATATTTGAATTTATCATTATTTAACCATTGAGACTAATCAACATTATGATTATCAAAAGGGTTAGTCTCAATATTAGATTTATCATTAACAGCAAAACTAAATTAATGGAGTTTGAACTTTCAACCGCGAGGGGCAGGACCGTGTGATGTCTCTAGAGTTTTTCAAACATATCCCATTTATCAGTGTTTATTGTCAGGTAATAAGGTAGAATGGGCACGGGTGAAGCTTCCCCATGCCCATGCCCGTGCCTGTTTGCCTGTCGAGCAAAGATTTGACCTCACGAACATGCCCACGGGCAATAAAAGAGGAACATACCATCTCTGTTAGGGTTTTTACCCATAGGTTCACGGGTAATCGGACAAGATTACTATCCCTAGAAACGACCGATATATTTTAGATCTTGATCTAAGAGTTCAAATTTCTAGTGATTCCTTTTGAAAAAAAAAGGACACCAACATGCTTTTGTACACCACCTCCAATACAACATCTACCCTTGATTATCATATGTAATCGGTACCATGCAACAATTACATGCAAAAAAAAGATCACTGTCTTACCAAAACATACCCATTCAACCACCTTAGAGGACACTCGTCGAGTCAACAGAACAATCCTGAAGGATGTGTTGCGTCAACATAGCTAATTTAAGCACATTTTCTAGTTGATGCTAGTTTCACTTCCCCAAAAGCACCAACCTAACTCGCAGATCTGGAGGAGGCAGCAAACATAATCTAAAGAATCCAAAGATAGCCAAAGAATTGGTAGGGAGATAAATGAATTATCAATTATGAAAAAGATGGAGAGTGAAAGAACCGGCAAACCTAACCAATCTACTAGAAAAAAGTTTCCTCTTGATCCAGTTGCCTTGCCTCTCCCAATTTTCACCTTAACCGCAAAGGAGCTAGCACTAGGACTTATTTTGGTTTGAAGCCAATTTTTTCGAAACTAACCTTAGTTATGTGCTGTTTGCCACACTTTTGTGGCAATAAAATTCAGAGTCAAAAGTGTGACAAAGTTTGGCGAAAACTTAAGTCTATAACGCGTAGGATATAGAACTAAGAAAGTGTGGTAAACCAAGTTGTGGCAATGAACCAAACACCCGTCTAAGAATCCATAGCACGCTTAAGCTTAGACATGATAAAATTAACTTCAAACCAAATATGCATGGGCTTCTTTTGTAACAGTTACAGATAACTATTCAAGCTTCTTTTTTTTTCTTTTTTAGAATATGCTGCAGGACTGCACATCTTTCCATTAATAAATAGAAGTTCAATCAGGGGTAGTACTAGGGGTGCCGGGTATGCCCCGGCACCTTCATATATCTGAGAAGTGCTACAAGTTCACCTCTCTAATATACCAAATTTGTTGATTGAATTGGTTCCAATTTTAATAATTTGGGATTTTTTAAGACCTTCAAACTATCCGTATTATACTTTTAGTAAATTTTAAACATATGTATTGGATTTATAATATTACGAAATTATCGTACAAGACTATATAGTTGTATATGTGAAATATGCACCTTCAACAAAAATTTGCTAGTTCAACGACTGAGTTCGATATAGGTTCGTCCTGTGCATGGCGAGGCGCTTACACGTACATTTGTACACTACAGTTATAAAACTCAGGATAATGACTTGTTCTGGGGTAATAATCTATACCCCTTTATAATACACCTAAGCAATTTTTCTTACGTCCACCCTAAATAATGCACCTCATTAGAGATGGCCCGATGTTCGTGCACCCAGCAAAATGTCCCCAGAAACTTGCATTCATCAAAATGAATATCTCAGATCTTTCCTCAGTTTTACTCACCCACATCCGATGGCCGTTATTTAGTGTGTCTAACTCATCCTCAAGGAAAAGGAAACAGAATCAAGGAAAAGGAAACAAACGTCCTGGAATCAAGAAAAAGGAAATAAACGTTCTGAAAAAGGAAAGTATCATACATTACATGCATACATGTTCCATATTCGGAAAAAAATACGATCACGAATTCTGTCTGTAGTGAATTTATGATACGATCAAATGACACTGATTTGTTTCCAGGAGTCGCAGCTGCCAACCAGCGATCAGCGAACGAATCAATCAAACTAGCATAAGGAATGTGTCATGCACAGTAGCGTACGTCCTTCCATACCTCTCCAACAGCCTATATACGATCCTAATACAGCGAATCAAAGATTAAAAACTTGCCATGGTTATGACGATACGGCTGTTCTCCTTCTTGCTAATGTTTCCAAGTTGCTTGGAAACAAATTAATATTCGTTTTGTGGCTATATATACGCGTTTCCTCCCTTTGATTGCAAGACGAGTTAGTAGGTGTCTAGCTTTTAGCCATGTCCACGCCAATCTCACCAATGGCCGTGGTGATGGCAATGCTGCTGGCTTCGCTGCTGGTTGCGTCGTCCACGGCGCACGGTGACCACCACTACCAGGGGCCGGCAGGGTCGCCGGCCTACGCGCCTGGCCCTCACCACCATCATCGTCATTCGCCACCGCCGACAATACCCTCGCAAGCCGAGACGCCGGCCTCTCCCGCGCCGAGCCCTCGTCATCATGATGGTCATCATGCTCCGGCGCCGAGCCCTCCTCACCACCATGGTCATCACGGTCCGGCGCCTGTTCACCCACCGAGCGCTCCCTGTCACAATGGTACCCCGGGATCAACTAATCACGGCCATCATACTTCGCTCGTGCACGGTTCATTCCAACCTGCCGGCGCATGCTCCAAGTCCGCGTCACCATGACCACAACGCTACAGCGTCGGCGCTCGTTCACGCCCACCAGCCTGCCCACGCTCCAAGTCCACATCACCATGGCCACCACTCTCCGTATACGTGCGCGCCACGCCAACCAGCCGGCCCACGTTCCAAGTCTGCACCACCATCGCCACCACGCTCCAGTGCCTGCGCCGGTTCACGCCAGCCACCCGCAGTGGCGGAATCATAAAATTTAGATTAGGGATGCACGATTTGACTCTTAGTAATATAGTATTACGCAAATAATAACTATCAGCTGTTGATAACAGTTAAGAATAGTACTATTTGATAATAATAAATTAGATTTTAATCTTGGTACGACTGTTTATGCAATATGCAAAAGTTTATATGAAAACAAAACATTTAGCGCATATTTCTACGTCCACCCTAAATAATGCACGTCTGCTGAATTTTTTCGGCTACAATCGTAAATTCATCGCTGCGAAAGCCTGATTCGGAAAAAATTATAACGATGATGCTAATACAGTAAAAAATTCCCAAAAAATAATAAAAAACAATCAAGCGGTGTTCGTCCGCTTGTTAATTTTGGCAAAAAAAATCCTTGGTGGCCGCTGAAAAATTCAAGCATAGGAGAAAAAATAAAAAATTCAAGCAAAGTGCAGTCCACTAAATAATTAGGAAATATGAAAAATAAAGCTCGCTCACGACCACCGGATCTGCGGGAAAAATAGATAAAAATTAAACAATACATGGCCATTTGGTTCAATGAGAAAAATTGAAAAAATTAAGCGAGACTCACATGCATGGTTCCGTGGATAAAAATGAAAAAAATTCGCGCTCTCCGTACGCTGAAATTAAGCTATATGGGGCTAGATCCGTAAAAAAACTCAAGAAATGTCATATTCGGAAAAAAATACGATCACGAGGTCAGGACAGTAAAAAATTCAAGTCTGATTTCCTTGCATGCGGATCCTCCCTGTTTATTTCCTTGTTTGATTCGCTCTCCTTCCAAATATGTAGTATATACAGTTTTGGTCAGAATAGTAAAAAATTCAAGTCTGATTTCTTTGCATGTATATCCTCCTTGTTTATTTTCTTATTTGATTCGCTCTCATTCCAAATATATAGTACGTACAATATGATCACAAGATTATTTATTATTAAGTATTATATTCATACTTATCTTCTCATTTAATTGATAAACGAATGTACTGTCGTCGTAGCGTTAGCACTGGCACTATACTAGTAACGTAAATGCATTGAAGCATCTCATCCCAAGAAATAATACGAAGAAGGTTAAAAGAAAAATCAAAACTCACTCAAGTAGCCATGTACTCCCTCTGTCCAAGTTATAAGGTATTGTTCTTGTTATCACGTAGATCAAGAATGTATTGAAAATGACTAATTTACTCTTAATTATTATCACTAAGCACTGTGTTGAATGTATACATTAATTTTATATTATTTTATATACATGGATAAGATTATTTAAAAAATAAATCTTATAAACTTTATCGGAGTTGAGCTCCATCACGCCGGCTAGCTGCTAGTTTGCTACTGGCGCTGGAGTGGAGTTTGAGACCAGAATCTTGGACAGGAAACAAAAGGCCCAAATATTAGATTCGATGGTAAGGCCCATAAAAATTAGTTACGAGGCCCCCACAACTTTCCACTACCTCCCTCCGTTCGTCGCTGATCCCCCACTCTCTCCAAACCCACACCGCCGCCGCCGCCTCCTCCTCCCTCGGCGCCCCCGACCGCGCCTTCTCCCTTCTCCTCCTCCGCCGCTGCCGTATTCTTTTTCTCTCTCTGGCGGCTGCGGCGCGGGCGGCGATCAGGTAACCTGTTCATCCTATTCAGCGTGTAAAGAGATTGTGGAATCGGATGGCGTGCTCGTCTCCCCCGGCGCCGACCTCTTGGCCTCGCCGATTTGCCCCCACGAGAACTGATAGCATCTATTGTCTCTGTTGTTTCGTTACATTGTTTTTAGTGTTTCCTGAGAGGTTTATATGATGGGTGGAAGTATCTCGCAGGTCCTTGGGCCATGGCGGGCTGGCGGGCTGCGGGCGCTCGTGCCGTTCTTCGCCGGCTCGGCACGGCGGCGGAGGCGGCAGCGAAGCAGGATAGTCGTGTGTTCGCGGCCAGCTATAGCAGCAGCGGCAGCGCGAATGCTCCGTTTGGCATGGGTGCGTGCCTGTTTGCCCCTGCACTTCAAGGCTTCATTTAGTTATTGCGTCGATATGCATCGATAACATCATCTCAATGCTCATTTCAAGTACACGGTAGCCAGGTTTGGTATAATTTTGGTAATTGTTTATCGAGGCTGATGAGAATGTGGGTTTTGGATTATAGGATTATTAAGCCTTTTTGTTTCTGTTTATTTTGTGTCAGTTGTTATTGTGCCATTATTCTTAAATCCATGTTTTCTTATCACTCACGCTCCGTGTTGGTACTGTGATTCTTTTAGCTTTGGTTTGTATCACTCTTTTGATGAGCTCTGATACAGTAATGTGATGTTATGCCACGATATCAAGTATTAGTCTTGGGAGAACCCACAACTTCTCTGTTCATGTCCTTTTGTTTAGAACTGTTCTTTTTTGTTGCTAATGCTCACCCTTTTTATTGCTTTCTAACGATCGTGATCCATAACCATGTAGGCCAATACAGAAATTTTTTGAGGGCACAAGCTTTTGCCTCCAGGGGGATTCCAGTGAACTTCCATCAGCTGATACACAATGCTGTATTCACTCCTCCCATGCTGCTTCAGTTTCTTATGCAGTCATGCTTCATTAGGGCTATTGGCTGACTTTTGATAGGAACTAAAATTATGTTTTTGCAATTGCCTCTGTTTGACACTGACCAATTGTGAGGATCACTTTCATAAGCAGCAACTTATGTGTCATTGGTTAAGTGGGTGCCATATTGGCACCATATGATTACATTGCTTGGCTTCATAAGGCCGTATCTTTTATTTGTGTTATGTTTGGCGTCAAATTACATTAGCTCACTGGTGTAATTATTTACATGTAGACTTGGTATTTCATTGCAGGGAATATCAACCACAAGGAACTTGCTTGCTGCAGATGATGCAATGGTTCCCATTTCTTCTCCTTTGACACCTCCACCGGGGGATGCAGAAGAAACTGACAAAAAGGGGGCAGTGGTTAAGCGACTGAAGGTCCAAGCCATCAAGAAGGATATCAAACAGGTAAACAGCAACACAGTACTAGACTACTAGCTACATTACATGCTGGGTATGTCGCCAACAATGAAACTTCCAGTATGCAGAATATATCATGCATTAGCTGCATTAAGCTGTTGTATGTATTCTCTGAAACTGTTAAATATGTGTTCATGATATTTTAAATGGTCATGCAGAATAGGCAGCACACTGTTATTAAAGCTGAAAATAGAAAGCTTTCATTGTCTATTTGGTTGAAGCAGCACTTGTTGCTTAACCTCAGTTCAACATGCGTTTGTACATTGTAGTTTTTTATTCATGACTAAATTTATATTTGGTTGGGACAGCTGGAAGTCTGTAACATTTGATAAGCTGTTTCTTCGGTTATATGTCACTTGACTGGAATGTTTAGCATATACATGTAGTTAGATTAAGGCTGCACAGTCCAGCCTGTAACATTTGATAAGCTGTTTCTTCGGTTATATGTCACTTGACTGGAATGTTTAGCATATACATGTAGTTAGATTAAGGCTGCACAGACTTCATTAACTGGTGTACTACTCATTATCTTTTACCAGTACTGTCAAGAGACTCCTCTCTCCAATTCTTTCTAATCTTTCTGGCCGTTTTAGAGCCCCAAGAAGGTGAATTTGGTAGCCAAGCTGGTTCGAGGAATGCGTGTGGAAGATGCTCTACTGCAGCTGCAAGTGACAGTTAAAAGGGCTGCGAAAACTGTTTACCAGGTTCTGTAACTAGCAAAATCGTGCCCTTTCAATTGCTTCCTGTGACAGATAGGGCAGCGACCATTGATATTTTTCATGAGCATTTCTTCCTACCAATCACTGCAGGTGATCCATTCTGCTCGTGCCAATGCAGCTCACAACCATGGATTGGATCCTGATAAACTTATTGTGGGTAAGATTTAAAGGAAGCACCCATTTCCCTCCATATTTGTAATAAATTAAATGTCATCCCTTTCTTACCCTTTTCTTTTCGACACCACAGAGGAGGCCTTTGTGGGGAAAGGACTTTTCCTGAAGAGGTTGTCTTACCATGCCAAAGGAAGGTGTGGTGTCATGGTGAGACCTAGGTGCAGACTGACAGTGGTGGTTAGAGAGGCTACCGCTGAGGAAGAGGCAAAGATTGCGAAACTCAGAGTTAGCAACTATAAGAAGCTAACCAGAAAGGAGAGTCAGCTCATGCCACACCGGCTTATCGAAGTTAGCCCAAGGTGGGCTCGCAAAAGGAAAGAGGAGGCTGGTGCTACGGCGTAGTACAAGTTTCTGTGTGATGTATCTTTCTTTCTTCACTGGTCTGAAGCCTGAGAGTAGTTGCATCTGCAGGCTTCTAGTTCGTCAGCTGAAATATACTGAAGAACAGTTGTGGCTCGAGGCCTCATTTGCCGGGCCAGTCATTGATCTGTTTGTTTGATCTGTAGGAAAATCTTTCAAGACATTGCCCTGTCAACTGAAGCATAGGTCAGCCAACAATTCTACCTACGACGAATAATTTACCTCAATCTATGTTTCATTCGGTCTGTTTTTGATCGAGCAGGAGAAATGCTGATCCTTTTCTTGGCGCTGCCATTTTTTTCATCGGGGAGGTTGATCATGTCTATAGGCTGTATAGCCTTAGGATTCCTTACTTCTTGAGGCTGTCCTCGTTATTGTCATTCTGTGTCCTACGTAAGCGGGCAGGGTTAACAAAACCGCTCGAAAACCGTTTTCGACTTTACCGCTGCAGCTCGAGATCTAAAACTACTTGGTAAACTGGTTTAATTAAAAAAAATTTGAAAAAATTTATGTGTCGAAAACCGCTCGAAAAACCGTTTTTAAGGAACATTCAATTGGTCGTTTGGTTTCCGGTAAAAACCGCGGTTTCAGTTGAAAATAGAACGGTTTTCAAATTTTTCGAATTTTTTGATTTCGTAAGCCTTCGGTGTTTGCGGTTTTTAAATTTCTAATTTCGAGCGGTTTTTACGGTAACTGTTTTTAAAACTATGTATGCTGGTGTGTTCTTTATTACTGATTTTGATTAAAGGAGGAAAAAAAAGGCAGCAGTAACCAGTCTGAAACTGCTGTTCAGTGGTAACTAGCAACACTGAATTTTTCTGGTGAAGATCTAGGTTCCAGTTAAAACTGTTGCTAGATTCAAGTGTGCAACTTATCACGATTATCTTAGATAACTGAGTTGTAATGGAATTCTGTCTATGCAAAGATAAACACCGCTTTTACTCTACTTGCCAGTAAAACATGGGAATGGAGGCCCAGCAGAATTGGGCAGGAAAAGTAGTCCAGGTCTCCAATACGGGCCCACCTCCCATCCCCAACGACAAACCCGCAAAGAAGCCTCACGGCCCTCACCCCACTCGTAGCCGGGTCGGGTCCTAAACCCTAACTGGAACCTGATATCGATCCCACATTCCCACCCAGCTCCGCCGCAGCCATGGCCGCCTTCTTCTCCGCCTCCGGCCGCTGCCTCCTCTCCACCGCCGCCGCGGCTGGAGCCACCGAGCTCCCCGTCCCGCTCGCGCGCCTCCGCAGCCTCGCCCGAGCGGGCCGCCTGGACGACATCGACGCCGCCCTCGCGCCGCTCCTCCTGTCCCACCCCGTCGCCACGCTCTCCGCCCTCTCCTCGGTCGGCCTCCCCGAACGCGCCTCCGCGCTCCTCTCCACCATCCGGTCGCCCACCGCGGCGCACCTCAACGCCCTCCTGGGCCCGCTCCTCCGCCGCTGCCGCCTCGCCCGCCTCGTGCCGTCCCTCCTCGCCGCGCACCCCTCCACCCCGCGCGACGCCGTCACGGACTCCATCCTCGCCAAGTCCCTCTGCCTCACCTCCGGCGCTGACTCCGCGCTGCACCTCCTCCGGGGGCAGTCGCCGCCATCCCTCCATCTCTACACCTCCCTCATTGACTCCTTCTACAAGCAGCGCCAGCCCCACCGCGCCGAGGAGCTGTGGCGCGCCATGGTCGACGACCACGGCATCGCCCCCGACGCCACCGCGTACAACGTCAGGATCACCTACAAGTCCACCAACGGCACGGTGGAGGAGGTCAAGGAGCTGATCCGGGCCATGCGCGAGGACGCGGGGCTCCGGCCGGACGTCGTCTCCTACAACGCGCTGATGCGGGCCATGGCGCGGCACGGGAGGGTGAACGAGGCCGTGGAGGTGTACAAGAGCCTGCAGGAGGAGGGGGAGGGGAGCACGGCGGCGAAGTCGGCGCCGGACTGCGCGACGTACACGTGCGTAGTGGGGGCACTGTGCGGGGCGGGGAGGTGGTCGGAGGCGGAGGACGTATTCTACGAGGGGGTGAAGCGCCGGAAGGTGGCGGACCTCGGCACGGTGCGCGCGCTGGTGCGCGGGCTCAAGGAGGCCGGCAAGGGGCGGGCGGCGAGGCGGGTGGTCGTCGGGCTGCGCAAGAAGTTCCCCGACCAGTTCGACGGGCCGTGGAGGGAGCTCGAGGAGGCGGCCGGGCTGCCGTGCGCCGGCAAGGAGGACGACGACGAGCAGCCGGCGGCGACGACCGCTTGAGCTGTTGCAGCAATTTTTGGTTTGATGATTAAGTGGCCGTATCGCTGGATCAATAAAGCAAATTCCCAGGTTACAAGGATCGCTCAAGTTTTGGCAATTTAGCAAATCAGCTTCACACGGAACTTCTCCGATGCGCGATGGTATCTCCCTGTAATAATGAATCGCTTAATTTTGTTTTCCCTCTAATCATATCGTTTAATCGATACGTGTTAGTAGTAGTTTGTTTTGGACGATGGTGTGCAACTCTATATCGGGGCAATTGGTGGCAGTGATATGGTAATTATATCTATGTTTATGAATTATTGAATAAATGTTATTATATTTTTGAACAAATTATCATTTATAAAGGTTAGGAAATATATAACTTGTGGGTGACTCTTTTTATTTATTATATGATATCATTCTAGATGATCATTTGTCGAATGTCACTAGTTAGACACCAGTGACCTATAAACAAGCACATGTATCGATTGGTGATCAAATTTCACCGGTCGTACATATGAGAGTATCGAATCAATAGTGTGAATATATGCTAGAGAACCTAACCTAATTTGAGATACTGTTGAGATTGTTATGTTACGCTACCCCGTAACCGGTAGTTATAAATGTAGCTTTCGAGTATACTATAAAATATGTTGAGGAATGTGCCTGATCGGATAAGGGTTATGCCCCACCTAATATAATATAAGATATCTTTGGGCTCTCGATATGGTTGGATAAAGGAAGTGTATGATCATACCATGAATGATCGAATAGTCGACTACACGAAGTTATCCATTGTTATATCGAGAAAGGATTAAATAGTCCATGGATGACAAGTATTTCACCGGAGTTCAATCAGGCATCACGAGGCAAAAGGAGAATATGCAAACATATTGTCCTATTGGATACAGACTAGTTGTACGGGGATACAGATTGGTCGTGAGCTGGTCATACATATCACAAAATGGTGGCAAAATGGTAATAAGGAATTACAGACTGGTCGTAACCAGATATGGACTAGTCGTAAGGAGTTACGAACTGGTCGTGAGTGTCTAGGACCTAGTTGCAGATCATATTGCATATGGTTCATCTGATTTGATCTTTTGTGTATTTTTGGTGGCCGACATGTTCTTCTAGGGATCGCTATTGACCAATGACCTGAAATGCGTTTCTGTGTACATAAAGCCATAGGGCTCACACACTTAACAGGTTGGAACATTAAGAGTATGGTTGATAAAGTCCGAGTGGGATACGATCTCTACTCGTATTGGGTATGGATCTGGTAGGAGACTATGTAAAGGGGTGCGTGGGGCTGAAGGGGTGCACGATATACAACTACTGAAACCCTAGCCACCACCTCCCGAAGGCCTTTGCTGTGCATGCTGGGGCTAGCACACCGGCATACGTCATTCCTCCCCTAGACGTGTGGACTTCTGTAGAGGTGCTACTATGTTGCAGTGCTGATTGGGACAATCGCGAGGAGACGATCGAGACAACAACGAGGAGGAGATGATCGGCGTCTGAGGATCAGTTTCAAAGGACATGAGAATGATAGACTACTTTAACTACACGACGTGCGATATGTTGAAGTGAGTTGCTTCAACTCTATTTCTGATGCATTGCGTATTTAGTGGTAATGATTCATGATCTCTTACTCATATGTTTTTTTGGTTTACGTGGTAGAAATTTTAATTTGCGCTAGTGTAACCTACCCGTATACTAACATTTGGCTATTACTAATTGGTTGAACTATATCTTTTGCTTCTCTTTCGATCCACTGCTAATGGACACATGGTTCCAAATCTCGGAAAAATTTCGGATTTCAATCGGGCTAAATCTCGACAGAATAAAACAATTTGAAAATTCAGGTTGCTACAGTGATTTCGGTAAATCTCGGTGAGATTTCAGTGATTTGGAGCAGTTTTGATGTTTCTTGGACCGGATGTCGCACCAATTTTTTTGTAGAGAATTGTAATGCCTTTTATAAGGAATACATGTGAAAATTTTGCAAAAAAAAAAACACATATACAAATTATGTAAACCTAACCATAAACCTTAACTTAGATTTTTGCCTTAAATGATGTATTTCAGACTTAAATTGTACTTTGGCCTAAATTCTAAACCCTAACTTAGATTTCGGTCTAAATCCTAAACCATAACTTGGGAACTTCATGTGCAAATACTTATTATTTTGCATTCAAACAAATAGAAAAATGTAGATAAATATTTGTATGATTTTTTAAATATTTTTCTTAAATTTTTCTAGTTTCGAGAGACAATTTCACACGGGGTTGAAAACCACCGAAATTTTGGCCAATTTCGCCGAAATTTGGGTTCAGGGTTCTTTAGAAATTCGGATTTGAAATTTGTTTTTTGAATTTCGTCTGGATTTCGATCACCCTAAGATGTAATTCGAAAATGAAATTTGAAACCTTAGATGGACATGGACATCTTTACTGCTGACAACAGCTGACATTGTTCCTGTCCCTCCTATGTGTACTTGTGTCCGCATCTTATTTAATCTGGCAATCGCCTGTAGAAGCCAGATGGTTAATGGTTGCCGATTAATTGATAATGATCGCTCGCTTAACCTTCATAAATCCACCATTAGACGCTTTGGCTGCATTTCGAATGCTCTTCCGCTACAGGAGTCCACTGCAGATATGATCGAAGTGGGGCTTCTCCGCAGAGATGGTCGAATTGGGGGTGAGAAGCGTGCATATGTACCATGACAAGTTGTATTTGCAAAGAGAGGAGCTCCGACACGATTTTTGATTATCGTTAGAAACCGGTCGAAAATAGGTAGAACTCGAATGAGTTCAAAGTCAAATATTTTGAAATAAATGGTCAAATTTCATCGGAAAAAAATATATAAAAAATTGACCGATTTTTATCGATTTTCGAGTGATTTTACACGATTTTCGAGCGATTTTATTCGAATTTCTGCACACTCAAGGAAATTTGAAAAAATCAAAGGAATTTTTAAAAACATCTCAGAGAAATTTCAACATTTTTTAATTCATTTAGTACTTCTGAAAAATAAAAAATAGCAATTAATGAAAAGGAATAGAGACACTTTCAGATTTTCTTATAAAAGTTTACAAGCTTTATCATACTCTGAAATTTTAATGGTATCTGTCGACGATCGGGACCATCGACCGCAGAGGAAGAGGGGGAAGGATCGTACGGAGGGCAAGGCCCAGAGCTTCGTTCGTCCGGGTGGTACCCTCGGCGGGAGCACTAAGCAGGGGAACCTGTGCAACCAAACAGGAGACGCAAGGTTTATACTGGTTCGGGCCGAACCCCTACTCCAGTTCGTGTGGTGGCGT
The DNA here is from genome assembly GCA_036346275.1 of Otatea glauca. Classification (NCBI taxonomy): domain Eukaryota; kingdom Viridiplantae; phylum Streptophyta; class Magnoliopsida; order Poales; family Poaceae; genus Otatea; species Otatea glauca. The sequence continues at coordinate 50,795,890 of CM070711.1, forward strand.
TGTATTCTCTTGATCACGGTGGTGCACAAAGTTTACAAGCGAGTGCTAATGACTTAGCGAGATGGGTTCGATGGCCTCTCCTTCTATGGGGCTCTGCCTCCTTTTATCTGAAAGGAAAAGGCGGGTTACATCGAGAATTGGGAGAGGGCGAGATGACCTATACTAGGAGCCGGTCCTTCGTTCTGACCGATCATCGTCCGTCTTGCCCATGCTGGTCGGTAGCTTTAGTTGGTCGGCGGTTAGGTATTTCCGAAGCGGCGTACGCCTCTGCGAACCTTACGAGTGTTGGCGTTGCTGCGCATGGCGTGGGAGTTGCCTCGGGAGAGGCGTGTCTTCGTCTTGTGACGTGGCCGGTGATGGGATGGGAGCATGACGGCGGTCATTAAACCTTCTAGGGAAGGAGCCACCGCCCTTGAATAGTCGCCGATTGACCCGTTAAGTGGTAGTGCGTGGTGTTGGTTGGTAGAGGCTTCGACACGCGGCCCTTGGCGGGTTTTCTTGGATCGGTCGGTGGTCGGGGACCCGTCCATTGCGGAGGTCGGGAGCCTAGCTTGGTCGGGTCGGGGACCCGTCCCGCTGCGGAGTCGGGAGCCCGGCTTGGTGGGTCGGGGACCCCGTCCCGTCTGGAGGTCGGAGGCCCGGCTTAGTCGGGACGGGGACCCGTCACTGGGAGGTCGGGAGCCCGGCTTGGTCGGGTCGGGGACCCGCCCCAGTGCGGAGGTCGGGAGCCCATTTCGCCGGTCGGGAAGAGCTCGGAGGGTCCCGGTGGCTCTCGAGACCTTTGGTCGGATCCGTGTGCGATCGCTCGGCGCCGGCGATGGGCCGAGACGCCTCTGCTGGGCTTAGAGCGATCCCAGTGCGGAGGAGCGGCCACGTGTCGAGGGGGCGCGTGCGGTGTCCGATCCCGACAACCAGCCCCCGAGGCTCAAGAAGCGGTTTGAGACTCTAGGCGCTCTTGAGTCTGAAGTCTTGTTTGAAGAGGGATTCCCCCATCGGGACACATACTTGGATTTTGTCTTTTTATTTTCCCGGATGGGCCCAGGAAGCCCAGGGGCCTCGCAGATGGGAAGTTTGAAGGAATGGGGTGCAGTAGGATGCGTGGAGGGGCCAGCGCCCGTCTGAGGTTTTGAAAGGCCCTCGACGCCGGCTTCCGCCGGCCGCTGGCTACGAGCGCGCCTTTTGAGGTGATGGTGATGTCGGTAGATGAGGCGTCTTTTAAAATCGGGGTCTCGTCCTTTAGGATCTCACTTCCGTTTCGTGCTCTTGCCTTCTTCCTCCTCGTCCCTCTGCGTTGCGCCTTCTAGCCCTTGATTGCGACCCGCTCTCTCCCTCCTCTTGACCTTGATCCTATGGCGAAGTTTGGGAGGAGCACAATCACCATGAGCGGATGAGGAGATGGAGTCTTTGGGGCTTCGGACCCGTTCTCCTAGCGGCTTCCTTAGGGAGAGTGCGCGACCTCGGAACGATGAGATCGTGAGCACGGAGCGATACATGCTTTTGGGCTGCGGACCGAAAGCGACTTCTTGGGCTGCGGTCCTTGCAGTCGAGATCGAGCTCGTGAACAGTGCGAACTCCTCCTTCTCCTTTTCTGTTTCGCACATCTTTGCGAGGGTTTTGGGCATGCTCCCTACCCCTCGCTTTTTCCGTTTTACTCCTTGTCACTTTGAGACCCGTCGTCGGGTGCCTCTATTCCATTGCAGGCGAGACTCCTTGCAACTTTCTCCAAATCTCGACCGGGACTCGCTCGGGCCGTGGCGGAGAAGTGGTTTTATTTAAGAAGGGCGAGGAGGCGGGCTTGCTTATAATGGCGTCGCGGTCGAAGGAAGCGGGAGGCCCGAGCACGAGGACTCGGTGGGCGACCGGAGGTGGCGCCTTCATCCACACATGCGCGCATGCAGGCTGAAAAGAGCGGTCGATCGTTCGACTATCTGCGGAATCGGGTGCTCCCTCTACGGAGGAGGTTGCACCCTTTCTTTGAAATCACACCGGCGATGCAGCGCCACCGGGAAAGTCACGAGGGTAAGTGTCGTCCGATCTCGGATCCTTTCGGACCTTGGTCGGGGTTTTCTTATCCCCTGACGTTTTATTCCTGATCTTGCAGCACCGAGGTCGGCGTGAGTCGCTTCGAGAATGCAGGAGATCTTTGGGAAGGCCGCCAACTCCTTCGACCTCGGCGGCAACGTTCCCAAGAACATCTTGGGGCGCAGCCGCGAGGTAAAAGCCTTTCACCTTGGTCCTTACTTCGGGCGCTTGGACTTGGATGCTTATTGTGGCGAGCTCGTGTAGGCAACTAAAGAGCTCTGGGGTACGGCCAAGCAGTTGCTACCGTTTCCTGGCCTGACCAAAGGCAAGAGGGGGGCAAGAAGCTGGCCTTCGACGCCCCAAAGCAAATCGCCGAGAAGCCCCACGTCGAGTGGGACGACCGTGTCGTGGTGAGTTTAGACCCCGAGCCGGGGTGCACAGGCTCGAGCTTAACGCGGGCCCTTTTCTTTCTTTTCTTCTTTTTGGTTCACCCACTAACCCTCGCTTTCGCCCGACAACAAGGCGGCCGGTGCGAGCCCGGGTGTATGCGGTAGAGCAATGAGTTCGACAGCGAGCTCCCGAGGGGGAAGCCCTCGCCCGCCGAGGAGCGGTCCACGCCGAGTAAGGCCTCCGTACACTTTTCGTCATCCCACCCCATCGCGGCGTTCGGCGTCCAAAGTACCGACCTTTCTGTGGTCGAGGCGAGGCGGGAGGAGGATTATGAGGGCGATTACCGCCTCGTGGCGCGACCGGAGACGCGGCAGGATCTTGCTGCGCGTCCTCAGGAGGACGGGCAGGCAAGGAGGGTTGGTTGATAGCGCCTCGACCAAGGACATCGCGATCGAAGTCGCTGCAGAGAAACCAGATGGCGAAGGCGCGCGATCGGTGGTGTCGTCGTTGCGCCCGGTGGGGTGTCCCGGCGAGTCCTCGAAAGCGAGAGCCGAATCGCCCGCCGTGGATGTAAAGAAAGCGAGGTTGCCGCTCGTCTGTTGTGTGATAAGTTCCCCTCGTTTCTTAACTTCATGGTGTTGGGGCCGACCGAGCATCTTTTGACAATTTTCCGCGTGCAGCTCATATGCCGGGGCGGTCGTGGCTCCGGTCCACCGCCCGACCCCGATGCCTCCGTCCGGGGCGCTTTCGTTTGTTGAGCCCGTGATCGAGGGCGGCGTTGTCGCCGTGCCCCGGGTGGGGCCGTCCACCTTTGGCGAGCCGAGGATCCTTCCCTTGTCGAGGCGGCGAGGGGTCGTCGAGCCACTTGCCGGCCGGAAGGTCCGGCCGCCATTGCCGTGGCGAGGCGGATCCCTTGGTCGCCGGCGTGCCAAGTTGTCATAGCGGCGGAGCCGCCGGGGGCGTCGCGGCGTCTTGCCGAGATTACGATGGTGTCGTCGACTTGTCTTTCTTTGGAAGAGCGGCTAGTGGAGGTAAGATCGATCGTGGCGCCGGCTCCTTCTTGCCTCCCTTTTCTTAGTGGTCATGGTGGGTTTTCTCTTTGCCTTCGCGAGTCTGCTGTGGTTTCGGGTACAACATCGCCGACGCGGACATGTGCTCGCCGGCTCTTATGCGGCGCCCTCGAGGCTATGTCAGAGGGACATCGCCGAGCTAAAAGCCGTCGTGTCGCGTGGTCGAGAGGAAAATCGCGCTGAGAGCCCGAGGCCCTCGAGCTCACTTGGCCGTCGGCGGCGGGGCGTGTGGCCCAGAGATATACACCATAGCGCTCTCGAAGCCATCAAGGGGGAGCGGAGGAGGCGGAGAGACCCTTGCACGGTCCGTCGAGGCGCAGGCGTCTTTGGCGAGGCCGCGCGAGCGTCGGCGGAGATCAGCATATAAGCTCGAGATCTCGGCCCGCTTCGGCGAAGCCGCCGGCGAGGGCCTCCTCCGAGCTCGAGGCCATGGTGAGCTCGAGAAGGCGGTCGCGGGGTTGAAGCGAGGCCACCGAGGCGAAACCAAGGTGGCCGAGGCCGAGGCCGAGAATGCTAGTCTTGGAGAGAAGCCGCGCAGTGGTTGAGTGGGAAAGGCGCCTTGGCCCGGCTCGAGGCGGCCGTGACCCGAATTGACAAGGCCGAATCCGAGGTCCTCGCATTGCGTGGAGGGTTCAGACCAGATATGGGAAAAACTACTTGAGACATGTCTCTGTAAACTTTAGAGTTAGCAGATGGGTCGGGGTGAGAGATTCCCCTTGTAAAGATAAAACAACTTTATGCTAAGCTTTATAGAGTTGTGTTTTTTGGAGAACTTAGCTTATTTGTCGATGCATGCATGCTTTGTGTACTTTAATGCGGGCTATTTCTTGGAAGGGTTGAACAATCTTTGGATCGTGGTGCGTGGCGAGCACGTTCTGCGGACCCTCGCAGCGAGGCCTCGCCTTTTGCCGAATTACCCAGTTTAGGTGTGGTATCGATGCGATGTTGATTCAGCAGAGGCCTCGCCGAAATCACTCGGGCCTGGGCATGACTTCGGGTTGATATGTCTCGATAACTTAGGGTGCGGGAATAAGTCGACATTGCGGCAAGCGACTTATTGCGGCCGAGATCATCCACAGTGGTAATCTTAGAATTCGCGGCCTCGGTGCAGAGATGTCCGGGCGGCGCTTCTGGGCGCCCGCGGTCGGTAACACGAGGGAATAGCCGACTTACTCAGATAAGGATCGTTTCTGCGCGACCTCGAGCCGGGAGCAGCGTTGGGCTCGGGACACTGGCATCCACGAGGCGAACCGGAGAACGTGGTCCCCACCGAGGCCTCGCTGGCGGTACATAGGTTTGGGCACAACTCGGGTAGTCGGCTGGGATGGCTCGGTGGACGATTTTTGTTCTTAGGTGCGACTCGGCGAGCTCGGGAATGCATCGAGCTCGGCAAGACCCCTCGAGGCGGTTTAGAGATTGAACACGGCCATCGGCCTCGGGGAAAGGTCGGCTTAGAGCGACAAAGTCATCCTGGTGGTGAATCCCCACTGCGACCTCGAGCAGGAAAAGTCATCGAGCTCGGGCGCCCTCGAGAACGTTCAATGGTTGGCAAGACGGGGATGGCGGCTTACCCGATAACGATCGTCTTACGCGGCCCCGATCACAGGAATGCCCGGGCGGGTTGTTCATCCCCGAGGCGAACCTAGAAACGTGACCCCAGCGCCGCAAGAAAGAACACGCATGGGCGCCCCCGGCCGTGCATGGCCTTATGGTTGCCCTTATAGCCACTTGCGCGGTCGGGCCACGAGGCGTCTTAAGAAGAATTTACTCGGTTAAAGGGATGGGCCGGGACGCCGCGTTCGGGGCCTTTAAGATGGCGCGACCGGCCAAGGGATACGCAACTTAGGGTCGTGACGAACACCAACCCTTCTTTAAGTCGAAAGAGATTAGCGGAAATCGGAAGAAAACTTCATTACGACCATGAACACAGGCGGACGAGGATGGCAACCACGAGAGCCTCGGGCAAGTCGGCGCGAATCGAACACGAGGAATGAACACGGCAACAAAGAAGGAGGCACCTTAGCTTAAAGAAGGGTGAAGGGGGGCGCTAGGCGTAGAACTTCGAAGGCGGCCTCGTTCCACGAGCTCATGAGCTCCTTGCTATCGAGGACCGCGGTAGTAAGCCCCCAGCGGCTTGTTGAGAGCGACTCTGAAGGGCCTCCCACGGCGAGGACAGCTTGTTGGTGTGGGGCGATCTTGGATCCGTCGTAGGACGGGTCCCCGGCGGAAGCCCCAGGTCGGACGGCTTGGCAGCATGTCTCGGAGATCTTGCGGAGTGGCCGCGGCCGAAGCGCGACACCTCACTTCTTCCGCCAAGGCAAGGTCAAGGGACCGCTCTGCTCGAGTCGACATGGTCGGCCGAGCTCGTCCTAGTGGAATGGAGGCGCGACCTCGGGCGGCGGGGCGACCTCGGCCCAAGGCGAGCCGGAAGGGCTTGTCCCGTTGCGGTGGTCGAGTGCGAGCAGACCAAGGGCGTGGGAGCTCATCCACCCATGCCCGCCGCGGCGGCAGAGCTCGTCGAAGACTCGCTTCTTGATCCCTTGGATGAGCTGCCCATTGGCGCTTCGGTCGCCCCGTTGCTGCAGGGTGGCCCACCGAGGCATAATGGACCTTGGTCCCCATATCCATGGCCCGAACTCTTGGAGCGGCTCGTTGGTGAAGCTGCGTCCGTTGCCGGTGATGATCCTGCAAGGGACTCCGTACCTTGTGACCACGAAGGAGCGGAAGAACCTTACATGACCTTGGCGGTGATAACGAGACCAGTTACGCCGATCCATTTGAAAAGGTGTCGATTGCCACGAGCAGAACTTCTTCCCCGCCAGAGCCTCGAGAAGGGGCCGAGAATGTCAAGGCCCCACGTCGAGCGGCGAGCGAGGAATGGTGCGCAAGGCGTGGGCGGTTGACTCACCTTTTAGGCGTGGCCCGGCGGGGTGGCAAGAACAAGCGATGCCACAGGCATCTTCGGCGCCGTTGGCGGTAAAAACCCATCGAAGGCCTTCCGACCATAGTCTGAAGAGAGTGGCGTCGCCGCGGGCGGAGTGTATGTCGTTGGCGGTATTTACCTTCTTGCGGGTGATGCATCTTGACGAGCGCCCAAAGCCCCTGTCGGTGGTGCCGCCGCCGATGAGCTGTATGAGCACCTGCGTCGTCGGGAACTGCTCCTTTCAGCAAGAGTGGCGGGGAGCTCCCCTTGGTCGAGGAACTTGATGAATGGATCCATCCACGTCGGAACGTTTTCGAGGAAGGCCACCGGGTCTTCCTGGTCGGCGACGGACGGTGTGGCCAAGGTTTCAAGGATGACATCCGGCGGGAGCTCGTCGCCGGATGATCCGAGCCTAGAAAGGAGATCGGCGGTGGAATTGTCTTTCCTTGGTATGTGCTGGATCCTCAGGTTCCGGAACCATCTCTCCATCTTGCGTACCTCGGCGAGGTATTTGGCCATCAGAGGCTCGAACACGGTAGACTTTGTTGTCTTGATTGACGACGGCAGTGAGTCTCCTTTCACGATTAGGCGGCGGATGACCAGGGACTTGCAGGCTCGGAGGCCGGCCAAGAGGGCCTCGTATTCCGCCGCGTTATTGGTAGCGGGGAAGCCGAAGTGGACCACATATCGTAAGTGGTCACCTTGAGGGGTGATGAGGAGAACGCCAGCACCTGAGCGCTCAAAGGATCTTGATCCATCGAAGAACATGGTCCATGGGTCTTGGCCGACCTCGGGCTCGGGCGAAGCCGGCCGTCGCTCGGCGGCAAAGTCTGCGGCGCTTGTGATTTGATGGCGGTGCGGGCGTGAAGCGGAGGTCGAACTCGGCGGCTCCATGGCCCATTGGCGGCGTGTCCTCGGCCCGGGGTTTACGAGGATTTCCGGCGGGAGGCCGCTCGGGATGACCACCGCATGTGCTTGGAAGTAGTGTCGGAACTTCTGCGAGGCCATGAAGAGTGCATAGAGGAGTTTGGACACGGGGATAGCGCTCCTTCGGCCCGTGGACGCCGCTAACGTAGTAGATCGGTCTTGCCGCCCTACCCGTTCGGCTACGAGGACCGCGGCCGGCGGCTGGGTCGCGCCGCGAGTAAATGTGATACCTCTCCTGTTGTGGAGTTGTCGCGAGGAGGATCACGAGAGAATGCGCCTTGAGCTCGTCGAAGACCGGCCGGGCCTCGGGGTCCACTCGAAACCCTATGAGTGCGGGATCTTAAGAAAGGCAACCCGCGCTCGTGGCCGGAAATGAAGCGGTGAGGCGGCGATGCGGCCGGTGAGGCTCTGCACTTGTTTTCTTTGAGGTCGAGCGGTCATCCGCTCGATCGCCTCGATCTTCTACAGGTTGGGCCTCGCCCGTCCCGATCATGTAGCCAAGTACTTTTCCGGGCCGTGCGAAGGCGCATTTTCGGGTTGAGCTTGATGCGAACACATTCGGGTTGGCGAAGGTCTCGGCGGTCGTTGGCGTTGTTAGCCTTAGAGGGCTCTTGACAATGATGTCGTCGGCGTACACCTCGAGGTTCGACCCGATCTGCGGTCGAAGGCTTTGGCCGTGCCATTGAGCGTGGCCCCGCATTGCGGAGCGAGCGACATGGTCGTGTAGCGAGAATGTTCCAAGCGGCGTGATGAAGGCGGTCTTGTCTTCGTCTTCGCGGCGAGCTTGATCTGGTGGTACCGGGTAAGGCGTCGAAAACTCAACATCTCGGCGTTGGCGGTGGAGTCGACGATCTGGTCTATGCGGAGGCGGGAAGTTATCTTTGGGGCATGCGCGTTCAAGCCCGTGTGGTCGACACACATTCGCCACTTCCGCCCTTCTTACATGCGATCACGGGGTTGGCGGACCATTCGGAGTAGTTGACCTCGCGAATGAAGCCGGCCTTAAGGAGCTTGTCGAGTGCTCCACGATTATTGCCGCCTTCTCGAAGAAAGCGCGGAGCTTCTGGCGCAAGGGTGCGGTAGGGCTTTGTTTGCGTTTGTGCTCGATCACCTCCGTGGGACCGGGCATGTCCGCGGTTCCCATGCGAAAATGGTTTTGTTATCTCGGAGGAAGGTGGCGAGCTCGTCTTCCTATTTGGGATCGGTGGCGAAATCTGAGCGCATTTGCCGTACCCCCTCCTCAAGTTGCACGGCCTTGGTTGGGCCGTTTGGTGGATAGCCATCTTAAACGAGCGTCCTTTGGGGTGATCTCGGGGCAGTACTGGGTAGTATGCCGGCGTCGGGGCCTTTTCTTATAACCGTGTCTTTGCCTTAAGGTCGCCGCGGACCGTTATGACGCCCGGGCCCAGGAGCTTCATACACCGTGCGTAGTGATTAGCGACCATGAACTTGACCGAGGCGGGCGCGGGGATGGCGTTGTGGGAGATCGCCGTCCACGACCTCGAAGGTGATCGGCTCGGTGCGGAAGTTTCTGAGTCGCCGAAGGTGGCGAGGAGGACCACTTGCGGGGGTGGTCGAGCTCCCGACGCGATGCGAAGAAGGGGATCGCTATGTTCTTGATTTTGATCGGGGTATTTGCATCCGGTCCAAAGCGGCTAGGAGTAAGTTGAGGAGCGCCCCGTCGACCATGACCCGACCAGCGACGGCGTTGCTTATGGTCGGGCGACAACGAGCGATTTGAAATCCGGGACATCCCGGCGTCGTCAGGGAAAAGGTGATGGGGACGGCGCCCATCCGGCGGGGTTGGTCGGCGGGCTTCGGCGGTGGCTTGATAGGCGGCACGCGGCGTCGTCCGGCTGCGCAGAGATCGGTATGCGGAGGAACCGCGAAGATCATGTCCACACGGCGATCGCCTGTTGGAATTCGGGCGAGGGCCCGCTTGGGCTGGCGGCGTTGATTCCTCTAGCCGCTCATCGCCTTTTTGTAGCGAGGCATTTCCCGATCCCCTTATAAAGGCGTCCACTTGAGCGACCATGTCCTGCGACCCGTGGTCACGGCGTGGATCTTGTGGAGCAGGCAAAACTTGTTAGCGTCGGCCGGGTTGTTCCTCGTTGCCCCAAGCTCGGACGTTCGCGTGGAGGGGTCCCCGACCTTGCCACTGGTTGAAGTCGGTGCAGCGCTCTTCGCGATCGCGGATGGTTCTGGCGGGTAGGGGCCCGGCGGTCGTCTTTGGCGCGTCCCGCCCTTCATGCTTGTCGTCGGCCAAGTGGCGACTAAGCGGGCCGGCCGCCCTCGGCCGCGGTCTTTTTCCCGCCTTTTGTCGCGTGGGCGGGTCCCTTCCTTAGCGTCGGATGGCCTCGTTCGCCGCGGCGAGGCCGAAGCTGCCGGTCATAATCATGCTTCCGGTGGACGACATCGTCGCGTCTGCGTCACCGCTTCGATCATGCGGAATAGTTTGTCGGCGGTGAGTCTTGTGGCAATCTCGAGATCCTCCGTAAGGCGTCTGTCTCGGGCGCCAAATTTGAAACCTTGATAGCGGTTTAAGTGAAACATTGAGGATTGAGTTTGCGCGGGTGAGCCGCGCGACGAAGTCCCGCAGATGTTCCCTTTTCACTGGATAACACGGTCGGATCCCTCTCCCGCTTGGTAGTTCGTAGCAACTCGGAAGTTAGAGTGGAGGCGCTCCTCGGTGGCGCCACGGCCGGAAGGTGCGGACGCTGGTTGAAGAGCAGTGCGGCGGCGCCGTCGAGCGGTGGGGAGAGTAGTTGGCCATTACGGCCTCGTCCTCCGGCGCGGGATGGCGGTGGAGTAGATGAGAGGAATTCGCGGGATTCTTGGTCCGTCGAACCGCTCTATCATCGCCGGCCCTAAGCCGGGCGGCGCGTGCCAGCGGAGATCGCCGAGTCGGCGGGAGCGGCCGTGTCTTGGAAGGTCACTACCGCGCCGCGCTAGCGTCGGTCGTCACCGGTAAACGGGGAGAACTTCGGCCGCGACGCACCGCGTCGGCCGTGATGGTCAATGGGAGCGCCGTTGCGGTGGTGTCGCAAGTGGTTCTGGGTCTTACATCGCCGAGATGGACGTCGGAGAGGACTTCGAATCTTCTGTCGGCGAGCATCTTTATTACGCCCTTGGCGGCAGGCGAGCCAGCGTCGCGCCCTCCGCCGGGAGGTGGTGAAGATGGCGTTGGGTGCGAGCCGGGGCGGGATCCCGCCGGTGGCGGCCGGTGATCACGTGGCGAGGCGGCCGCGTCCACGGGTGAGACTCGAGCCAGGAGCTTGCTGCCGCCGAGGTGTGGCGCCGTCGGTCGCCTTGTCGAGCTCTTCGGCCGAGGGCCGTCGGAAGAGGCCGAGCCGGCCGGCGGGTCGGCCATGACCGGCGATGGTTCGCAGCGCTCTTGGGCATGTTCGTGCGGACGGGAGGGCGAACCGGCGGGGTGAGGCGGTCGTACCACGCCCTCTCGCCGAATGGCGGTGATGGCTTAGTCGATGGCGACACAGGCGGCCGATCGCCTCCGAGGGTCTCGAGCCACCGTCGTCGCCCGAGGTTGCCTCACGCCGTCGGCCGCGAAGGCATGGCGTTCGCGGGCGGCGAGATGGCGAGCATGGATGTGGAGCCTTGGCACTCGGGCGCGTCAGAGCCCAAGCTCGCCGTTCGCGACATCTTTGGTAGTGGAGTTTGGAGGTGTTGAGTAGCCAAGATGGCGAATTTTGGACGAAAGAAGCCGAGCCCCACGGTGGGCGCCGGTGTCGGCGATCGGGACCGTCGACCGCAGAGGAAGAGGGAAGGATCGTCACGGAGGCAAGGCCCGAGCCGTTCGTCTGGGTGGCAACCTCGGCGGGAGCACTAAGCAGGGGAACCCGTGCAACCAAGCAGAGAGCGCAAGGTTTATCTTGGTTCGGGCGAACCCTACTCCGATTCGTGTGGTGGCGTTGTATTCTCTTGATGCGGTGGATCGCACAAAGTTTACAAGCGAGAGTGCTAATGACTTAGCGAGATGGGTTCGATGGCCCTCTCCCTTCTATGGGGGCTCCTACCTCCTTTTATACGAAAGGAAGGGGCCGATTACATCGAGAATTGGGAGAGGACGAGATGACCTATACTAGGAGCCGGTCCTTCGTTCTGTTGACCGATCATCGCCCGTCTTGCCCATGCTTTGGTCGGTAGCTTTAGTTGGTCGAGGCGGTTAGGTATTTCCACAGGAAGCGGCGTACACGCCCTCTGCGAATGGGTACACGCCTCTGCGAACCTTACAGTGTTGGCGTTCTTTGCGCATGGCGTGGGAGTTGCCTCGGGAGAGAAGCGTGTCTTAAATCATACATGGCCGGCTGATGGGACTGAGAGCATGACTTCGGTAGTCATTAAACCTTTTAGGGAATGAGCCACCTGCCCTTGAATAGTCGCCCGATTGACCCGTTAGGTAGGTGTACGCGGTGTTGGTTGGTAGAGGCCCGACACGCGACCCTTGGTAGGGGTTTTCTTGGATCGGTCGGGGTTGGGGACCCCGTCCGCTGGAGGTCGGGGCCCGGCTTGGTGGTCGGGGACCCGTCCGTGCGAGTCGGGAGCCGGCTCGCCGGTCGGGAAGAGCTCGGAGGGTCCCGGTGGCCTCTCGAGACCTTTGGTCGGATCCGTGTGTAACGATCTGCTTTCGGCGCCGGTAGTAGGCCGAGACGCCTCTGCACAGGCTTAGGGCAGTCCCAGTGCGGAGGGAGAACGGCCACGCGTCAGGGGGACGCGCGCCAGGCTGTCCGATCCCCGACAGTATCATAAAGAGTTCCCAAGGATCATGTAGTATAATTTTTAGAAATATTAGACTTTATTTAGTGCCCCTAGAAAATCAAAAACTGAAGAGCATATACAAAGATAGTAGCACTGTTAGAATTTTAAAAAAAATACACAGGTCTGATCATTATTTGGAAATTTTACATAATCATTAGAATTTCCTCTGGACCTCGTACAATTTTTTTTTATAAATATTAGACTTTATTTAGTGCATCTAGAAAATAAAAAACAGAACACTATATAAAAAGACAGATGCACTATTAGAATTTTTAAAAAATACAAACATCTGATAATCATCTAAAAATTTTACAACAACATTAGCATTGTCTCAGGACCTCACACAGAAATTTTCAAAAAAATTTAACATATTTTGATATATTTTTTAATTTATTTAAATTTTTAAAATTAAACTTGAATTCCACTCGTTTACCTAGCAGTTTCATATATCAATCGATGTGATTTCGAACCCTGTCTCCCGGGATCGGTTGATTAGTACCACAGGTAATGGATTAGCTCGGCCAGGTTCAAATCCCTTCTCATTAAATAAATACATTGTATGTGAGAGGCGGAGGGGAGATAAGGAATAAGTCTCATACCGCCACACCAGCGTGTTTTTTATTTACAAAGTGAGAATTTCACATCAATTTCACGGAAAAACAGTGCAATTTCTCCCTAAACGCTGTAAGATTTCTTTACTCCGGTCCGGTTCCGTTTATCCCTAGGGCAAACCCCATAAATATGTACTCTAAAACCCTCTTTTTACTGGATGGATCTGCTCTGCTCCCCCGTTCAATCGGAGACATCAACCATTGATCCGACGGCAATGCACATGCGTTCAGTCTCTTACCAATTGAAGCGGAGGGGAGCCATTTCCGCACTATCCAAAGGCCAACCTAGCCTTCTCCCGGCCCAATATCCCCCCAAGCCCGCGAAAGATGCTTCCCCGCTTGCCGCTCCGCCTCGCGCCGCCGCTCGCCGCCGGCGGCACCGTGCTCCAATGCGTCCTTCGCGGCCTCTGCAACACCGCGCCACCCTCCAATCCCGAGCTCGAGCCCCTCTCCCCGTCCGACCTCGACGCCATCTCCGCGCTCCTCCCGCGCCTCATCTCGGAGGGCCGCGTCCCCGCCGCCGGCCGCCTCCTCTCCGCCGCGCTCCTACTGCCCGGCTCCGCGGAGCGCCTCCCGTTCTCCCCCCTCGCCGCGCACCTCGCCTCCATGCCCACCCTTACCCCGGCCTTCGCTCTCCTCACCGCCATCCGCCACCACTCGATCCGCCCCTCGCCCCTACCCCTCGCCACCCCGCTCCTCGGCCACCTCCTCTCCATGCGCCGTGCCCGCGACGCCGCCTCCGTCCTCCGATGGCTCTGCCGCCCCGACTCCACGCACCGCCCCGACGGCGCTACCTACGCCGTCGCCGTCGCGGGGCTCTGCCGGCTTGAGGACCCCAAGAACGCGCTCGTCGCCCTCCGGGAGTTGGCCGCGGACGGGTTCCGCCCCTCGCGGAAGCTGCGGGAGGCGGTGCGTGACGCGATGCTGCAAGACGCGAGGATCGAGGAGGCGTGGGCACTTGAGGAGGCGATGCTTCGGCCGGAGTCCGGCGAGCTTGTGGAGCTGATCGACAAGCTTCTTGGAGAGTGGGAGGACTGAACTATTTAGGAGGAAGAGCAATGGCTAGTGCTTCGCTGATTTGGATCGTGCAAAGGTGAGAGCTTCTCCAGAGATTGTCCAAGAAATGATTCAAAGTTCATTGCTAATTTGGATGAATTTAGATGAAATCTGATGAATTAGCGATCTCTATTGTGAAGTGAAATGGTTCAGAGCTGCATCTGTGAAGTGGCATTGAGCGTTCATACACACGCGCATACAGACATATATAATATTCGCTACAAGATTGTTACAAACCTTCACTAATAGAATGGGTGTGCATATGATTGATAGGGAAGTAGCATCTATGAAGCAGTGGTGATGTTGGATTGTTGCAGTATTGGAGTTCAGAGGTCCATACGCTGGTGTGATTGTTATTGGAGTTCAAATTTAGAGGAGAGTAGGAGAATGTTATGTTTGAATTTGTCGCAAACCTTCACCGACAGAATCACAGAATGGGTGTGTGCGCGCGCGTGCGCATATTACAGGTTTAGCACTGATGGACGAATTGTTTGAATTTGCAAAATATACCTGAGCATACTTTTTATTACTATGAGTTATGGATAATGTAATCTTATTTATGTGCCATTCCATCAGCTATGTTAATCAAGTGCATAAGATTTTTGATTTTTTTTTCAAGAGATGCTTCTGTGTTTCTCTTTTTAAAAGTTGCACAAATATTAAAGTATAAATGAAGAGTAGATATTGATTACTTAACCCTTCGTTTGTTTCAAGATTTTTTGCAATTCATGTGTTGATTAATGGCTTCTTCAGAACAAAGAACAGACAGATTTTCCCTAAGCAGAGCATTCCTGGAGTATGACTACAGGCTTCCGGCTAAGCTGGCACAGAATTGCTGGAACATTAGTGTCTTTGTTCATTGTGGTTACATTCACAGAACTGACGGGACATTTTCTTCAGTGTATTGATCCCCGAAAAGTTAGATTTAGATGGGCTGGAATCTTGTTTTCTTTAGTTTTTTGTTCGATTGCCTGTGTTGTATCATGTTCTGCCTTCTGGAAGGTACGACTGGCTTTGATCAGAACACGTTTTACAGATTTGGTATAGTTTCGCTGTCGCAACCCTTTCAGTTATTGGTTTTCGAATTGTATGTGATATTCGGTGGTTAAGACTAGTGGCATACCGTAAATATGGCAAAAATCGTTCAGTTATTTCTTTCGTTCTACAGTAGCATTTGACCCTTGTATTGAAGTTTGAACCGTAGAGGATGTACAGGCTATTTGTATGATCGTCAGTGTATGCCATGCCAGATCGTCACTGCTGACCATTTTTTTTGCCATACAATGCCATTTGTTCTCGAAATCAAATTGTGCTTATATGCACCGTTTCTGCTGAATTTATTGTAACGGAAACTATGCACTGATTTTTTTTAGGGTACAAGGCGGACGCACATGACTCACACATACTACACTCACGCGCACACACGCTTGTCTTAAGGCTGGCAAAAGAGCCAACGAGACCGAATTAAAATTTCTTTGATTACATTAATGAGTTTAAAATTGTTAATGAGGATTGGCTCACTTGATCGAATTTGAAATAATCACTTAAATGATAAATAAAATAGCTTTACATCGAACTATGACAATTTCGATAGAAGCTCGATAATCAACCCTATGCACGTCCTTTACACATGCTAAGGAAATGACAAGAGGCTTTACGGCCTTTGAAGTGTGAGAACACGCTACTCCACTTAATGTGTACAAATTTTTAATTATTTTGATGAGAAATGGTAAGTACCAGGGCGGAGGGATGAGCACTCACACCCTCCCGCTGAGCTAGAGACGCGACCAGATAACTGAACAAGAACAAAAGGCAGAGGCAATCCAAAGCTATTCCAAGAGCAGAAATACGGTAGACTGGTTGTGGCTTCGGAAGGCTCCATTTAGAACGCAGTAATTTAACAGAAATTTCACAGAAAGTAGTACAAATAACATGAAATTCCTCTGGAATTCCTCCACATAACCTGTCAGGCAGAGGAAGATTACTTGGGACACAGAAACACCTAGTACGGAGTACCCGCTGAGAAATGATTTCTAAACTGGAACCATCCAAGCATCCAGAGGCAAGGAACAAAGAATACGATGCACACCACACACGAACCTTTGTGCACGAAGCGGCTCAGCTGATCGTGCCTGTGAGTGAACGTGTGGCTCCCATAACGCCGATCCTCCTCGACCACGGGCGGAGCCATGGTCCCAGGTCTGAGAAGAAAAGTCTATATAAGTTATATTGAAAAATCAGTAAAATTATAAACTGATTTATAAACGTGTGACCTGGTTCGAGGCTTAAGTCTAGGCTCGCTTCGCTGCTGTGCTCGACTGCTCGCCATCAATGTTCCCTCCGCTCCATCACGCCTCTCGGTGCACGGCGAACTGCCAATAGTATATGGTGACATTGGAGAACTTGTGTGGTTGCCTTGTTCGTTCCCCATGAGCTAAGTTTACGCCATCCAAGTGACCATTTGGTTGCAGCTTCCTGTTTGCTTTCTTGGAATGCCGTTGCAGATGTCGGAATGCACGGAACGCCCTGAGGACCCAGACAGGCGCAGCTCGTCTCGTTTGGGCCACAACGATAGGCTGATCTCTAATGTACTCTCTCTCTATACAAGTTTGTTTATAAGATGAATTTTCTCTTAACTCATAGATCAAGGAGATGTTAAAAATAACTAAACTACCCTTAATTATTACCTATAAGTACTATATTCAATGTATGTGTATCGAGAAAATTAATTAATCTGAATATTTATGAGGAGTATAAAGAAAACATAACACTAATTTTTGCATTTAAATATGAAATACGTCATATAAACTTAAACGTAAGGAGTAATCACTAACCTAGTTGTTGGGCTACTATATATCATCGAGTTGTGAGGATACGAACTTAATCACCCGTTTACCAAGTATCTCAAGGCACCACCAGTCTGCCAAATTTCAGAATTGACTAGAAATTTATGCGCTGCGTGCCACACCGCGGGCGCTGCTTTTCACGCGAGAAAATCGATAAAACGCGCGATTGACGCTCCACACACGAGTAAATCGAGAAAAACGCGCGAAAAGGATCTAAAAATAAGACTTTGTTTTTCGCAAAAGGGTTTAAACGTAATGCTAGAAAAGAGAAAAAAGGACATAAATGCGATGCATAATTTTTTTTAAAAAAAGAAACGATTTTTTTCCTTACAAAAAGGACCTAAACGCAATTTTGATTTTCCTAAAAGGACCCGAGCGCTACTCCTAAAAACGCTAAAAGGGCATGGACGTAATATATAATCTTTTTCGGGAAAAGGATCCAATCGTAATATTTTTTTTTTCCAAAAAGGACCTATCCGTAATTTTTTTTGAAAAGGACCCAGATGTAAAAAAAATGCTCGAGCTGAGCCGGCCCCTCCCGGCTCAAAACGCCTAGGAGGCTGCAAACTTGCGAAGTATAGTATAGGTATTATTCAGTGTTGCCGCATTAAACCCTGCTTATGTCATTCATCAGGCTGCTAACGATTGTCAAATAAATTGGATACTGGCACTAAACTGAAGTACTGAACTCTTTTAAGCATCACAGACACACTCTTTTCTTTTCTTTTATTTTCTTTTCTTTTCTCTTTTTTTTAAATGTTGTAAAAGTATAGCAGCATTTCTGGTTTGTCCTCGCCACCCCTGGGTCACGGTGACATCCTATCCAACACCTCACAGGCACCGCCGTCTCCACCATATTCCGGTGACTAATCCCCAGCAATGGTGGGAGGTTCTTCTCCTGCACCTCCACCGCCCCACCGCCGGGCGAGGACGCCGGTGTCACCCTCTTCTCGGGTTCTCCACGCTGGTATCCATCTCACACTCTCCTTGACTTGCTCCGACTAGCTTCTTTCCACTATGCGCCATGGATCAAACTTAAGCTATTGTAGATAGGGGTGGGCATTCGGTTAATTCGGTTTTTAAATATTTCGGTTTTTGGATTATGCTAACCGAACCGAAATCGAATTAACCGAACCAAATCGGTTCGGTTAATTCGGTTTTCCGATTAACCAAATTTCCTACCACTTCTCATCAAACATGAGCTCTAGAGTCTACACCACACGCATCTAGAGATCCCATCCCAATAGTGCAGAGGGAAATCACCAGTTCAACTAATCGGTAAGAACGCAAGCATGAACGGATTGAGATCGATACAAGGGAACGAGAGGGGAAGCTATACATTTGGCGAGGCGGGCGAGCTTCTGGGAGGTCTGGTGGATCCCAAACCCAATCTTGGACACGCGGTGGTTGAACTCCAAGTGAGCCGATGCGGTCGTGCGCGACCCATCGAGGGGTGTGCCGCCGCTGCTGCTGGCCGACTCTGCGGTGGAGAGGGATGGGGAGATGTGGTGGGGCGCGCTCTCGACGTTGGTGTGGATCTAGATCTCGGCCTCGACGAGTGATGGATTTGGTCTCAGTGTTTTTCGGGAGATTATTGGAGGGGGAAGCGCATGCGAGCGGGGAGACGCGGAGTTGCGGATGGATTTTTGGCCGTAGGCCTAACTGGCTCGTATTGAAGACCGTAGACGCGGATGGATTCGATGCTCGGTTTTTTCAATTCCCAAAGGGCAAAAACCGAACTGAAGACCGTACACCGAACAGTAGCGAAAAAACCGAACAACAAAAAAAAACCAAATTTCTCGGTTAATTCGATTCAGTTTTTCGGTTTCGGTTAAATAATGCCCACCCCTAATTGTAGATCACCGCATTTATGTTAATCCTAACTAATTGTCACGATTACGAATACTTTGCTTCCGAATGTCGTAATCCAAGGAAGAAGAGAGCGGATGCGCATTTAATTGAGGTTGAATTGCAACTGACGCTGCTGAGTCTAGTTCATCGTGAGTCGAGTTCAAAGCGTTGAGAAGGTGTGTTCGCCGTCTTGAATCAATTAAGTCAAGTTCGGGATGTTGAGGAAATATGTTCGCCGTTCTAAATTGAGTTTGTGAGAGATGTGTCTGGGACATTGAGGAGATGTGTTCGTCATTTGAGTCAAGTCCATCGAAGATGAGACCAAGACGTTGAGGAGATGTGTTTGTCGTCTTGAGTTAAGTAAGTTGAGTACATGATGTTGAGAAGATGTGTTTGTCATCTTGTGTCTAGTAAATGTTGGGTAAATCTAGTTGAGACCGACTGACTCAATAAGTTAGAGTTTAGAGCTAGTTGATGTTACAAAATTAAGGGGGTGAATTTTAGATTTAATTTTGGAAGAGGAGTTCGATCCAAATCAAATAAGGAAAATAATCTTTTTCTGATTCGATTTGTTGAATCATATTATGATTCTTAGAGCTGTAGGTTTAGATATAAATTCATAGATAATCCTAAGGTTTCTAAGCAAGATGATAAAAAGAAGTAAGAGAGGAAAAAAAAGAAAATGTTCTAGTTATGCAGTACCACTAAATTATCTGTGTTCGTGAGTTCTTAAGCTTGATTGTTTTGCCATTGTACGTGTACACTATTTCGGGCTAAAACCAACCGTTTTTTTTTATTTTTTAAATAATATATATTTAATGAAAAATTACAGAAATAAATGCCAGAAAAAATAACAGTTTTACCCACCCGTCGCACGTCCAAATTGCAACAAACATTTTGTCGCAATTCCGAATTGCGATAATCTCTCTGTCGCAATTTGGAATTGCGACAGAGAGCTGTCTCTACGGTTCAGCTCTCTGTCACAATTCTAAATTACGAGAGACTCTTTCGCAAGTGTCTCTATCGCAGTTTGGTTGCGCGACTGAGTTTTAAACTATTCGAAAAAATATTGACGGTTGCTAGAATTTTACAGTTCAAACTAGGGTTCAATAAATCCAGAAAAATTCATATTTGTAGGTGATAATTCATGTAGTATTTGACGAAATTATTTGTCAGTTAAATTTTTGACAAAAAAAAATCAAAATCGTTGTTCGTCCTTCTCTTTCGATGTGCGATAAATTTCCAAATTTGACGACAAATCATATTAAAATATTAAAAATATTGAATAAAACCTAACATTGATATTACAAAGTGCAGGATTAACACACAAACTAGGATAGAACATAGGTACATACCTTAGGAAATTCATAAAATTGGGATACAACATAGGTACATACATGCCTTAGAGAATTCATAAAGCTGGGATACAACATATTCCATAGGTACATGCCTCTGGTGAAGGACTAAGTCACAAAACCATACGTTCTATGGCCATGGTTGTCGGAATAGGGCATGGTCAAATGGATGAATTTATCTATTGGTTGCTGACGGGGTACTACGTTTGGATACCTGATAGGGCTTAATGTAATATCATCATCAAGATTCGAAGGACTCCGAGGACGCAAGGTTCGTGGCCTAGGTGGCATAAAATCATCATCATCGTCGTCATTTATACGGTTAGGAGGTAGTGAGGTACCCCTCCTTCAGTGCTGGTTGAACATCCTCTTACATTGTTGCTTGAATGGCCTGTTGTAGTAGTGCTTGAACATCGAGGTCTAGGTGGCATGAAATCATCATCGTCGTCGTCATTTGCGTAGTTAGGAGCAAGCCCCCTTTCGGTGGTGGTTGAACGTCCTCTTCTGTGTCTTCTGCGTGAACCAGGCATCACACCACTACGTACTCGGGGTACGAAATGGTGATGTGATAGGCGTGAAAGTCGGCTGCAAAAAAGGAATATTCTAAAGTTAGACAAAAAATTTCAAAATTATTGCACAATTCAAGGTAAAGGTCATTTTACTTACCCGTCGGCGACACCACAACGTCCCCATAGTAGGGCAGTCGACGTCATCTCCGGGGGCGCTGTAGAAGCCTGCTCCGTAGGGTCCCAAATCCATCTGCGGCCGACTGATCTGGAACCTCTTGAAAGACCAAAGCTGAAGTAGTAGAGGACACCCGCGAGAATGGACTAGTCCCCCACGCGACGACAACCGTCGCAAAGACCTCGGTACGTGGCTACCAGTACAACTAGTCCCCACGCTAGCTGCAGGATCTCCTCAATGTCGGCGTCTACGATCGACCTCGCGTACTGGATCATATGCTTATCGACGGTGTCCCCGTGGGAGGAGATGAACAAAACCTAGCCAAAGAGCCACAACAGGTACGCCTTGAAGTGGCGACTAACAACATACTCCCCTGCTCCATCTGCCATCCTCTCGGGCTGCATAAAGTAATGATCAGTTTCACAACTTTAAGAGATAAGGAAATAAAATTTAGACAAAGTTAATATCACTTACGTAGAAGCATATCGACCACTTCGTTGGGTGTGTGAAGTGAAAGGTGTGTAGCCACGCTCAGCGGGTAGGCCCAGAAGGTAGCCCACGTCCTCCAGTGTTAGCGCTATCTCACCGCACGGGAGATGAAATGTGTGCGTCTCCGGTCGCCAGTGATCTACCAAAGCGCTAAGCAAGCTCTTGTCGTACGAGAACCTCCTAGAGGCGCCACACCTATCCTGCGCATCGGCGATAGTCGCCTCCACCATCCGTGCTATAGGCAGTAACCCTGCCGCTCTCAACCTATAGGAAAACATTGTAACAACTATTGGTTCACACGTACAAGATATAGTAAGGGAAGTATGGGAAAAGTGCACAAACCTGGGAATCCATTGTGGGTTGACCCACCATGCTCTCATCGGGGTTCGCAAGTGAAGGGCACTAAGCTCGAATGGTGGCTCCCTGTCTGGAGGTGGCAAGGTGGCCAAACGACTCCGATGAGTCGCGTAGATCACTGGGTCTAGCAACTTGTACTCCCCGACGTTCGCCATACCTGGAATTAAATAAAAAAACGTTAGTACGAAATCAAATGCACAATAAAACTGAATGTAGTGATTAGAAATAGAATTTGAATACAATAAAGGGATTAGACATTAAAACCCACAAACGCTAACATCTTTGAAATCCATACATGCATCACACATACAAATTCAAACCAAATAGAATGCAATAATAACACATCCAACATCCACACATACATTACACATCCTATGTCCATACATGCATTACATATAGGAATTTGACATATCACATTGACATGCGAGTAAACTACTTCAATTTCATATGCAAAGCCCATACAAGAATGTTACAGTCTCTGAACTGTTGGGCAATACTTAAAAGAGTGTCCCATCTCCTTACAAACTGAATATTTCTTCACACGATACCCGCTTTCTGCAGCATCCATGTTGTTCCTTATATGTCTTGTTTGTCGCTGCCCTACACCCTTGAGCCTGCTGACATCAGAAACCCACTGTGTATCCTCCTATCTCTGATACTCTGTGAATAAACCCACTACTCGAAAGTTGTAAATTTCTCCGCTCCAAGTTGCCATCACCGCTTCTTTATTGAAGAATTGTGACAAGAATATACCTGGATCCATATGGATTGTTGAGCAGGCAGTCATTACGTGCGAGCATGGCTTGTGTAAGAGATGAGGCTTGTTACAGCTGCAGACACATGTTTGCCGATGTAGAATGCATTCATGAACAACTTTACGCCGATTTGTCCCACGATCGGCTTTCTCTTTACACAGTACCTCGAAACGAAGCTCCCTTGTGCCCATCTTTATTGCTCTATGCATCTCCCCCTTTTTGCCTTTCTCCTCCATGTACGTACAGATCACCTCTGAGTATTTCACATCAAGATTACTCATGCGGGCTAACGCCCTAGCATGGCGATCCACAAAGTAATTCGTAATATCATTAAGAACACCCTCCACTATAGCAACAAGAGGAAGGGGTCTCAGGCCCTGCATGACCCAATTATAAACCTTAGCCAAATTTGTCATCATAACCCCATACCGGGCATCATCGGTGTCATAAAGCAATGCCCATTTCTCTCTAGGCTCATGCTCTATCCATTCGAAGAAGCATTTTGTGGATCTTCCATTCCTCCAGACAAGTGCGGAGGGTCCGTGGGTAACACTTACAACGCTACTGGGGCCTCCTTTATGCCAGGCATTGGCCTCTTCACTGCCTCCGCTATATGCCTTGATGTCAGCTCGTCCAACTTCTTCCACAGTGCATCAAACTTTCTCTGTTGGGTCTGGTCGCACAACCTCTTAAAAAGCTTCGCAAGGTCCTTGTTCTTGAACTTCTTGTAGAATTTAGCACCTATGTGCTGCTTGCACCATCTACTTCACAGATCAGGCCATGAATGTGTTTTTTTGCACCTTTCTGCAACTACACGACCGTCTTCAACAGCCTAGGATGCCAATCGTGTATAACACACACTCCAGCCCGCTGATCCACGACGCCGGCTTTCACGTTCCTTAGAAACCAGAGCCAGATTTCTGTGTTCTCACCCTCCACGAATGCGAGCGCTACTGAAAGAACCTGATTATTGCCATATACTCTTATATAGTCAATATCTAGCCTTTATACTTTCCAGTCAAGAATGTCCCATCCACACATAACAACGGACGGTAATGTCTGAACGCATTGACACATACACCAAAAGCAAAGAATGCCAGCTTGAGTACCATCTTCCCAGCGAAGCGCTGCGAGGGCTACTCAGAAATATCTATATAAGTTCCAGGATTTCTTTCCTTGATCACCTCAAGCATACCTGGTAGGTTCTGATATGAGTCTTGGTACGTACCAAATCTAGTTTCCAATGACTTCTGCTTCGCTCTCCATGCTTTCGTATAGCTTATGGTGTACTGAAACATCTGCTCTATTGCAAGTATGATGGCACGTGACTCTAAATCCAGGTTGTCCACAATCTTCTCATACATTTCATACTACCTATACTAAAGACCGGAGGATTCCCGGCACCACGTTCATTTGAGCCGGGAGGGAGCAATTCATCTAGTTGCGCCGTACTAGGTCGGTCGATGATTATCAGGAGCAATTTCTAGCTCTCTTGTGCCGCTGTGATGACATGATAGATAAGCAACAAGTGCAGATTTTTACTACTGGATTGCACAACCCTCTGCGCATTGATGTGGAACTGCAAAATCCTGCAACGCTGGAGGTGGAAATGAGCCTCGCCTGAACTTATGAGACGAGACTGGAAGTAGATGAGGAAGAAGACGTCAAATCTCCAACCAAACCTGTAGTAACCAGTAAGGCCTCACCTAGCATCGTGGTGCTATGATCAATAGTCAATCGATCAGCACAACTGCAGGACCACGAAGTGGGAACACCAGCATCTTCCCGGGAGCAAACATGGCAGGACCGGCACCCACAACAGCTAAGACACAAGCACCGTGTGGGTGTAAGTTGCTCACGGCAGCAGAAATGGCTGATCATAGACTCAAGGGTTTATGCTTTAATTGTCGTGAGAAGTTCTCCAAAGGACATGTTGGTAAATGTTACATGAAAGGTATATATCTTCTGGAGCTTGCTGATGGGGAGGACATGGAAGAATAGCCTGAGGAAGGTATTGAGATATCCCTACATGCACTTACAGGCATCTGTACAGGCAAGACAATGCAGCTGCATGTTCAGATCAATGGAGAAACTTTGAGGGTTCTTGTGGACTATGATTTCACTCATAATTTCGTGGGAGAGGAAACAGCAAGCCGCCTTGGCTTGCTGCCATCTACTAGCTGTAGCATTAGTGTGGTTGTAGGGCGACTGAGTTTCCAGCGGTGGCATGTGCAAAGCAGTATGTGTTGCTATTGGCAAAGAAGAGTTTGTACTTGATTGCTATGTGATTCCCTTGGCTTGGTATGATATAGTGTTGGGTATACAATGGCTCCGCACACTGGGTCCTATATTATGGGATTTTTAGCAATTGACTATGTCTTTCTGGTTGATGGATCACCAAGTGACATGGCAAGGCATGGGACTGGAGAAGCAGTGGTCAAGCATTCTGATGGCAGATAGCGAGGACCTGATGGAGTCGCTATTGAAGGAGTTCATTGTAATCTTTGAAGTACCAAGATCTTTACCACCTCAACGCAGCTGTGCTCACCGCATTCATATGCTCCCGGGCTCGGCTCAAGTAGCGGTTCGTCCATATTGTTACCCACAACTGTTAAAAGATGAGATCAAATGCTAGTGTGACAAGATGCTACAACAAGGACTCGTTCGCTAGAGTACATCGCCTTTCTCGTCACCAGTGATCTTAGTCCGAAAGTAGGATAATTCTTAGTGTTTTGTGTGAATTACCGCACACTAAATGCTCAAACAGTAAAAGATAAATTTTCTATTCCGGTGTTTGACGAGCTCCTAGATGAACTTAAAGGCGCTTGCTACTTCACCAAGTTAGATCTTCGCAGTGGATATCACCCAGTGCGTATGCTCCCTGAAGATATTGAGAAGACGATGTTTCATACCCATCGAGGCCATTTTGAATTTTTGTTTATGTCCTTCGGCTTGACCAATGCTCCTGCAACATTTCAGGCTCTTATGAATAATGTCCTCAAGGCTTATTTACGTCGTTTTGTGCTGATTTTCTTCAATGACATTTTGATCTACAGTTCTTCTTAGTTCGAACTTCTCCAACATGTTCGGGTGGTTCTTGAGGTGCTGCTCCATAATAGGTTGATGCTCAAGCGCTCCAAATGCCTTTTTGGCAAGGAATCAGTGGCGTATCTAGGCCACATAATTTCAGGTCAAGGGGTGGCCATGGATCCAAGAAAAATTGAAGCAATCGTTCATTGGCCAACGCCCACAACAGTATGAGCATTGCGGGGCTTCCTAGGTCTTACAGGTTACTACTGCAAGTTTATTTAGTCATATGGTGCGGTAGCCACTCCTCTTACCAAGTTACTCAAGAAGGAGGCCTTCTCATGGATGCTGGAGACTAATCATGCCTTCTTTAAACTTAAATCAGCACTTACTTCAGGTCCTATCTTACAACTTCTTGACTTCAACAATCATTTCCTGGTGGATTGTAATGCTTCTGGGACCAGATTTGAAAACCGTGCAAGAAAACCCAGTATGTGTGTGGGTTTTGGGTTAGCCCTTACATGGCTGTGTGTGTGGGTTAATCCTAGCCCTTAGATGAGTGCTCTAGGGTTGAGGGACTCATCCAAGGGTGGTAGGTGGCCCAAGAGTAGTATAAATAGGGGTGGAGGGGTAGCCTCCTTCCCTTGAAGGTGTTGAGGTTTTTGATGCTCATTTGAGCTTTGCCCACATGAATGTGAGGCTTTGTAACCTCCCTTCCAGAAATGAAAGTTTTATTCATCCACCTCTGAATTTATTTTGCGCATTTACATTATGTCTTTACTTTACATAATTTAAATTCAGCATTTACTTTCCGCAATTACATTCCCATAATTTACTTTCAAGTAATTTGGATTTGCCTCCTCCTTCTAAATGCTGCTGTTCTTGGATGTTTTGAGTGTGTTCATATGGTTTTACATCTCTTTTGCACTCTTGGATTGAGTAGAGAACATCTTTTCTTTCAAGTTCCAACTTTGTTCTGAACTTGTTCTTCGCGCAGCAGTCAGTGTTTGATTTTTGTAAAATATAGAAAAATCTTTTTGAGTGATTCTTGTTGGAGGAGGTGCGGGACTCTGATATCCGCTTGCAGAAAAATTTTGGAGTTCACTTGTTGTACCGTTTGGGCGCCATGAGGTGAAAACTGAGCCCCAAATGTTCTGCTCGAAGTTCTTGACCAGACTGTGTTCTTCGATTTTCGTGTTTTTCTGTAAGTCTTTTGAGGAGAAATTTGGTGGAGTTCTTTAAGACTCTAATTCTCACAGGAGAAAAAGTCTCAAAATTTTGTGAGCTACAGAAACCCACCAACCTCCTGTGCAAATTGAGGACAAGTTCTGGGAATTCTGCTTTTGCTTTTCTGAAAGTGACTTTTGTGATTTGAATTGATGTCCTTTCTAAAAGCAAGAGTTTGAATTGATTCCTCTTTATCTTGGATACTAGACAACCAGGATTGTGACTCAAAATCCTCACATATTTTATGGTACTTATCCATGCAAGCTTGGGGTACACATAGTTGTCTAGTTTTGGTTTTTCACAATTCCTTTTGAGCGATCTTGTCGAGGTTTTTGTTGGAGTATTTTGGGGAATTTTTATTTGCGACCATTCATCCCCCTCATTCGCCATTTCGGTCCTTCAATTGGTATCGAGCGGTTTTGCTCTTCCATAGATCTTGACCGGTCTCAAGAGCCATGGCGACGGACAAATATTCCACCAAGCCTCCAATCTTTAATGGAGTTGATTTTCCTTTTGGAAGTCCGGATAGAGTCATACATCACGCCTGGGGCTACGATATGGCGAAGGTGAAACTCCGTATGAGGTTCTGGCGATGAAAATGTCACGGCCATCAATATGGTTGACGTTGAGGCGAATGCTAAGGCAAGGAACATTCTCATCTGAGGTCTTAGCCGTGTGAGTATGATAGGATTTCTCACCTTCGCTCCGCTCACGAGATTTGGGTAACCCTCGATGCTTACCATGAGGGCTCTACTCAAATCAAGGCGTGAGGCAGACAGTTCAAGCGCGAGTACAACAAGTTTGATCAACGACCGGTGAGAGTCTCGACGAGTGTTTTGGTCGGTTTACAAAGATTTTGAGCGACCTCCGGCGGTTGGTTGCATATACCGACTCGGACAATGCTCGGCATTTCTTGACCGCGCTCGACCTTGGGTTTGGGAGATGAAGGTGACCACCATCAAGGACACCACCGACTTATCGACTCGACTCTTGACGGGCTTTATTCCGCCTCAAGACTCATGAGATCGATGTCGTCTCTCGGAAGACGAAATCTCATCGATGGCTTTGGTCACCGATCCCATTGGACCTTCTTCTTCGATCCTTCTATTGGTTTCTCTCTTTCCGCCCTTTGCGAGCTAGCGATGACCAAGCTGGAAAAATTTCGAGAAAATGAGCTTGCTCTTTCGCCGCAAGTTTTCTCATGCATACAAGAGGGTGAGAGAGAGGAAGAGAGGTGGCATGATCACCGCTTCGAGTGTGGTGGCCCCAACCACATTGGGCGAAGTGTCCCAAGTGGAGAAGGGCAAGAATGGCGTTGGCGGTTCGGGCAAGAACGACTACACCGACAAGAACCGCAACAAGAAGCCTCCGGTTCGTGAACCGGCGACGAGAAGAAGTACCGCAACTTCTCCAAGAACAAGAAGCTCTTCCACCGCGTCCTTGCCGCGCTTGCGACATCAATCTCTCCGACACGGAGACATGGAGCGGCGAGGGCGAGGATGATCCGCAAGAGAAGAAAGGCGGCGACGACTTCTCCGGCATGTGCTCATGGCCGACACCAACGACATCAGCGACTCGGACGAGGTACCCTCCTATGACCAGCTCAACGAAGCTTTCTGCAAATTAGGAAAATTTCATGCTAGAGCTAGAGCTAGGTGTACGGAGCTTGAGAAGGAAGTAGGTACCTTGACTCGGGAGTTAGCTTCACTTAGATCTTCTGCCTCCCGAGTCACTGATGATTGCTCTTTGTGTGATGCTATTCTTGTGGAGTTGGAGAACCTAAGGACCATACATGATAGTGTGCTTGTTGAACTTGATGGTCTTAGGTTGAAGAATGCTAGCACTAGTTACATTGATGCTATTCTGTTGAGGCTAGTTTTCTTCATGCTCACTCCACTCCATCATGCTCTAATTGCCCTAAATTGCTTGCAAATTGATGCCATGGCGAACACCTTAGGAAGCTTTACGCTAGAAACAATGAACTTGAATCACATGCTTCTAAGGACCCGGTCGGCTCATGTGAGGGTGTAAGCAATTAAAACTTGACAATGAAACCACAGAATGTCAAGTGTGCTAAACTTGCTAAGGACTTACTAGATAAGTCACAAAAATATTGCTTGCGATGTACTGAGATTGTGGGGGACTTGGATAAAATCCATGTCGAGCTTAGGAAGAAATTAGAAGACCAAGCCCATAGAATTAGAGATGCTCCTTGCGTTTCTTGTAAGGCCCTCAAGATTGAGGCAGCCGTCTTTGAGGGAGAAAAATGCACGTGCTGAGAGAGCTCATCTTTCTGGTTCTTCTTCCTCTCCTTCCCCTGTTCTTCTTGTGCTTCTTTCTTCCGAGATTGCCAGTATCTTATGAGCACTCTCGAGAAGTTTGTTGGAGGCAAGAAGAAGCTCAATCTTATTCTAGACCAATCCAAGATTAGTAGATTCAATCAAGGTCTAGGATTTGATCCCTTGGAGCACGCTCGGGCGCATCCTCCCACCATAGTGCGCGGCTCCAAGAGTGGTGAGATTGTGGTAGCTCCCAGAGTGAGTACCACCGTGTTTAGGTCTGCTGGGGTTGTCCATAGGACTTCTGACCAGAAGGGTGTTACTCTATTGCTTACGCCTCTAGCAAGGCGAAGTACACATGCACCTTCAGTAAGAAGGATGGTCACCTAGTAGATTTACGCTTGGTAGCGCCAAGATCACTCGGTGTGGCGTGTTGTTGCTCTTAGGGTATTGAGGTCATCCCGGACTTTGAGTGCTCCTAAGACACACACCGCTTCTAGACGAGTTAGAGAGTCGCTGTTTTGGGGCGTCCGGACTTGGTTTTCATGCTAGTTCTTGAGTTTTAGTCACGGAGCTGTTCGTAGTCGATCTTTCCGCCGTCCTCTTGATATTCCTCGTTTTCCCATCGAGGTAGATATCGTGGCGTGAGGTGTTTTCGGTAAGAGATCCGAGCAGCCTTCTTTGGGATGGTCGGCTTTTGCACCACGGCGTGCCAACCCGCTTTGACTCCTAGATTATCTACGAGTTGCTCTGATCGTGTGAGTTGGCGTCAGAGAGACACTCGAGTCGATCTTCTTCGTGGTTGGTACTACGAGGTGTCGTATGGTTCAAGATATTGGGTTCCTAAGTCTTCACTCTATCCCGATCTTGAGTCATCTTTCTCTCTTGTGTCTTGATCAGGTTCGTCGGATGGGGAAGGGTGATGTTTGGATTGTTGGCTCCGGTTGTTCTCGTCATATGACCGGAGATTCTCGTTGGTTCTCTTCCCTAGTCCGAGCCCCCGGTGATGAGTTAATCACTTTTGGGGATGCATCTTCAGGTAGAGTCATTGCTAAAGGTACTATCTGCATTAACCAAAATTTCATTCTTAAAGATGTTGCCTTAGTAAGTAAGCTGCAATACAATCTGCTCTCTGTTTCTCAACTTATCGATGACTCTTTCGAGGTAAGCTTCAAGAGTAATGCTGTAGAATCCTTGATTCATCGGGAGGGTTAGTTCTTGGGATTTCTAGATTTGGGAGAGTCTTTCGTGCTGATTTTTACGCTTTTACGGAGACTCTCTTCGATGTTTGATTGCTTCGAGTCCGTGATCTCTCCTTCGGCATAGGAGACTTGGTCACATTGGTTTTGATCATTTGACCGAGTTAGCGACCATGATCTCATTCGGGTTTGCCCAAACTCAAGATGGTCAAAGACTTAGTTTGCTCTCCTTGCCGACATAGCAAGATGGTTCTCGCTTCTCATCCTCCGATCCAGTAGTGATGGTGATGCACCGGGACAGCTTTTACATATGGACAATGTTGGTCGGCTAGAGTGCGATCAGCGAGGAGGAAGTGGTATGTTCTTGTCATCGTTGATGATTTTCTAGATACTCTTGGGTATTCTTCATGGCCTCGAAGGATGAGACTTTTCTCACTTGGGGGTTTGATCGATGGGTTGTCTATTGAGCTCCTGGTGCATTACGAGCTATCTGTGATGATAATGGCACTGAGTTCAAGAATTCCTACTTTGAGAGTTTTTGTGTGGAGTCTGGTTTAGAGCATCAGTTCTCTTCTCCCTACGCTCCTCGTGAGAATGGCGTAGTGGAAAGGAAGAACAGGACCACTGGTTGAGATGGCGGGACGATGCTAGACGCAGTACTGATACTCTAGGAAGTTTTGGGTGAGGCTATAGCTCTTGCTTGCCATGTTTCTAATCGCGTGTTTTGAGAGCACATTTGCATCGCACTTCTTATGAGTTGAGGTATGGCGAAAGCCCGGTGTGTCTCATTTTCGCGTTTTGGTTGCAAGTGTTTTATCTTGAAGTCCGTAACCTAGATAAGTTTGAGTCTCGCTCTTACGATGGTATCTTTCTAGGTTACTCGACTTCTTCTCGTAGCTATAGGGCTGGAGTGTTGATGCGCATAGGATCATAGAGAGACTGTGATGTGACCTTTGATGAGGCTAGCCCAGAGCTAGACACGATGTTTGAGCTCTTCTTATCCCTCCGAGACCATCTTTGTAGAAGATGAGGATGATGGAGATGATGGTGTTCCACCGGATCCAGTTCCCTCTATACGAGGTGCCTCCTGTTTCCATTTACGCACCTCGAGTGACCACCTTGCCTTCCGACTCTCCTTGCCGAGTGGCTCTGCTCCTACCTCTTACGTGCATGAGGTAGAGGCCACTCGCTTCGGTCCTCCCGTCATATCCGAAGCTCATCCACCGATCGGATCATTGGTGATCTGTTTGAGCGTCACTCGCTCAAAATCAGTTTGTCCGATTCTGCCTCCACTCTGCCTTCGTTGCCTCCTTTGAGCCGAAGATGTTTCTCATGCATTATCAGATGAATCGTGGATTAATGCTATGCATGAGAACTTGAGAATTTTGAGAGGAACAAGGTATGGCACTTGTCGAGCCCCATCCGGTCATAATGTCATTGGGACCAAGTGGGTGTTCAAAAACAAGCAGAGTGAGGATGGGGTTGTCATTCGCAACAAGGCTAGGCTAGTTGCACAGGCTTTTCTCGGGTTGAGGGTCTTGACTTTGAGGAGACCTTTGCCTGTAGTTAGACTAGAGGCTATTAGGATCGCTTGCATTCTCTGCATCCAGGGCTTCAAGCTCTATCAAATGGATGTCAAGAGTGCATTCCTCAATGGCTATATTGAGGAAGAGGTTTATGTCAAACAACCTCGAGATTCGAGAACCCCAAGTTTCGAGTCATGTATACAAGCTCTCCAAAGCTTTGTATGGACTCAAGCAGCCCCAGAGCATGGTATGAGAGGCTCAAGTCTTATCTTCTCACCATGACTTTAAAATGGGCATAGTAGACAAAACTCATTCATCGACACCATGAGTCTCATTTTCTTCTTGTCCGATTTATGTGGACGATATAATTTTGGTGGCTCATCTCATTCGCTTGTGTCTCAGTTTTACGAGGTGATGAGCACTGAGTTTGAGATGAGTATGATGGGCGAGTTGAGCTACTTTCTTGGCTTCCAAATCAAGCGGACTCGGGAGGGTACTTTCTTGCATCAAGGCAAATATACCCGTGACCTCTGAGGCGTTCGACATGTCGATGGGAAGCCGGTGATGACTCCTATGGCCACCACTCGCTGTCCTCGAGCCCGATGAGGATGGTGAGCCTCACGATCAAAAGGAGTTTGAAGCATGATCGGCTCCCTTTGTACCTCAACGCTTCGAGGCCGGACATACATTTTCTTTGTGTGTGCGTGCGCTCGATTTCAAGCTTCTCCTCGCGCCTCTCACCGCCAAAGCGGTCAAGCGCATCTTCAGTACCTTCGTGCTACCACCGATTATGGTATTTGGTACTCTTCGTCTTCTTGTCTATCTCTTAGAGCCTTTTTCGATGCCGACTTTTGGTGTAGGATAGATAGGAAGAGCACTACGGCACTTGCCAATTCATTGGCACTTCTCTTGTTTCTTGGTCATCTAGGAAGCGATCGGAGTTGCCTGATCCACCACCGAGGCCGAGTATGTTGTTGCGACTAGTTCTTTGTAGCAGTGCTCTGGATGAGATCGACCTTACGGGACTATGGGTTAGAGATAGAGAGTGTGCCACTTTTTCGTGACAACACTTCAGCTATTTGCATTGCTAAAACCAGTGCAACATTCCGGACCAAGCACATTGATATTAGATATCACTTCCTTAGAGACCATGTGGAGAAGGGAGATATCGCGCTTCGATTAGAGAGAGTGACCTTGATTAGCCGATATTTTCACCAAGCCTTTGGATAGCTCAGATTTGTTGCCTTGAGGAGTGAGCTTGGAGTCGTGAGCCCTACGGCCTTTCGTGAGGGGAGCTGGTTTGTATATTATGTATTATATGTTTTCTTCCAGCTTTTCTTTTCTTTGTGTTTCTTACGGGTGACTTTGGGCTTATTTTCTTGAGTTGAGTTCACTCACTTAGACTTCGGCATGCCTTGCATTGACCTCTTATCTTGTGCTTTAGGTTGCTATCATGCGTGATTAGTGTTCTCTCTTCTCTCTAGGTTGAGTTCCCTCACGTCTTATAAGTCTAGCGGTATTGGGCCTCCTGGTAGACAGGGTTTGTGTGCACTCCTTAGTTGGGATCTAGAGTCGACTTCCCTATGTCGATCCTTTGGGAAGATAAGAGCGAGTCCGAGCCGTAGTGAGTCTCTTCTATCTTTTCTATGCTCTATAGCCATCCGGTTTTGCGGTTTCTCGACTTCTTCTCCTCATTCTGTTTTTCTGGTTATTATTGAGTTCATTCGGGTTTTCTTTATACCTAATCTTGATAATAACTCAACTTTAACCAGATTTGAGCTTAAAATTGATTCATTTGTTGAGGGGGAGTTTGGGAATCTGTTCATGCATTGCATTTAGACTGCATTTTTCATTTTATGAGCTTTGTCTATTATGCAATTGATTTCTTCTTCATGCTATACACCATGCTACATCATTTGAAGAAAATCACTAGCTTAGGTATGTCCAAGTTCATTTAACTTGCTAAGCTTAAAAATGAAATAAGCCTTAAATGAAAAACTTGATGAAACTTGTTGCTTTTACTTGCTAGGTTTCTTCTCTAGAGGTTTGTGCCATAATTTGAGAAATTTAGGAGTTCTCTAGAGTCCCTATAGCAACTTGGGTGAAACTAGTTTGATCCATGCAGAGTCCTTCAATTGCTCATGAATCGTTGTGCTAAAAATGAAAATTAAACAAAATTGACTCTTCTTGTGCACATACGACTCAACACCTTGTATTCACAAGACCGCTTCCCATTGCACTTGGGATGAACTTGGAATACATCGTGTTTGACCTAGACCATCCTCTTAAGAGCTCATCTTGAGATGGTCGCATACGGCTTGAGTCAATTGGTTGTCAAAAGAAAATGCAAATAAATTAAAAACAAAGACATATGTGGGTAAAGAATGCAAATAATGTCAAACATTTGCACCCCGCTATGTCTTGTATGATGATAAATCAAAATTTGCATTAAGTGATAAATGAGCCCGAAGGACCTTGTATACTCTTCTAGATTCCCCAACGTGTTGAGTAGGTTGAACTCTAGGTTTTCCTTTTGATCCTTAGAGTGGCTATTCTTCTATTTTTGAAACTAAAGCTAAGTGTTGCACTTGTCAATTCTTGCTAAAAATGAAATATTCAAAACTAAGCTCGTATTTGCACTTGGACATGTCTTAGTTTAGTCATCTTCTGAAATTGACAAGCTTGGTGTAATATCCTTCCATTTTGATCAATTGGATAATCCTCAAAGCTCTTTCGATTGCATTTCATGCATACATAAAAAAATTGATGCCTATATTGCCAAAGGGGAGATAACGTAGAAAAGGCATCACTAAAAGATAAAAATGTGAATGCTTATTTGGTTATTATGATCTTTGTAAAACTATGCTACTACTACATTTGGATCATAATCTCATAATCACATTTGACATGTTTAGTTGGATTTTAGAGTTTTTGTTGAAAACTTGCTCTTTCTTAAATTTAACTCTAAAATCTGAATTCCTCTTCGTCAACTTGGTCATGGTTCTAATTTCTATCTTTGGACCAAGTTTGACTTTGCAACTGAAAATTGCTTTCTTCTTCATTTTCTTCAAACTCAAATTTATGCCTTTTGTATGGTTTGTCAATATACTCATCAAGGGGGAGATTGAAGGACCATGTGGAGGTCCATCCATGTTTGTGATGAGTATTTGACTTTATTTGAGCAAGGTGTGCTCAAGTTTGAGTTTGATTTGGATTGATTTTCAAAATGAAGCAATTTGAGTTGTCTCTGCCAGAGTGGCGATCTGGTCGTATGGACGCGGTAGTGATGAGTTGGATGGTTTATTGCACATCTTTGTGGGCATTGCTATGTGAGGAGTTTCCTTGTCTTTGATGGTTGCGGGATGACGGTGCTAGGTCATGGTGAGGCGAAGGATGACCGGGACTAGGCGAGGAGCGTCGGAGGTCCGAGACGGTTGGGAGATCGCGGAAGATGATCGGAGACGGAGTCCGGGCAAGTCAAAAGACAAGGAAAGGAGATGATGCTAGCTAGATGCGCGTGGATCAATGAGGACCGTCGGATTGAGGTCTAGTTGATAGGTTAGCGGGTCTAGGTAGTATGCTTTGAAAACGTGCAAGAAAACCCGGTATGTGTGTGGGTTTTGGGTTAGCCCTTACATGGCTGTGTGTGTGGGTTAATCCTAGCCCTTAGATGAGTGCTCTAGGGTTGAGGACTCATCCAAGGGTGGTAGGTGGCCCAAGAGTAGTATAAATAGGGGTGGAGGGTAGCCTCCTTCCTTGAAAGTGTTGAGGTTTTGATGCTCATTTGAGCTTTGCCGACATGAATGTGAGGCTTTGTAACCTCCCTTCCAGAAATGAAAGTTTTATTCATCCACCTCTGAATCTATTTTAGCATTTACATTATGTCTTTACTTTACGCAATTTAAATTCAGCATTTACTTTCCATAATTACATTCCGCAATTTACTTTCAAGTAATTTGGATTTGCCTCCCCTCCTTCTAAATGCTGCTGTTCTTGGATGTTTTGAGTGTGTTCATATGGTTTTACATCTCTTTTGCACTCTTGGATTAAGTAGAGAACATCTTTTCTTTCAAGTTCCAACTTTGTTCTGAACTTGTTCTTCGCGCAGCAGTCAGTGTTTGATTTTTGTAAAAATATAGAAAAATCTTTTTTGAGTGATTCTTGTTGGAGGAGGTGCGGGACTCTTATATCCGCTTGCAGAAAAATTTTGGAGTTCAATTGTTGTACCGTTTGGGCGCCATGAGGTGAAAACCGAGCCCCAAATGTTCTGCTCGAAGTTCTTGACCAGACTGTGTTCTTCGATTTTTCGTGTTTTTTCTGTAAGGCTTTTTGAGGAGAAATTTGGTGGAGTTCTTCAAGACTCTAATGCTCACAGGGAGAAAAAGTCTCAAAATTTTGTGAGCTACAGAAACCCACCAACCTCCTGTGCAAATTGAGGACAAGTTCTGGGAATTCTGCTTTTGCTTTTGTGAAAGTGACTTTTGTGATTTGAATTGATGTCCTTTCTAAAAGCAAGAGTTTGAATTGATTCCTCTTTATCTTGGACACTAGACAACCAGGATTGTGACTCAAAAATCCCCACATATTTTATGGTACTTATCCATGCAAGCTTGGGGTACACATAGTTGTCTAGTTTTTCGGGTTTTTCACAATTCCTTTTGAGCGATCTTGTCGAGGTTTTTGTTGGAGTATTTTGGGGGAATTTTTATTTGCGACCATTCACCCCCCCTCTGTTCGCCATTTCGGTCCTTCACTTATGGACAAAATTGTTGCTGGAGGCGCATGGCAGCGGACACGAAGTTATTCAAAAGACTCTCCATCGTCTACACTCTGCATTTTATTACCCACACTCTTCTAAGCTTGTGCAGGAATTTGTTCGTGGTTGTGCAGTTTATCAACGCAACAAGACAAAGCACCTTCATCCGCTGGTCTACTGCAACCTTTGGCTATTCCCAGCATTGTTTGGCAGGATATCAGTATGGATTTTGTGGAAGGACTACCGAAAATTGGTGGCAAATCAGTTATCTTGACGGTCGTCAATCGATTCTCCAAGTATGCACACTTCATTGCCTTGGGACATCCATATACAGCCAGTTCGGTAGCATGAGCTTTCTTCAATGACATCGTCCGTTTACACGGGATTCCATCACCCATTGTCAGTGACCGTGATCCAGTCTTCACCAGCAATTTTTGGGCTGACCTATTCCGTCTTTCTGGGGTGCAGCTCCATCTTAGTATTGCCTTTCATTCCCAAAGTGACGGCCAAACTGAAGTGGTCAATCACATTATTTTCATGTATCTTCGTTGTCTCCCCTGTGATCAACCAAAACAGTGGCTCCAATGCCTTCCGTGGACAGAATTTTGTTACAATTCCTCCTATCAGATGCGTTAAAGACCATTCCTTTTCAGGTTGTGTATGGTCGGGAGCCACAAATCACATTGTCATACGAGTGCAGTACAGCTCGCGCCGCTGTTGTTGATCGTCATCTTATGGATCATGATGAATTTTTGGCTGAAATCCAAGAGCGTGTTCGTCAAGTTTAGGATCAAATGAAGCAATATCATGACAAGTCTCATCGAGATGTCACTTTTGATGTGGGTGATTGGGTTTGGCTACGGCTGCATCATCGTTCCGCTTCAGTTATCAAGGAGGGTACTTCGTCCAAACTAGCACCACGTTTTTATGGTCCCTTCCAAATTTTGGACCGTATTGGGTCTGTGTCCTACCGTCTTCAGCTTCTTGCTAAGGCTCGCATTCATAATGTTTTCCATGTGGCCTTACTAAAGAAATTTGAAGGTCTTCCATCAATTTCTGAAGTTCAGCTGCCCGATTTTGTTCACGGTCGTGTGGTTCTAACTCCCAGCAAGATTGTACGTGCTTATCTCAATCGTGGTATTTGGAAACTGCTTGCACAATGGATGGGTTGTCCAGCCGCTGAAGCCAATTGGGAGCGTGTGGTTGTTTTCAAGGAGCGTGTGGTTGTTTTCAAGGAGAGGTACCCTCAGTTCCAACTCGAGGACGAGTTGTTTCGTCAGGAGGGTGGAAATGTTGTGAACGCTTTTATTGGGAAGGTCTATGCGCGCTGTCATCATAAGTCCAACAGCATCAGTGCGACAACAACATAAGAAGAGAGTTGGTTAGATTTATTCTATCTCCAGTTGGTTAGATATATTCTCTCTATTTTCAGTTATATATCTAGTTTCCTTTGTTAGGAAGGCTCCTGATCTTTAAAGGATAGCTGGCTACATTGGATAATAGTTAATAAAGAAAATTCCCCAAAATCAGTAGCTACCGAACAGAGCCTCTAGCTTGCAGGGGTTAAGCCCTAAGAGCAAAGAGGGCGATCAGCCCTTCCTATCTTTTCCCAAATTCAGTCTTACCCAGAAAACAAAGCCCTAGACCACATCACACATAAACTACAAACTATAACTCACAAATGCCAGCAAGGAAGTAGGAACTGTATCACGATTAAAGACAAGACAAACCGCTCAGGGATCTTTAACAATCTCAATGCCTCTGGAGTTCGCTGTGCCAATGATAGAATTGCACAATGCCTCAAGTCACATGCTTGCAGAAGGGGTCAGCCTGCTTCAATTTTGCGATCTCATACACGTGGTGGAGCGTTAGGGATGACACAATGTTGCGACCTGGACGACCGCTGGCTGTCTCGATTCCTGCTGCCTTCTCGAGGAACCATGAAACCAATGGCGACTTGACTACAAACTCGAAAGTGCTATCCTTGTAGGCAGTTAGCGTAACTTGCATAGGAGCATTCTGCCTTGTTTTTTTGCGTCCTTGCATTGAAATCCTTGCAGAATGCCATCAAATTTAGCCTATAAAAACCCAGCGCTGGACCAGCTGGTGGTGCAGGACGGGCAGGACAAGTCCAGTGTTCATAAAACCGAAACCGCGAAAAACCGTAAAAACCGCAAAAATTACTCGAAAAACCGCTTGAAAACCGTCAGAAACCGAAGGGTTAAGAAATAAAAAAAATTGAAAAACTGCTCATTTTTCGCGGTTTTTCGCGAAAAACTAGCCGACCAATTGAATGTTCGTAAAAACGGTTTCTGAGCGGTTTTTGGAACGGTTTTTTTGCGAAAACCATGGTTTTTAAATGGTTTTCGAGCGGTTTTCAACGCATAATTTTTTTCAAATTTTTCAAATTTTTTTAATTAGACCGGTTTACCGAATGGTTTTTAATCTCGAGCCGACGTGGTACGATCGAAAACCGCGAAAAACGAGCGGTTTTCGACGGTTTTGTTAACTCTGGACCAGCCGGAACGATCAGGCATTGTTGCCATCACAGGCTTCCGTTCTGCTGCATCTTTCAAACAATTGCTGGGAATAGCCAAAGGTTGCTTTTGTAGATCTGCAATAAACAAGAGAGCTTCCAAAAAATCAGGAGAGTTTTCAATCAATTTTGGCAGGAAATACTATAAGAGAACTCAATTAAACATTTGCTGAAAGCAACATCCTATTTAGTGCTTCGACTTCTGAATCAACAAATCACTAGATGCCCGGATAAACCTGTAATGTCTCTCAATAGCTAGCTTCAGAAAGAAGTAATTTACAGTGACATGACAACCTCTTAACCCCTTTAGTCATGGATGTAGAAATATCTGCTCTGCACAAAAGCAAGTTCAGCACTATTCCTACTGAAAGACCATGTGGAGGTCTATCCCTGATGGTGATGAGTAATTGACTGTGGTTTAGCCTGTTGTGCTTGAATTTGAGTTTGATCCGAGTGGTCAGGTCTTTGGTTGGTCGAAGACCAGTGGTCAGACCCCGAGTGGTCGGGACGAAGACCAGTGGTCAGACCCCGAGTGGTCAGGACGAAGACCAGTGGTCAGACCCCGAGTGGTCGGGACGAAGACCAGTGGTCAGACCTCGAGTGGTCGGGAAGAAGACCAGTGGTCAGACCCCGAGTGGTCAGGACGAAGACCAGTGGTCGGACCCGAGTGGTCGGGACGAAGACCGGTGGTCGGACCTCAGTGGTCGGGAAGAAGACCGGTGGTCGGACCCGAGTGGTCGGGGCGAAGACCGGTGGTCGGACCTCGAGTGGTCGGGATGGAGACCGGTGGTCGTGCGTGGTCGGGATGGAGACCGGTGGTCGGACCATGTGTGGTCGAGGTTTTCTTGGCGATGAAGTGTATATCTTTCTGTTGAGATGGATATGTGTTGTTGGACATTGCTATGTGATGTGGTTTCCTTGTCTATGATGGTTGCGGGACTTTGGAGCTAGGTCATGGTGGCGAAGGGGATCGGGACTAGGTGGGAGCCGAGGTCCGGATGATCAAGGTGTCGCCAAAGATGACTGAGGCCAGGGAGTAGCTGCAAGCCGAGAAGACAAAGGAATGGATGAGATGCTAACTTGGAGCTGCTCTGATCTAGGAGGACCGTTGGATCGCGGTCAGGAAGATAGAGTAGCGGGTCAAGTTAGTGTGAGTTGAAAAGCGTGCAAAACCCGTTGTGTTGTTGGGTTTCGGGTGAGCCCATGCATAGCTGTGTGAGTGGGTAAAATCTCAGCCCTTGATGGAGTGCTCTAGGGTTTAGAGGCTCATCCAAGGGTGGTAGGTGTTCCTAGCCTGCTACTAGGCAGGAGAGGGTGTCTCCCCAGGGGCGTGGTGGCGGTGAGGAAAGTCTACGTGAGTAGTTGAGAGTTGTTGAGAGTGCAGTGTAAGGATCAAATCCTGGCTCTTGGATGTTGGCTTAGGATTGAAGCAAGACATCCAAGGCGGAATTGATCCTAGGTCACTATAAATAGAGGGTAGGGCAGCCTTCTCTCTGTGAAGGTTACGAGGTTTTCTTGCTCATTTGAGCTTTGCCCACTTTGTTGTGAGGCTTTGTAAACCTCCCTTCCGAAATGAAATGTTCTTCACTTATATTCTTGTTTCATTTCTCTTATGTATTTACATTACGCACTTAAATTACATTATCTAAATTCGCATTTACTTACTTGCAATTTTCTTTACGTAATTTGGATTTGCCTCATCTCCTTCTACATGCTTCGAGTCTTTGTTGAAATTCATGATTGATGAACTCTTCTCTAGATTCGGTGCTTTCAATCATCTAGGCAATCCTTGCGTTCTTGTTGCAAGTTTGTAAATCTGTGTGTTCTTGAAGTGCGTAAGCGTGTGACTTGCGATTCTTTAGTTACGATTGGCTTCGGTTCTTGTTGCCAAGGATGAAAGATTCTTGGATGAATCTTCTATAGATCATATCCCAATCATCTAGGCAATCTACAACCTCTTCTATTCGATTTTGCAAGAAACCAATTTACGTGACTAGTTTTGAGATAGTGTTTCTATTTGTTTGAAGGGTTGTTTCTTCGTGTACTTACTTGCTGTGATTTGTGGAGAGTTATCCAAGGATATTCGACCATCAACTCCCACCCGCAAGTTAGGTGAAGTCTGTGTTTGTGACTCTGTTTTTGGTGTTGCATTTGTTTAAGCGAAAAGGGACGGAACCTTGGTATCAATTCCTTCGATTGATGATTGAAATAGGTTCTGACATCCTTAGGGAGGTGCACACCAATTTTCACATTTTTGGATCACCGATCAAAAGTTACATCGATTTTGTTTTTAAGATCGTGCTGATTTATCGTTCATCCGACCCGATCTTGTTCATCCGACCTCTGTAGGTCGGGCGTACTGTTCATTGGTCGGGAGCACTATTCATCCGAACACCGTTCACCCGAGTACTGTTTATCCGACCTCTGTAGGTCGGGCGTACTGTTCATCGGTCGGGAACACTATTCACCCGAGATCGTTCATCCGACCTCTGTAGGTCGGGCGTCTTGTTCATCGGTCGGAGTACTTGTTCATCCAACACTCTTCACCCGAAATCTTGTTCATCCGACCTCGTAGGTCGGGCGTCTTGTTCATCGGTCGAGAATCTTGTTCTTAGAACACTATTCACCCGAGTCTTGTTCATCCGACCTCTGCAATGGAGTATTGTTTAACCGACCTCCGCGATCGGAGTCTTGTTCATCCGGTCGAGTCTTGTTCACCCGAACATCGTTCATCCGACCACTTCCGGTCGGGAGTTACATTCACCCGACCACTTCCGGTCGGGAGTACATTTCATCCGACCACTTGGTCGGAGTACTATTCATCCGAGGCCGATTACTAACGACCGATTCGCGATCGTTCATCCGACTAGAGCTACCCGACCGGCGCTTTTTCTTTGTTCACCCTATCTTAAGCGGTGGAGCCTCTGTTTTGAAATTGCCTGATCGATGGTTCAGTTCTCTCTTTCTGGTCTTTTGGTGGATTGATTTCTAGGGGGAGAATTTATTCGAAAATTTTATTTGGCTCCTATTCACCCCCCTCTAGTCGCCTTTTCGATCTTTCACCTACACCAACAACAACCACCAGGGTTAACAAAAACCAACCGCTCGGTTTTCATGATTTTCAACCGTACCGCGTCGATTTGAGATTAAAAACCGCTCGGTAAACCGGTCTAATTAAAAAAAATCAAAAAATAAGAAAAAATTTATGCGTTGAAAACCGCTCGAAAACCGTTCAAAAACCGCGGTTTTCGCAAAAAACCGCTCGGAAACCGTTTTTTACGAACATTCAATTGGTAGGATGGTTTTTCGCGAAAAATCGCGAAAACCGAACGTTTTTCTATTTTTCCAAAAAAAATTCAATTTTTTTTTATTTTTTAACCTTTCGGTTTCAAGCGGTTTTTTTGAATGATTTTTGCGGTTTTCACAGTTTCGATTTTGTGAACCCTGACAACCACATCAAATCTTTTGTCCCAAGCATATTGGGGTATGCTAGAAAAAAACCTAATCAAAGTCAATAATACCCCCTCAATCTTCGATCTTAGGTCATAGTTCCAGTACGTGGATCGCTAACTTTCATGCATTCCTATCTAATGTCAAATCTTTAGGAATATTCAAATCTCGTAAGTCATTTTTAACTGCTTCTTTCTACGTCAGTCTCGACCGACCTCTACCTCTTTTTATGTTTTCACGACGACTTAAAATTCCACTACGCGCCGATGCCTCAGGGGGTCTCTGTTGGAGATGTAAAAACCATCTCAAACGATTTTGGATAAACTTTTCTTTAATTGGTGCTACCTTAACCCTATCACGTATATCATCATTGCGGATTCGATCTCGCCTTATATGACCACAGATCTACCGCAATATCTACATCTCTGCTACGCTTATCTTTTTGTACATGCTGACTTTTTATCATCCAACACTCCGCTCCATACTAATCACTATCCTATAGAACTAATCTTTTAACTGTTGAAAAACTTTTTATCGTCCAACACTCACTCCACTCCATATAACGAAGGTCTAATCACTATCCTATAGAACTCTTTTGAAAAACTTTTCTATCGGACTTTCCAAGGGCTCGTAGTGTCGTGACCTCGTCGACTCCGACGTACAGTGGAGCTTATTGATGGTGGCACGGCTCCGGATGGCGAGCAAAACTTGGACCTCGGCCGCTCCGTGCCCAAAGCCTGGATGGGACCTCCCATCCTCGGATCCACGTCCACCCTCGTCCCTAGAACGGTCGGTCAGAGTAGCACAACCATGCCAAGCAACAGGGTAAGAAAACAGGACAGGCAGCCCATAGCCAAGTTGGAATGAAAACTCAAAACCTTCCCTGAAAAGGCACACCTCATGTAACAAGTTTCAGACTCCGGAATTAGGGAACACTAATTGATCATCACGCAGAATAACAAGGCAGAATGGTACAAGCATGCAAGCATTTAACTTATTTGTGCAAAAGCACAAAAACTGTGTCCAAATACAGGCTGCCTAACACCGAAATTCTCTCTTCCGTCACAGCATTTTCAGCATCATCTCTGGCACTCGCTCAAAATCTATTTTAAATAAGAACAATCGAAACATTCAGCCTTTCTTCTCTTCAGATATACAGCATGGAAACTCTCTTTACTCGCTCTTGTTCTCTTGGCTTACAGAAAAGGGTCTAGAAGAACACGAACCACTATCTCACACCGTCAAAGAGATCTGCTCAGTTCCTTAGCTAGAAACCACCGAACGACGTCCCCTGCAGACAGCCCGCATCGAGCACAAGAACTTTTTCTTCCTCGAGCGACCATAATAGTTTACCAGACACGACAAAAATGGTGCAAAAACAACTGTAAACATGTAAAAGGGTGCAAATCCTTGGGTCACCTACTGATGCACTAGGCATGCACACCATTGCCATTGGCATAGTATGTTCCATTTGAAAGACCAATGGCAAACTTCTTTGCATGCCCATTTTTGTGCACTGTAGATGTGTAAGAACCATTGCTTAGAGGATGTTTAGCAGTAATAACATGGCCATTGCAACAGCCTTGTAGCACCCTATCAAGTTGCCCAGATGAGGCCGCAATTAGTCCTGCAGAAATACAAATGAGAATTAACATGTGGTTTCTGGAGCAACTGTTTACAATACAAAGCACGATATAAACATTTCTGGACAAGCAAACACATAGCAAAATTATGAGCAGGAGATTATTCAACAGCTTACCTACAAACAGTGGAGAAGGTTTGGAAGGTCTTGACTTAAACTCCGGATGGAATTGTGCGCCAACAAAATATCGATGATTGGGTATTTCAATTATCTAGAAAACAGCAAATTAATCAAGAGGCAACTTTGGAGAAAAAAAATAAACAATTGTTAAAGGAAGTCTAAGTTTTAGTCAGACCTCCATTCTCCTTCCAGTCTCATCTTTAGCAACAAATTGAAGTCCAGCATTTTCAAACTCTGGCACCATATCAGGATTCACCTGTGAAGATGGTAGGTAAAATGAGCAGGCAAGAAATAATAGAGAGATCATAAGATAGACATCAGATTTCATAGCATTTAGATGAATGAACCGGCAAATATCAATAGACGGACTTCATATCTGTGCCGATGCCTCTCATCTACATAATTCACATTGCCATACCTAAACAGTGAAAATAATTAGCACGGGCAGCCAATCTTGTAAGAAAGAAAACAAAAATTAACTCTAGACCTAGGGCTATAATGAGTTATGCAGAAGGGGCTATTTGCACTCACAATTTAGCAGACTTGCAATCAGAAACCTTGAAAAATGCTCTCCTTGATCCTAGGCGCATTGTGCCACCCATATGTGTTTTAGAACCCTAAAACAAAAATAAATAAAATATAATTCCAAGATGATCTGCATGGGACTGACA
Organism: Otatea glauca; assembly: GCA_036346275.1. Taxonomy (NCBI): domain Eukaryota; kingdom Viridiplantae; phylum Streptophyta; class Magnoliopsida; order Poales; family Poaceae; genus Otatea; species Otatea glauca. Next base: position 50,840,435 of record CM070711.1, read on the forward strand.
AAGTCGTTCTCTTTCCATTAAATTTTCAATGGTGAAACTGTGTTGTTTACCTCAAAACAATGAAAATTGCAAGTGACTTTACAAAAGAATTACCTCAGGCATAAAAATAACACATGGGGTCTTCACATTGGGGTCAAATTCGGTGCTGTTTGCGTCAGAGAGATTCATGACATGCCGAGCAAACTCTACGACAGCAATCTGCATTCCAAGACATATACCAAGATATGGAACATTATTTTCACGGGCATACTTAGCGGCCAGAATTTTCCCTTGAACACCTCTATCTCCAAAGCCACCAGGTACTAAAATGCCATCGGCACCCTGAAATTAAAGCTCTTCGATAAGCATGATAGAAAGTAAAATATGCTACAGTAATAATAGAAAATAACTTTTTTTTAGCAAACTCCTCACCTTCAATAAATTCCATGCTGCTTTGTAAGCATCAGGTGCCTAGAACATTTAGCAAAGGGCAAGTAAGAAAAGAAAACAGCTCAGATTGGTCATGCAGAGTAATAGGAGACTGGCAAACCTCAATGGAAGTGGAATCCTCAAGATCGGTAGAAGCAACCCAATCAACAACAAGCTTCCTGTGGCAATCAACAGAAGCATGCAAGAGGGCCTACAAATTTTTTGCAATACTCAAATATTAGACAGCAGTGATCAAATTTAGAAGGTAGAAACTTGTCATTACCATGGTAATCTAGCTCACCCTCAACACGGAGAGGTATGAGTCAGACAAGCCAGTGTACTTCCCAACCATAGCGATCGTCACCTGAAATGAGAGCGTTAGTCACTCGGAACTAAGAATGAAAAGGCCCAACGGGAACCAGTGGTGTTTTTTTTGGGGGTGGGGTGGGGGTGGGGGGAGGGGGCTAACAGTATCCTGAAGGGCGTCAAATAGAGTAGCCCTTGCGACCCAATCATCCAACTTTGGATCCCGAGGAAAGCTGCAAGCGTTACAAATAAATATCCATTGCCTGGCATAGAAAAACATACCGACTAGATATGGAGACAAACCTTTCAAGGTTCAGAACTTTAAGAATAGCTTCATGTGCCTTTTGGTCCTACAGGGCATGAATGAAATTCAGTATTAAACATAAATGCAGGGGACACCAAAAATGAATTTACTGCAAAGAAAATGAGTGCCATACCTGTAGCAACAAAGGAATATGCCAAATATTGGAAACATCATACAGAGTGACAATGTTAGCTGCCTGCAGAATACAATTACTCATGAGCTAACAGGAGTGATTAGCGGACAAAGCAAAAGAAACTATCCCTGAAAACAAAAGGTTTACAGTTCCATTACCGGCACATGGCAGAACTGAGAGAGTTTTTCCTTCACATTTTCTTCCAAAACCTATTTAATACGATTGCAGTTTATGAGAAATAATATAAAGAAACCCAAGAAAGTGCAGAGTCTACCAAGATACAGCATAAAGGTAAATGAATTTGTTGACTAACCTTTGTACTGCGACAAGCTAAAATATTTGGGGTGAGCCCAAGTCCCCTTAAACCACGCACACTATGTTGGGTCGGCTTGGTTTTCTACAACAGTAAATAACACAAACATAGAATAAATATTAGGTAAATGGAACTAAACAGATTTATCCAAATAACGCCATGTAAACGAAATAATAAGTTAACTGACAGTGGAATATAATAAATGAATCAACCAGAGAGTCCGGCTACCTGTTCACCAACAACATTCAGAACCGGAACAAGACTGACATGAACCAAACAGAAGTTACCAGCACCTGGCAACCAAAGTAATGCACAAAAGGAGATTGTAAATACCCACTTACTCAGGAAAGATGGGAATACAGTGTTTATGTATCAGTATAACTGTGCAAGTTCCTTACCAACACGATAAGAGAATTGACCAAAAGCTTCGATAAATGGCATAGATTCAATATCCCCTGCAGCAGGAGTTACAACAAAATCAAGCTACATGAAAATCAGATCTAAATTGTCTATTGGGACAGCTATCAACCAAAATGAATATTTAAAACAATTAAACAATTAATTATCTCAATCCCACCTACAGTGCCCCCCAGTTCTATCACACAGACATCAGCTGGCCCCTCCTTCCCATCCACTGGCATCATTGCAACACGCTCGATCCACTCTTGTATGGCATTTGTGATGTGCGGCACAACCTTAAGGTAAAATTGGTCGAATGATCAGCACTTGAAGAAACATACATCTAGAAGTTACCAGGACAAACAAAAACAAAGACAAGTCCGCATGAGGGGATCCACACCTGGACAGTCTTTCCCAAGTATTCCCCCTTCCTCTCCTTGTCAATAACAGACTGTCATCAAGAAAAGTCAGAGCAGTTTGTTATGCAGGGAACAGCAACTGTACTTACAATGTCACATATTTGACATGCTATTATTCTTGTATATCCTTGTGGTTAAATAAAAAATATGTTGCGTTCTTAATGTATTCAAGTCACATAAGACAATGAGTAGTGAGTACATCCTTTTCCCTTCCAATGCAGAATAAGATATCAACGTCAACATCAATTGAACGATTTCAAAATTGTTCCGGATGTTTGCATGCTGAAGAATGCTGTTAAATAGCTATGTATCCCCCCTATGCAATATAGTTAAAACTTATGAATTGAACTGATGAACTTAAATACATCTACTGTGCCAATTTGCAAACCCAATGCTATATAAATTAAGTTTTGCCAGGTAGAAAATAATGTGCTTACCTGGTAGATCTTTCCGGTGGTTATGTTATTGTCACGGGTCAGTTTAATATCAAGAAACCTCTCATAGTTCCCAAGATCCAAGTCAACCTACAAGATGCAGAAGACAACACTCAGTTATATGAGCAAATTTGCGCTAGCCGTTGTAAAATTTGACTTGTTCACATGTCAGTACCTCACCACCATCATCTAACACAAACACTTCGCCATGTTCGAATGGGGACATAGTCCCAGCATCAGTGTTAAGGTAAGGATCTGCACATTCAGATAATGCAAAGAGAACATGTCAACCCCCTGAAGACAAAAGCAAGCAACTAGTGCATGCGAGCAAGTATTAGCTGGCTTGCCGCCGCAATTCTACAAGGCCAGTACAATCAAGCCCAGGTGCAGCAACGGTATAAAGAGTCACAAGGCTACGACAGCAAAAACAAAGCAGGGTTTAAGTGATACTAGATAAGAGAATAACTAGGAGAAAACAAAACATGTAATACAACATTGAATTAAGTCAAAGATTCCAATGCGCTAAGGTGGCATCCAATGGTTTGTGACAAGATGATCTCTAAGTCGGCATTCGCGGCAACCAATATCTAAATCAGCGTTTGCTAGACCTCCACAGTATAAGACATCGGATAGACAGAGACAAGGATGGGAGGGAAAACCTAGTCTTTTCCAACCACCTTGTTTCCATGGGCGCAGCATAGACTAGAGGGCAAAAAAATTAGGCCAAATTTTAGAGTTGCAGCAAATTTATGTGCATCTAAATATCCAATAAAGCATATTTTGTTCAGATATCTGGGGATTCGTCCATGTAACTTCCACAAATGTTGTCTCAAAAGGAGGTAAACATATTGGCCACAGATACCTCAAGCATAAGTGGTAACCAGTGAAGTAAAGGTCAGAAGCTTCTAGAACATTGGACCAATCTTGGATGGGCCACCATTGTTCAAACTTCAAACTTGTATGGCTCGAGCAAAAGATACCCAAATCACCACCACATAAAAAAAACCCACACAATAATAATAATAATAATAAATGATCTTCTAGGAAGCAGAAACAGGGAAAAAATATCTCCTTTTTTGTTCACAGTGCAAAAGCTAGAGCTGGTGTCCCAGTTCTACTTATCCCCTAATAACGAAGCAATATCTGAAAAAAAATATCATAAAAGCCTGTCTCTCGCACGCACGCAAGACAAGATTAGCAGGCTAATCAACATCACATCCATTCCTACACCACAACCCCCTAAAACCCCGGGCCAAAACGGCGAGAGCAGTACACTGAAGGTTCGAAAGAGGGACTTTCCACCAAACCCAACCAGGAATCGCGCGGCCTCCCTGCACCTACTCCAACTCCCACCCGCGGGCGGCCTTGAGCCGTACGAATCGCTTCAAAATCAAATCTTTCGCGGGAAACCGTATTGAGGACTCAGAGCCGCCCGCAAAATCGTCCCCGAGAAACCCCCCAAGCTGCGCCTTTTTCGGGCCGCCCCGTCCGGACGGGAGATTTTTTAACGAGGGAAGAACAAAAAAATGTCGCGCGGCGGCGGGCACGTACCGATCTTGATGGACGTAATGCGGAGGCCGCAAGCCTTGAGGACGACGCCGATGCTGCTGGCAGTGACGCCCTTGCCGAGCCCGCTCACCACCCCGCCGGTGACCAGCACGTACTTCATCTCGCCGGAAGTCTCTGGCCAATCGGCCGCCGCCGCCTGGACCCTTCTGGCTCAGCCGGGCTGTAGCGCGAGTTCTTGGCCAAATCCCACAGGCGAGTCGGAGGAGGAGGAGGTTTTAGGAGGGGTGGGGGGATTTGGGAGGGAAGAAGGAAGGAAAAGGCGGCGAGGGAGGCAATGGAGAGGCAGGGGATAGAGGAGGAGGGCTTTGCGCTATTTATATTCTCTCAAATCTCTCTCTCTCTCCATTTCTTTTTTTTATATTCTTTTTTGCCCTTTATTAACTTTTCTGTTTGCGAGTTTTTTTGGGAGGTTAGTTTAACCGTAGTCGTTTTCGTGGTGAAAAAGCAGAATGATGAGCCGGCGACTTCGCCCAAAGATCTGTTTAGGAATTGTTTTACGGGGTTGTCTATTCGTCAAGTGATTGAAGGTTTGCTAAATCACATGCTCTTTCATTAGCTCCTGGAGGAAGATCTAACCGCACTCGTTAATCTCTCCCTTCCTATACGAGCACACCCCTCACCAAGGTTGTTAACATCACAATCGTAGTCTACGATCATAAATGTTGGGAGTAAGTCCAGTTTACACCCACAAACTAAAAAAAAAGTCTAAATAACTCCTTAGTCTATAAAGCGACTTATTTAACACTCTCAACTTTCCATACAGGCATAAGTAACACCTTCACCCTAGATTTGCTTGTGGTTTTGCCAAGCTTGTTGTTAAGTTACCTGGTATTACCACTAAACACGATAGACAACATCCATGTCATCCTTCTGTTTTCTCTCTTCTATGTCGCACCATGCATACTGCGATTCATGCCTGAGTAAGTAGCCACATGTGTGGTCGAGGTTAGTTGCAAATCTCCCACCTAAGTGCCAGCCTCCCCACCTTCACTGCCTTCCTGCTCCCTACTACGGCATCTACCTCCCTCCTCGTGACCTTTGGTCCGCACACCCCTGTTCCCCTACCTCGTCCTTAAGGCCGTAACATCCTGTCCGACTGCCGCATATACCTCGATGTTCCGGGCAAACCAACGATTTAATTCCTCCCTAATCTTCTCGTGTCACATGATGTTCCTAAGTGTCCTCTACAAAACCCCTCACCTATTCTAGGATTGTTGCACCGGAGGACCATGCGTCGTTATCTTCCTCTCTTCCAGCTGAAAACCACCGCTGTGGTTGCCATTCCTCACACGGTGAGCCTTCGATCAATTCCCTTGCACCAAAGTACCTCCACACCCCCATATAGCATTCCCCACCATTCATTGGAGCTCTCCCTTTATAGGACATGTTGTGTGTCGCACGTCGCCAGCCCTCCTTGGTTCATTCCCGTCCTCATTGACCTCACCAATTAGTTCCTCCCTCCTCCCTGATGCTCATGTGCCCCCTATTTCTCCCTTTGTCCCCCTTCGACGCTACCGCCCCCTTGCCTTCCACAACCCTGACCGCTACAAGGTTGCCTCCATGCAACTTGAATCTTGACTCTACCTACCTTGGCTTCCTTACCCCTCCTCGATTCCATTTTTGTGGTCTATGTCGCCCAGCCGTAGCCGTCTTACTGTTAACAAGCTTGTCGAAGAGCCCACCCATTGCTCTGTTTCTAATAGGCAGAGGAATTCTCTATTTCTCTCTTTCTGTATATACATATACTAGGTGACTTGGTAGCTAGCTTAGCAAAACCACCAACAAAACCAAGGTGAGTGTGTTATTTACGCTGGTATTGGAAGTTGAGGTGTTAAATTACCAGTTTTATAGATTGAAGGGTTATTTGGATTTTTTTAATAGTTTAGAGGTGTAATATGGACTTATTCCTAAATATTACTTCGATACCACTTAAATCTCATCCTGAGTTGTTTTTGCTAGAATCTGGGTAGAATCATATAGAATTACACATCGTCTAAGATTATGAAATATTAGGTGTTTGGTTGTGTCTATCACTTAATATTTCAAGAACTAAGTAGTTAATACTTTACTATAAGATTCTAAGGCTTTGAGTAATAAAAATCATTTTGATTATTTATTTATTTTCCTTTTTATATAAAATGGTAAGGTCGATAAAATTACTATTTTAGTCCTAGCTCCCAATGACGTAGAATCAAAACCGCGCTTCTCGTCATGAATAAGATGGACATTTATTAATAAATTAGATTCGAAATGACCAAATAAACACTCGTGTCACTTATAGAATACACAGTAAATTGGAAAAATAGTGTGATTTTGGTGAATTACGTAGGATCTTATATTCTCCAATTCAATCCTAGAATACGATCCTACCAGAGTGTCTCCGATCCGATTTGGGATCACGATTCTAACAACCTTGCCCCTCACCCTATGACAAAGTTTAAATCATATAACTTTTCTAACCTTGATGAACAGTAAATTTAAGTTTAGTGAACCTCATACAAAATACAAAGACAAAACTAATTTCTAACCTAGATAAAATAAAATAAATCTATGTAAACTCTTAGAAATACCAAAATAAATTGGGGGGCCGGTAATTGTGAGGATATATGATTAGTTGCGAGAAGATATTTTCTCTGACAATTTTAGTAGTTTTTGGGAGGAAAAATTGAGAGACTTAATTAGTAAGACATACACGAGGAATTGTGTTATCGAGTATCTTTATACTAATTCTTTTTCTTGCACGTGTTTTCTTTGTGTTTTTACGTGTAAAGTTGGTTGTGAGATATGTTTTTTCTTACAAATAGTAGTTGTTTGACGAGAGTTTTTTTTTATTTAAAAAAAAGAGTTCACGGGGCAGAGGGGATTATCTTTATTCATTTAGTTTTTTCTTTTCTTGTCCGTTGTTTTTGTTTCTATTATGGAGAGAGAATTATCCAGGTGTTACAACCTTTAGTTACTTTTGGAGAAAAAACAAAAAGGGTTGGTGGCTTATACATGATAATTTGTATGATTTGATTATCTTTATAATATTTAGTTTTATTTTTCTTGCGTATGTTTTTTTCCTGTTGTTGAGAGAAGATTCGTGCAAGAGTCTGATTAACTATATACATGAGGATGTGTATGGTTTTTATTCATATTCAGATATATACATGAGAAAATCTCATTCGAGGAGGACTGAGAGGGAATATAAGAGATGAGAAGAGGGGAGGGCACATTCGACATTTCACTGTCGTCTCTAAAAAAATATTATTTTAATTGACAAAGTGTGCAAATGTGCGTGATTTTAAAGTGTTCGTCACCTGAATACAGTGTGTTTCATCAAATACAGGGCGATCTACGTTAGCCAATTTCGCCAAATCTTTTTGGACCGACAAACGCATTGCTTCTGTTCAACCTCTTTTCCTTACTCAAACTGTGGCTCTTCGTTGGAATCCTCATCCTTCCTAGTCACGAACAGCACATGCTGACGTGCATGCAGATGCCCTCTCCTACTCAGCATCATCGCAAACAAGGTCGATCGTGTCGGTAATGTCGTAATGAGCAGCATGTTCTCAAGTTCTCAATAAGAGATTTTTTAGCTGAAATATCAAGCAACTCTCTCTATGTGTAGTAGCGATTATGTATGCATCATGCATGACGACTCGATCAATAGCTAGCTAATTGCCGGCTAGCTAGGATATTGATTATTTAACGTACATATTATAGCTCTCTGAAGCCTGTTTCGATAAAAAAATAATGAACCTGAGAAATATATGTATGTGTTGTTTGAAGCTCCTCTTAAGATAATGCGTGCTTGATAGAGTACTATTAACCAGGATAACTCATCTAGTGTGCAAGAGTATACATGTGTAGTTAATTTAGGGTGTGTTTGGTAGAGCTCCAGCTCCACTGGATCTGTGGATCTGGTGGAGCTAGGTATTCTTAGCTCCACTAGATCTATGGAGCTGGAACTGTTAGTACATTAAGAGTGTTTAGATGGATCATCTTGTTTTCATTTTAGATCAAAAATATAAACTTAATTCACTTTATTTTAGCCTACAAGTTTCAATTCTCAGGTGAAATTGGGATCTAGAACTATACCAAGTAGGCCCTTAATAGTCTGCTCATGTACTTTGCTGCGTTAGTTAGTGCGCAATAGTGAAACCATGGCCTGAACGATAGCCATAGTTGCTATAGCTCGGCAGGAGTCAATTATGCATGGTCTCCCTGAAGTTAAGGGCAGAGGCAGGGTGCCTGCCTGTCCGGAGCATGTGAGGACATATCTTCAGAACGTGCATGCATCTGGGACGAAAAAAGGCTGCACTTTGTTTTTGTACCATTACACTTGGCAGTGTCCCATAGATGGAAGCCAAAAGAAAAAAAAGTTGAAGTTGCAGCAGCTGGATATCAAAAGGTGCATCACTTTTGTATTACCTTAAAAAAAACTAACTTTTGTATCACCTTTTATTTTTGTCCCTAGGAGACATCAGCGGGTTCAAAAAATTTTTTTGCACAAATTTGTTGTATATGCATAGACCTAGGTAATGGGTCTTGCCTTTTTGGCCGGCCAGCATGACCCAATGTATGGCACTGCACATATGTCTTCGGATCGGACCAGTACAGCACAAATGATTGGTTGTGTCGGGCCTGAAAATTTAGTATGATGGATAACACGGCATGGCACGACCGACTGGGCATGTATGGGCCGGCCTAGCACGACACGAAAGTGACCTTTTGTAAAAACATCATATCTACAATCCACCCCATCATCAATTATCTTACTCTAGCAACCTAGCCCATCATCAAATACTACCTCTCCCTTTTGCCTCCTCCCATGACCTATCTGGCGTAGTCGCCATCTCCCTACGCCTCCGTTGTCTCCTCTCTCTCTCTCTCTCTCTTCACATTCTCCTCCATCCTTGCTTCCCCTTCGCACTACCACCTCCCCCACCGTCTCACCCCATCCCCTCCTCACCGTCCCTCGCCGCCTCGGTGCCAAATCCAGCGGCCTTCAGCCACGCCGTTGCCGGATACGATCTTGCGGTACCACACAACCAGCTTCACCAGCTGTCTCAAGGAAGAAGATGATGGCGACCAGAAAGGAAGAAGACCGCAGATCTCGACGATCCTCACCGCCTCGACGCCAGATCCAATGGTCTTCAGCCATGCCGCCGCCAAATCCGGCCTTCCTGCACCACGCTGCCACCGTCCCCGGCCACCATACGTGCTTCTTCCCCGATGCTAGCGTCCTCGCCTCCACCCGAGTTGAATTCCGTCCTCGTAACCACGTCGATAGGTGCCCCACTCGTCACTGACTCCTTCCCTCTTTTCTGCAATAGTTAAAATAGACCGCCTTGGGCCAACATGACACGAAGTTGGCATGGTGTGCTAATGGACCATGCATGAGCTCGTCGGAGGCAAGTTGGATTGGCACGGCATGGTCCAGACCTACAGCCTATCAAACCCATCTGGGTCTATTAATATGCATCACCTTATTGCCAGGATAAGTGCATCTTATGTTCTGCAAAAGTAAAGACTAGTAAGTTTACCTCAGCAATATAACTGTACAAATCTCACCGTATAATAAACGGCAGCCATATATTGTTGTACTAACAGCAAGGCCTTGGGAGGTCCATTCCCATTTATCCATATAAATCCCGGTCCAAAATAGACATTCCAAACAAGATTAAATAGAAACAAAACAAACAAAAGATATATACCAATTGCCACGCATCATGTTCTTCCAGTGGCGGACACGGGACTAAAATCAAGCCTAGACATGTGGACAATGAGTAGTATGCACAGTCAAGTCTACGCATGCATGCAAAAGCGCTAAGGATTCCAAAACTACAGGAATGAATTCCAATCATGAACCAAAACAGTATCGCTGCCAATTTTTAGAGAAAATAGCACTGCCAATTCCAATCACGACTTATCTACATTGCACCGCCGCTCAATGCCTTAAGCCTTGCCAACGCTGCAGTTCGTCTTCTCAGGCAACGGCAAGCCTACAAGGTACCTACCTCTCCAAGCGGCCCCAAAATACAAGCCTGAGCGGTTGCCCTACCAGCCCCATTGTTTGGGGCCGCCCTTGATGTTCTCTTAAATCAATTTTATGGTAGGAATAAGTCTATTTTACACCCCTCAACTTTCTAAAAAGTCTATTTAACATCCTTAACTACAAAATCGGGTATTTAACACTTTAAACTTACAAAACCGGATTAATTTACACCTTAAGACTGTTTTGAAGAACGGTTTTGCCGATAGGGATGATGATTTTTATGGGTTTTGCTATTTTGGCAGCTATGTCATCGATTTTTGCTAATGTATATCTAAATAAGAGAATGAATGATGACGTGAAGAAGATAATGTATATAAAGAGAAAATGAGTGAGAAAGAGTTACATGATGTTGATGTCAATACCCTTGAATTAGATCCTTATTACCAAAACTCGACGACGTAGTTGCCAATATGGTGAAAACCATCTTGAGTGAGGTCCAAATAACCAAAACCACCTCGAAAACAGCCTTAGGGTGTAAATTAATCTAGTTTTGTAAGTTTAGGGGGTTAAATACCCGGTTTTATAGTTGAGGATGTTAAATGAACTTTTTGAAAAGTTGAAGGGTGTAAAATGGGCTTATACCTTTATGGTATAACGTCGTCCTAATCTCAGGTAAAATGAAAAATTTCTTGATCTGACTAATTGCTACATTGCATGTGCTTTGTCACTATGCATGCAAACTAGCTCCCTTCTCTTCACAAAAATTTATCGGTTTGAGATACGCGTAGTCAAAATTTTGAAACTTTATCTATTGATATCTACTTAAATATTTAGATTAGATGCATGAAAATCAAATGTGTAGATTCGGCTCGAAATGTACTTTCATATTATTATAATTTTATTAGATTTTTAAATATATTATAATAGAAATTAGTGATCAAAGTTAAGTTTTGAGGACTATATTATGTTCAAAACGACGGCTATCTGACAGGAGGAAATAATTTTTTTAGTGCGTGTACACACGCGCGCACAAGCATTACGAAGGTCACATAAAGACTGATTTTTCATGGCTTACAGTTGCTACATATGTGAACTTGTATTAGCTACATTCACTGAGACTGATAATATCTTAATAATTAATAGTGCATTCTAAAATCTAAAAAATATATACAAGTAGCAATTTTAAGAATAAAATAAACTATATTAGTAATACACATAATATCAGAGACAGTAGAAATGTAACAAATGGCGCGACAAGCAGAGCCGATGCTCTGACCTCCTCACGCTCTTGTGGTAGATCCGCCGCTGTCACTAAGGCATGAGTTTTTTTAGCCATGGGCAAACAAGCACCAGGGATTTGGATGTCTTTCTCTCCCAACCGCTAATTAAGCTGAAAAACAAATTAAGCCGCTATTGTAACGTTTTACTAACCATAAATTAAGATTTTTAGATCCCGTTTAGAACACGAGAAAAAAATTCCCGATTCCTACGAAAGTTAATCCGTTTCGTATGAAATTTCTATATTCCACTAGACAAAACCGTGAAATGGAGATAGAGCGGATTCCAGCCCTATGTAGGAGTATACTAGTTAAGCGTTGCTACGAAAATTCTTAAACACAAATTTATTAAGAAAAGTTTTTCAAAGCAACAATCAAGTTGGTTGATGAGAAAGACATGTATGAAGCGAACTTGTTAGCTACTTAAGAGTGCTTCAAATTATCGGTTAATCATTCATGCTAGTATAGTTTTAAAAAGCCTCAACATGATAGTACAACGACAACTTTAAAGAATTTGGTCTTTTTTTCTCCTCCTCTTTTATCTCGAGTGCAGTCTTCTGCACCTTGTAAATTTAAACTTTGTTTTATATCCTCATAATTTAATCATAGCTTTAGCTGTCTTAAAAAAGAGAGAGAAGGAGCCATGGTCATGGTCTCCTTCCATATCGTTTCTTGCGCCCCCTTGAATCTTTTGTATTGCTTCTTTCTTTCTTTCTCTTGTGTGTATGAGTTTTTCTCTCCTCTGTCTCTTCCTGCGTCTCTTCGTATATCCTCTATGATGGAGATGAAGGTGGCCTTTTATAGGTGGAGGAGAGGGCAGCTAGGCGTGTGAGTACTCAGCCTCTATAATATGGTGCCTTGTGATCTTCGGGATTGGCACGTGATTTGATTATGCAATTCTTGCCTTTTAATCTCTGCATTTCCATCCAAATAAGTATGTCATTCCATCCAAGCTGGATATGATGAGGAAACTCTTTCATTTATAAGAGATACGAATAAAATCCTTCCATTTTAAGGAAATGTGATCTGATGTGCACTAGTGTTGTCCCGACCTTCTGATGAGAACGATAAGATGAACCACAAGATCAGCAACCAAGCAATCGCAACGTCACCACACGAGGCGATCAACCGAATCAAGACCCGATCGATCCTTGAACCTACTGCAACCAAGAACAAGCAAGAACAAGGTGATAGCAATTTCAAACCAATAATCTCAAAGAAAAACAAGGTGAGGTTCTGTTTCTCAACTCGGGTGGTCTAGTCAACACACGCAAGATTGAGGATGGACGCACATGGGGTCTATTAAAACACAACAAAACCTAAAAACTGAAGAACAGGGGTGAGAACACAATATAAAGGGGTACCCACACAAGGGGCGCCAAGAGGTGCGGCGGCCAGAAAGGGCGCCGGCCAAAGGAGGGGTGGAACCCTAAAAGTACATGGGCCTTGGGTCCAAAAGAAAGGTGGCGCAACACCTGAAATTTCTATCTCGTGAGATTATTCTGTGATTTCCCTTCGCTCCAGGAGGAATTTGGCCTCGGGATCAGATCCATTGGAAAGGTTATCTCGATACCTTTCAAACGAGTTGTCGAACGTCAAAAACGGAGTTCAGATGTGGCCGTGGCGTCCGTTTGAAGTACTGCTGCTTCTGGATGGTCGAACCGGACTCGGCGACGAATCGGGCTTTATCTTGGGCCTTCCTTGGCGCATGGACTGTCCTCGGTGGATGTTCTTGACGTGCTGATCCAGCAAAGGTGGATGAAAAGGACTTGCTTCCGGATTAAACCCTCCAGACGTCGTAGACGAAGTAGCGGCCGAAACAGCGATGGTCGGGGACGAAGTAGCGGTCGTAGAAGAAGAAGGGGCAGCGGTTGTATCCTTGGTTAGGATGTCCTCATCATGATCAGTAATATTTTCATAAAATAGAGGGAATCCGAATCGGGTGGGGGCGGGCTGAGCGAACAGAAGGAAAAGCTGAGCGAATAGAAGGAAAGAGAGAGTATGGAGAACGGACTACTGCCACCAAGTCGTAATTAGAAGTAGTAGAGATATATATAGTCTAGTCGGTGATCGGTGGCTGGTACGTGCAGCATGTGGCAAGGCGGCTGACGCTAAAATAAGTAAGTTGAATTCAGGTTTGAAATCTTGTTTTCGGAATACATCTCGAATGTGGTCGAAATCCGAAATCTCGCTGAGATCTTGGAATTTCGGATAAATTCCGAACGAAATACAAAAATAATAATAATTCAAATATGTTTTGTTTTCACTGAGAAAACCGAAATTTCGGTCGGAATTCCCGAAATATCTACGAGTTTGCCGAGATTTCGGTGAAATTGCACCGAGCGAAAAATAGCACAAACGACGTCGAAATTTTTTGAATTTTTTTGAAGATTCCTGACATATCAGTGATATTCCCATAAAAATTTTAGATGATTATCAAGTCTAAGGAATTTTTAAAAATTCGAACATTGCTACTATCCTAATAAAAACATTGACCAGCAAGTTTGAACTGAATTAAAAATAGAACAAACCACGTTAGAAAATTTTGAAACTTTTTGTGCATGGTTATCATGCATCACTAATATTTTCATAAAAATTTTAGATGATGATCAAGCTTTATGAATTTTTAAAAATTCAGATAGTGCTACTATCTAGATAAAAGCCTTACCAACAAACTTCAACCAAATGAAAAATTATTCAAAACATGTTATAAAATTTTCAAACTTTTTTTTGGATGGCCCTGATGTATCATTAATGTTTCTATAAATTTTTCATATGATTATCAAGCTTAAATAATTTTCAAAAATTCTGAAAGTGCTGCATCATGATAAAAGCCTGATGATCAATACATATATTTTATTTAGCAATCAGAAAAGGTTTAGAATTTTTGAAAATTTTACAGAAGGGTTATAATGAAATTCTTAAGATCTCATAAAATTTTTGAATCATGATAACACTAAAATGAATTTATAAAATTCTTACAAGTGCACTGTACTATTTATGTCCTTTCTGTTTTTGAGTTTTGAAATATAACAAATGAAGTTCAATGCTTACATAGATTTGATTGAGTAAACAAAAAAGTTTAAATTTTTGTAAATTTTATATAATGGTACTGAGGTAGTTATTAATATCTCATAAAAATTTTGGATCATGATCACACTCGAGAAAATTTATAAAATTCTGACAAGGTTATTTTCCCAATTATGTTCATTCGGTTTTTGATTTTTTAAAGATAACAAATGAAGTTAAATTATTTTTAAAATTTTTATGTATGATCCTACACTAATAAATATAGTACCATAACTTTTTAAGATCATAATAAAACTTGTACAATTTTATAAAAATCTGACAGTGTTTCTGCAAAAATTTTAAAACGTCTCAAAAATTTGATTTATCAACAAATTTTCATAGAAGATCACTTTCTTAAGAGTTATTGGACCAAATCCGGTCATAAAAAGTTAAAAACCGATCAAAAAAACCTAAGATTTGGCGAAATCTCGTCGAAACTTATGAGATTACTATAGCAATTTATTTTTTTTTCTTTTTTACCCCATCGAGATTGCGGATTCCGATCGGATTTTGGATTTCGTCCTCGACCGGAATCTGAAATCTCGATCGAGATTTATGAGATTTCAACGATTTTTTAAACCTTGAGTTGAACCAATCCAATGTGCAGTCGCAGCTAGCTAGCTCATGCAGCTTTCCCATGGATGTCCGCATGCGTGCGGTGCCACCGGTGTGGCAGGGAATTTTTTACTATACCAACCCTGTTGAAAATTTTTATTACGAAAATGGCCTCCATTCGTAGGTATTTGCATAAATAGCTCTCTTCGCGCCTCCCAACCGATGCAGCGGGCAAAAATCGCGGCTAGGAGGCACTACACACAAATGCAGCGCCTTGGAGTGCTGCACTACACACAAATGCAGCGCCTTGGGGTGCTGCACTATTTAGGTTTTTTTTTAAATTAATTTTTTTTAAATAATCATTTTAAAAAATATATAAAAAAATTCTGTTTTAAGTCTACAGCTCCTTGGACCTTTTTTAAAAAATTTTAAATTCCTTTTTTTAAGTGTGCAGCCCCTCCTTAAAAAAAGGATTATTTTAATATATTTTAATTTAAAAATGAGAAAATCCTAACTAGTGCAGCGCTCCTGGGGCTGCATACGGCAGTGCAGCGCCTCCCAGAGCGCCTTCCGGCCGCGGTTTTTGCCCGCTGCAGCAGCTGGGAGGCTCGAAGAGGGCTATTTCCGTAAATACCTAAAAAAGGTTATTTTCGTAACGAAAATTTTCAACAGGCTAATTATACCTTTCCTAAAGCCTGAAGATTTCGCGAGCTGAGAGGCATGCCACGTCGCGCTTTTTCCAAAAAAACCCAGAAGTTTCCCGCAATAGCGCGTCCGTCCCTCGCGTTGCTTCCCGTCTGTTTTGGCCTGCGACCGTATCCATCCGTTCGTGCGCTCGCTGCGTCGTTTCTTAGCGTCTGCCTTTCCGTCCTGCTGCCGTTTCTTTTCCGTCGGGCCAGCGCCTGCCTCGGCGTCTTCCCGTTGGCGTCTCGGTTCCATCGCCAAGCCCTTGTGCGGCGTGGTTTTGCGCCGACGATTTCATCGCCGTCTCCGCTTTCTTCGGCTCTAACGCCACGGCCTTCTACTGTGTCGTCTCGCTCCGCTGGGTCGTCTTGCTCCGGTGGCTCCAGTTATGCAGCTACGCGTGGAGGCTGCGGCCCCGTCTATCTTCTCGGAGACGCCAGTGGCTTCTAACCGATGGTACTTGCTTCTTTCTCAGATTGTCTTCTCGATTTGGTTTCCATTTCTGCGGCTGAAGCCGCTATTTGGTTTTTCCCCAATTTTTGTTCTATGGATTCTAGTTCTTCCTTGCAGGTGCGTCGTCAATCGATATTGTCTGAAAGCAGCCGGTTGCTTCACCAGCTATTTCTCTTCATCTCCGTCTGCTCTTTGTCTTTGCTTTCTTTATGTTTATTTTTTACGTTTCTGATTCTACAGATACTTACAGTGACCGATCGTATTATGGTAATCCAGACTATACTTGTGCGAAATGTAGTGCTGTATTTTGGTTCCAAGAAAGTTCAGGCTGTAGGAGTTTTCTGATTGCTTGGTTCGATCGATCGTCACTCCGTGCCCTAGCTGGCTATTGTGGAGTTCATACATATTGATTGATTTGCTTCGTTTTGCTTCTCCGGAATAGGCAAATCAATCAATTAGTCGGTTGTGTTCATCACGGATTGTCTGCAACTAGCTAGCTAGATGGGTTTATCATTACTGCTAGGGGGTTGGTTTTTATCCTGAGGAAGGAGAAGATTACTTAATTGCCGATTTTAATTAAATTGTTCGTATTAACCTCACAATGTGCTGTCGTGATATATTAACATGCTTAATATGCTAGAGTTCTTCAAATTTGGAAATTACTCTAGCTTCCAAGTGCAGTGATCACATATTCTGTGTGCAACAGGATGGATGAGTTTTTAGTAGTAGGTAGGCTTAATCGGTCTCTTGAGGGATTAATTTAATTTACTTACACCATTAGCGGACATGTAGAGATATCCTACCTTGCAGGGGACAGATTCTGGCATACTTACAAGCTTAGAATAAGCAAATTTCTTAGTTGCTTACAGATAGTTCTGGCATGTTATTACGATGACCTCTAACTAGCTTTCATATATCTGAATCCCTATTCTTTCCAACTGTGTTCAGAATGATTGGATTGGCCCAGATTTATAAGGATCAGCTCGCCCTATTCCCCAAGAGCTTCACACCCTTGCTGTCAAATTTGAGGAGAGTGCATTCCTTGAGGCCACCAGTAAGGTGCGTTACTAATCTGTTCCTTCCTTTCTTCCTTCCTTCCACTGGTCGATTAGTACCATTTGTGACCAATGCAGTGCATTTTAGTTTCATATCAGGGGAATCTAACAATTTCCAGCTATGTGTTTATTTATGTGTTACTACTGTTAACTGGGCAGTGCAAGGAAGCAATGCTGTGCAACTGCAAATCCTTAATTATTCATTTTATTTCGATAGTTCACATCAGATAGATTCTATCTCATGCCATCTGGATTTAATTTAGTTTTGGCCCCTTTCCAGGAAGACTACATGAGGAATATAGCTAACAAGCTGATAAATGTGGACAAAAAACGACAACAAGAGCAACAACGACAACAATTATTGCAGGATACTCAAGGTATTCAACAACAGATACATATGGGAGGGCAAATGTGGCTGGCTAATGCAGCTTAAGATATCCAAGGAGGCAATTCTTCAGTTACTGCGAAGCTGTAGGCGATACCGATAGTTAGTGTCTTCAGTATTTTACCTTTTTACTTGTTGCTAAGTCGCATCACATGGTTCTTCATCATTCTTAATTATGATACTGGTCTTTCAAGTTCATATGCGGAGGGTTACGGCTCTGAAGGCCCTTACTTCCTCTTCCACAAGCAGTTCTGAGATGTTGGATGAGCTCTATGAGATTGTGTTTGACATTTTGGAAAAGGTTGAACATTGGGATTAATTTTCAGTTACGGTTTATACACTCACAGTAGTTCCTCATGGATTTACTTTTCTAAGTTCATTTTCATTATTCCTGGTTTCTGGTTTGAGAGTTGACTATGTTCTGTCCATGATATATTTTGGATGTTTTCAGGTGGCTGATACTAAACAGAAACGAAAGAAAGGTATTTAGCATGTGCATTTTATTTGTACACTACTAAGTACGTTTATTTGTACATACAGTTAATGTCTTAACCTTTCTCTTAGAGGTATATGTACATTCCTATTGAATACCTTGCTAATAATAGGCATTGAAAATATACTTACTGCTGCATTATACTTATCCTGGCAGCTTTTCTACATTCAATGTTAAATATGATGGCACAACTTCCAGTTTATTTTGAGCTGAAAATTGCAGTTCTTATTTATTGCAAGTCCAAGCTCTCCTTATGATGCAGTTTCTAATTTGTATTAATTTAACAATCTATAATCTGGAATAGCTTGCAATATGCTTCTCTTAAGTACCTCGAAAGACTTCCACTTGATCCTGCCAATCCAACATTTCTGCACCGAGCTGTCCAGAGGTGAACTTATTATCTCTGGAAAGCTAACTTTTGGTTTACTTTCCACCTTATATTTTGCGCCTATGTTTAGTTTACCGATTCCCAACTGGGTTTTCCTGTTACACTTGAAAACAAACAGTTGTCAACTTTAAGCATTGTTTCATGGTGCCTTTTCTTCCTTATGTTCTATTCTTTTTTTTTAATGTTCAATGTATTATCTTCTTAACATATGCGTGAGAATGAACACTTACACTTGTTGTCCATCTGTTCTACGAAACTTTATTATGCTTCTGCAACAAATTTAATAAACTGCCAATATCATACAAAAGTAGGAACTAGGAGCATACTGCTGCATTATCGTCATTTTTTTCTCCCCAGGGTTGATGCAACTACAGTGTTGAGTTTTCTGACCCAGTTGCGCTGAGGCATGCGTTGTCAATAATCTCCGAAATTGCTGTAAGAGATCCATACTCTGTTGCAATGGCGTTGGGTCAATTTCTTCACGTACTGCTATTAATTGTTCCGAATTTTCTTTTTCCTAATTTCAAGTGGACAAAGCATGGGTTATTACGATTTAGAAGTTAGAACACCACTGGTCTATCATGCAATGGAAAATAGGCATTGCAAGAAATGGCAATTAAAGTTGTACAATTTTCGGTTAGTTTTGGCATATTTAGTCAATTTGTAACAAATATTTTTCTATGCTACTTCTGTAGTTTATCAGTCTCATATATGGTTTAATATTATGCAGGCAAAAAAATGTGCAACCTGGTGGTATGCTTCCTTCTCCTTCCTATTTTTTTTCTTTTTTTATTGTTTGAACTTATATACTTTTGAAGGGCCTTCAGCGTACGTAATAGTTTATAGCTTTCTTCTATGGCTAACGTCTGATCCAAGCATTATCCAATGAATTTTTGAGTTGTAAGAACCAACATTTTTGAGATATTTTCTTTTGCATACAAAATACAAATAGCGAGATGAATTTTATTTTGTGTTGAGCTGAATGTATACTAGCTCACCTTCATAATTATCGTTATATTCTTAACATTGCGTATAATTGATGTTTCTTTGGTACTTTCTGGAACTTTGATGCATTATTCCAGCCACAACAGCATCCTGCTCGGGATTCACATGATACATTTTCCTCAAAAGTTAAGGTTCTGTTCAGTCTTGAGATCTAAGTTGAATGTAAATCATATACAGATATTAATTGATCATATTTTGCAGCCCTGCTACTACAAAACAATTGCCTGAGGACTATATTGAGAAAGTAAAGCAAGCTCATCAATCTGGTGGTTATGGCTCTAGAGGGTACGTTCCAGTGTTTTTTTGTTGCAATTTAACAACAAAGTTTATAAAAATGAGATTGTTCTCTGCAGATATGGTTATCACTGGAAGCAAGATGAAGCAGAGAAAATCCTGCTTCGTACTCACACAACTGCAGTTTCAACAAGGATGTTGTACAAGCTTGCACAGGAGGTAAAGCAACTAAATGCTGCTGCTTATTTAATCACTTTTTAGTTTCATTGTAACTTTATAATCTAAGTTTGACTAATTAGTGAAGGTGATATCAATTTTCTTTTATGTTCTGTTAAATGATTCATGAGAGTTATTTCCTTTTATAATCGCCATTGACCTTTCAGAAACCTTTTGCTCCTAAGAGATACTATTCCATTGGACGTGTTCTCTGCAATGAAGCTGTGCACCGAACTCATCTTGCGGAATTCCATCATATAGAAGATAGCTGTTTACTTTTTTTTTTGGCCCATGGGGTGTTTTTATTGATTGATATCGGTTCATATATCGGATGATATACAATAACATCGTGACAAGGAAGCTAATTATAATGCTTCTTATTTCAGGTCTTATTTGTGATTATGGTTTGACTCTTGGTGATCTGATTGGTGTATTAGAGGATTTCTTCTCGAGTCTAGGTGATAAGCCATCAACACAACTTTGTCATAATATTTATGAATTTTGCAGTTCTATAAAATTTGTACCATAACTTCATATTCACTATTCCAAGAATATTTGTGTTACATGTACATCTTATTCATTTTCATTATATTTGGGAAGTTAGCTTCTTAGGACCGGATCTTTATTAAAATTAATAATTTAGCTTTTGATTTTAACACTACTAAAAGGATAGGGGAGATCTTTTATTTTCATGTAAGTCTTTAACAAACTTTGCTGTAAATTAGTAACTATATGCTTTGTTATTTGCTAATAACATTTGCTTGAGTGATGCCTTGTTTTTTGCGCTTTTGTCTTGATCCTGACTAATGCTGTATTCCTGTAGCAGAGCCCTCTTAAATTGTAATATTGGTACCATGCTCTGTCCATAGAAACACAAGAGAATTTATTTATTACTTATTAGTTATTAGCCTGTTTATCTCGGGAATCATGCCTATTTAGATAAATATTGTATTGTCTATGTTGCCTACTGCCAGATAAGTTCTAACAATGAAACGTTCACAAGTCATCCAACTATTGCTCTCTTTAGTGTCCTGTATCTTGGCTTCATCCAGCAGTCTTTATACTTTGGGCTGAATGTCACCGCTTTTTCTGGCTCCTAGGCATGTCAAAGCTGCGTTTCAAGTCTACGTACAGCCCGTACACTGAGCCAAACATGGGAATTTCCAGGTCATAAACAGCTTTGCTTGCTATTATTTTCACGATTATTGTCATCCATGAATCATTATGTTTCTGTTTTCAGTTACCATGAAGGTTTGAAGAAATGGGTAGAAGTAGGTAGCTCAGGCATGTTCAGACCTGAAATGTTACTTCCCATGGGATTACCAGATTGTGTTAATGTTATTGCTTAGGATCTTAATGTTATTGCTTGGGGTCTTTCCTTTGCTAATTCGGGCCTATTGTAAAAATATGGCATATTTTTGAATTCTTGTGTTGCAACTAATGTGTTGAGTAGAAGTATAAGAAAAAAAGATTGAACGGGATCAAACATTAGTCAAACTTTATGTTATCCTATTTGGCTGAGAATTCGTGTTATCTAACAAATTGCGAGTAAGTATTTTTTTTAGAATCAAATTGCAAGACATATTGTTGACCATATTTTGTTGCTTAATCCAGGCCAACGATGATTTAGTATAGGTACAATTTTCCTACTAAAATTCAACTGAAAATCTGACCTACATCAAGCTGACTTACATCGCGTGTAGGCCATTAAAAAAATATGTAATTATGTGTAGGTTTTTTCCATGGTTTTTACGAAAATGATCTTTTGGTTTAGAGAAATTGCGAATATTTTGTGAAAAGACCTCAAATAAATACCGAAAAAAGGTAGTTACATTTGGATCATTCTAGGTATTTTTCACGAAAAGGATTTTTCGATTTCGCGCAATTGAGGATTTTTCGTGAGAGGACCCCAGATAAATGAAAAAAAAAAACGTGATTGCGTTCGTATTCTTTTAACCATTTCATACGTTTTCTCGATAATTTCAAAAAAAACGTTGAAAAAAAGAATTATTTTTACGAAAAAAATAACACACGCGGCGTATCACGCCGCGAAAACTATCCTAGTACAGTACAAAGGTCTGCGGCAGGGCCTGTGTATATGCGATGCCGCCTACAGTAGTACCTGTACTACGCGGGTGGAGACTGACTGGAGCGCTACGTGCCACGAATCCTGAGGCTCCTCACATGAACGCATGATGTGTGCCCTGACTCTGACATGCGGCCCCGTCTGTCGTAGATAGACAGACAGATCGATACATGCATATACGGTGCACATCAATCTTAGCGTGTAAATTTCGTTAAAATTATATTTATAAATTTATAATTTTTTTAAAAAAATTACCATACATAAGGGAGGTTAGCTTCTACAACTCTATAAACTTAGAAGACTAAATTCAATCATATTTGAAAGATATATAAAAAAACCAAATTTAGCCTAAATAGTGTTCACTGTTTATCACTATTTAGCTCGTTGCTTGTCAAGTCACTATTTGAAATTATGGTATCCCATTCGGATGTCCTATATATACATATAGGTACACATATATACATGTATATATATGTACATATTCGGGTACATTTTTTGAAATTTTAGTTTTACGGTATATACTCATCTATTGCAATTCAAATGAAACATATATCTTTGAAAAATATACTCAGATTCAAATATTTTGAATGAATTTAGATCACATGCCTTGCTAATTTATATATATAATCAGCACATACCTACAACTAAACTATCATCAAAAAGAGAAACTCTAGTTTAAATTTTAGTTCAAACTTATTTGAACTAGTTAGTAAACTAATTAAACACAACATCCTAAAGATTTTTAAAAAAAAATTCGCATGCAATACATAGAGGAATATACCTGTTTTGGATCATGGTGCCAAGGTGTATACACACACGGAAGTGCTAATCTAAGCTTGCGCGTGGATTAGTTATTCAACGCGCTGGCTGGAGAAGAACGTGCAAACCATCCCACGTACGCCCGTGTGTTGACTAAGCTAATTAGTTATGTAGCCAAACCAACTAGTAAATGTGTTTTCTTATTTTTACTAGAATCCTTTTTTATTTAGCCATAACATTTTATTAACAGCTCTGATTTATGAACAGTTTTTACCAGTAGTTTATTGACGATGAGAGCAATATAATGATATATGTCTCACCAATAAACACCACATGAATGAGATTTTACTATCCGTATATATAGATTTTACTATCATGCCATATAATTCAGTAGCCTGTGCAGCAGTAAAATCTTACAACATATTCAGTAAATTGGCAGTAAAAGCTCATTCATGCGGCATTTATTGGTGAGACTTATATCATTACGTTACTCTCGTTGTCAGTGAGCTACTGGTGAAAACCGTTGGTGAATCGGAGCCGTCAATAAAAAGTTATGGCTAAATCAAAGAAAAAAGATTCTAGTGCAAAGAAACACATTTACTAGTTGGTTTGTACACATAACTGATTGGCTTAGTACAAACAAGAATGGTTTACTGAAAGTGTCGTAAGATTTTATTACTACATAGACTGCATAGGTCGTTAAACCTTATGGTATGATACTAAAATATATATATATATATATATATATATATATATATATATATATATATATATATATATATATATATAGACACATACACTACTACAAAAAGACTTACATTAGACCCATCATCACCGACAGTTTTAAAAAATATCTGTGATTGTTGATCCTCACTGATGATTTTAGCCAAAAACCGTCAGAGATGACTACCATTGACATCACTGACGATTTTTAGCTAAAACCGCCAGTGATGTGAGCCTTTTCAGAGATAATTTTAGCCAAGAACCGTCAGTGATGACTACCATTCACATCACTGATGATTTTTGGCTAAAACCGTCAATGATGTGAGCATCATCAGAGACGGTTTTAGCCAAGAATCGTCAATGATGTGAATGGTTATCACTGACAATTCTTGGCTAAAATTGTCTATGATGAGGCTCACATCACTGATGGTTATAGCCAAAAACGTCAGATATGACTACCAGTGATGTCAATGGTAGTCATCTCTGATGGTTTTTAGTTAAAATCATCAGTGATGATCAACTATCACAGACGATTTTTAAAAATCAACAGTGATGATGGGTCTAATATAAGCCTTTTTGTAGTAGTGACGGCACAAAATAGGCCCAATGGGCCCGAAGCATGGCGGCATGCGGCAGGGTATAGTGACACGTGATAGGCGCCCTACTGCGACACTTCATCCGGCGCTGTTGCGATCCTCGCATGCAGAGAAAGGGAAGATAACAAAGATGGTAAAAGATGAAGAATGGAGACTGGAGAGTACTTGCTCACCGATACCAAGCGCTCGCACCGAGTCGGCGCTCCACCATGCTGCTCACTGAGCGCGCCCTCGACGCCATGTATAGTCGTCTTCCTACTTGCCTTATGAGGCCATCGACGCCACCACATGAGGCATACACTGATCTGGAACACATAAACGATCTTGACATTAGGAAGTAGCTAGTATGTATGCATATTGTTGCTATTCTTTTTTCCTTATTAGGCGAACCCCACTCTAGGGCGTTAGATTTTTAATGAGACAATAACTTTGTATTTATACCTAATAAACAAATAAAAATTAGTTTTTTCCTCAAATAATTGTGTATACCGGATCCTTATCGACGGTCGATGCTCGCTCCTCGTGTTTGGTGCTGTCCACGGAGATAGACCGACTGCGACGACTTTCACCACTCCACATATCCAACAGGACAAGACTTAGTCCGGCAAGACACAGTGTGCGCTGGTTCGTGCCTAGGCCTCACTGGAGGCGAGTTGGGCCGACACGGCACAACATGTCAAGGTGGTCATGTCGAGCAGGCATGACACGTAGCGGCCTGAAGCCCGTTGTGCTCGTGCCATGCCAGCATGGCACGGCCCAACTCCCACCTTTATCAACGCTGATGGATGGGGATGGCTGGCCTCCTAGTTCGTCTTCTACCTGGTTGGCTACCGATGCCCTCACCGAAAGCAGCTACGCCATGGATGGGGATGGCCACACTGTCGGGATGCTACAGTCATGATCTCCCTACTATGGATGGATCGTGGTCATCATTGCTATTGCCATGCGCCCCGCTCAAATCAAAGTCGTCATCATTGGATCGAGGTTCGCCACCACCGCTCAAGGCCCTTGACACCATATGGCCCCCCGCCACTGGATCATTCGGGATGATGAGGGGGAGGTGACAGTTAGGGCTGTAAAAAGCTCGAGGCTCGAGAGCTGCTCGTTCTTGGCTTGCTCTAGGCTCGATTTGTGCTTGGTTCGAGTTCCAAACAAGCTGAACTCAAGTTTAATCCCGAGTTCACGAGTTTCACCGAGCCAAGCTCGAATAACTTGTGAACTTGGTAAATTTGTAAATTACTTGTTCAATATTACTATATATTAACTTTTACCGAGTTTACTCAATCTGAACTCGAGCTTGAGTAAATTTTTATTGTTGAAAAGTAGTGCATATTAAATTGTTTATTGTTACTGAGCTTACTTGAGTTGAACTCGAACCTACTCGAGTTTGGACTGAGCTCAGCTCGTTTATAGGCCTAGTGACAGTTAGGGTTTGATAGTGACGTTGATATACGCAGTGGCGGGGCAATCCAGTGAGCGGAATTAGTAGAGGATGGAGAGGAGCGGGTATGACTCTTTGGTGACGAGAGGGATGGTCGGAGTAGGCGGAATCGCCAGTGTCAACGGCGCTGGCATGGGAGGAAGAGAGAGAGAGAGATGCGCGAGACAGAGAGGAGGGGGGAAGCAATACGGGTGTGATCGGGGAGAGGGAGATCACTACTACAGAGGGGTATATCCGCGACGCCCCATCAGTGCCGGGTGAGGCCCACCCGACAGTGATTGTATTATCACTGCCGGTTCCAAGTAAAACCGGCACAATAGTTTTTTCCCGCGCGAAGTGAAGGAATATCACTGCCGGTTCATTTTCTCCAACCGGCAGTAATACATCACTGCCGGTTTGTAAACAAAAGTCGGCAGTGATAAGATTACCCTAAATTCTCCCACGCGAACAGGAGAGCAGTATCACTGCCGGTTCGTATTATAAAACAGGCAGTGATATATTACTGCCGGTTGGTAAATAATAACCGGCAGTGATAAGACTTACCCTAAATTTTCACACGCGAATGGCAGAGAGTATCAATGCCAGATTATATTATTGAACCGGCATTGATATTTTTTGCCGTGCATCAAAAAGAACCGCAGTGATAATTCGACACTATATATACCCTTTCAGATTTGCCCACCTCCGCAAGTAGAGGAGCTCTGTTCTTGCTCGATTGGGGAAGAGAGAGGCGAATTTTGCTCTCAAATTTGGTGGAATTCACTTATAATTCGTGATCTACGGTTCGTATCTTGATGTACATTTTATTTGTAGTTGGTTTTTGTTGGATATTACGTTCTATATGGTTGTTGGCTGTGAGAATTATCGATTGCATAATGAGCACAATTAGAGCTCTAATTTAGAGACTAGATTTGAATTCACCACCTTTTTATGTGTACAGTGATTAGTGAGATTAAGATGTAGCTTGAATTTAAGTTTTTACGAGGACCAAATTAGTGATTGCGTTTAATATGTTAAGTAACAGCACTACATAATTAATTGTCGTTGTATGTAATTATTTAGATATCATGTGTCTAGAAAAAGTATTTATATTCTTTGTTGAATTATGTTTTAAATAATAAATTATGTACTTATGAGTTTTTATGCTTTTTAGCTAATTATTTAAAATATTTTCCTATTAATAAGAGGAAGTTTTGAATTTTTGAGAAAATTTAAAATCTGATAAAACCTTGAAAATAAATTTTTAAATGTTATATTATTTGTGGAACTTTGTCAAAAAAATTTCTCAAAAAAAATTCATAATTTTTTAAGTTGGTCTGCTAATTTTAATAATTGAAACTTGCTTTATGGATTAATTAAATTAAAAAACAATTCTAAAATTAAGAAACCTTTTTGGGCCAAAATTATAGTTTTGGCCCAGCCCACACGTATATCCGGATATCCGACCCATCAATATCCGGATTATCCGAATCCGTATCCGACGGATAGTGAGGTACCGAATCCGAATCAGTATTATTATAAAAAAAATCCGTATCCCTATCCGATCCGATACTATCCGACAAATATCCGATCCGACATAAAGAGGCATCCGATGTAGCTTGAATTTATGTTTTTATGAGGACCAAATTAGTGATTGTGTTTAATATGTTAAGTACGACATCACTACATAATTAATTGTTGTTGTATCTAATTACTTATTATTGTTTCTTTACTTGGTGTATATTAATTTAATACTTTTTGTAAGTAATGCAAATTTGCCGGACAGACCATTATAAGTAATAGCAATTATTTAATTGATTTTAATAGTGAGATTTGGAAATGGATTTCTTGATTAATTAGCAGTACGTAACAAATTAAATGAATAAAATAATTTGTGACCACTTATTGATTTACTGAGATTTTATTTGTTATAGATATTTGCAGATGGACCGAAGATGGATGTATGAAGCGGACCGTCGCGATAGAGAGTACTTTAACGGTGTGACTAGTTTTATGAGCGTGGCTGCGGCGCACAAATCAACTAAGCTGACGGACTACATTTGTTGCCCGTGCGTCGATTGTAAGAATGAGAAACAGTTTTCTAATCTTGAGGCGATTCGTGCACACTTACTTTGAAGGGGTTTCAAGCCTGCCTATACCTGTTGGACTGAGCACGGTGAAAATGAGATTTTACATGAAGATCATCCGATTGATGATGATGACGAAGACAACGACTCCACGGCGGTCGAGGATACGTTCGTGTACACCTAAGATGATACGTTCGTCGATAACCATGAAGATGATCTAGAACAGATTTTGCATGATGGGGAGGAGGACCACACGAGTGAAAGGGATTTTCAGAAGTTCCAGCGTATGGTAGAGGACTCTACAACACCTTTGTACCCGGGCTGCAAGGAGGACCTCAAAAAGCTGCATGTTGTGCTAATGCTTAGTTGTAATAATATATGGATATACTTTATTTTGTATGGAGAACAAGCTTTCATTTGTAATATACGGATATGCTTTATTTTGTATGGAGAACATGCTTCCATTTGTAATATACGGATATACTTTATTTTGTATGGAGAACATGCTTCCATTTGTAATATACGGATATACTTTATTTTGTATGGAGAACATGCTTCCATTTGTAATATACTGGATATGCTTTATCTTGATTATCAATTTTATTTACTTAAGATTTCTTTTGCATAAATCATGTATTTTTTAATATCTAGCACATTGAAGTTAATCTTTATTAAAAAGATTCAAATTAATGTTCATGGTGTTATAGTATTTATGTAAAGTCCATGTAGGGTTCTTAGCAAATTGGTAATTCACTTAATTTTTCTGTGATTAAAAAAATCAATGTTTCATATATTCTAAAACTTCATGATTTTATACAAATTTATTTCATCCTTTTTGGAGCTATATATCAAAAGTTATGCTAGTTTGAATTTGAGCTTGGCTTTAGCCACTGACTTTTAGGGCCCACCTGCATCACTGCCAGTTCTAGAGAAAAAACCGGCAGTGATGTTGTGGTATCACTGCCGGTTGAGAATTAGAACCGGCAGTAATACCTCCACATCACTGTCGGTTCTAGAGAAAAATCCGGCAGTGATGTTTAGGTATCACTGCCGGTTGAAATTAGAACCGGCGGTAATACCTCCACATCACTGCCGGTTCTAATTAGAACCGGCAGTGATGTGGAGGTATTACCGCCGGTTCTAATTTCAACCGGCAGTGATAGTTATATCACTGCCGGATTTGTTTCGTGAACCGGTAGTGATTGTTATCTCTATATAAACGAAGCGCGCGGTCTTCTTCCCACACTTCGCCGTTTTGCCGTTTTTCCCACACTCTGTGCCCTAGCCACCGCGACTAGTCCTCCGCGCCAGCCCTCCTCCCCGCGCCGGCCCTCCTCCGCACCGCGCCTCCACCGCGCCGGCCCTCCTCGACGTCCAGCCCTCAACCGCACCGGTGCTCCTCCGCACCACCCCAGCCCTCGTCCACGTCTAGCCGCCCTCCGCGCCGACCCTCCTCCGCGCCAGCTCCACTGACGGTAATCCCTACTCCTCGCCCTTGTCAGGTTCCTTGTTCAGAAAACTAGTGACACCATGCGGGAGGCCACCTACATTTTCAAATTCAGCTTGAATATCTGATATATCTTCTAAACATCTACATAAATTTTTGTGTTCATGCTATGTACAAAAATGCTTGTCTTTAACTATTGTTATCAAGTCCTGTCCATAAGCAATTGTTGCTTTGTAGTTTGTATTGCCCGTATGAGTTGCTTGGCTTGAATAAGTTAGGTCATTTTTTTTGTTAAATATTGTTAATACACATCATTTACCTTTTTTTATATATGTTCTCAGTGCACTGATATAAGTAGTGGTGTCTCAAGTTGGAAAAAATTATGTGTAATGAGTGGAAACAGGAGCTCATCACATTTTCTCAGTTTATTGAGAGAATGTGGTCAGCTGCAAACTTATTAAAGATCCATGGATGGAGAGAGAGATCGAGGAGTACGTACTAAAGGCGCTGCTAAAGTTACAAGACAAGACCTACGTACTTTTACCCTACAACTTTCAGTACGTGTTTCCTTGCCTACTAGTCAGTTTTATCATGTGCAACACCATATCATGACTAATGGGCTTCTGCAGCTTTCACTGGATCCTTCTCGTCATTACGTTAGACGATAGCACGATCACTGTGTTGGACTCAATGAGGAAACCGACAAACGATTACAAAAAAGTAATAGAATTGCTAGACAGGTAAACTCGGTCGTTGCGTTATTGCTCCCGTAATCTTTTATTCCATTGCACTTAATTGCACCTAATTAAGTTTAATGAGTATTCATAACCATACACAGGGCGTACACAAAATACCGTAAGAAGAGCACGCGGTACCGTCCATTCACGAAGAAGTTTAGAATAAAAACCGATTTTTCGTGCCTAAGACAGCCGCAAGGGAACAATTTATGTGCATACTACGTAATGACACACATACACACGTTCGTCACTGACAGTACCGACTACAACGGCGAGATGGTATATCATTACATGTTGACGCCTACTTTTCTTTATAAAAACTACGATGCTAATTAATGCATCATTTTCTT
Source organism: Otatea glauca (assembly GCA_036346275.1). Taxonomy (NCBI): domain Eukaryota; kingdom Viridiplantae; phylum Streptophyta; class Magnoliopsida; order Poales; family Poaceae; genus Otatea; species Otatea glauca. Next base: position 50,870,719 of record CM070711.1, read on the forward strand.
CAATGACAGCGCGTGAAGCTCGGCACCAATAGCCTACTTGACAGCGAAGTTGAAACCCTTCGAGAGCAGATGGCTGGGTTCATCGTTCGAGAAGTGATCAACCCGAAGGGCGAGTTTTACGAGCCACACGCTACAATTATCTGAAATGTGAACGATTGTCAATGAACAATGTAATAATTAAATATTACGATGATTTACTGTATTTCAATTATGCTTTACAAATACTTCATTAATATTGTCATGATTAAATGAGTATTCAGTATTCAATGTTAAATATTATGATGATTTAATATATTTGAATTATTCTTTACCAATACTTCATTAATATTGCACATAACATATACCGTACAGAATACATGTACTGTACAATATATATATAGTACAGTGTTACATCATACATATAATACAAAAAAAAATATAACCGGTTTTGGAGGATAATATGGCACTGTACTTATCACTGCCGGTTTTAGAGAAATAACTGGCAGTGATAACACCTTATCACTGCCGGTTAGAAAATATTAAGTGGCAGTGATATGGATTATCACTGCCGGTTGAAAAATAACAACCGGCAGTGATAATGTGTTATTACTGCCGGTTGAAAAATAACAACCGGCAGTGATAAGTTGTTTTCACTGCTGGTTTGTAAACAAAATCCGGCAGTGATAAGCCTTATCACTGCCGGTTGTATAATATAAACCGGCAGTGGTATTATTATCACTATCGGTTGAAGAACTGGCAGTGATAGTCCCGACTATCACTGCCGATTAAAATCTTGGTCAACATCCGCGGTGATGCGATGTTGATCCGGTAGTGATGTCTTTTTCTGTAGTGGTGGATGGTTCGTAGATTAATATAGGGTGAACTCACCTGGGGAGAGAGGAAGATGGGCTAAATAATAAAGCATTTCTAACATCTGTGTGATGTGGCGATGAGATAATGAATCTAGATTCTCTCGCGTTGTGGATGGCCTAACAAAGTCAAAGATCGTGTGATCTGCTGCGAGGCAAGCTTCCAAATTAGCTGCTGCTGCATGCTGCTAGCTGGTAATTTGATACGGTGGCGTGGATCGGAGGAGAAAACAAATTAAGCTTTTGGCGATGTGGTGGTGATCAGGACTCAGGAGCCGGTGCCGCTCATGGCAATTAATATGGACGGGCAGCATGCCCATGCACGAATGGCCTTACGTATTATACTGCACTGGCTATAGCAAAAGCACACGGCGATTATCTATACCTCTTTATAATGCACGTAAGAAAATTTTTCTACATCCACCCAACATAATGCACCTCATTAGAGATGGCCTAACGTTCGTGCACCCAACGAAATCTACCCAGAAATTTGCATTCATCAACATGAACGTCTCGGATCTTCCCTCAGTTTTACTCACCCACATCCGATGGCCGTTGTTTAATGTGTCTAATCTTCGTCGAATTAAGGAAAATTAATTCCGTAATTATCCATATTGTGTTTCCACCGAGTCATTTTGGATTTCCATCGAGTCATGACTGTCTCCCGAAACGCCTCCTATCCCCTTCGCCCGGATGGAAACAAATTGCTTTCCTTCGCCCTTCCTTCCATCGATCCAACCCCCATGCTTGTGCCATTTCCGTCGCTCATGCCGCCGCCCTTCGGATCCCGTCTCCAGCACCCCCCGCGCGTGCGCTCGGTCAGGCTTTCCTTCCCCCTTCCTTCCATCGATTCCGACCTTTTTCCATCGATCCAAGCCCCGTGCGAGCCCTTCCTTCCATCGATTCCGACCTGTTTCCATCGATCCAAGCCCCGTGCGAGCGCCATTTCAGTCGCTCATGCCGCCGCCCTCCGGTTCCCGTCTCCAGCGCCCCCCGCGCGTGCGCTCGGTCAGGCTTTCCTTCCCCTTTTCTTCCATCGATTCGGACCTTTTTCCATCGATCCAAGCCCCGTGCGAGCGCCATTTCCGTCGCTCATGCCGCCGCCTTCCATATCCCGTCTCCAGCGCCCCACACCAACCGGCCCACCCCGCACCTCGGTCGCGTGCGAGCGCCCGGATTTCCCTCGGTCAGCCCGATCTCCTCCTGATTTTTCCCTTTGCTCTGGATTGATGATTGATGCCATTCGTAAGGAAGCAAATCTCTGAATCGTCAAGATGAGTTTTTTCTCGATTCTTTCCCTTTTATCGCTGTCTTCGTGTTGGTACATAACCCATCTGTATTGTTGTGCTTCATTTTCTTGCTGCTTATTCGGGCGGCGGCCGCGGTGGAGTGCCCTAGAGTTGTTTTCTTCTTCAGTTAGTGCGTGGAGATCTTCCGTTAGTTCGTGGAGTCGAGGAAGTTAAAAGCACAGCCAGGTTTGTATCCCAGCTGCCAGGTATCCATCATTTTTCACTTTTCCAGTAGTTAGCTTTTTTGTTCGTATGTTCTTTTGTATACTAGCAATTCAAGTGATGGCTCGATACTAGCAATCATATACTGCCAATAGTATATGGGTAAAAAAGCCTGATGCTGAATTCTTATGTTGAATGTGTATAGTTGTTTACTGAATGTTTGAAATGTGTAGAGTTGTTTTCTTCTTCAGTTAGTGCGTGGAGATCTTCAGTTAGTTCGTGGAGTCGAGGAAGTCAAAAGCACAGCCAGATTTGCATCCCAGCTGCCAGGTATCCATCATTTTTCACTTTTCCAGTAGTTAGCTTTTTTGTTCTTATATTCTTTTGTATACCAGCAATTCAAGTGATGGCTCGATACTAATATCCTGATTTTAAGTGGGACCCCGTAAAAAAATATCCTGCCAATCTCTTTTAGTATGACGTAAGCATGAGGTGCTATTGCTAGAGTTCGATTTAGTTGTGCCATTTCTAGCGCATCAGGTTGCAAAGCTTGCATACATATGCCTTGTTAGATGTTTCATTCTTTTACTAAGCATATGTAATGCTGTGGTTCTGGCATATGTTTCTGCCATTTGCTGTTACAATCAAGCCATGATTAGCAAAGTTACAAAAGGCAACCGCAAACCATGCATTTCTTAGTATCCACTGCAAGTAGTGGGCTCCGTTAGCCAGAAAAGTCGGTGCATGAATTCCCTAAACTCCAACTTAAAAAAAAGGCAGCACAAGCAGAGTACTAATCGTCCTCCGTCTTTGAGCTCCGAGCTCATGAGTGCCAGCTTTAGCCAAAACTATCTAGCTATATGCTGGTATGCATACAAGCAAAGGAGTAAGAAGAACAAATAAATTCGTCACTTGCACAACAATGAATTACCTTTTCTCCAAACCGGCAGTGTCTTCTCCTTTTCTCTTAGCTAGGAATGAGAAATAGGCTGTGCTAGCTCTTGCGAGCGATTTGTGCCTTGATTGTGTTCTCTTCTAGGTTTGCAATGCTGAAGCGATGTGTATTTGTACCTAAACTGTTGTTTGTTAAAGTAAACGGCTGGCATTTGCTTAGTTTCGTAGCTGGTAATTATTTGTCAAAAAGGGGGGAAACCGAAAAATGTATAAAAGGTGTGAAGTGTGATCATTTTCTATAGAAATTTAGCTCTATATCTGGACCAGCTGAAATCGAAGAAATAAAAAAAATAACAGTGAGTTAAAATATATCCAAGGTATGTTCCTGCAGGGAAGCTTACATAGAAGTATAAAACCAGGTTTTGCATACCACCCATGGAAACGGCAAGCATTTCTTTTTTCCCTTGTTTTTTTATTTTCCGCAACATGTCTAAACACACCAGTACAAGCTTAATTCTTTCTGTTTTTCTATTACATTTCCCTTTCTCCATTCCTTTTGATTTCCTAAAGTACTTACTGTAAGCAGAAACCATCATGTCCCAGATCTTTTAGTAAAATTTTATTCAACCAAAATATCAGTGATTTGCGTAACCCTTTAGCGCCGCTCAATCCATCGACTTACCATGTATACCAGGTTACTCTTTTTTATGCGATACAGACCGCTATTGTAGAGTATTTTTTTCTCATCTCTTCCTCCTCATTTCAGTGGTCTCTCGATGATCAAAGAATGAGACTATTGTGTGTACATGAACATACCTCTCTTTTGTTCAGCTATTTCTCTTACATAATTCTTCAGAGAGAGCAATAACAAATTATGTCACTCTGTTGTAGTTTCTCACCGTTTTAAATCGCTTTTTGGGGGGTGCTGTTTCGAGCTGGCCAAGCCAAAGCAGGCACGCTGGTGTCGTTTAATTAGCCACTTTTTACTTGCTTAACTAATTCGTTTTCGACTTCCTCCGTAAAAAAATATAGGTAGTACTAATGAGTATTTTTTTATAGTCATGTTCACAAATATAAGACATATTACATATTCATTACAAAGTTAATACGATGTTGTCTCTATACCCTTATAAATGTACATATTTACATTAAATATAATGTTTAGAGATAATTTACGAGTATTCAATATTTTTTGTCTCCGTGCTTAGAGAAAAATATGATTTATAAATTTTGAATGAAGAGAGTACTAATCTTGTTCGATCAGTTGCTGACATTCTACTTCCCACCACTTGCCGGGGCATTGTTTAGTAGTAGCGCCAGCTTTAATTTTCTTCTTCGTTGCAGAGTTTTCTTTTAGCAGCAGCTTTCTGCTTTCTTTACGCATTGAAATGGCATTGCTGACTGCATTGCTTTTATTGTGATTGTTAATTTTTTAAATCTGTTTATTTGAAATCAATGAAGATTTTTTGGTGGATCGTATTTTTTGGTGCCTGTGCTAACGCTACGACGGTAGTACACCCACTTATCAATTAAATGAGAAGATTAATGTGTGGCATTTTTTTGTTGTTTTCTAGATATGAGTATCATGTTTCCACAATCGGTTGATATTCATTAGCGATTGATTCATTACTTGATTGTCTTTTAACATGCCAATGTTGTTTAGATCTTTACTATTGCAACAGAAATTCTCCTGCGTTGGAAATATCAACCGATTGCACCTTTGAGTTAACAGGTTTGTCCCGAAATTATATAGGGTGTTTTAGAAGTAAATTATTTAGTTAAGCTTACTTCTTGATAAACATGCTGGAATCATGAGTAAAATTTCCTAATTTTTTAGTTTGTTTTACTTAAGGAAATTTGGTGAGATATTATCAGAAGATCTGTTATGTGTGGCATTTTTTTGTTGTACAATGTAAGACAATGCTGACTGGTTATGTCTCTACAAGCATTTTGTATGCCTATATTACTTGCAATATTTAATAGAAATTGATGCTAATGCAATGATCATTTTAAATGTTGCTTGCCTTAAATGTATACTGCATGAGAAACACAAGAAATGTAATATGATTTACGGAATGTGAAAAATGCTCCTGTCACCATTATTAAAAATATTTTGTAACATTTTAACGTTTTCTAGCTCAATGGCACCAATTAATCGAACGAGAAAGAGAACGTTAGTGTTGTTTTCTGAAAGCCCTGTGGTGCCTACGTGAGTTTTACTTGACTATCTCTTCCATTTAATTAAAAGTAGACCAAATGTTTACATATGCTTCATTTTTTTTAGATTCAAGGAGTTCGACAACATTGAATTCGCTGATATAGACATGTCTTGGAGCATTTGTGTTTTAGTAGATGCCAAATTTCGTATTGAAGATAACGGTGATTTGCTTCGATTGATCTTAATAGATGAGACTGTAAGTCCAACGGTAATTCAACCCCTATAAAATTCATTTTTTATGTTAGCTAACAAGGTTTATTTTAAACTTAAAAGGGTTCCAAAATAGAAGCTATTGCCAGGGACAGTAATATTCATAGGTTTAACTTAGCACTTAATGAAGGCCGTAAGTACATCATTCATCGTGTGCAATTCCAGCCTAACTGTGAGGAAGTTCAGTTTTGGAGCATTCGAAACTCTTATGAGTGCTTGCTAACGGGACGTACAACAGTTGAACCTTCTACAATATTAGTTGATTTTCCTCTCTACCCAAAACATTTTATGTCATTTGAAGACGTTTATGGACGTCCGAACAAAACATTTGTAGGTATGGCTCAAAATTCATATGTAGCAATTATAATATCAAATGTTTTGTTGATGGATAAATTTAAACATACAATATTTCATATAGATATAGTTGGAGTGGTTGTTCATTTTGGTGTTCTTGAGTACTACGAAACCTTTCCACGCCGTATAATGAATAGAGAGATCACTCTCATAGACACAAGGTAAACCTATAGTATTTTCAAAAAAGTATGGTTTGATTGAAACTAATCTGCGCATAATATTTGAAATATTTCTTCTTATGTTTAATTGTAGGTTTAACTTGTTAGTTGTTCAAGTATGGGATGAGCATTTAACCCAACATATGATCAGTTGGTCAGAGGCTAAGGCAAAAAACCATGTGCTTGTTGCAACTATGTTGAAAAAAGACAATAGATACAGTAACTAAATTATCAACCTATAAAATAAAAAAAATCTTTTGGTAATGTGTACTTAAAGAAAAAGGTACTCATGATATGTTGCTTTTTAAAACAGATTGTGTTGAGACTACTCAGTACACGAAACTAGCCTTTGCCCCAGATCTTCCTACACATGATGCACTTGAAAGTAAGTTTTTTTAATAAGAAAAAATAGACTCCATTCAAAAGAAATATATAAGCCCCTTTTATTAATACATTTTTAAATTATTAAATTATTATTGTAGGTTTTCGACACTCTTTGGTGGCAGGAGCATTTGATCTCACATTCATAAAAAGATTTATTGAAAGGAGGTGGCAATACCTAGCTCATGTGGTTAATAGGACTACCAATCGATGTAGATGATTGTAATATGATTAGTGATGTAACTGGATGTTGGACATGTTTTAGTATTCTGATCACATGAATAATTGCTTGTGTGGACATGTTTGTGTTTGTTTGCTTATCAAAGTATGGGAAAAAATTCCGAAAAAATTTGGAAAAATAAACTGCACAAGCCGACCGCTAGATCCGCAGGGAAAAAAGGTAAAAATTAAACGGTGCTTGTCGGCCGCTTGTTCCGCGAGAAAAAATTGAAAAACATTAACCATCACTCACAGACCGCTGGTTCCGTGGATGAAAAATTAAAAAAAAATCAGCGCTCTCCGTGCGTTGAAATTAGGCTCTATGGGGCTAACGTGCATTATTGTTTAAATACACAGCAGAATCGAGATGCAGGGAGACATGATTCGAGATGTCCCAATGGTTCCTTCATTGAAATATCAGACGGTCAATTCCGAAGATCAGAAAGAACTGATTGACATCAACACTGATATACAAATGATGGACAATGTTATTGAGTCGAAAGCTTCTCGTCATAACAAATCGAAAAAATCCCACATCAGTGTAGTATATGCACGAGGTAACCTTTTACAAAAATGTCGACAATGTCTTTTCTAATTCAAAAGTAATGTACTTATATCTTGTTATTTCGATGCAGATTACGTTTGTGATGAAGAAGACAAATTCATTATTAGCTCAATTATGAATTCACCTGATAAAAAGATTATTGTTGATGTGGAGGGTGCATTTATCGATTTCTTCCATTTTAAATGTCTTTTGAAACCTGTTGAACACTTGTATGGCGATGTAAGTATACATATGTAGTTTAACCTTTATTATGTACGTATTAAAGTTATATGCTTTATATATTTCCATTTTCTAATAATATATTAACTTTAAACTGTAGGTCATAAACGCGTACATCAACCTCATCATCTCTGAAAAATCTCTATTGTGTAGAGAAGGGGCAACTATCTACTTGGAGAATACTTTGATATTTTACATTCTTCATCGTGATGGTCAGTATTGGAAAGAAAATAAACCAAATATTAAAGAAGACAAGATCGTCGAAAGGGTGACGTCCTATGTTCAACATGACATGGTAAATAATTGGTTCCTATTTTGAATCCGGTCATGCTTCACGTGCCTTTGGTACTCATAAATTATTTTATTATAATCAGGTTTTTATCCCTATTAACATTAAAGATACTCACTGGTACCTAGCTGTAATAAATGGCAAAAAACGTCAGATACAAGTTCTTGACTCCTTGGGCTTAATGTGTCGCGACGATCTCACTTATCTTTGTAAGTACTTTTAGTTATACCTTTAATCATCGTTTTTATGATTATAGGACTGATTGTTTTCTTATAAAATAACGATTAAAAGGTCTCGGATACAAATTGATATAGCGTCACAAAGTTAAAGAGTTCACAAGATATAAGTGGCGGATCTACAAGTTACTTCGTGGCTTCGTTATTGAGCAATTTAAAGAACCAATACGAGAATGGCGGTACGATTTCAATCTATATGTTACCGTAAAACTTTGTTTAAGCAATATATTAAAATGTCCGAAAGTTCAACATTTGGTTGTAGTGTGTCATGTGGCCTATTTTTATTAAATTACATGGAGTACTGGACAGGAGATGGATTAACTGACAATATTTGTCAGGTAATTGTAAAAAAATTATTATTACGTGTTTACACATATGTTCTGTATAAAGTTAATTTGTTTTAATATTTCTACGCAGCAAGACATGACTAATTTCAGATCAAAATTAGCTGCCATCCTTTTGGATTCGCCTCTAAACTGCAAAAAAGGGTGCCAAGATGAAGTTTCCAGTACCGAACAAGTAGTAGATCCAAATGAATGTGTGATTTTAGACACACTACAGGAAACGAGAGAAGATGCACTATTGCCTTGCATAAACACTCAAGTGAATTGTGTTAGTTTTAAAGAGACGGCCAATGCGATTTGTGGCTATATCATGTCTATAACTAACGGAGTTGCTTTGGGGTATGTGATTCTAATTATTTCTACTATTTTTTCATGCCTTCATACACATAGCTACTCTTTTGTACGTGTTAAACTGATTAGTGTTAATATCTAACACAAATCATCTTTTCTGAGAAAGAATGGGTGCGAAACTCCAAGCCTTACCCTATAAGCATAACGATGAGAAACTTCAAGAAATACTTGATGGCAGAAAACCTATGGACATTGATTGCTTTAATGTAGGGGTGCGCATGCTCGCAAGCGATGAAACCATGTATTTCAGGGATCCCATATGCCACTACCTAGATTTACAGTTCTGCGTATGTTTTGATATTTTTGCATTATATATATTCACATTATGCAATAATCAATTGGCTATTTTTTAATGTTTTAATTTATCGCAGCCACTTTCTAATTACCGACGGTACCATAAGTTCCGTGTCAAGGTTGAAGATGAGAAGCTTGCAAAATTATTTGACGCTTGGCCTGAGACTGGAATTGCGTTGTCTGAATGCCGAATGGTAAGCTTTGCTTAATAAATTGTTTGACACTTTATTATGTTACTATATATGTGTGCAAAAGATATAATGTTTATATTTGTAGATTATGCTGCCTTTTCATCACGGAGGATGATTCAGCATATTATCGTTCGACATGAAGGACAGGGTTATCTCCGTTATTGATCCAACACCTCTACCCGGATGGGTTCCAACGGATAAACCATCCAGTTACTATCTTGATAGAATACAAAAAATTGGTATAATATTCGATCGTGCTATGAGGATAGAAAATCCCTCATGGAACGACGATATCTATGATTGGCGTATTGTAGTTCCAAAGTCTGTTCCAAAAACAATAGACCGGTAAGTTATTTACACATGATTAGTAAATAGTTAAATTTTTGTGTACTTACATGTAGCAATTAAATGTTGTGCAGGAACTTGACAGGTTATTTGGTCATGAACTTCATGCACATTTGGAATGGTCAACAGTTTAATGCACGGATCTGCATGGTAATTACTCTCTATTTTATTAATCACTTTTTATAAGGTTGTAAAGTAGGTCTATACTGATTATGCTCTACAATGTACTTACAGGGTTCACCTATCCTCAGGAAGTGTTTCTTAATTGAAATACTAAAATACAAGTGGAATGAGTGCGCAGAAAATATCCCTCAAGACATAAGAACAAGTCTTAAGAGCATACGGGAAATGTTTAGCGAAAAATATTATTGAGTGTTATATCTTCATTTTTGTACTCGCATACGGCCATTGTGATTTTTAATTATTAAGTGTTATAGTCATACTTATTTTCTCATTTAATTGATAAGCGGGTGTGTGACCGTCGTAGCGTTAGCACGGGCACTACTATCATGGATGATTGATGCTATTTTTTCTGAACTAAACCATTGATTTCCTGTGCTACGGCTAATTGCTACTAAATGAGATGATATTTTACTGGAAAGCCATTGCATTCCTGTTAGTCAACACCCATTTACCTTTCTGTAAATTCGCTAATAAACCGTCCTGTTCCCTAATAAACAGCTTATATTTGTCAATCCAATATGGACAACCAACATGGAGAACGCACCGCTTTGAACGATATATCCAACAACACGAGCATAGGTATAAGCTGACTACAACATGATAATTGTCCTTTTGAAAATGTATATATTCTCATAAATACGGTGTCGTGCAAGTTATCGGATATAATGACACTCTTAAAATATCGATGCAGCACAACAAGCAAACCTAATTGATGAGGCGCAGCGTAAGAAGGACGAAAGAAACAAAAAACAACGTGAATATCGAGCAAGGAAGAGGGCACAAGCAACAAGCACTGGTACAGTATAATGCACCTTAATTCATAATCCATATTGCATGACTATGACGGTTTTAATCTCAATATTTGAATAGAAATTGAAGAGGCAAACAATAAGAAGCGTGATTACAGAGTGAGAAAATGCGCTGCTACTTGTAGTGAAAGCAATGGAACGAATGCATCATCAGCCGAATGGACACGTAGTCAGTTAACGGGCCAAAATTCTACAAGAACTGATCGAGCTAATATTTGTAAAAAAATATATTCGGCCTCTTTTGTCTTTTACCATATAAAAAGGAAGTCACATTTTTATATATGAACTTACTCGGCAGTAGTACAACTAACTCCTATACTACAATTAGGTAGCGCAATATCAAAAGAGAATGTCGATCCACAAGATAGTTTGGAGTGGCTGCACATAAATGATAACTACGTGCGGCAATATCATCCTAGACATGGTGTATCTACTTTTCAACATGACCCGACAGCACGTACCCTGCGAAATCCAAATACGACCCCTTTAGGTCCAATGTTTAATACTTCAGACTTTTTAATATGTCACTTCTTGAATAACCATTATGTATACTAACACTGTGAATACTAGGTACTTTACCAAGTTGTACTATCGAATGGATGCAAAGTCAGGTAACCAACGATCATGCGATAAGTCCTATTCCAGGTAAGAAAAATGAGATGGCCTACGGTTTGCATCTTTATGCATTTGAATAGATGGAGAACATGAATGACACTCTTTTTTCTAAAAATACCCATGCCATAGGACATAAAACACCTGATGCATCACCAATCAACCTGACAAGATCTACATTTGGAACTCCAAATACTGCACCTTCAGGTACCATGTGTCATACTTTAATTTTTTGCTCTTTTTTGCTCCTAATTTCCAAAAAGTGACATATCCTTGATGACCAGGTTGCATGAGATCGAGGTACGACAAAAATACGTTAGCCAGAGAAAAATACAATAATATGGATGGAGCCAAGAAGGTGTTATTATTGAAACAAAAACGAGAGTACAACAAAAAAAATGAAAGAATGCCGCACTACAAACCATGAAGAACCTTCAATTCCTGATCTGGTCTCAAATGATGTTACACAGAAAAATGATTTAGAGTTCGACAGCTGTTTATTCGAGCCTACACTTCCCGTTGGCGAATTAGGTGAATATATATATACATGTGTTGTCAATAAGGTATTGTTTACGAAACTTCCTTTATAATTGAAAAATTTATTGTTGAAGGTAACATGGCAGAGGGTGAGACATGCCATGATGGGGACATTGTAGAAGCTGATGATGAGGAGTATCGGGAATCTCTCGTTGAAGGTAACAATTATGTATATATTCAAATATACCCTTTGTGTATTGGTTCAAAATAACAGAATTGACTGATAGTGTAAATCTTAATACAATTAATGTTGGTCGGTTCTAAATAAGATCATGTTTGGAATTGCCTGACTCTACTTTTCTTACAGATGATGACTTTGAGTCGTACCGCGTGCAAGTAATATGTGTTGGTGCGCCCGTCGCACATGATCCATCGACTATATCTACCATGACCTCCCATTGGACATGTTTTGAGGAATGTATCATTGCCAATATTGTCTTTGCAAAAGATTTCAATATGAGCCACGGATTACATTGCGGGAAAGGGAAGGTCTTGGTCCATATCCACGATGTGCACGAAGAACTAAAGCGGTTGTTTACGGTCGGGATCATAGTGATGCAAATTATTTGAAGCCATATACGGTACTTCAACTCTCATTTCGCTTTCACCAGTCTTGGAGTCACCCTTGATCGTAGAGTTAGCACTGCAGCCGGTACTGGTATCTATACATTTCGTGTGCATGGTGGCTTGTACCATCGGTTAGATCAGTTGGTGCCAAGCTCTCAAGGGCCTCGTCATATGCAGCTCTACTTCTATGATCTAAGACGATGATACATTATCCCATAGAGTGAAGAGGTCTCCGACCTTGATATCAATCTCATCCAAATATCCTAAGAATATTGCAAGATAACCCATATGTGCAGACTTTTAAGAGAGTTGGTTCTATCCCAAACCTAGGCGAATACGGAATTGAGCTCAATACTAATGTCACACGGACCAAAGAAGGTACAATGCACCAACGGCTTCTCGTGTCGCCGCTATATGGACAGTAGGGAATGATCCACAAAAACTTTTGATAGGAGTGTGATTGTATATCCCAAATGTGATCGCCCGCTATATTAAAGCATATCATGGTTGTTATGACCCATTGGCATATCCATTATTTTTCCCAAGAGGGGAAACTGGCTGGAACCTCAAAATGTCGTATAATGGAGTACCAACAGTTCCTGAACCACCAACTGTTAATGTGAATATCAACGAATGTGCTACTTGTGATGATCATCCAGGTACGTACACACACATCGGTCCTAAAATTTATGTTATACATCAGGCTTAATTTCTTTTTAATATATACATATAGCTTTTAATGGTTTGTGACATTTTAAAAGCTCAAAACTGTCATTGATATCTCTAATTATTTTCTGCGATGTTTTCATTTTGCTTGATGTAATACTAATTTCGGTGCAAAGCTAAGTAAAAATCCATTGTAAAAGCATCGCAACATTTAAACCATGCGCCACCAGAAACATGGTAAAAGCTCAGAAAATGAAATTAGAGTTAAAGATACATGGTACCTACGTGCTCACTCTTTTCCTAAATAATACGCTCAATATAACCATTGTTGATAGTGTGTCCTCTAATAATAATATTTCATTTTCTTTGCCATAACATATTGATGTCGCAGGTCATTTTGCAACTGATGAAGGATATAATGACATACAGGCAGGTGATAACTTTGGTAGTGATCTGCATGGAGGCGATTACTTGAGTGCGTTGATAGATGCAGACCCACCTGCTAGGTTTATAACGGCAAGGGAATACTATTGTTTCAGGCTGCAAGTTAGAAGAGGCCTTTTTAACATCTTGTTATTTGGAGGGCGATTATTCCAGCAATGGGCTGTTGACATATATATCAAGATTGAGACTATGAGGCTTGATTGGTACTCGAATCCTGAGAACCAAAAAAAATACGGGCTGAACTATACCAGGTGAAGCTCTCAAATTTGGTATTATAAGTACATTTACTGCACGGACAACTGTCATTACAAATAAGCTTTATTCATGTCCATCTTTTATTCTGTCATAGGGTGTGGTTGATGTCATTTCACGGAGAGACACGGGCTTCGAGGTTGGCAAGAGAGTTGTGCTTCCACGCACTTTTCAGGGGCGATCGACATGCAAAGAAAGATTTCTCAATGCAATGGCTATTGTCCAACATTTTGGGAAACCAGTTACTTCATTACGATGACTTGCAATCCATCTTGGGAAGAGATAACATCAAATCTCGAGCCCGGCGGACACCACAAGATAGACCGGACACTGTGGCTAGAGTATCTGAGGCCAAGTTGAGGGACATGAAAGATTTTTGATAAAGAAAAATACTTTGGAGAGGTAGCTACATATGTTCATGTTCTGAGTTCGGAAGAGGGCCTACCACACTAACACTTTTCGTTGATTATGAGGACGGCCGAGAAGTTAACAAGCCCGGATGGTTATGATAAAGTCATTTCACGAGATACAGACAAGGACAAATACCACGTGTTGCATGGGCTGGTCATGAAGCATATGTTGCACGGACCATGTGGTGCAATCTTGAATAGAAGGTGTGCTTGTATGGTGGATGGAGAATGTCGCTTCGCTATCCTCGGCAGCTTTGTTCAACAACACAACAAGGAAAGGACTCCTATCCTATATATAGGAGGAGAGATGACGGGCAACGTGTAAAGATTAGAGGTGCAGAGTTAGATAATAGGTGGGTGGTACCATACAATCCTGGACTTCTTATGCGATACAACTGCCACATCAACGTTGAAGCATGCTCAAGCATCAAATCTGTAAAGTACCTATTTAAGTACGTGTATAAAGGACATGAGTGTGCATCATTCTCGTGAGACCACCTTTCGGAAGGAAGGTGGAGTAATCAATGAGATTAAATCGATACAGGATGCTAGATACGTATCACCACCGGAAGTCGCGGTACGAGATTTTGGTTTCCCACTGTTTGCTGTCTATCCTTTAGTTTTGCAACTCCAACTTCATTTGCCCAACATGCAGTATGTTGTCTATTGAGGGGTCCGCTATCCTTGAGGATGTTGTCAGCGACCGTCTTCTTCTATGACAACACTAACTGAGTATTTCAAAATGAATCAGGTTGATAGTTATGCAAGTAAATTATTGTACAGACAGTTCCCAAAGCACTACCGGTGGATCAAGAGTAGAAAAGCATGGCAAAGAAGAGTACGGCAGATTGGTCAGATTGGACGGATTGTGTATGCAATCCCTGCAGAAGAGGAGAGATACTTCTTGAGAGTGCTCCTGAATCATGTGACAGGCGCAACCTCATATGAGGATTTGAGAACGGTGGCCGGCATCACATACTCCACTTTTAGAGAATCCTGTGAGAAAAGAGGACTCATAGAGACGGACAAGTCGCTTGACGACTGCTTGAGTGAGGCTGCAACATTTCAGATGCCGTCTGCTCTACGAAGGTTATTTGCCACTATTCTTGTATTTTGCGAGGCCACCAATATCGATGCACTATGGGACAAGCACAAGGATTCATTGTCTGATGATTACAGCCGAGATAACTCTCTCAGAGCGGCAGTTGAGCAGATGGTGCTTATAGACATCCGCGATATGCTTCATTCGATGGGTAAGGATATAAAAAATTATGGTCTCCCTGAGCTTAATGATACAGGTTAGTCATGCTGATGACCACTTATGCTTAGTTCAATTGGCCTACATCTCTCATATAATAATTTGTTATATTGTTGTTTACTGCTGAAAGATACTTAAATGATTATTATTTTTCTTTTTTGTATAGTGTTAGAAATTGTATTTAGTGCTTTCTTAAACTTGGAAAAATAATAAACATAAGTAGGTTGTATTGTTATAATCCTACACTCTTTATTTCATCTCTATCTTAAATTTACTTATCTGATTGCCCGATGATTTCGTGATACATTTATTATTTTTTTGTACAATTCAGGTGAATTTTCCAATGACATAATGAGGGAGGTTAGAGAGGAACTTTCTGTGCCCATAGACCAACAACATATAGATGGATATAAATCTCTTAACAAGGAGCAGCGTGCAAGATTTGATAAAATCTTACATCATGTATTACACAAAAAGGGCAGATATTCTTTGTCGATGGTCCAGGAGGCACGGGAAAGACGTACCTATATAAGGCACTTCTGGCCAAAGTGCGCTCGGAGGGCTTAATAGGCATTGCGACAGCAACTTCTGGTATAGCAGCATCCATATTACCTGGAGGACGGACTGCACACTCAAGGTTCAAAATACCAATTAAGATCGCTAACAATAGCATGTGTAGCTTCACAAAGCAAAGTGGCACTGCAGAGTTACTTCGTAGGGCATCCTTGATTATCTGGGATGAAGTTGCGATGACGAAGCGAATAGCGGTTGAGACATTTGATAGGTCTCTACAAGATATTATGGATTGTAGCTTCCCGTTTGGAGGAAAGGTTGTGGTATTTGGTGGAGATTTTAGACAAGTTCTTCCTGTGATACCGCGTGGTACAAGAGCACAGATAACTGATGCTACCTTGCAAAGATCGTATTTATGGGAAAATATAAGAAAGATACGATTGACACGTAACATGAGGGCACAGTCGGACCCAGTGTTTGCAGATTATCTCCTCAGAATTGGAAATGGGAGTGAAAAGACCATTGTAGATGATTATGTTCATTGCTGATGACATTGTGATCGGTCATACGGACACCGAAGATTCAATAAGCAAACTCATTCAACATGTGTTCCCATCACTTCATGAAAATGCAAGGTCAGAAGCTTATATGAGTACACGTGCCATACTTTCAACCAAAAATGAGCATGTGGACCAGCTTAACGCAAGGATGATTGACCGTTTCGTGCCGGAAAAACTTTACCACAGCTTCGACTTAGTAGATGATGATTCACACAATCAGTACCCTATTGACTTTCTGAACTCGATCACTCCATACGGCCTTCCTCCACATGTGCTCAAAGTAAAAATCAACTGCCCTGTGATTCCTCTTCGCAATATCGATCCTAACAATGGCTTGTGCAATGGAACAAGACTAATGGTTAAAGCATTCCAAGACAATGCAATTGATGCCGAAATTGTGGGTGGACAGCATGCAGGCTCACGGGTGTTCATACCAAGGATCCCTATGTCTCCCTCGGATGATATTTCACTTCCTTTCAAGTTCAAGAGAAAACAATTCCCAATACGCCTAAGTTTTGCAATGACCATAAATAAAGCGCAAGGACAAACTATCCCAAATGTTGGGATCTACCTTCCGAACTGTGTTCTCACATGGATGACTTTATGTTGCATTGTCACGGGTGTCTCGAGGCAAACAACAAAAATTTTGGTAAAGCCAAATAAAGAATTAGATCCTACAGAAAGAGTACCGGAATATTGTCTATCAAGATGTCTGGATTGGTGAAATTGGTAAGTACTATTTCACACAATTTTAGCATCTTTGTTGAAAATTTGCATAAGCTTCTGTTTCTTTGACTTGGACAATCATTTCCTTGTACTTTACTTTCGTAATACCTTATTTGTGGTTATCTGCTCTAGAATCCTTTGTTATTTTGAAAAATGAACTCTTGTTTATAGCCTACATCAGAGTGACGAGACCAAGGAAGAATATTGTGTCCGTGAACTGAAGAGCCTAACCAAACCAAGGAAGAAGATTATGAACTGAAGACCTATGATTAAAATTTATGGGGCATGAATGCGATGGCCAACATCAATGTTTTATTGTTGCTCTCTATATGTAACTGTATTCAGTATGCACATATATATCTAAAATTGGGGATGGTCTTGTGTCTTGACTCATTGAGTTGTTGCTCATTTACGTCTTTTATTCTCCAATAACTGTCAAAGAAATAATATCGTAATTCCCTGAACTGCTATTAAAAATTGAAGTCATGGCAATGGCTTGCGAGCTTTACTCCTCTCAAGCGGAACACGAGGTCTCCCTCTTTACATGCTCTATAAAGTTATCATATTATTATTTATTCATGCATCGTAAAGGGGTCAGCTAGGAATTCACGAACCTTCCCTAATACAGATTTGGCTCTCTAAATTATTTTGTGGGGTCAGCTAGGAATTCACGAACCTTCCCTAATACAGATTTGGCTCTCTAAATTATTTTGTTCTCCTACATCTGCATAGCTGTAAAGGACAATTTTAAAGCCTTTTAAGTGTTAAACTGCATAGTTTTCTTTTCTTAAGCGGGTGTACTGATCGTCGTAGCGTTAGCACGGGTACTATACTAGTAATTAATTGGAGACCGACATGCGTTGATCGAATTTGTATGTGATCAATTGAGTAGCACTACAACACTTCAGTATTTTTTTAATCGTTGCATCTAGACGTAATCCTTACTTTAATGTATATTCTCTCACTCATCCGCCTTAAACCAAACTTCTCCCATCCCTCTCCGATCTCTAGCTGCCAGCCATCCCTCCCACCCCATGTTACATAGAGGTGGGCACTGGGCCGGGCCATTTTGGGCCAGCACGAGGCCCGCTTGGCCCAACCCGACACCTGGCCCAGCCCGGTACTGTTCAAAACGGGTCGGGCCGGTCCGGCACGGTTGCCCGGGTTGTGCCGGGCTTGCCATTTGGGCACGGTGGGCGGCTGCCGGCGACGGCCCGAAGCGGCCGTCGCGTGCCTCGGACGGCATGCCCAATGGCGGCACGATGGCACGGCGGCACGACAAGCCAGCGGCGGCTCTGGGCACGTGGCCGTAGAGCTCGCGGCAGCGGCCGAGCACGCGGTCGAGCCGCACCGAGCCAGAACGCGCCAGCCGGGCGGAGAAGAAGGAGGGACGGGGGACGCGTCGCCATGGTCGCCGCCGCGTGTGAAGGTGCTCCGGGAATAGCGGGGCGACGGTAGGGGCTCCGAAGAGCTGGGGCGCGCGCGGGCGGCGCGAGGAGAAAGGTTGGGGCACGGCCGGCGCGGCTGACCGGGCGAGTCGGGCGGAGCTCGAGAACAGCGAGGAGAAGAGTCGCACTGGCGCAGGCAGGTGAGGACATCGAGGTTGTGGGTCGCGCGGGCGGGGCCAGCCGAGGAGAAAACAGCGGGGCATGGCCAGCGCTGGCGAGGTTGGGGAACCGCGGTCGGCGGCGAGGCGGGGCGTGATCGTGCAAGGCGAGTCGGGCGGGAGGTCCGGAACGGTGAGCGTCGAGGAGAAGAGTCGCAGACTCGCGGTGGGCGGGCCGCAGGAGGCGAGGGCGCGAGGCCAGGCGAGGCGTCGGGCGGGCCCGAGGAGACGACACGACCGAGTGGCGGTGACTCGAGTCGCGCGGGCTCGACCGCCTAACGCGCTGCACGCGGCCCAAGGGGGGAAAAGAGTGGCGCTGGCGCAGCGTCAAGTCCAGTCAGTCCGGTGGAGAGAGAGAGAGTGGCGCATCCGTCCAGCCTCCAGCGTCTGGGTAATTTTAACGTCTCTCGTGGGTAAAATTATTTGAGGGAATCACATGTTTAAACTGAATTCAACGTCTCCCAGTCTCCCTCAACATGTAAATGTCCCGCGGGAAAACAGAGAGAGGAAAAAGCTCGTGCACAGCGGAAAACAGAGACTGAGAAGGAATCTGAAAGTACATCACGGGAAAAAATTCTTTGCGGGAATCACGCGTCATAATGACATGCGTTTGAGAAAAAGAGAACTGAAATTATGTAAAACATTGAACTCTCTGTGTGCATGCATGCAACTGAGGGAATCACGCGCGATTTTGAATGGACACGCTCACATTCGATGGAATCACGTGAAGAAAATCACGCGCCTGATGAATTTTAAGTTTTGAAAGCAAAGAAGACAGCGATGTGATTGATTGATTCCATCCCGCTCTCTTTAACGCAATTTTGAACACGACAGCAGAACAACGGTCATTTCGCTGGACACACCATAAATACAGGGTATGGCTTGCATTTTCTCTGCACAACTCTCAACTCTCTTGCGCTCTCTCTTGCCCATTTTTTGCTCAGGCGCTCAGCACATTCTGCGCATCTCACTCTATTTGCTTGCATTTTTTTGCTCTCTCGTTGTGAAATAAAATGTTTCTCAAAATCAAAAGCAGGAGAGCACGCCCGCGCTCTCCTAGTCCCCCTCGTCAGGATCAAGAGATCGATCCACGCCAACTCTCCCCCAGCATGGGAGACTACGGCATGGATGACCGTCATCTGGACGGCACGCACGGCATCGAGGATGCCTCATACACTCCGGATGCACCGAGCTCGGATGCCGCTACCCTAGTGCATGCGGGACGGGTGTCGGTATCCACACCGAACACGCAGCCCGACATATCCATGCAGCCAGTACGGGCGTCCATAGCCGGCAGTCGACGCGCGTGGTGCTGGCAAAATATGGACAGAACCGTCGAAACTGTTGACGGACATGAGGTAGTGTATGCTGTTTGCAAATACTGT
The DNA here is from genome assembly GCA_036346275.1 of Otatea glauca. NCBI lineage: Eukaryota > Viridiplantae > Streptophyta > Magnoliopsida > Poales > Poaceae > Otatea > Otatea glauca. Next base: position 50,890,814 of record CM070711.1, read on the forward strand.
CAAGCTAAACTATCTGCACGTGCATGTGGTGGTACAGGTCATCTAAAGAGACACACAGAGAATTGCTTGAGGAAGATATCGGTCGGATGGAGGCCGGGCGAGGGTGTGCAGACACAGCTCAACTTCAACACCGACGGTTCGGTAAGCACATGGGTATACAACGCCGACGTAGCTAGAGAAGAAATTGCACGTCACATAGTTACGGAGGATCTTCCGCTTAGAACGGGTGAGAGCTTTAATTTTGAGAGAATGGTGCAACGTGGTTTTTGCCCGCAATACCAACATGTTAGTAGAAGAACAACTACACGTGATGTTTGTAAAATATTTACAAATAAACTAGAAATGTTAAAACAGACCTTTATGACGCTTAGTTTTTCATTCGCATTAACATCTGATATATGGACTTCCTCTCACCAAAGAACAGCATATATTAGTGTTGTTGCGCACTACCTAGATGACAAGTACGTACTAAACAAAAGGGTTATAGGGTTTAGACCAATCTCGGAGTCACACACCGGACATGCTATCGCTACCCGTATACTTGAGGTTGTTAATGACTTTAAAATAGAAAGTAGAATTGTTTCCATTACTCTTGACAATGCATCAGCTAACACAACGGCTATGGAGCATCTCTCACCGCACCTGGAGACTTATATTGGAGGTTTCGTACTCCATCAGAGGTGCGTATGCCATATTATTAATCTCATTGTACAGGCAGGTTTGCATGTAATGAAACCTACTTTAGAGGGCATACGTAGTGCTATCGATTTTATTACTAATTCATCTGTAAAGTTTGCCCAGTTCTCAGAGTACTGCAAGGCCAACAATATGAAACCAAGAAGATTCAACCTTGATATGAAGGTTAGATGGAACTCAACTTATACTATGCTGCATCGGTGCGAAGACTACGAGAACATTATCACTGTCTTCGTCAACTGCAATAATGGTGAGGTATTGGTTACTGACACGGATTGGATAATTGCTAGTCATTTTCGTAATTTTTTTTAAAATTTTACGACGCAACTAAAAAATTATTCGGTGTGTACTACCTAACTTCTTGCTTAGTCATCGAGTGGCTTTGGCTTATTGCTAATGCTTTTAATGAAAATAGAGATAATTATGTTTTACGTTCCATTATAGAACCAATGGAGCAATTTTTTTAAAAAATATTTTCAAGCTATTCCACATTTGTACTGTTTTGCTGTCATTTTGGATCCTCGGAGAAAATTTTCTGACTTGCAGGGCACCTTCGAGGGAATAGGTGAGGCATTCGATCTTGATTTCTCCGAGGCCTATACTCATGTTTGTAATGAGTTTTTCAGAGTTTTTGACAAATACTACGAGAAGTTTGGCACCAGAAGTGAAGCACGAAGATCTACCTCAACAACGCAACAAACACGAGGCGGTTCGATCGCTTCAAACATGTGAAAGAAGCTGAAAGGCAAATCGTCTAGTTCATCTTCCAAAACGCCGAGCAGGCCGCAATGGAATCCACGGGTAGAGATCAACCACTACCTCGACACGCCTTTCATGGAGTCCGAACTTGACATGGACGAGGAAAATCAACTTAACTTGCTTTTGTGGTGGAAGAATAACCAACGTATTTACCCCGTGCTATCCCATTTCGCACAGGATGTACTTACGGTTCCGGTGTCCACTGTCTCGTTGGAATCCACTTTCAGTTTGGTGGGGAGGATACTTGAGCCAAGGAGGTCGTCTCTCACACCTGAGATGGTTGAGGCAATTACATGCCTCAAAGATTGGGAGCGTCTGAGATGAGAGGACACAACATCACCAGAGGATCGGGGAGATCATGGGCCGCGTAGCCGACTTTGACAATCTCATCCTCGGGTAGTCTATGTATATAAGCGTAGTTCTTGTACTCTTTTCCTTCATCGGGTACCCTACACCGGGTGTAAGGTTTTAACGAGGCAGTAACTCTGTACATGTTCAAGATTTAATAAAATTTACTTATTTTCCCCTAATATTTGTGTCCATTGCTAGCAATACTGATTGTAGATTTACATATTTCTTTAATCAAGGTGGCTATACATTCGCTGCACCGTAGCATCGCGTACGCACGCTACTACAAGCAAATTTGGGTCATTTCCTCTCGTCGCAATAGTGTAAATGGACCGGACCTGGGCCGGCACGGCACGAAGTAGGCACAAAGCGTAAATGGGCCGTGCTTGGGCTCACCGAAGGCGAGCTGGGCCGGCACGACAGGCACAGCGGGCCGACACGGCCCGGCACGGTTCTGGCCCGAAGCACGATGGGCCCGTGCTGGGTCGGCCCGGCATGGCACGACGCCCACCTCTACCCATTTACCACCGCTCTCTGCCTTGTAGTTGGTGTGGCCCGCCAGTTTCCGCCAATGCCTCCTACAGCCAAGGTTTCAAATTTCGGTTTCGGAATAAATTTCGCCCCGGGCCGGATAACGAAATTTCGGAATTATTTCGGACAAAATTTGAATTTGAAAATTCAAATCCGGTCCAATCCGAAAAAAAAACCAAAATTCGGTGAAAAAACCCGAAATTTCGGGTTATTTGCACTGGCTGAAAAGTGGTCTAAACATTATCGAAAAATTTTGAAATTGTTTTGGAGGTTCCTGACACAATGTTGATGTTCTCAAAAAAATTTCAGCTGATTATCACACCTAAGGAATTTTTAAAAATTCGGAGAGTGGTACTGTCCTGATAAAACACTGACCGACAAGTTTGATCGGAATGGAAAATGGTACAAATCAAGTTATAAACTGTTGAATTTTTTTTGCATGGTTATGATCCATAAATAATGTTCTCATAAAAATTTCAGCTGATTATCACATGTGAGGAAGTTTTAAAAATTCGGAGAGTGGCGCTGTCCTGATAGAACACTGACCGACAAGTTTGATCCGAATGGAAAATGATACAAATGAAGTTAGAAACTGTTGAAAGTTTTTGTGCATAGTTATTATGTATCTATAATGCTCTCATAAAATTTTGAGATGATAATAAAACTGTATGAATTTTTAAAAATTCGAACAGTACTACTGCCATGTTAAAAGGCTTACCGGCAAACTTGAACAAAATGAAAAATTATGTAAACCATAATTTTTTTTGAAAATTTTGAAGAATGGTGATAAGGAAGTTATTAATATCTCATAAACATTATGATTCACGATCACACTCCTGTGAATTTATAAAATTCTTACAAGGCACAGTACCATTTATGTTCTTTTCTTTTTGATTTTTGAAATATAATATAACAAACGAAGTTCAATGCTTACATAGATTTGATTGACCAAACAAATTTTTTTTAAATTTTTTGAACAATTTATATAATTTTACTGAGTCAATTATTAATCTCTCAAAAAAAAATTAGATCATAATCACACTCAAGAAAATTTATAAAATTTTGACAATATAAATGTCCCAATTATGTTCATTCTGTTTTTGATTTTTTAAAGATAACAAATGAAGTTAAATTATTTTGACATTTTTTATGTATGATCCTAATCTACTAAGTATAGTACCATAAAATTTTTAGATTATTATAATGCTTGTAAAATTTTATACAAATCTGACAGTGTTTCTGCCAAAATTTTAAAATGTTTAAAAAATTAGGTTTTTCAACAAATTTTCATAGGAGATGACTTTCCTAAGGGTTATTGGACCAAATCCGGCCCTAAAACTTTCAAAACCGGCCTAAAAACACGAAATGGCGCCCAAAAAAGCGAAATTTCGGATTTTACTGTAGCAATTTCAAATTTTTTTAAACTTTTTTTCTCGGCCGGTACTTGAGATCTTGGGGTGGTCCGAAATCCAAAATTTTTGCGAAATTTCGCCAAAATTCGCCAAAATTTTGAACCTTGCCTACAGCCACCAATACCAAATTAAAATGGAACCGACACAACCTGCTTCCTTCTCCTCCGTCAGTCCACATCGCCGCCAACCTGCCTCCCTCCCCGATCGCAGCGGCGTCATTCTAGTCGACCACCTCCCTCCCTCTAACTTCGGCATAATTGCAAAACATCGCCTCCGCCCCCACTACGGGAGAAACATCCTGTATAGTCATTTTTATTGTACAGTAAAAACATACTTTTATGTCTCTATAGGATGTTAAAGTCATCTTTCAAAATGCCACAATTGTGGTTTTACGTGCAGTGTCGCTACGGCCGAAAAGACATTTACTGAAATATCATTATATTCTATATAAGATATTTTGTAAAGTCACTGTATTGCGTCTGTAGCACCCTCTAGAAAATAAAAAATATATTCTAAAAATATGTTGGAACCAATTATCAAACTTGAGACCTTGTGAATAAACAAGTACCACGACTAACCATCTCATTCGTACATCTCAACTTGCTTATACTCATATTATAATTCCTATGAGTAGTACATAACATGTCTTAAACATCTAAAGAATATCTCTAGAAAATAAAAAATATCTCAAATAACATCTCTACAACATAAGATCAATTTAAGAAATATCTCACAAAAAAATGCCTCTATATGATTTTATTTTAAAAAATTAAAAATGCCTCTACAAGCCACGCCTCTATACCCCTCCCCTCTAAATCTATCCTCCAATGAATCCAAAACCCTAACCAGGTGAATGCGATCCCTAAGTCAGTGGCACTAGCGCACTTGAAGAAGAGGACAAGCCCGTTGAAGCATGGAGCCATGGATCTCTAAGTAGATCCAGAGGTTAGAAATTGGACTGAGTTCGAAAAAAAAAAGTCGGTGATATATTGCAAATCCGTAATTTTAATTAATCCAATGCGTCCCATAGTCCTATATATCTATCACATCTTGTGCTTCTGGTCAAAATAGTAGCCTTACTTTGCATGCGGGCTGGTCAGGTCATGATCAGTGCGCGTTTGTGCCTGTAGTTTAGCAGAGCTAACATGCAACTAGCGGATCCATAACATGAACATGTCAGAAGATCTCTCCCATATCGATTCTTTCCAACATGAACTCAACACCTGTCATCAAGCTGCAGACTAGACACTATAGACCTGATGCATTACCTTGATGTACACGAAGTAAAGTTTTTTAAGATAGAAAAGGTTAAATAATTAATGGAGCATATATGGATCGAAGAAAGGGTTTCGGTGTACCGGCAATGGCCACCACTAAGGTAGTGTTTGGTTCCCTGGATATCCCTGGATGGGAGCTGGCCATCCCTGTATTTCAAGTTATCCATTTGTTTGGATGGTTGGATGAGATGGATTGGGATATCCGGTTTTGAGGTATATGCCGTAAAGATTCCGGATGGCGTCGTCCCGCAGAAAAAGCCGGACGGCTTCGTCCAGACGCGCGACTCCTCAGTCTCGTCACCTCCCTCACGCGTCTCCCCACTCCCCAGCCACAGTTCACTCGTCTCCCAGCCGAAGGAAGCAAATCCGGGCGCTACATGGCGGCGCGGCCGGAGGGCCGGGTGGCATAACCGGACGGCGACGCTACACATGGCTGGACTTGGCGTAGCGGCAGATCGTTAGGGGGGACCGCCAGATCCGATGGCGCGCGACGGATCCGTAGTCGCGAGTCGCAAATCGGCCCAGGCGGCACACCGAATCGAGGGGGTGCGCCCGATCCGGAGGCGACGCGACGAGCGCGCGCCGATCCGGAGGTAAGCGGCGATCGACGGCGGCAAGTGGGTTGGAGGGTTGGCGGGAGGACGGTTGGAGGTCGGCGGCAGGACGGTTGGAGGTCGGCGGCAGGAGGGTTGGAGGGTTGGCGTGTCGACGGCGGCTCAGCTCGGCGGCAGGTAGGTGACGGCAGGAGAGCGGCTGGAGGGGAGTGAGCCGGAGCGGCAGAAGTGTGGCTGTCTTCTCAGTGGCCGGAGGAGAGGCCCAATTTCGCTGCAAAAAACTTCTGCATCAATATGGTATGGCATTTTCTTCCTTTGCATGAATGACAAGTACATGAATTGGGTTATACATTTCATATGTTTGGACGATGTGTTGATCGATAGATCTGCATGGAAAAACTTTTGGTCATGTGGGTGTACTGTATTTGTTGTTCGAGGAGAGGGAGTTACGGTTGTACTAAGCTTAAGTATGATATGACTAGCTAATTGGTAAATCAGAAAGTTTCATTGGTTAATTGGTTAGTTGGTACTAATACTTGCATCATGGACAACCCCATTTCATCCATAACAGAAAAACTAAAGCTTAAGTCCATGAAAGAAGCTAAAGCCAGAATATAGTTATGACTAAAATCTGGAACACACAAGTACATTATGAAAATGATGGCTAAAATCTGACTACATAACATGCAACAGGATATGTTTTCCTCAATTAATCAAACACGTGCTGTTCAACAAATGCTCAACCCAAATTACTCTCTGGAGGTCTTTGTTCAACAAATGCTCAACCCAAGGAGGTGTAGTCAAAAGAGTGAATCGGATAACAAACTAATTTGCTTGTGAATGATAGACTTAAAAAATGCTTCATTTTGCATTGTAGATGGACAAGAGGAGAAAAAGCAAGATCTTGATATTGGCGGCAGTTGCATATGTTGCCATTTGTTTGATTGTGTTATGTACTAAGTCTAGAAAAAGAAAGAGAGAAAGAATTACCTATGGCCCAATGGATGAAAGGGATAAGATAAGAATAGAGTACTTAAACAATAAAATTTGGAAGAATGATGTAACTTGTGTGAACATGCTACGGCTTGGAAGAGCACCTTTCTTCCGATTGTGTTCACTTTTGAGAGATCGAGGCTTGCTTCGAGACACTATACATGTATGTGTTGAGGAGCAAGTTGCGATGTTCTTGAACACTATTGGACACAATCTTAGGAATAGGTTAGTTAGCACTAATTATTGTAGATCCAATGAGACTGTTAGCCGTTATTTCAAATTAGTCGTCCACGCCATTGGTGAGCTACGAAAAGATTTCATTAGGCCACCTTCATTGGAGACCCCAACAAAAATAGCAGGGAACCCAAGGTGGGATCCATACTTTAAGGTATGACATTGAGCTACTACTCCATACACAATTTTGGGCTCAACATTGTATGGTTCCTAATCTTTTGGCATGTATTCTTGACCAAATAGGATTGTATTGGAGCTATTGATGGGACACATATAAGGGCCTCTGTCTCTAATGACATGGAACCTTCCTTTCGAGGTAGAAAGTCTTTTTGCACTCAAAATGTGATGGCAGCCGTAGATTTTGATCTCCGCTTCACATATGTATTGGCTGGTTGGGAGGGCGCACATGATGCGATAGTGTTAGCCGATGCCTTAGGCGTGAGAATGGCCTATGTGTCCCACAAGGTAATATACTTACGAAGCCTCATTTGTCCATACCATTTTGCTCTATGAACCAAATATGACCCACTTGTCATTCATATGTTAGGAAAATTCTACCTAGTTGATGCGGGTTATGGAGCCAAACACAGGTTCTTGCCTCCTTTTAGCGGTGTGCGGTACCACTTGAGCAGTGGGGAACAATCTGTACAAGATGAGAAGGAGTTGTTCAACCTTAGGCACTCTTCTCTTCGTGTGACCGTAGGCGTGCATTTGGGTCACTCAAGAGGCGGTTCAAGATACTTGACGATGCCACTCCATTCTTTCCCTTTCCGACTCAAGTTGATATTGTTGTAGCTTGTTGTATTATTCATAATTGGGTTATAGATGATGGGGTGATGAGTACATTTTCTCGGAGACCAATTGGCCATCTAACTCCATCGCTGCTTCATCATATATTGGGCAAGCAAGTGACCATAGAATCATGGCTGAGTTTAGGCAGGGAATGGCCAATGACATGTGGCAAGACCGGCAGAACCACTATGGAAATTAGTATTTGCTATTTGTAATGTTGTGACACACTATTTAATTGTAAAGTTATTAAGAACTCCTTTTTATTTGTAATGTCATTATACATTCTAAAATTTCTCCAATGTTGTCATTACACATGCTAGGACATAGATCTTGCACAACTTAGTGAAAACGTTGGGTCAAAAGCTGATGGGAGTGGCCATGTTACATGGACATCTGCGATGTCTGACATGATGCTTAGCCACTTGTGCAATTTGGTAGATAGTGGCACTAGAACATCCGATGGGTTCAAGAAGGTACACCTTAAGCGTGTGCAAAGGCTTTGAATGAGCACTTCAAGCTTAGACTTACAGGAGATCAGATTTCAAACCATATTAGAACATGGAAGAGGAAGTGGGGAAAGATAATCAAGCTGAAGAAGTTGAGTGGTGCTGGATGGGATGAAGACAATTGTGTTATTACACTTGATCATGATCATTACACATGCCATGTTGAGGTATGATTGTAGCATGGATTACCCTCTCTTGCTTCATGTAGAATGTGCCTTACATATTCTCCTTTTCTTGGTAGACACATAAAGGAGATGCTGAATATCTAAACAAGTCTATTGAGCACTATCGTGAGATGGCTGCAATCTTTGGCAACACTTTGGCTACGGGGAAGTATGCAAAGTGATCAAGTGATCCTCTAGCGACAGAAGTAACTGAAATTGAAGATGAGGAAGCTGCTGCCACAACTGAAGAAGGTACACAATCTCAATATGTTGGTGAGTCGTCGGCCCCCAAAGCAAAGAAAGCCAAGACAATCCCAAATGAAGAGGACACGGGGCTGCAAGCAATACTCCAATTTGGCCTTGATAGGCTTGCCACAGCTATCGAGAAGGTGGCTGCCGATGACAACGAGCTTCCTAAGGATATGTGGCAAACCATAAAAAGCCTTCCGGGTTTTGAGGGCGCTCATCTTTCCCACTATTATGCCTATTTGGTCGAGCATCCTCATATTGCTAGGGCATTTAACACTCTTGACGTCTCAGATAAGGTAGTTTGGGTTGCTAGGTACGTAGCGGATCACTTCCATGGGTGATGGCAAATTGGTAGTTGTATGACATCTTTTGCTTGTAGCCATAGACAATGATTCATGGTTGATAGTTATGTATGTGTACTTTTAGTACGAACAGAAGGAAAGAACCTTCGATATCTATCTAAGAACCTTGTATGCCTATTGAAGAACTGGTGTATGTTGGTCTTGAATTTGGTGTTGAGACTCCTCATGTTGATCTTGTACATAGTTCTTTCTACTTTATGGAAAAATGAAATAGAGTTTGAAGTTGAATGTGCGGACCAAAATTTCTTGTTGTATTTTTGCTTTCTCGGGATGAAAGGGAATTGACAAGGAGAGAAGAAAGCGACCTAACACGGAGTCTCAAGCACGCAGTACGAATATGGTTTGTTTATTTCCTATTCGGACTTCATATGAACTGATTTATTTTGTTGCCTTTCGATCTTGGTCTTACATATTTCATGAGCTAGTCAGAGTATTTCATCTTGGTATATGAAACAAATTTGGAAGCTTCCTTCCATTGCAACTATTTTAGGTGTATATGTCTAATGATTTGTGGTTACATTCACTTGCATATAGATTGATAAAGATTCAAAGAAAGTCAGTGAAGTGCATGATTGGACAATGAATCGCATAGAGGAAATCTCAAGTGATATTAAGAGCATAGTGTACAATAACTTTTCTCCTCATTCATGCGAAAGCGCGAATGAACTCAACCGACTTTTACTTCAGATTGAACACACTGCTCACCGTCTTGACGAACTTGCCATACAATCCGAAAGCTTGTTGCGAACAGACTGTGTTGATCCACTTCAAGAAGAACACACTTCGTCCAGCGTAGATGAGCAGTTGCACCCATATGACTACGAGACTGAAGATTCGTGCAAACGTGATGATCATCAATTTAGAGAGGATGAAAGTATCGAGTCTAGTGACTAGGGTTATTTTCGTTCTTGTATTATATACGCTAAGGGCGATTTGTGCTTGTACTTGACATGAATGTTTTGTGCTTCTCTTTCAAACTGCCATGACCACTCTTCACATGGAGCTAATGCAGCTGTGATACTGAGAAATCATTAACGTACTTCTGTTAGACTTTTAGGACTGGTTTATTATTGTTGTGCCTCACTGTGTTGTGCTATGGAATCAAGGTAATTCTAACGGTTTATGTATTTCTTCATGTTCTGTTTTTGAAATACATTCTGTTCTCGACTTATTGTCTGAAGGCATCTCGAAGGGCTGCAGAAAGAACAATCTTTATGTCCTTTTTACATAAATTGCATTTCATGTTTGTTGTTTCTAGCTAAAAAATGATGTTGTCTCCATTTGAATTCCATTGCTAGTGGTTCCTGGGCTTTTTACCTGTGATGAGTTGCGAAAATGAGATTTGGTGTATGTTGTGGGCTGTAATTTGGTATATGGTGTGAAATTTGTTGTATGCTGTGGACCTGAAATTTGAGTTCGTACACTGTTTGGAAGTTGAAACTGCCATGACCATTGATCTGGAGGTATGTAGTTCATATTACATGGTTTTTCCTGGTAATCATCCTGATTCTTTCTTCAGATCGATGTTTCCTTAGCCATTCTCATTATGCAGGTGATGACAAATTGATGGCAGACAATTGATCAGAAGGCACAAAATGCAGCCCGACCAAATGCTTCAGCTGATATTAACTCGTCACATCTGTTTGGGCTCAGAAATATCAGAAATGGTGCATACAGGTAACGTTCACTTTGTCACATTGTAAAAGTCAAGAAAGTGAGTTTGTTGGTCAGTGTGCAGACAACTACAAATTAGAAATCCACATTTGTTCAACAATCCACAGCTCAACAAGGCACCTAAAATATAGCATTCTCATATCTTAAGCACAGATAGTCAAATTCCTCATGATATCTCATACTTCTTATTGTTATCGATTCATCATGAGATGCATGATAGCACTGATAAGTATACATTTCTTTTTAGGTAACTAATCTGAGCTGGCATATTTAGAAAAGTACTGGTTTGCAGCTGAGGAAAGTAAAATGTGATCCATGATTATTGAATGCTAATCGCTTTGACAGTGTTCCGGCCTTACATGCTAGTATATGATGGCCCAACAACATTTTCCTACATTTATGCTCTCGGGTTTCTCTGATTCAAATGACTGGTGTGGTTGTCGCAACGCGTTTAATGCAAAGCAATGCTCTTTAGTATGAGTTTTCATGTAGTAACCATGTATTGGTTTGTAAGAGCTGACAAGGGCCTTGTAGTTTCTATTACACAGCACCTTTTGTGAAGTGATGCAGTGCTTCATTACGTCCCTGTACAAGCCTACGGTAGTTTGTGTGCATGCATAAGAATCAATACTGACGAGTCAAAATATCTCTGAAATTTGCTGTATGGAGAGGTAACCTCACCAAGAGGTCATCAGAACTAGCCCATCCACTCTTATCCATCCAACCAAACAAAAAATTAGCTCATCCTATCCATTCTTATCCATCCAACCAAACAAAAAATTGGCTCATCCCATCCACCCAACCAAACAACCACTTGGATGGATCCATCCCATCTAGCCTGGATGGCCATATCCCATCCAGCCTCATCCAGGGAACCAAACGCACCCTAAGTTGGCGATCCAACGTCGATAGTGTCACTGCTAAAGTAGTGGATCTCAGTTTATGGATGATCATTCCTACTGAGTAGAGTGAGTATCAAAACCATCTCTTAGAAAAAAAAAACAAAAAAAAAACAAAATCAAATGGAATTCGATAGTCGACGCACCACGATCGATCATTTAAATCTCTTTATATATATATATATATATATATATATATATATATATATATATATATATACACACACACACACACATATATAGCTATGTCTTTGTATTTTTTTAATGTATAAGGAGACATACCACACACACTCTACATACACACACGTATGCACATCCTCTACACAGGCTTTAAAGCCTTCGGAGTGTAGATACTCCCTCCGTATCACTATTAGATGTCGTTGGAGAGTTTTGAAAAAGGATCACTATTAGATGTCGTTTAAGCTTTTTATGTGCTCTTTAGCCCATTTTACCCTCCAATTAACACACGCTAGCTGGTAGAGTAATTTATTGCTTCGGTTATGTATTCCTAGGCACTCCTCGTCTTCCATCCAGGAACGAAGCTCAACAAATATACTAATAGTTGGATCCATATGATCGCAAGTCCTTGTAAAGTTTAGAGAAGAAAAAAACACCATCAGTGTTGTACTCCATGGAAGGCTCGCCAAGGTTGATGCTGTCGCCGTCATCATCGTCGTCGTCGGACCTGCTGCCGTCGTCGCCGGACCTGCTGCCACCGCCATCCTCACGGTCGTCGTCGCTGAAGCTTCTGCAGGCGTCGTCAAGGCTGTCACCTTCGTCGCCGAAACTGCCACGTACACCGTTGCCGTCGTCGACGTTGATAGCCTCGCCAAAACAAATGCCATCGTTTTGCATGGGAAGCAATGGAGTTGATTACGTAGAAGATTCATTTGAACCTGATGTGATCGAGGATTCGTTTGAACTAGACGACGTTCTAAAGTCAAATGAGGTTGAAAGCTTCAATCCAAGATGTCTTCCGGATGGTTTTGAGGATTTATCAGTTTGGCAGCAAGAAATCGCTAAGGTCATGTATAAGATTCTTTTCTCTAGATTTTTCTGATACATGTTGTTAAGAGATGTGATTAAGGTGTGCATGATTCCGCCGGAATCATGCACACCTTTTAATCATAAGCTTATCTCTTAACACATGTAGTGCTGCTACTAGCACTACTACAGAAAAGGTTATCACAGACGGTTCGAAACCGTCATCACAGACGGTTTTTTGAACCGTCTGTAACCATGGGTCAGTGATGTTACGGAACATCACGGACGGTTTATGAACCGTCTGTGATAGAACATATCACAAACGGTTTCAAACTAAAACCGTCTGTGATATGCAAATATCACAGACGGTTTTTACTAAGAACCGTCTGTGATAACAAACTATCACAGACGGTTTTTACTAAGAACCGTCTGTGATAACAACTAATACGAGCGGTTTTACTATGAACACTTTGTGATGTTACTTTTGGAAACAAAAAAAATATAGTCACGTATAGATGATATTTCTGTGATCTAGCTGCTCTATGCTAGTTCAGGCATAATGGAAGAGCTAATGGATGTGAGATATCCCATGTCACTGCTCTGAAGAACTTGAAAACGCAAAATTGACGGAAAAAACTTCGGAGGCCGTTTTAAGGCCCTAAACGACGTTTTTTCGAGATCGACGTTTTTTCGGAGCCTCGCGTGTACTTCTGATGTAGCCCCCTGACTTGGACTAATTAGCTAGTATTGTGTTTGCCTCATCTATTAGTGAAGATTCACAACTGATTTGCAAAGGTAGGCATCCTTGTCTTTCTAACATCCCTTTTTTCATGTGGGGAATTTTGAATTTGTTTCCTCCTACTTTCATAGCCTCCTTCATAACTAGCAGTAGCGTCAAGAATATTCGATTCGACTTGTGTACAGAGTATTCTTGAAATGCCTGATTTGTGTAAACATGGTTAGTTTTGATGGGGTAAAATGATGGAGTACAAAGTAAAAGAAATATAATTACCTCCTCAACAACCAGAACAAGTTCAGATATTGTCTTCACAGTTTTTTTGTACTGAATGGATTGGATAGCACGAAAAAATCCCAGATCCAAGATATTAAAATCCAGTGAATTTGCCGGTTGACAAATGAGCCGGATATCAAATCCATCTTGCTTAGGAGCTTCACAAAACAATTGATCCGTAGGTAGGATATGAGGCTTAGCATTGTCTTGTTGGATGAAGATAGGCTTGTTGATATCTTCATGTGGCCACTTAGCTCGAATAGCCGGCAGGACTTTATCAATCAAAAAACTTCTAGTGACTTCCTTTGTAACAGATGTGATGGGCTTCATTTCCATTGTTCCGGTTATCCGGTTAACACTTGTTCTCTTAACGGCTTCATATGTTACAAGAGGGAAGTATCCAATTTTTCCATCAAAAGTACAATTTCCATCCATATCAAACCTTGGACGAGCAACAACACATAAGAACATAATTTTAGGAATGAAAGTTTTGCTTTTACACGTCCGTATGGGCTCATCTTCATCAAGAAGTATATAATATCTCTCTATTTTTCTTGTAAGATTGAACCATTTTTCATCAATAAAAACAATATCAAATAATCCCTTAAACATTGGATCATTTGGTATGCTGTTTGGGTCAATCATAGATAGACACCACTCTAGCCTGCTCTTCTTATTCTCCTCTGTCAAATGTGGTTTTATGCTGTTTGAATGGCGCTTTATGTGGCCTTCTCGTTTTAGCGCCATGAACTTGCCTTTACTCACATGCAATTGAGCACATACATCTTCTACCGTTGTTCGATCTGAAAAAGGAACATCACGCAATGCAGATATATCCACCTGAACTCGCTTACGACCACAGTTGCCGCTCTTTTTATTAGGAACATCAACCACGGTGCCTTGATCAAGATATCCTTTGCCTTGTTTCCAAATGCATTGAACCGTTCTGATATTCACTGAGAATAATGTAGCAACTTCTGTGGTTATATGACACCTCAGCTTTCCATTATTGCTTTTTCTTAGCAAAGCTTGAAATATCTCTCCGCGCATCACTGGACAACTCTTTCATGCGTAAATTCTTGCTAGCATCTGTAGATACAAAAGCATGATGACTTAGGGAAAAAATCATGAAGTTACAATACGTGCATATATACTCATTTTACAGTGCATATATACTCCTACGGTCAGAAATGCACATGTGCAAAGATCAACAAATATACGTGCATATATACTTTTACACATACAAAAGCATGATGACTTAGGGAAACAAATCATGAAGTTACAGTACAGTACATGCATATATACTCCTACGGTCAGAAATGCACATGTGCAAAGATCAACAAATATACGTGCATATATACTTTTACACATACAAAAGTATGATGACTTAGGGGAAAAAATCATGAAGTTACAGTACAGTACGTGCATATATACTCATTTTAGAGTGCATATATACTCCTACGATCAGAAATGCACATGTGCAAAGATCAACAAATATACGTGCATATATACTTTTACACATACAAAAGCATGATGACTTAGGGAAAAAAATCATGAAGTTACAGTACAGTACGTGCAAATATACTCATTTTACAGTGCATATATACTCCTACGGTCAGAAATGCACATGTGCAAAGATCAACAAATATACGTGCATATATACTTTTACACATACAAAAGCATGGCAAAATGCACTTGTGCCTTGATCATGAAGTTTACCGTTTTCTTCCGATGGTTCCATATTTATATCGTCTATCCCATTGCTAGGAAAAATTTCTTCCGGTGGATTCAAATTCAAATCAATATTTTTATGAGAGTCTATAGAGAGAGAGATGACATTCAAATTTAGAGAGAATGTTGCAAAACAGAAGGAAAATATCTAAATTACTCAAAATGACAAATATAGATGAGAAAGTTTACTATTTTCTTCTGGTGGTTCCATGTTTACATCTATCCCATGACCATGAAGAATCTCTTATGGTGGATTCATGTTCAAATCAATATCTACTTGTGGTCTTCTAACTCCAAAATTGTTTGCCATGTTTGATCTAGTGTGATGAGAAAAGTTACTCACGTTGTCTTTATAAAGGCAATTTTTTAGTGGCATGATTGGGTCACACAGGTGAAGAGACTGGCGGCAAGGAAAAATTTTGGCGCTAATTAGAAGGAAGCAAAAATTATGGCGCTAATTAGAAGGAAAAAGGTAGCGCTCTCCAAGCAGCAGGAAAAGTAGACTTTGCCAGCTTGGGAAAGTAGGAAAATTAGCGCCAAAAGCAAGCTGGAAACGTAGACTACTAGACTTTGCCAGCTTGGGAAAAAATGCATTGCCCAGGTTTCGAACTTGAGATCCATTATTAATGAGCAAAACCAATTACCATCACACCCAAAGGCCACTACTGACTTTTGTGCTTTCAGGCTTTTATTTAATATGGGCAAACACGTCCATATACCCTCTAATTAATAACGTCTTGGTATGTGTCACTACTACACAAATATACATCACAATCGGTTCTTTTTCGTCATCACAGTCGGTTCTGGTGGCGACACAAAGTCATGAGACAGAGATGAGGCGACTCTATTAGAGTCGGTTCTTGCCCGATAGAGATGACATACTCATCTCTATCGGTTCTTTGTATAAAAAGAACCGATAGAGATGAGGCAATCTTACAAAGAACCGATAGAGATGATTCTGTCATCTCTATCGCTTCATACAAAGAACCGATAGAGATGAGTATGTCATCTCTATCGCTTCTTACAAAGAACCGATAGAGATGACCACCCCATCTCTATCATTTTCTTGTGAGAACCGATAGAGATGAATGTGTGTGATGTGCTATTTTATAATTCACCCTCCAATTAGCACATATTCCACACAATATGCACATATCACATTCACACAGCAATTACAGACAACATATCACATTCACAGAACACGAACACTTTGTTGCAACAAACACATATCACATTCGTTCACAAAATAAAAACTCAAACATGCTTAACCATCAGTACACATGCAATCGCATTCAGATATGTAATATTGTTCACATATGGTCTAGTAGGAGCTTTCGGGATCTCTAAATTGTCCGTCCTCCGACAAGCATTCTATCCAGTACCACTGGCATAAGTGGTCTCGTATCTTGTTAAGTGCAGTGCTGTCTACACTCTTCTGGGGGGTATTCGTAAGCTGCAAAATAAAAATGAGTGCTCTAATTTAAGTTTTCAAATTTCTATGTGAAAGGCTAATTGTATTATTATGCATGTACATATACCTTAGGGAAACGTTCTGAGCCGGCAATCAAGATCACCATGTGATGCATGATGTACAAACCACAGCGGTTGTCGCTGCCCTGTTGATAACACTATGAAGAAAGAAAAACAAATTAAGAGATGAAGAAAATCTGTCAGAAAATGTAAATCTTATATATGGTAGCCACTTGTACCTTGAAGCGGACATACTCCAGCTTGGAGCCCTTTTTGTCGTCGTGTGTCCCTCCTGCTTCGACGTATTCCTTGAAACCCCTATATACATTGGAGAGATGCCGTCGAGTAAAAAAATAATGAACGTAGTTAAATACAGAAAGTGTTAGATAAGAGTAGTGCACTTACTGATCCAAAGGAGGCTTGATCGCGTAGGCCATTGATCTCTTCTCAATCGAATTAAAAGTGTACACTTTGTTGTCACTCGGAAGAAGCACGAGTAGAACCCAATGGTTGCTTATTAAATGGTATGCAGCGAAGAAAATAAGTTCACATACGGTTTCAGTGCGTAGAAATAATTGAACGGTGAAGTGGTACTTACTCCTCATGGTACGGGAGTAGAATAAAGTCCTTGTTCGACTCAGCTTGCAATGCCCTCTTGATGTAGGAGGCAACCCATTCCGGTTCAAGCCTAGCCATCGTCGCGGACACAACCTCAGGGTCGACGAACCCAATTGGTTGTCGATTTATCACGACCCGCTGCCTCATCGCCCTGCAACTCGCATTGAATGTTAAAAAGCGTAATGCAAAATCCTATGGAAGTCATAAGGTCGTGCAACGTGGTGCGTCGCACGGCGTCGAGATCGTCTGATAGAAATATCGATGGCTATCAGTTGGTACAAACGGAACAGATCCTCAAAACTAATTGGGAATGTCCCATCCTCCTCGCGGTGGAAATGTCCCTTTTTGTATCTAACATTGAAGTCGACACGCTCGCTCTCTTTCACTTTGTCAACGTACCATCCATGGAGCTGTCGAGTCCATATGCCTAGAGCATTCAATTTCTTTGGGAGGCGTAAGGGCTTTCCATGTCTGTGAGCCTTAAATTCATAAGGCTTCTCGTGGCTGTGCGGCTCTCCTTACGGGCGAATGAGTCTCCGAGGCCGGGGCAGTGGGCTTTTCATGTACTTGAGGGGGCGTTGTGGCCTTTGTGAGCCTTGCCTTTTTAGCATAGGCCTCCAGTGGTTCTGTGGTTGTCGTGCTAGTCCTTTTATGCACCAGCTCTGTACTTTGTGCATGACTCGTCACGGTCGTGGGAGCAGGCGCAGGTGCGGTTGGAACCTACAAAGCACGCGCACAATTAAGTAACTTGTTGCAATACTATTAGAATGGTACAGAAGACGTGGGGGATTTTTACCTTGACCAGTACGATGCCTGTCGTGGGCCACTTGATGAACGACATCCGCGCTTGCCCGAGAGTGGTGATGTCTTCATTGGGGGGGAACTCGAGCACATGTGATAAGAAGGCTTCGTGGACGTAGTCCACCTGGACCCTCATGTAGCCCTTCCCCAAAGGCTGACCATGCACCGTGTCGGTCTCCTTGCATAGAAATGCAACCCCGCGTGCAGCCTCAACAGGAAATCCGTCTTCCGTCAGGGTGAGCTGGCACTTGGTAGGCGTCTGCAAAAAGTGCACAACTTGAGAGAAAACATATGAAGAGTTACCCTCGCACCTTTAAGTTAGGCAAAATTAATTATTACCTTCAACTGGGGACCGGACTTAGCATTTTTGGAACCGCAGCTACTTGGTGGGGGCACAGGTTTTCTCTGATGGCGGGGCATCGGCTCGACTGCAGGAGATCATCGCCATCATCTCGGCCCTTAGGCGCTCCTCACGTGCCATCATCTCCACCCTCATCTCCTCCTCACGTGCCATCATCTGCACCCTCATCTCCTCCTTAATCTCCTGCCTCAGCTGCTCCCTAAGCGTGTCCTTCAGGCGCTCCGCACGTGCCTCCCATGATCTTGATCTGGTACTCCCAACATCATCTTGGAAGTAGGACTTCTTCGTATGCCCCGCCCCTGCAGCAAGCACCCGGCCTTTATGGTCGGGCTTCCCGATCGCAGAGGATAGGATGTCATTTGACCGTTGGCTAAGAAAGGTCCCCTGCTCTTTCCTCTGGCTTACCTCCTCCTGCAAGAAGCGAGTACGAATTAGATCTGAAATACAACAGGAATGGTCGACTGCAATGTAGTAAGTTTGATATCTTACGATGGTGGAGACGACTTGCGCGGTAGTGGGGTTTGGTACTACCAGCTGCCCGTCCGCGGTTTTCTTTGTCCTCGCTAAGACCCAGTCACGTGCCCACTCCTCACATATGTGCGAGTAAGGCATCGCTGTCCTAGAGTTGGCGCACTCCTCGGCTAATCGCGCCCATTCTGCTTTCTTCCCTTCGTAGCCACCTGAACCGAGGTGGTGCGCGTGCGTGTTCAGCCTCTGGGTAGCAAGGTTCTTCTGTCTCAGCTCCTCCGCCTCGGGCGTACTCTTGATCCTCGTGAACTCCTCCCAAACATCGGGAGTCACGAACGGATACCTCTCGAATGGTCTACGGCCTTTCAGCACGTACTTACTGTGCATGTAGACCCTGAAGTGCCTCAGAGCCACACCCATCCTCTTCAAGGCGTACCGCCTGGCATTGTTTTTATCCTCCTCTTCGATAATCCATTTTCCCTTAACCTCGTCCCACAGCCGGTTCTTCTGCTCGACGCTGACCTCCTTTCTCCAATCCTTAACCGTTATGGGAACTCTCTCCTCACCAGATTGCAGGAATGGCGGTATCACCCCTTACACTTGGGAGGACCCGTGCAAACGGTCGTCGCATTGAAGTGGAGAATTTGCGGCGTTCTCCCTGTGGCCCCTTTGCTCGGTCCTCGGGCCTTCCTCACCTTACTCGGCCCCTCGACATTTCGAACTTGGCTCGGCTCGACACTTCGAAGTTGGATGGGCCCCTCAGGAGCACCTTCTACTCTTTTTGGCGATGAGCCGATGCTCTCCAATTGCGACATTTTGAGTTTTCTAATCTAACATGGACATATATTTGACATGAGAGAAAACAATTCGTAGCTATTATACGAACTTGATAATAAATCATCCGAAGCAATAGGTCAATGGATAATTCATAGCATATCATTGTTCTAGCATATTGTAGTAGAGTAACAGATGAACGAATGATCTTCAAGAAAAGTCTATATGTTGACCAACTAAATACGTACGAACAATAACTCCTAATATCAAAATAGGTTTGGTCCTAATCCCATTCGAGGATATGTGGTTTGGGCAAGTTCCTGAGCCATTGTACAACTCTAGAGAAAATTTCGGCAGCATCTCCCCGCTGTTCTCCAGATACACGTCTCGACAACCTGTCAAGAGGAGTGTGTATCCGGAGAACACCAGGGAGACACTACCGAAATCTACTCTGTGAGTTGTACAACAGCTCAGGAACTTGCCCAAATCACATATCCTCGAATTGTCCAAAATACGTGGACAATTCGAGACTGCTTGCTTATAAATGTCATTCCGGCATATTTATAAATAAGCACTCTCAAACGGGAGACGTAGGTTACACAACCTAAACTCTAACATATGCTGAGATGAAAAAGGAAAATAATATGCAATTATAATTGAAATAGCTATGTCAACTAACAGAGTCTAAAGTTGCATAATAATATGACGAGTATAGAAGCACATATGACAAAATAATGAAAAAGGCATCATAACATACATGGAAACAGGATAATTTTCATGCTAGAACAAGTGTTAGGACTATGAACGTACAAAAATCAACCGTAAGATTGATCTTTCTTGTTTGCTTTTGTTGCATTTTTAGTATGAGACCATGAGTTATTGAGTTGTTCATTGTTCATTATGTCTGTACCTTTCAGCTTGCTTTGCAATGACAAGTCAACAAGGTGCTTTTTATGACAGTCTGTTGATTGCTACTTTGACATAATGAAATATGTAAATTATATCACAACATGTCTTGCTACAAGCAGAAATTTCAACTATAGAGTACATTAATGCATATCTAAATCCACTACTACAGAACAGCACATCACTATCGCTTTATCCGTGTCGGTTCTTAAGTTTTTAGGAAAAAATGATTGTGATAAATAATTTCGGAGAGGTGTTAGTACTAATCACTATCGGTTCTGAGATTATTAGTGATTGTGATGTAACATTGGGCATATCACTGTCGGTTCTAAACTAAAAAGCGATAGGGATGTGAACGGTCATCACTATCGGTTCCAACAAAAGAAGTGACAGTGATCACGTTCACATCACTATCGGTTCTTTTGATATAAGCGATAGTGATGTGCATATACATCACTATTGGTTCTAAGAAAAAAAGCGATAGTGATGTGCACATAATCATCACTATCGCTTCTATAAAAAGAACCGATAGTAATGACTATGCACATCACTATTGGTTCTAAGAAAAGAAGCGATAGTGATGTTCACGTGATCATCACTATCACTTCTATACAAAGAACCGATAGTGATGACCGTGCACATCACTATCGGTTCTAAGAAAAGAAGCGATAGTGATATGCACGTGATCATCACTATCGCTTCTATAAAAAGAACCGATAGTGATGACCGTGCACATCACTATCTGTTCTAAGAAAAGAAGCGATAGTGATGTGCACGTGATCATCACTATCGCTTCTCTAAAAAGAACCGATAGTGATGACCGTGCACATCACTATCGGTTCTAAGAAAAGAAGCGATAGTGATGTGCACGTGATCCTCACTATCGCTTCTCTAAAAAGAACCGATAGTGATGACCGTTCACATCACTATCGCTTCTTGAAAAGAACCGATTCCGATGTGCCTCGCTAGGTCATATATAGCACTCATGTTGAACTCTTCTCTGTTGTTGCTCGGAGGAGATTTCTCCGCCACACGAGAAAACATCTCATATTGTGTGGTTGGAAGCAATACTTGGGTGAGAAAATTTGAAGTCCTCATGGGTGGGTATTAAGAGGGCAAATTTGAAACCCTATCTTGAGGAGATTCCCCTCTTTTTGCCCTCATTTGCGGTTTTCTTCAAAATATGAGCAATTCTTTAAACCCCTTCAATTTTGCCCTAGGTCATTTCGACATGTCGTGAATAAAGTTTAGGTTGCACTGAAATTGTGTATGTGCCTTCAGATTTCACACTCTTTATTTGACAAGCACACATCTATTTAATTATATATTGTAGTGCTCTCGTGTTAATATGAAATTATTGTTCCTATCATGTGATAAATGTTAGAGTTTAGGCTGCGGAACCTACGTCTCCCGTTCGAGGATGCTTATTTATAAATATGCCGAATGAAATGGCATATTTATAAGCCAGCAGTTTCGAATTGTCCACGTTATTTGGACAGTTCGAGGATATGTGGTTCGGGCAAGTTCCTGAGTTGTGTTGTACAACTTCAGAGTAGATTTTGGTAGCGTCTCCCTGGTGTTCTCCATATGCACACCCCTCTTGACCTGTTGTCGAGACTTGTATATGGAGAACAGCGGGGAGATGCTGCCGAAATTTTCTTTGGAGTTGTACAACGGCTTAGAAACTTGCCCGAACCACATATCCTCGAATGGGATTAGGACCTAACCTATTTAGAGATTAGGAGTCATCGTTGGTACCCTTGTTTTGTTTCGTTGTAGTAAAAAGACTTGCAAGCTACTGTACTAGCTATATAATTTGATTATTTAATATCATTGTTGATTTTAAAAATTTATGTCTCCTATCTAGGGAATTGGAAGCTCTAAACCAGGGAAGAAGCTAGTTATTTATCGGGAGTACATTTATATATCTTGGAACCTGTCCTCTAATTTGCAAAGGTAATATTAATTGAAATGATGTCTCAATATTTAAAATAGCTAGCTAGTTGTCGCTCCAGTTTTTACTTAATTTATTGTGCGAAATTTAATTGCAGATGGACCGTGAGGAATGGATGTATCAGAAAAGCCGTGTGAGTGCTGAATTTCAGAGGGGTGTTAAGGAGTTCAAAAACATTCCAGAAGAGGACATGGTGAGGAGGGGTGTAAACTTCATATATTGTCCTTGCAATCGATTGCACCAATCGAGAAGATTTAACAACTCGGCCCAAATTGAGGACCACGATTCGACGTGGCCGTGAGGAATTACACATGTTGGATCCATCATGGGAGGCGGTAGTACCCTTCCGGTATGCAACGAAGACACGGTTGAACCGGATGACGAGTTGCGACTTGATATGTTTGAGGGGATAATTTGGAGCAAATCTTTGCGGGATGTGGAGGGTAATTACGGAAGAGAGTTTGAAAAGTTTAAAAGCTTGATGGAAGGCGATCTGAAACCATTGTTCACAAAGTTGCAAGCGGAATACACCAAGTTGGGTTCGGTCCTTGCATTGTTCGAACTCAAGACAAAACACCGTTGGACAGATACAAGTTTCAATGCACTTCTAGTTCTTCTATCGGATCTACTTCCGGAGGGAAACGAGTTACCAACAAGCATTTATGAAGCGAAGAAGCTACTATGTCCCATGGGAATGGAAATAGAAAGGATACATGCATGTTCGAATGATTGCATCTTGTACCGTAATGCACATCAGGAGCTGCACGTTTGTCCAGTTTGCGGTGTGCCCCGATACAAACAAAAGGAGAAGCGTAACGACAAGAACCGTAAGAGTCGGGGCAACGATGGTGAAGAGATCACTAAAGGTGCACCGGCCAAGGTATTGTGGTACTTGCCCATCATTCCCCGTCTGGAGCGGTTGTTTGCAAATCCCAGAGAGGCAAAATTGTTGTGTTGGCATTATGAGTCTCGAATGGAAGATGGCAAGCTGAGACACCCTGCTGATTCGGCTCAATGGAGAAACATCGATTGGAAATATGAGGAGTTTGGTACCGAAATGAGGAACATAAGATTTGGGTTGAGTACCGATGGAATGAATCCGTTTGGTAACATAAGCAGTCGTCACAGCACCTGGCCAGTTCTGTTGTGTATCTTCAACCTCCCTCCTTGGTTGTGCATGAAGCGGAAGTATATCATGATGTCATTACTAATCTCGGGACCCAAACAGCCAGGAAATAATATTGATGTGTAACTTGCACCACTGATCGAGGATTTGGTAAAATTGTGGAATGAGGGGGTCGTGGTGTGGGATGCGTACAAAAGAGAGCATTTCACCCTACGGGCTATGGTATTTTGCACCATAAATGATTTCCTGGCCCTTGGTACTTTGGCGGGTTACAGTACGAAAGGGGCCAAAGTGTGTCCTATTTGTGAACAGGAGACTGAGAGTCTATGGCTGCTGAATTCCAAAAAAACTGTGTATATGGGTCACCGTAGGTTTCTACCTCGAAGTCATCGATACCGTAAGATGGATGACAAATTTGATGGGAAAAGGGAAGTCCGTTCGGCACCGCAGCCTATGAGTGGAAGGCAAGTATATGCACGTGTAGAGGATATCGATGTTCAGTACGGAAAGAGCCATAAATCTGTTCGTCCTAGGAGCATTTGGAAGAAGAGGTCAATATTTTGGGACTTACCTTACTGGAAGGAGTTAGATGTCCGACATTGTATTGATGTCATGCATGTTGAGAAGAATGTCTGCGATAATTTGGTTGGCATCCTACTGAACATACCTGGGAAGACCAAGGATGGTGTGAATGCTCGTCGTGACATGGCCTACATGGGAATCAGGCCCAGCCTTGCAGTGATAGAGGAGGATGGAAAAGGTCCGTACATCCCCGCTGCATGCTACACCCTGTCCAAGAAGGAGAAAGAAGATCTCTGCAAATGTCTCCAAGGTATTAAAGTTCCATCTGGCTACTCCGCAAACATTAAGAAGCTTGTGTCCATGGAGGATTTCAAGTTGTTGGGCATGAAGTCCCACGACTGCCATGTCTTGATGACCCAAATGCTCCCAGTTGCAATCCGAAATATTCTGCCAGAGGATGTCAGGTTGGCAATCACGAAGCTCTGTTATTTCTTCAATGCGATCTCCTGCAAAGTTATTGACCCCGATGTGCTAGACAACTTGCAGAGTGAGGTTGTGCAGACTCGTGTCGACGAGATGCATTTCCCACCGTCGTTCTTCGACGTAATGGTCCACCTTGTTGTTCACCTTGTTAGAGAGATTAAGATCTGTGGACCCACTTTCCTACGTTACATGTATCCGTTCGGGAGGTACATGGGTATATTAAAGTCCTACGTGAGGAATCGGTCGAAGCCTGAGGGTAGTATTGTTGAAGGTTATGGGACTGAAGAGGTTATTGAGTTCTCGGTGGACTACCTAGGTAAAAGACAAGCAATCGGTGTTCCTGTATCTTGTCACAAGGGCAGACTTGCTGGTAAAGGAACCGTTGGGTCCAAAGTAATGAGTCCGAGGTTTGATATGTATTGCAAGGCTCATTTGACAGTCTTGCAGAACAACGCAGAAGTTCAGCCATACATCGAGCAACATAAGTTGATATTACGGGAAGAGAATCCACAAATGGATGAGCTTTCCATCGTACAAGAACACAACGATCGATTCCTCACATGGTTCAAAGAAAAAGCGAAGGTCTCCTTTAGTGAGAACGTAAAATGGTTGGTGACGGACCAAGATTTAATGTCTGAGACATGGCAGGATACGATATTAATGGTTACACCTTTTACACCGAGAGTCAAGATGCCAAAGTCTTGTCCAAAGCAGTGGTGTGTGCATAAATGCTTTCTCGATTATCATCACTCGAAAAGAGTCTCCCCAACCACAATGAACTCCTACTATGGGTTGATCGAAGAAATTTGGGAGCTCGATTACGGAATATACCAAGTTCCATTGTTCCGATGTAAGTGGGTAGGACTTCCACATGGAGTGAAGGTCGACAAGAGAGGCTTTACTATTGTGGATCTCAGTAGACTCGCCTACAAAGATGACCCGTTCGTCCTTGCGAAGCAAACAACTCAAGTC
Source organism: Otatea glauca (assembly GCA_036346275.1). Lineage (NCBI taxonomy): Eukaryota > Viridiplantae > Streptophyta > Magnoliopsida > Poales > Poaceae > Otatea > Otatea glauca. The sequence goes on from CM070711.1 coordinate 50,916,446, forward strand.
TTCTACGTGCTGACCCGGCCAATCCGAGGTTGCACGTTGTTCTTCATGGCAAGAGACGGATCGTAGGAGTTGAAGATGTTGTAGATGAAGAAGAGTATAACCAATTCGATGAGATACCTTCATTTACAGATGGGGCCTGTCTTAGCGGGGATGACGATACACATGGACCCAATTACATGCTAGTAGATCATCATGAAGGCCAGTATTGTAAATAAATGGACTATTATAATGTTTGTTAATTGTTAATCTCATTGTTGTATTATGTATGTAAAATAGTTTGCAATGCTTTCGAAGTAAAAATCCATGGTGAATTGCTGTTGGAGGCTTTGATGGAAATGCAATGTCCCTTTATGCCTGCACTTTGTGCCATATGTTGTGAAAGAAAATTCTATTTGACGAAATCATTGTTGGGAAAGCTTGTAAATAGTCGAATCATCATTTATGGAAATTATCGTGCAATTCCGGATTAATTTGAAAAAGTTTTGACTTTTCTACGCTTTACGCACAAATCATGTCTACGAAATGAATTTTAGCATATTTCTTGAACGAGGTCGCTTTTTCCCAAAATTCTTTTATGAAAAGATTTGCAGTATCCCGAAATATGTTTCTGCAAAATTCCTAATAATTTCAACAACGAACGAAAAAGTTATGGCATTTTCTCTCTCTGATGAAATCTTTGAAAATTGAGAACTTGCGATTCGAAAATTTAGACTTCATGGTTTGTGCAAAAGGGAATAGTGCAATGAACTACATTTGTGTCGGTTTTTTCTGAGAACCGATAGAGATAATTATGTATCAGTGTCGGTTTTATTTACAAAAGCGATACAGATATATTAGTGTCGGTTTTCTTTAAAAAAGTGATACGGATATTGAGCTTATCAGTGTCGGTTTTCCTAAAAGAAGCGATACTGATTACTATACACATCTGTGTCGGTTTTTTAAAAATAAGCGATACTGATGACTATACACATTTGTGTCGGTTTTGTTTGAAAAGCGATACGGATGTTGATTGACACATCTGTGTCAGTTATTCTAAAAAAATGATACTGATGATTGACACATCTGTGTCGGTTTTCTTCGAAGAAACGACACCGATATTTATCTTATCAGGGTCGGTTTTCCTAAAAAACGATACTAATGACTCAAAGCCCCCATTTTATTCCCACGACAAGCCGATTCAGGCGCGCGCGCAGCAGTACTCTCATTAACCCTAGCGCAAGCCGCCCCTCCCTGCCTCGCCGCCCGCCGCCACGCCTGCCCGCCGCCGCGCTCGACCCGCCGCCTCGCCACGACGCCCCTCCGACCTGCCCGACGACTCGCCGCCCGCCCGCCACCCGCTGCCCCTCCGACCCGCCACCCCGGCCCGACGCCCGCCCGACTCCCGACGCCCCTCAGACCTGCCCGCCCGACCGTCGCCCGCCCGGCGCCCTTGACCTCCTCCCGCACACACTGCCTGGCCTCCTCCTGCCTGCTCCCCCCGTGAGTTACATTTACCCATCTCCAATCACCCATTTATGCTGGTCAGATGTATGATGACGCTTCAAGTTTCTTCCAAAGTTAGTATGAAGATGCCCACATAAGTAAACTGACAATGAATGCTTCAGAAAAACTTCTCTAAGGCTTCCTCCTGAAGTTGTCAATGCAGAAAAGGATATAGGAAAATGTCCAAAGGCAATCTTTGTTATGGGGGAAGTCGTAGATTGATTATCCCACTGCGAAAGTGCTGCATCTATATCAACAAGTAACCGATCTGTTGGTTGCCCAAATACATTTGTTGGGCTTCTGAGACCAATGCTCATTGCACTGTCAAATCCAACAAATAGATGCTTCAAACCACTATTCTGCACATTTTAAATAACAAATAAGATTATGTAAACTTTAGACAAACCCATAGTTAATTCAATACTAAACCATACTAGCAACTAGTTTCACAGTATATATGTTTTTTTGTCAATATTAATCACTTAATTGCATGTCATGCCTTACTGGAATTCTGGAACCAACCTGTAACGTTATGCTTTGGACATTACCCGTCCATCCCAATCTTGCATTGATCTTTGTGCTTTTGGTAGAAATCAAATATGCCACCAACCTCGGGAACACCAAGCGAATCATGAATACCTCGTAAATCATAAAAGATTTCCTTGTTGAGACCGCTCCATCGGCAACATCATCAATCACTTTCTCATACTCCATCCATTTGGACTTTTCTTGTCTTGATGACAACAAATCCTTGCTTTTTGCATCTGAGCATAAGAATGAACAATCATTAAGCCTCAGTTTCCACCTTTCCAGGCAACGAAAATAACCGAAATCTATCTTCGGTAACTTTCTAAACCAATATGAATACATGATACATAGATCATTCTTCTCGTTTTGGATTTTTAATTGAGCATCCAAACTGCATCATTCCCACGAGATAGAACAAATGGAACTAAAATTGCTCTATCTTCGTATCATGTGCTGAATGCTGATGAAGAAAAACTCTAAGCATTACGTTCCCGGAGAACTTTTAAAAGATTCCCATAGAAATTTTGTACGAAACCCCACATCCAGTGAGAGTGGATGTTTCCTTTTCGAGGGAATTCCGATGTTTCAAATGGGGTAAGTAAATTGACTGGAGCATATTTACTCTATCCAATTCATAAATACAACAATTAGGCGCTGGCCTCCTCCTGCCTGCTCTTCTTATTTCATTTATGCCTATGCAGTAGTTACATTTACAAAAAAAACATTAGACATTGAGCAACTTATTTTCTTCAACTTCGTAACTTGTGGCAACCATCTCTATCTGTACTTGTTACACTGTAAATGACTCTTAAGTTTATAATTTTTCAGTGCTTCCTGACCATATACTATTCTCTACTACACCAGTTACAATGGTTCTGAATCATGTTGTTTCTTATCAAGAAGACATCTTTTTGGATCAGTAGATAACTCATTTGGTTTCATATAATGTTACTATAATATGATCTACGTTAGAGTTCAGAATGCGTAACCTACGTTCCCGTTCGAGAGTACTTGTTTATGGATATGCCATTTCGGCAAATTCATAAGCAAGCAGTCTCGAATTGTCCACGTTTTTTGGACAATTCGAGGATATGTGGTTCGGGCAAGTTCCTGAGCCGTTGTACAACTGCAGAGTAGATTTCGGTAGCATCTTCTTATGGTGTTCTCCGAGTATACACCCCTCTTGACCTGTTGTCGAGACGTGTACGGAGAGCAGAGGGAGATCTTTGAAATTTTCTCTCGAGTTGTACAACGATTAGGAACTTGCTCGAACCACATATCCTCGAATGGGATTAGGACCAAACCTATTTAGAGTAGGGGTTATCGTTGGTGCGTATTTAGGTGGTCAGCAGATAAACTTTTTTGAAGATCATTCGTTCATTTGTTACTCTCTTGAAATATGCTAGAACGATTACATCTTATTACTTATCTATTCAGCTATTGCTTTACATGATTTATTGTCAAGTTCACAAAATAGGTGCAATTGCTTTCTCTCATGTCAAATATATGATCTTATCGGATAAGAAAACTCAAAATGTCACAATTAGAGAGCATCGGCTCCTCGCCAAGCAGTAGAAGGTGCTCCCAGGGCCGAGCCAAGTTCCAAATGTTGTGGGCCGAGTAAGGTGAGGAAGGCCGAGGACCAAACACAGGGGCCACAGGAGAACACCGCAGTTCTCCACTTCAATGCCACGGGGGTCTGTACAGGCCCTCCCAAGTACAAGGGGCGATACCGTTCATTCCTCGGTCAATTGGTGAGAGAGAGAGTGCCCATAACGATTAAGGATTAGAGGAAGGAAGTCAGCGCCGAGCAGAAGAATCGGCTGTGGGACGAGGTTATGGGCAAATGGATTATAGAGGAGGAAGATGATTGCAACGCGAGGCAGTACGCCTTGAAGAGGACGGGTGTGGCCTTGAGGCACTTCAGGGTCCTCATGCACAGTGAGTACGTACTGAAAGGTCGTACACCATTCGAGAGGTATCCGTTCGTTACTACAGATGTTTGGGAGGAGTTCACGATGATGACGGGTACGCCCGAGGCAGAGCAGCTAAGAGAGAGGAATACCGCTATCCAGAGGCACAACACGCACCCGCACCACCTCGGTACAGGCGGCTATGAGGAGAAGAAGGCAGAGTGGGCGCGACTAGCCGAGGAGTGCGTGAACTCCGAGACGACGATGCCTTACTCCCATATATGTGAGGAGCAGACGCATGGCGGGTATTAGCGAGGACAAAGAAAACCCCGACGGGCGGCTTGTAGTCGCAAACCCGCTCTGCGACGTCGTCTCGCCATCGTAAGACATCTGACATAGTACATTGCAGTTGGCCCAGCTTGTTGTATTTCAGATCTAATTCGTACTCGCTTATTGCAGGAGGAGGTAAACCAGCGGAAAGAGCAGGGGACCTTCCAGAGCCAAGGGTCGAAGGATATCCTGTCGTCTGCGATCGGGAAGCCCGACCATAAGGGCCGGGTGCTTGCCGTAGGGTCGGGGCATACGAAGAAGTCCTACTTCCATGATGACGCTTCGAGTGCTAGATCAAGATCATGGGAGGCACGTGCGGAGCGCCTCAAGGAGGACGCCAGGAGCGGTGAGGAGGAGATCAAGGATGAGATGAGGGGGGAGATGATGGCACGTGAAGATGAGATAAGGGGGGAGATGATGGCACGTGAGGAGTGCCTGAGGGCCGAGATGATGGCGATGATCTCTCAGAGTCAGAGCCAGACGCCCTCGCCTCTTGTAGAGAAGCCTATGCCCCGACCTAGCAGCTGTGGTTCCAAAAATGATAAGATCGAGCCCCAGCTGAAGGTAATAATTAATTTTTCCTAACTTAAAGCTACAAGTGTAACTCCCACAATGTTTCTCCTCAAGTTGCATACATCTTGCAGGCCCCTGCTAAGTGCCAGCTGACCACCCTGATGGAGGACGGATTTCCTGTCGAGGCTGCACGCGGGGTTGCATTTCCATGCAAGGAGACCGACACTGTGCATGGTCAGCCTTTGGGGAAGGGCTACATGATGGTGCAGGTGGACTACGTCCACGAACACTTCTTATCACATGTGCTCGAGTTCCCACCCAACGAAGATATCAGCACTCTCGGGCAAGCACGCATGTCGTTCATCAAGTGGCCCACGACGGTGTAAATCTTGGTCAAGGTAAAAATCCCCGTCTTCTCTACCATTCGGTATCGCAATAAGTTAAATATGCGCGTGCTTTGCAGGTTCCTACCGTACCTGTGCTTGCTCATGCTCCTGCTTCTGTTCCCACCACCGTGATGAGTCCTACACAGAGTGCAGAGCTCACGTGTAAAAGGACAAGCACGACACCAACAGAACCACAAGAGGCCTCTGAGACTCCTTCCGCCAAGAAGGCAAAGCTGATAAAGGCCACAAAGCCCCTTGAGGTACTTGAAAAGCCCACTACCCTCACCTCGAAGACTCCTTCGGTCCAGAAAGGAAAGTCAACACAAGCCACAGACATCCCTTATGATTTTAAGGAGTACGTACATGGAAAGCCCCTGATTGCATCCAACGAACTAAATGATCTAGGCAGGTGGACTCGCAAGCTCCATGGATGGTACATTGATAAGGTGAATGAGAAAGAGCGTCGAGTTGACTTCAATGTGATGTATAAAAGGGTACATTTCCACCGTGACGAGAATGGGATATTCCCTGTCAGTTTTGAGGATCTGTTTCGTGTGTACCAATTAAAAGCGGTCGATATTTCTACGTTACGATCCTGGACGCTGTGAGTATCGCACCATACATCATGAGCTGACGACTTTTATAGGATTTTGCATTATGTTTTCTAATATCAACACGAGTTGCAGGGCAATGAGACAGCGAGCCGTGACGAATCAAAACCAAGTTGGGTTTGTCGACCCCGAGCTTGTGTCTGCGACCACGGCTAGGCTACATCCGGTGTTTGTTGCTGGCTACGTCAAGGGGGTATTGCATACTGAGTCGACGAAGGGCTTCATTGTAATACCGTACCACGAGGAGTAAGTAGTACAAACCCTTCAATTACTTGTATGCACTTAAACCGTATGCGAACTTATTTCCTTGCACTACATTCCATTTAATAAGAAACCATTGGGTTCTACTCGTCCTCGTTCCGAGTGCAAACACAGTCTACATTTTTAACTCAATCAAGAAGAGACCGATGGCCTATGCGATCAAGTGTCCTTTGCAGAAGTAAGTACATTACCGTAACCTAACACTTTCTGAATTTAACTATATTTTTTTTACTCAATGGCATCTCTCCAATATATGTAGGGGTTTCTCGGACTATGTCGATGAAGGAGGGTCACACGATAACAAAAAGGGCAAGATTTGGAGTATAAGAAATTCACGGTACAAGTGCCTAGCATATATACGATTAATTTTTTCTGACATCTAATCTTCGTGTGTTAATTTCTTTTTCTCTCTTCACAGTGTCATCAATAGGGTAGCGATGACCTGTGCGGCTTCTATGTCATGCAACACATGTTGGTTGTGGTCGGCGGCTCACACATTTTTCCTAAGGTATATGTACATGCATACTTAGCCTTTCACATACAAATTTTGAAACTTAAATTCATGCACTCATTTATGTTTTGGAAGATCAATATCCCCGGAAGAGCTTAGACAAAGAAAGCACTCAACAATTTACGAGACCACTTATGCCAATGGTACTGGTTAGAAGTTATATCGAAGGAAGGTAGGTTTAGAGATCCTGAAGCGTCCTACTAGTCCATATGGAAACAATATTAATTGTATATGTCAATGTGATATATATGCACGTGTACTGATTGTTAAGCATGTTTGTGTTTGTATGTTGTAAACGAATGGGCTATATGTATTGTAATTTAAGTGTTTGTGTTCTGTGAATGTGATATGTGCATTTTGTGTTCTGTATTGTGAATGTGATATATGCCCATTGTTAATATGTGCTATTTTGGGTAATATGCAAAATTGCAACACCCCCATGAGGGTCATCAGAATCGGTTCTTATGTGGAACCAATTCTGATAACCACATAATTGGAATCGGTTCTTGTATATTTGATTCTGATGACGTCTCATCAGAATTGGCTTTTTGAATAAAGCGATTGTGATGACACCATCATTAGAATCGGTTCTTAAGAGGAACTGATTCTGATGACCTCTTATTAGAATTGGTTCTTTTAAGAAAGCGATTGTGATGACCACATCAGTAGAATCAGTTCTTTTACGGAAGCGATTGTGATAAACATACCATTACAATCGGTTCTTGGAAGAAAGCGATTGTGATGATCCATCATTAGAATCGGTTCTTTAAAGAAAGTGATTGTGATGACCACATCATTAGAATCAGTTCTTATGTGGAACTGATTCTGATGAGGGGGTCATCACAATCGCTTCTTTGAAAGAACCGATTCTGATGAGGTGGTCATCACAATCGCTTCTTTGAAAGAACCGATTCTGATGACCTTTATCAGAATCGGTTATTCGAAAAAACCGATTGTGATAAACTGTTCATCAGAATCGGTTTCACCTAATAACCGATTCTAATGATGCTTTATCACAATCGGGCCAAAACCGACTGTGATAACTCCACCTCATCACTATCTAAAGACTTCATATCACCACTTAAACCGACTGTAATGGCAAAAAAGAACCAATTCTGATGTACAATTCTATAGTAGTGATCCCCGCCAAAATGCTGCTGCAAATTTTGCCTCTACTTGTTCATAAAATCTAGCTTGTAAAACTGAGGTTTTGTAATTTACTTGGTGCTTACATTATCGCATATGTTCACCTTATTTTCTCGTATGGATCTTATAATAAGTTTTACCTGTATTTTACATGGAGCTAAGACAGCACAATGTTTCGCCTATAAATTATACCATTTCATGAAAGTTGAAATAATGTTCATACATATATCTTGCTTTGTGTCCGATTCTATGTGACGACATATCCTCGCACCCCTAAATCGAGCATGTGTAATAGCTTTACCTTTACGGTACTATATACTATCGATTCATTAGATATGGATGATGTTGAGTTACATCAACTAGAATTTAAATCACGAATCATGTTTGAAAATGAAATATCGAGGTACCATTCTTCATACCCACATGAGTGCAATGCAGCTTCACCTTTCCTGGATATTCAAATCAACTGACTAATCACACCATGCTACAATTTCTATCTTTTACATCAATAAATTTCAGTAGCAGTCTCAGCTTGTTTAATGATGACCATTTAGGTTTGTTTTCAAATTCAGGGACAAGGTTCGCGTCGTTCACTCCTCCAAGAACAGAGGTGAGTTGGTTTGTGAGTTAGTTCCCTTCCATTTCCTGACATGGGTTTTGATCAAATTTAAGCTGCAATCTCATCTTGTCAAGTTTGACGCTCATTTCACTTACAAATATTGTAGTTGGTATAGTGTATCAGTTAGTTGACCAAATGAAAACTACAAATATCAAATTGACTTGCCAGGACTCCTGAAGAAATTCAAAAATTAAATTCATGGGTTAAGTGACCTGCCAGGGAGTGCGCCGCGCGGGGGACCTCCAAGCCGTCGGCGGAGGAGGCGAAAAGCCGGAGGGAGAGCGAGAGGCGCCGCGGGAGACCTCGAACCGCTGACGAGGCGTGCGCCGTGGGAGGGAGGGCGCGCGCTGGGGCCTCCGAGCCGCCGCGGAGGCTGCGCCGTGTGAGGAAAAGCTAGAGGCGCGCGCTGGGGACCTCCAACCGCCAACGGAGGCGTGCGCCGTGGGAGGGAGGAGCACATGTGGGCCTCCGAGCAGTGGAGGCGTGCGCCGTGTGAGGGAATGCACCGCGCGGGGGGAACTTCGAGCCGTCGGCGGAGGCGAGCACCGTGGGAGGGAGAGGGAGAGGGCGCCGCGCGGGGGGACCTCCGAGCCACCGGTGGAGGCGAGCGCCGTGAGAGGGAGGGGGAGAGGGCGCCGCGCGGGAGCTTCAGGCGTGGGAGCTAGCTAGGGCAAAATCAGGCAATGCGCTACTTGTCCAAAAATTCCGATTTAAGAGTGAGGGGTATTAATTGTGTCGGTTCCATACATAAAACCGACACAAATATAAATGCAATACTATCGGTTGGAAAAAAACCGAGACGAATGTTTCACTACTACTATCGGTTTTTAAACCAAAACCGACACAAATAGTACTCTACTACTATCAGTTTTAAATTAACAACCGACACAAATTAGAAATAATTACTATCGGTTTTTCATAAAAATGACACAAGTAGTCCTCTAATACTATCGGTTTTCAATAAAAAAAACCGACACAACTATAAACTCAATACTATCGGTTTAGTAGGAAAAACCGACATGAATAGTACTATAACAAGTTTTGAAAGAAAAATTGACACAAACTATTCCTATCGGTTTTCCAGTAAAAACCGAGACAAAAAGTGCTATATTACTATCGGTTTTAACTTAAAAACCGACACAAATGTGAACTTTTATAATGCTATCGGTTTTCAATAAAAAACCGACACAAATGTGATCTAATTACTATCGGGTTTTAATCAAAAAACGACACAAGTACTTTACTAATACTATCAGTTTTCAATAAAAAAACCGACACAACTATTAACTAAATACTATCGGTTTTGTAGGAAAAACCGACACGAATAGTACTATAACAGGTTTTCAAGGAAAAATTGACACAAACTAGTACTATCGGTTTCCCAGCAAAAACCGAGACAAAGTTCTCCATTACTATCGGTTTTCATTTAAAAACCGACACAAATATGAACTTGTACAATACTATCGGTTTTCAAGAGAAAACCGACACAAATGTGATCTCATTACTATCGGGTTTTAATCAAAAAACGACACAAGTTGTTATCTAATACTATCGGTTTTCAATAAAAAAACCGACACAACTATGAACTAAAAACTATCGGTTTTGTAGGAAAAACCGACACGAATAGTACTATAACAGGTTTTCAAGGAAAAATTGACACAAACTATTACTATCGGTTTCCAGGAAAACCTGAGACAAAAGTTATTCATTACTATCGGTTTTAATTTAAAAACAGACACAAATGTGAACTTGTACAATACTATCGGTTTTCAAGCAAAAACCGACACAATGGTAATCTAATTACTATCTATTTTTAATCAAAAACCGACACAAATAGCACCACAATGTATGCGACTATCACTATTGGTTTTCCAGACAAAGCATGATGAAGTCTGATTTCTCAGAATTCATTGATGAAAGAGTAAAAAGGCCACAGCTTTTACAGATATAGTAGGAATTATTTCAAATTTTGCAGAAACATACTTTGGGATATTACAGGTCTTTTCGAAAAAGAATTTTCGAAAAAAGAGTTAGCACTAAAAACAGATGCAAGAATTCACTTTGTAAGCATGATTCTAGCTTAAAGACTGCAAAAGTCAAAACTTATGCAAATAAAGTCCAGGATTTTCCAAATTTTCCGTAAATAAACTTTGGACTAGTTAGAAGCTTTCCCAAAAAAGAAAAATATGTAAACAAATTTTCTGATATGTAAACGAATGACCAACTACTAAGTAGATTTCAAATATGTCACAATGTTCCATGAGAGATTATAACCGTACAACTTTACCCAAACAAAAGGCACGATAAAACATATGTCTTAAACACTAATGGCTTAAACCAAATGAACGGCATGATAAAATGAACAAACAATACAATAGTTCCTTTAGTTACAGTATAACCCTTCTTGATGATCTACGCGCATGTAATTTCTTCCATGTGTGTGGTCGTCCCCGCTAAGATAGGCCCCATCTGCAAATGGAGGTATTTCATCGAATTGATTGTATTCTTCTTCATCTACGACATTTTCGACACCAACGATCCGCCGCTTGCTGTGAAGGACAACGTGCAACCTCGGATTGGCCGGATCACGCACATAGAAGACTTGATTTGCTTGCTTCGCAAGTACGAACGGGTCATCTTTATAGGCGAGTCTGTTTAGATCCACAAGAGTAAAACCTCTCTTGTCGACCTTCACTCCATGTGATAGTTCCACCCACTTACATCGGAATAATGGAATTTGGTATATTCCGAAATCGAGCTCCCAAATTTCTTCGATCATCCCATAATATGAGTACATTGCCGTTGAGGATCCTCCTTTCGAGTGATGTACATCAGACAGAGCATCTATGCTTACACCACTGTTTTGAACAGTACTCTTCGCATCTTGACTTTCAGTGTAAAAGGTGTACCCATTAATATCGTACCCCTGCCAAGTCTGTACATTAAATCTAGGTCCGTCAGCCAACCATTTAACATTCTCACTAACAAAGAACTCTGCCGTTTGTTTGAACCATGTAACAAATCTATTGTTGTGTTCTCGCATGATGGAAAGCTCATTCATATGTGAATTCTCTTCCCGTAATATCAACTTGTGCTGCTCGATGTACCCTGCAACTTCTGTGCTGTGCTGCAAGACTGTTAAATGCGCTTTGCAATACATATCAAAACGTGGCCTCGTTAGTTTCGACCCCACGGTTCCTTTGCCAGCAAGTCTACCCTCGTGGCGAGATACAGGAACACCGATTGCTTGTCTTTTCTCGAGATAGTCGACACAAGACTCAATAACCTCTTCAGTCCCATAACCTTCCACAATACTACCCTCAGGCTTCGACCGATTCCTCACGTAGGACTTTAATATACCCATATACCTCTCGAACGGATACATGTAACGTAAGAAAGTGGGTCTACATATCTTAATCTCTCTAACAAGGTGAACAACAAGGTGGACCATGACATCGAAGAACGACGATGGAAAATGCATCTCAAGCTGACATAAAGTCTGCACCACCTCCCTCTGTAAATTGTCTAGCACGTCGGGGTCAATAATTTCGCAGGAGATCGCATTAAAGAAGTAACACAGCTTCGTGATTGCAAACCTGACATCCTCTGGCAGAATATTTCGGATTGCAACTGGGAGCATTTGGGTCACAAGACATGGCAGTCGTGGGACTTCATGCCCAACAACTTCAAATCATCCAAGGACACAAACTTTTTAATGTTCGCAGAGTAGCCAGATGGAACTTTAATACCTTGGAGACATTTGCACAGGTCCTCTTTCTCCTTCTTGGACAGGGTGTAGCATGCAGCGGGGATATACGGACCTTTTCCATCCTCCTCTATCACTGCAAGCCTGGGCCTGATTCCTATGTAGGCCATGTCGCGACGAGCATTCACACCATCCTTTGTCTTTCCAGGTATGTTCAGCAGGATACCAACCAAATTATCACAGACATTCTTCTTAACGTGCATGACATCAATACAATACCGGACATCTAACTCCTTCCAGTACGGTAAGTCCCAAAATATTGACCTCTTCTTCCAAATGGTCCTAGGACGAACAGATTTACGGCTCTTTCCATACTGAACATCGATATCCTCTACACGTGAATATACTTGCCTTCCACTCATAGGCTGCGGTGCCGAATGGACTTCCCTCTTCCTATCAAATTTGTCATCCATCTTACGGTATCGATGACTTCGAGGTAGAAACCTACGGTGACCCATATACACAGTTTTTTTGGAATTCGGCAGCCATAGGCTCTCAGTCTCCTCTTCACAAATAGGACACGCTTTGGCTCCATTCATACTGTAGCCCGCCAAATTAGCCAGAGCCGGGAAATCATTTATGGTGCAAAATACCATAGCCCGTAGGGTGAAATGCTCTCTTCTGTACGCATCCCACACAATGACCCCGTCATTCCACAATTTTACCAAATCCTCGATCAGTGGAGCGAGGTACGCATCAATATCATTTCCCGGCTGTTTGGGTCCCGAGATTAGCAACGACATCATGATATACTTCCGCTTCATGCACAACCAAGGGGGGAGGTTGTAGATACACAACAAAACTGGCCACGTGCTGTGACGACTGCTCATGTTACCAAACGGATTCATTCCATTGGTATTCAATCTAAATCTTATGTTCCTCATTTCGGCACCAAACTCCTCATGTTTCCAATCGATGTTTCTCCATTGAGCCGAATCAGCAGGGTGTCTCAGCTTGCCATCTTCATTTCGAGACTCATAATGCCAACGCAACAATTTTGCCTCTCTGGGATTTGCAAACAACCTCTCCAGACGGGGAATGATGGGCAAGTACCACAAATACCTTGGCCGGTGCACCTTTAGTGACCTCTTCACCCTCGTTGCCCCGGCTCTTACGCTTCTTGTCGTTACGCTTCTCCTTTTGTTTGTACCGAGGCACACTGCAAACTGGACAAATGTGCAGCTCCTGATGTGCGTTGCGGTACAAGATGCAATCATTTGGACATGCATGTATCCTTTCTATTTCCATTCCCATGGGACATAGCAGCTTCTTCGCTTCATAAATGCTTGTTGGCAACTCGTTTCCCTCCGGAAGCAGATCCGATAGAAGAACTAGAAGTGCATTGAAACTTGTATCTGTCCAACGGTGTTTTGCCTTCAGTTCGAACAATGCAAGGATCGAACCCAACTTGGTGTATTCTGCTTTGCAACCTGTGAACAGTGGTTTCGCATCATCTTCCATCAAGCTTTTAAACTTTCCAAACTCTCTTTTTGTGTAATTACCCTCCACATCCCGCAACATTTGCTCCAAATTCTCCTCCTCAAACATATCAAATTGCAACTTATCATCCGGTTCCATCGTGTCTTCATTGCATACCGGCAGGGTACTACCTGTCTCCCCGTGATTGATCCAACACGTGTAATTCCTCAAGAAGCCACGTCGAATAAGGTGGTCCTCAATTTGAGCTGAGTTGTTAAATCTTCTCAGATTGGTGCAATCAATGTAAGGACAATATATGAAGTTTACACCCCTCCTCACCATGTCCTCTTCGGCAATTTTTTTGAACTCCTTAACACCCTCCAAATTCAAAGACTACACGACTTTTGTCATACATCTATTCCTTACGGTTCATCTGCAATTAAACTTGACACAATAAATTAAGCACAAACTGGAACAACAACAAGCTAGCTATTTGAAATATTGAGACATCATTTCAGTTAATATTACCTTTGCAAAATAAAGGATAATTTCCTGCAAGATATATGAAATATGTACTCCCGATCAATACTTAAATTCTTCCCTGGTTTAGAGCTTCCAATTTCCTAGATAAGAGACATACATTTTTAACATGAACAATGATATCAAACAATCTAATTATATAGTGCAGTAGCTTACAGATCTTTTGACTACAATGAAACAAAACAAAGGTACCAACGATGACTCCTAATATCTAAATAGGTTTGGTCCTAATCCCATTCGAGGATATGTGGTTCCAACAAGTTCCTTGTTGTTGTACAACTCAGAGAAAATTTCAAGAGATCTCGCTATTCTCCATATACACGCCTCGACAACAGGTCAAGAGGGTGTGTATCCGAGAATACCAGGAGACACTACCGAAATCTCTACTCTGCAGTTGTACAACACAGCTCAGGAACTTGCCCGAAGCACATATGCTCGAACTGTCCAAAGAACGTGGACAATTCGAGACTGCTCGCTTATAAATATGCCATTTCGTTCGGTATATTTATAAACAAGCATCCTCGAACGGGAGACGTAGGTTCCGCACCCTAAACTCTAGCATTCATCAGGTGACAGCAATAATAATTCCATATTAACATCAAAGCACTACAAATTAAGATAATTAAATACATGTGTGCTTGTCAAATAAAGGGTGTGAAATCTGATAGGACATGCACAATACCAGTGCAATCTAAACTTTCTTCACGACATATCAAAATTACATAGTGCAAAATTAAAGGGGTTTGAAGGAATGCTCACATTTTGAAGAAAACCACAAATTATGCAAAATGAGGGGAAATCTCCTCAAGTTAGGGCTTCAAATTTACCCTCTTAACACCCACCCTTGAGGATTTCAAATTTTCTCACCCAAGTATTGTTTCCAACCACAGAATATGAGCTATTTTTTCTAGTGGCGACGGAGAAACCTCCTCTGGAACAATAACAGAAAAGAATTCAGCTCGAGTGGTATAAATAACCTAACGAGGCACATCACTATCGATTCTCATATAAAAAGCTATAGTGATGTGATCATGCACATCACAGTCGGTTCTTATAAGAGAAGCGATAGTGATGATCATAGTCATCACAATCGGTTCCCACATAAGAAGCGATAGTGATGAACACGTTAACAGCACTATCGGTTCTTATGTGAGAAGCGATAGTGATGAGCATACACATCACTATCGCTTATCACAAAAGAACCGATAGTGATGAGCACGTGCTCATCACTATCGGTTCTTTAATGAAGCGATAGCGATATCATTTCATCTCTATCGCTTCTAAATAAGAACCGATAGTGACACAGATGCGTCTTCATCACTATCGCTTTTACGTGAAAACCGATAGTGATGATAATCGCACATCACTATCACTTTCGCATAAGAACCGATTGTGATGTTAAAATCTACATCACAATCACTTCTAACCTGAGAACCGATAGTGATTATTATTAATGCCTCTCTTAAGTTATCTATCACAATCGTTTTTTTCTAAAAACTTAAGAACCGACACAGATGAAACGATAGTGATGTACCATTCTGTAGTAGTGTGTTTTGCTGCTTAAAACGACTTCTACTAGTGATATGGAGAGAGTACATGTCATCTCACTAAACATGCACACGTGTGTACGGCAAGCTGAGCTACACTCACTTCTGTCTCTTTGTACTTTGGCCATTGCTTTCTTCGACACATGCAGATACAAATCCCAACGCTTTTGTTAATTTAGCTGTTCACCTCGATCGACAACCGTAAACCTACCTGATATAGCTAGGGATCTGGTTCTCGTATTTCCTCGACAGGTACAGTGATCTCCTCTTATTCCATGAATGCTTCTGTCGTCAAAACATACCAAAATTAAGCAACATAATTGAAGAGCTGAATCGTGCATAACCGCTCATTATACTGATCAATGAAGCTACTTAAGGATATATACAGTTCCAATATTGTTTTTTGGGGTCTCAATTTGTTTTAAGTACACACGTACGGCTGCCACCGAAGAGCAAAAATATCATGTCAGAATCCAAAACGACATGGGCTACATGACCTATGTGACGGCCACAAATCAAAACCCGAGACGACGACATCGAGGTGATGTGGTGATGATCTTACGTTTTTATCCCAAGAGATAGAGGCGGTAGCTGTCCTCGACTGCTACCCGACTCATACAGCGCATACGATGTGACCCCCTAGGTGTTAAACCCGTTTAGTTGCTAATAATCGCTAGTGTAACGTCCATTTCATCCCCAAAACAAAGCAAAACTTATGGGCTCTTGGGCCCCGTGGATGCATCATTGTATCTACATAGTCGTCAAAACGCATACATCGATCGTTTCACTGCGTGTTCATGCTGTTGACTTCGATTGTCAATTTGTTGATATTTTGTTCTTTTATATAGATTGATCAAGAAATTTTGACTCGATATTTTTTTTTAATTTCTAACCGTAAGATCAAGAGGAGGCGCTACATGTCAGATCGATGTTTATTTGATCTTTCTTTAATATACTTAAAAAAACACAAACGTTGTTTTTTTTAACTCTAAATTCAAGCATTCGTTGTGACTGATTTGAGGAGGTTGATTGATATTCTCATGCTCGATCATAACATTAGCTGTACCCCAAAAAGGTCCTTGATAATAACATTTGCATTCAGGAGTACCGCTAGTTTCGTGTTGATATTTTTGCAATACATCGAAACTACGTTCGAGATAATCATAGTCCGGGTTTGATTAAACACCTTTTTTTGTGTAAGAAAGCTGTTGTGATTTTAAGACCAGGCCGGACCTACGTACTACTGTTGGGAAGAGATGCATACTTGCTTAGTTGCTTGAGTCCCTATCCGGATCGTTCCTATCAAACATCAACTAGAGTTATTTTGGCTTCTATAGTGTTTTATAGCTACACTGTTGCAGCACTGTGGATCAAGCGAATGTAGCTGAAAACTGAGGACTGGAGATATGTAGATAGCTTAGGATACCCTAACTGCACGCCACTATATATTGCTTGGCTGCATTCATATTTTGAGGGGTTGCATATCCCATCCATTTCAGGTTTCTAAATAGAATCTAAGGATGCTTCACCAAAACAACGATCAGCAACGTCGTTGTTGATCGCTCACATTCAGAGGCGATCGGCAATGTCGTTGTTGATCACTCACATTCAGAGGTAATTACACCAGAGACGGAAGGAAAGCGTAGTGAGGGTGTAACCAGACAACCCTGCAGGTACACTCATTTTAGCATTTTGTCGAATGAGATTGATGCATACTTAGGAATATTCTTTCTTTCCGAATCATTGAATTTACTTTGTGTAGTAGAGGTGAGAGAACGGATGAGTTTTTTTTCTTCCAAGAATTGGTTAAACTTAACCATATATACTTGTGTTTTTCGAGTGGAGATTACTCGAATTACTCAACTTTGGATCTTCACCAAGATTCGTGCTCCATCTTCATCTCCAGTGACAGCTCTCCAACGAGTAGGGTTTGGGTTCACTCAATTTAGGGTTTGGGTTTATCGTTGCCTGAGGTACAGAGGGAGGAGGGGTGGGGGTAGATTGGTTGTAGCGATCCACATAATTAACTCAGGTAATGACAGTAACACCGCAATTACTCTGAGGTAATTACACTGATCTCGGCATATTAGCTAACAAAACATCGGAAGGACCCGATACTTTGTCAGTTAATACTCCATGTTCAAAGTGTTGCAGCAAAACAATAATTAAAGACTGAAATAGAAACTTACTACAATCCATTGTGACGTAGGCTACAAGTCCAGAGATACCAAGTCATACATAATATACAATACATCAACAATAAATTTACATAAACACTAAGTACCTAATGGATCTGATCGCTGCCGTAGGCCCACTACTCCACCCAATCCTCCTGGTAGTCCTCTGCCACCTCGTCACCCTGACCCTATAGGAGATCCTCAACCCACGCCTAGCAGGCGAATCCATAATGCTTAGCTTCTAAGCAAAGAGGGAGTTAAGAAAGGGTGAGTACAGAAGTACTCAGCAAGCATTAATAACAAAATGCAGCATATGAATTTTTTCATCATCCATCTCATGGACAACTTTCTCTCAAATCCATTTTTTTTAGGAAAATAGGGTTTTATTAGGAAAATGTGTTTCGATTTTAATTATTGAAATTGCTACTAGCACTCGTATATAAGGCAGACTTAGCCTCCGTAGCCTCCAATCCAAGAGACAGGCATGAATTTCTTATTTGCCCCTTCGTAGGTTTGTACCACTTTATCCATAGTGAACACAACCTCAATTGAGAACCCAGAACGTTTATCACTACTCAGGTATTAGATCTCCAACCCTGGTAGCTGACAAGTCGTGGTGTCCTCGACTGCTTCCCACCCACTCGCAGCATACTAGTTGTACCCCAACTTCAATGCACATCGGCAGTACTCATCTCATGATATTTAAATATAGCGCCCTGGAATAGATCAACTGCAAATGAATTTAAAAACAGTGTACCTCACTAGGACCCTCATCATACCAGCTTCTCACTCTTAGTTATCCACTCATACCTAATATGGAGATCATAACACCATCGTAGGACAACCTTTTCTGGTCATTTTCACACACTATAGTTGATACGAAAATATGGCTCATTGCCCAAGTGTAGTGATTCATCCTTATGTTCTAGCCAATGTAGAGGTGTAACGACCCTCCTTTTTGGTATGGAATACCAAGAAGGATGATCTATGTGCATACAGTACTAGTCCCATGATTAGTGGCTAGTACGCATATTTATAACATTGGTAGCACATACATACACAATATTATTTAAAGTGGAAGCTATTTATACAATATAGTCTTACAATTCAGAGTAAGTTGCAACAGAAATCCAAAAGCCTTGTGGTATGCCTATACAAACCCTCAGGCAACTGACAAGGTATAAACCCTAGAAAATCGCATTATCGAAATTCCCGTATCCTGCGGCGAAGCATATATCTTTGAGGGCCTCTTCTTCAACTAAACCAACAAATAAGCAAGGCTGAGTACTTTCGTACTCAACAAGACCTAAGGTATGCATTGAATGCATGCTATGTCAAAGGAGGCTTCTACGGTTACTTTGCATAAAGCGAAATTGAACTTGTAAATCAAGTAGTAATTTGTAAACGGAATTTTATAAGAGCAAGTTTGACAGATATATAAATAAATAAGAGTAGCATAGCATAGTATAACTCACAGTCCTCCATGAATGTGAGAATCATATCATCTCATTGCCATTTCCTGGCATAAAATTTGAATCAAAGACTTTCCAACAAATATCTCTAATTCAAACCATTTTGAAAATACCAAAACATCTAACTAGTGTCAGTTCACCAAGTCTCCCATGACCGCGGGCACGGCTTTTCGAAAAAATTTAAACTCTGCAGAGGTGTACAACTTTACTCACAAGACATGACTGACTCTTTTTGCGAGCTATTAGCACACATCCTTTGGTATGCCACAGAGGGTCATGACAAACCATTACATTACATAGACCTAACTTTACACCAGCCCAGTGACGACAAACCCATCCTATAGCGGCAGAAGATATTGTACATTCTCTATACGACAAATGGTTATACTCCCCATTGTCCCACTTCTTCCTATAGTATGGTGTACATCATTGTATTAGTATGCATTTACCCACACCTCTGTGTGGAAGCCCCTACAAGCAACTAGTCTCAGAAAGCCTATACATCTCCAGCCTTCCAATATGCAAAGCTAAATCTAAGTAACTTAATAAGTTAAGGTAATCCCATACCAGCACTTGTGATTGTACGAATATCACTTGGATCATACAACACTATTTTCGGTCCTTAATCCGATCCGGATGAAAATCTCCCCTATTTACGTGCAAGTCCCATGCACATCCGACCATTGCCAATAATCGCTCTTGTCAAAACCATAGTTTTATTTTTATTTTTACCAAAATATTAGTAATCTTTAATGTCATATCCAATCTTTTTAAATTATAAAGAACAATATTTCTCTTCATTTTACTTCTCATCTACTAAGCATGAATATTAAATAATCATGTATACCCATGTTGATATATGTATTGTCTAACTTTATTCTAGGGTTATAAAGGTGCACAGTTCAATAGTTATTAAAGAAGTTCTATGAGATAGGGGTTATAGCTACCAATACCATAATATAGCGAATTTACAGAACATATGCGCATGCATAAATAGATTTGACAAAACAAAACAAAATTAAAACACTGGGATCAATATGAACAAAGGGGGTGCTTGTCTTGCTTTGTTGGTTCAGGAATCGACTCGGGGTCGAAGTCTTCAGTAACAGCTTCGTGTACGTTGGTATCTACACGTGATTATTGTTTTGTATAACAGCAATACAATAAGAGGCAAAAGGAAGTCAAATACATCGATATAAAGGTTCGGATGATAAAAAGATTTTGAATAATGATTTCTTATTATTTGAGTCCATTTGTTTGTGTTATGGATTTAGGGTTTATATTATAAATAATTAGGTTTTTAATAGGATTTAGATGCAAAGTGTGTTTAAATAGAATCATTTCTACATAATAGGACGGTCTTACTTTAGGGAGCATTTCTAAGCTGAACTTACTGGTATTAGTGTTTATTTGTGATGTTCTATTGATTTCCTAATCTTATGTGGTTTTAGTGTATTTGTATTATAATGGATTAGATTTTTTTTTTAGATTTGCGGATGCAACTTACATGTACATTTAACCATTTTTGTAGCATTAGCAGGTCTTGACCCTAGAAGTGTCTTGAAACTCATTTTGAGTGTATTAACTTCTATGTGTAACAGTTATTCATGTTTAACTTTTTGTACATAGAAAGTGTAGCTAATTAGGAACTTGGTATAAACTAATTCAAAATATTAAATATTTTTTCAAGATTAGATGATCTGGACCTATGGAATGTTTTGAAGTTGGTTCCACATGTGTAATCATTTATTTGTGTATTTTAGCTATAAATATTATTCACTTGACCAAAGGACATAGCCTTTTATATATTTAGTTCAAACTACCTCAAATATGAAATTTTTTTGCATAAACAAGGATATTATGGTTCTAGTGAGGTTTACGAATTGGTTTTACCAAATTTTGAATTTTTATGCACGAGTTATATCTATTTGAATTTTCAATGCATTGGAATCAACTTATTTATGTATTTTATATAAATTAGGTTAAAATCTATATGTTTTAAAAAAAATGAGTTTATTATGGTCTCTGGAATTTTATAAAGTTTATTTCATAATTTTAGGAGTTATGGTTTACATATTTCCAATAGTGACCATATTAGGGTTTTATTCAAACTTTACTCAAAATAAATAAAAATATAGTGAAAAATTAAATATTTTTGCATATTCTTAAACTACATGATTTAACATGCATTTATAAATTTTTTTCACTGAATTCGAAGCTATAATGCAAAAGTTATTAAGGTTTGAACATTAGCCAGTTTAGAAATCCATTGAAAAATGTGAAAATACGTGTTCTAAACTGGAAAGCGTATTTGACCGTTTGAATGTGCTCCTATGTCTTGCGCTGGCTGTCAAACTGATCCCACCTTGCAGTGACTCAGTAGGGAATGGCTCGGATGTGGCCGCCGGTGGTGAAGCAAAGGTAAAGCTGACCGGGCATCGGCTCGGGGAGCACCAAGGTGGTGTGACTGACCAGGGGCAAGCCTTGGTGACGGTCGGTAATGGCTGGAGGATAGTCGCCACCGGGGCTACGTTGAGCAATATTGTGGGGTTCCATTTTACCGCTTAATGGTAACGGAGCTTGGCCGCGACGAGCTGCCACCGTGCGCCTAAGCAGCAGAAGAAGAATGGCTGTGTGTTGATGCTATAGTCTTTTGAAGGTGAAAACGAAGGTGCAATAGAGCTAAGGAATGCAATAGGATGTTCTAGGTTTAAACAATTTGAAAGATTCTCACCGAATCACCTTGACCAAGATTTGCCCCCTTTTCGGGTTTTCGCTGGAATCAAGGAAAGTGGTGGCACAGTTGGTGTTTGGCTCGGGCAAAGGAGTTCATGGAGTGGTGTTGATGCCATGAGAGGCTTTGGTTGGCCTTGTATAGGCAAAAAAGAGATGATGACAGGGTGTGAATCGGCTCTGTAATGAGGGGCGGCCAGACGACAGAGGAGACAACGCGTAGCTTCGACCGGTGCAGGGTAGTAAATGGAGCCGTGAGGCATGGGCGACGTGATAGGGTTGGTCTAGGTCAGTGTAGGGCATGGGCAACGCATGCCGTGGCAGCGTTGCCGGCGGCTTTGCCGTGGCAGTAAGGATTGCGGTCATTCCTGGTCACGGTAGGAGATGGGCAAAGGCGGGCAACTTCAGGCTGAGAAGGGAGCAGAGTGGGGTTGTTCTACTGGCTAGTGGGTCAATGCTGAATGGGTCGGATAGGGGCTGGATACTTGAGCTGTGAAGAGGGCAGGTCATAGAGTGCAGGAGACACGGGTGGCATTTGTGGTAAGAACTAGGCAGCGTCTTCACCGACTTCTAGCTGTCATGGCAAGAACAACAGAGGAGAGGCAGTGTCGGCTGTGGTGTGGGCAAGGCAACTTGACTAGGAAGGGAGCAAGGCAACAAGGGCTATGACTGCCAGGTGGGCCAAAGTAGGTGGGGGCCCCATGTGGCAGTGATATCAAAAGAAGAAACCAAAGAATTTCATTTAGACAGAGCTCGGTCTTTTCATTAATTAAGCTGCCAAGTCTTTTCATTAATTAAGCTGCCAATCTTGGTTGATTTTTTTAAACTTTTTCTGTGGGTTCCCAAAGAAATGCCAATCCTACTATTAAAATTTCAAATCATGGTATATCTTGTGCAATTTATTGAAATTCTGACAAGCATACTATGTTAGCTATTTGTTTGTTTTTAATTTTATTTATCTGGGGATTTAAATTTTGTCCATTTTATTTTAAATTTTTTTGGATGCTTCCATGTGTTTTACAGGTTTTCATATAATTGTCAGATGATGATAAAATCTATATATTTTTATAAAATTCTGACATTGATTAGTTGGGTTATTTGCATTTTCTATTTTTGATTTTATAAATGCATCAAATGAGATTTTTTTTTGAAAATTTTTAGGTCAGTTCCCTAGGTACGGTGAGTGCTGTTATAATATACACACACACACATACGTCACTGGCTCTATCCATGAGATGAGCCATTTCAACACATCAACAATTCAAATACTGCCTCAACAGTTCATCATCAAACTATCTTTCCAACATCATCTGATTTATGGTTTTCTTAAAAAATATTTTTTCATGCATTGGTGATATCACGTATAAGCAAATATGTTTTATTTAAAATATTTAAATATGATCAAGAGATTGCTTGCTTAAAATTGGGTGGAGATATGTGTCCTCACATGGTTGCTGAAAGAGATCACCGGTCGGGTTTGATTTACTTCCTGAAATTATGAGAAAACTATAGTTTAGATGGCTACCAGATCATTACCTATTTTATGGTGTCCAACTTTTCCTGACTTCTGTTAAATTGATATATGTGTATATTGTTTATTCTAACTTAGGTATTTGTGTGACGAATTTTTAATTGGGCTTATTTTGATTTGGCTATTTTTGAATTGTTGTATTTTAGTTTGGTGGATTTTAAGTTAGGTTAAACCTTGGCCTCGATACGGCTTTCACATTTTAATCATGGAGGTGGTTCTTAGCCATACTTAATTTCTTTTTAATCACCAGTTTATATTAGCCTTTATTTTGATATTATTCTTTTTTATATATGTTTTCCTTTTTCTTCTCTCTCTCTTTTCTTTTGTTTTCCTATTTCTTTCCTCCTCCTGGCCATCCTTATCCCCTCTTCTCACTTTTCCCCTCACACCTCCCTCTCTGCCTCCATCGCGTCGCCCGACTTGCCGCCCGGTCTCCCACCGCTGGCGCCCTGTGTCTGCTGCCCGCGTTGCTGTTCAGCTTGATCTCCCCGCCTCGGCTGTCGGTCCTTCTCTCCTCCGCGCGTGACCCCAGGTTGCCGTGCTTGCATCATCCCCAGGCTATTGGCCTACTACCTTGGCCTATTCAGCCTCTGTCGTGCCTTCAGCTACTCTCGCCATTGCCAGGCCTCCCGCGCGCCCTCGAGACCAGCCGCCTCCTCTTGTGCCCGCCTGGGCCTTGCCCGTGAAGGCCTCGCCAAGGGCCTGCTCCCCCCTGGTAGGCCCCGCTTGGCCTCCCATCAGACGCTGCCTCGACTCCACCGAATCCCTAATATGACACCAACTTCCCTTATCCCCATTTCCCCTCCTTTTTGTGATGTTTGATCCACTATGGCATATCTAGTTTGTTCCTTACTACTCAACTTACACGGGTAATGATGATTATTTGGATACATTTGGGTTGGCGGTGCTGCGACGATACCTGATGAACCCTTGTACACTGGGGAGTACAACGGTTTGTCAGGCATGCACAGAGTTGCCCCTAATGTGGCCCTTCTAAAACCCCTGGTAATCTCTATGGTGATTCACTGGTTATTTAGCTCATGTCTAGAACTATATTGGCCATATGTCCTATGTTCTTGGAGCTAATATGAGATATGTGGTGATTACCTGGGATGTGGAGAATGGGGAATGGGGTGATGCTGGAGAATGAGGTCGGTGGTGAGGTTGATAGCAAGGTGGCCATTTTCCTGGCCTCCTTGATCTTGGCCTCCTTTCCTGCCTTCCTTGCTTCTAGCCTCCTTCTCCTGGCTCCCTTCTCCTGGTAGTCTTTGGCTTTGGGGTTGCTTGGTTGCAAGGTTGGGAATGATCACTGTACTACTACTACGACAAAAAATGAATATCACAATCGGTTCCTTTTCATCACCTAGGTTGGTTTTGGTGGTGATACAGAGTCGTTAGACAGTGATGAGGAAACGCTATCATAGTCAGTTTTTGCCCGATAGAGATATGGCGTCATCACATCGATTCTTATCTCAGAACCGATTGTGATGTGCCCGTCATCACAATCGGTTCTGAGCCAGAACCGAATGTGATGTGGTGTCCGTCACTCCTTTAGCTCTATTTTGCCATCTAATAGCAAGCACTATAAACATAACAATTAACTGATTAATCAACCACTATTTTTTATAACAAATCAGGGATGAAATATATATCAAAATAAAGATACATTCAAAGCCACACACATATATTCATACTGAAATTTTTATCCAAACATATACATGTAGTCTCGAACACAACATTTGAAACTAGCTACATGATCTGAGCATCTGTCACAATAACATGTCTTGCATATTTAAATTAAAATATGACTAAATCACTAAGGTATATCAACTCATCGCTAGCAACCAATCAGCCATACAATCCATCACAATAAACGACCTGCAAAAGAAGAAAGCAATCAGAAATTGAGTAGAACATAGACATAGAAGACAATTATCGGTGACTTCACAAAAGAACATGTTGGTAGACACTGATTTAATACAAGCTACAACACCTAGCAGCAAAAGTCGCAACAACTCACTAACAGGGCTAAAACATGACTGCTGAGTGTAAGACACAGAGGAAAGGAAGAACAAGAAAAATGAAAAGTGCATATGTCACATTGTTCCAAACATGTAGCATGTTATGGTAATGGTACAGGCTGAGTGAAAGCTAAAAAAATTCGAACAAGGTTCCAAAGCATTAATGTTTAGTTATCTAGTAGTTTTTTTTGTTGTACATGCCCCTAAAGGCACCAGGAATGAATAGTGGCAAAGATGACAAGAATAGACTTAGCTGAAAATAAATTGTAGCTTTTCCAAGAGTCATGAAAATTCACACATACCTAACATACACTAACTGAACCATGAAGGAAATATATCTTCTGCATTGCCATCCTGACCTTGAAATTGCTGAACCATGAAATAGAGAAGTCTTCAGTTTTGTCCCCTTATAACTGACTTGCATGTTTAAGAATCAAAATAGAAAAGTCTTTAGCTTTGTCCCCTTTTAGCTACCTTGCATGTTTAAGAATCAAAACACGGTACTCTAACCTGTTAGAATTGATAAATATGTATTGATGAAAGTCCTCCCTCATAAAACCATGAGTTTCTACGTAGCCTTGACAATTATATATGTTTGAGGTAGAAAGTTAGACCAATTAAGTATCTACACAAAACAAGAAATGTCAATAAAGTGGAAATAGTTGGTCCACTCCCATATCTGGCCAAATTGAAATATAGCTGAACTCATTAATTAATTATTATTGTTATGTGTCAAAATAGTCAAATTAAACTATTAAGCAAAGAATAATTAACCCCAGCATGCATGCAGCAGTCCAGAACTCGAACTCATCAAAGGTCATAGCTTTGGCTTTCATAGAAATCCAAAAAAATGAATCCACTGCCACACAAAGTACACCATGCAAATTAGATAAAAATATCCCTTAATTACAAGATTTTGTAGGTTGTTTGGCCAACTAGTAGGCTCCATCAGCACTAACACACTAGATTTTGCTATCATGTTATGACAAAAATCAGTATAGGAGGAGAGGGAAAACAAAATTAGTAAATTACAAACCTAATTTTGGCAGAGTGACCAAGGGATTCTGATCTAGAGCTTCAGGAACCGAGGGGATTATCAGGCTGGTGGATGGGGACAACCGACTAGAGCTCGAGTAGGGTGCAACGGTGGAATTGGTAGAGGTTCGTCGCTAGAGTGATGGCGGCGCACTGGGGTCTTGAGCAAAATGCCTACCATGGTTGGTAGAAGGCGCCATGATGGCATGGCTGGAGAGCGTGGTTGGGACGAGCGGCGGGCGGGTGGAGCCCATGTGGACCAACGGCGGCACTAAGATGAACCTCAGGAGAGATGGGGATTGGCAACTAAGGCAGCCATGGGATGGGAGGGGTTTGGTGATTGTGATGAGATGGGGATTTGGGGATGAGGACGGGATGTGTGCAATGGTTTTCCCTTTTCCTTATCTGGTTGGGCCCAACAAAATTATTTTGGAATTAGAACCCGCTCGGCACCCAAATATCACTTTGGCCCACCAAAAGACTATCTCGAGCGGAGAGGTACATCATAATCGGTTATGAGGTTAGAACCGATTATGATGTACATGATGCTACATCACAATCAATTCTGACGTGAGAACCGATTGTTGATTCCCTACCGTATTATTCCACCCTCATTGAATCATCTATCACAAATTGATTTTTTCCTGAAAAGTTGGGAACCGATGCAGATGAAATGATAGTGTTGTACCATTCTGTAGTAGAGGTGCGGTGCTCGACTGGAAGCCCTCTTTTAACTAAAGTGCTTTCACCTTTTTACTATGTGAGGTTTTACTTTTTACCATGTGATATTTTTGGGCACTATTTGGGCATGGCTATGGTTACTCGATAAATGCAGGTTTGTTTTCTGCCGAATGATGAAACCCGATGTAGTGAGAGGTGCCGACTGGCCTCAAAAAGTCTAGTATCTCAATGAGCAATACCATCACATTCAGGTCTGACGGCACAATTTAATCCTTTAAGTTTTGCTTAATCTGTGTCTCGATTATATATATGAATGACTAACAATTTTCAGGAATTGAAGCCGGAGATCAATAGAAGCTTAATGTTTAGGGCAATAAAATATTCTTGTAATTTTCGTTTTTGATGTAATTTGATATTCATGTACATTGCAATCCATATGATTGTTGTATGGCATTTGTTAATGAATGAAAATGATGATCAGTCTTTATTGAATGTTTTAGTTATATGCGGTATTAGTTTTGTTGATGATCTCTTTTGCACTATTAAACTTCTGAGTTGTTTCACTGGTGGTGGCGGTGAGGTATTAGTGGCCGCCGACC
Source organism: Otatea glauca (assembly GCA_036346275.1). NCBI lineage: Eukaryota > Viridiplantae > Streptophyta > Magnoliopsida > Poales > Poaceae > Otatea > Otatea glauca. The sequence goes on from CM070711.1 coordinate 50,944,267, forward strand.
ACGGGCACGAAGAGGGCCCGTGGACGGTGGAGGTCGGTAGGGGCAACATGCTCGAGTGGTTAGGAGGCGATGGGAAGCGGTGGCGGATCCAACGGTTGTAGTCGCTAGAGACGAGGAAGGAAGACGGTGAGGGGGATCTCACCAGAGAGGAGGAGGAAGGGCAGCACTCAGGAGGAAGGAAATGGTGGTGGCGGAGTAGGGAGGCAGCATCATCGACGTCGGCACCAGGGCAGCAACGGTGCAACGGCGGCGTCTAGGGATTGGGGTAGGGGAGGGGGGATTTATATGTTTGGGAAAGAGGAATGGACCTTTTGGATCTAGATCCAATGACTGAAAATTCGAGTACGCTTTAGAAAAAAGCATACTCCTAGACACCCCCTTTGGCTAATTTTTCTTAAGCGAGCACCAAACCAAATGGAGCAGAATCACAAAACACTAGCTTCCAGCTGCTAGGGAGTGCATTTGTATACATGTGCATACAAAGACAAGCCGAAGATCGAAGAGTCAGATGCATGTCCTAGCTGATGCTATATATACGCTGGACCACCCGGCGTCAAATAAGGAGATTGGCGTTGCAAAATATCTGCATGCGTATATATGAGGTGTGCACGGATGTATCGATCGGTCATACATGCAGAGCGCGCACGCGCGTGAGAGAGAGATGTTAAGCTCTTGATTGCTTCACTTAGATCCACGCGTCACTGAAGTCATAAAAATAGGTAACGTGATGTACAATCTAATTGGCATAGTCAAGCAGCCTCTACTACCTGACTGGGTCGGTCCCTGACACCCTGTTTGGATAATGATCTATGGTACAACTAAGTATTACAATACTCTTTGGGTGATCCATGATTGACATAAAGGGAATGCTCATGGAACCTTGGTCTTCTATCTCTGGATCTCACCCCCTAGGATTTGGCTGACAATAGGGAGTTCTCCCGCTGGCTATCCCTGTTTAATTGGTTCTTCGATCAATACTTCTAGATGAAGTTTAGGTACTTTTAAAATACATGGAGTAATAAAATTCAAGATTAAGGTCCTGTTTGGATTCATTAGTGTTAATAGTTAGCTGACTAATAGTTAATAAGCTAGCTAACTATTAAATGGCTAATTATTAGTAGGGGTTGTTTGGATACACCTGTTAATAAAGTCCACAAAATCAGCCAATTAAGGATAAATGATCATAATGCCCTTTTGCATGAGGCTGACCGAATTGGAGGGAGGGCAAAAGTGTCAATTGGCTATCTATTAGCAGCTTTAGTAGGGTACAACCTGCTAATGAACTAGTTGTTAGCAGTGTGCACTACTAATAATTAGCAGGTCTATTGGCAGGCCTGTTTGGATCCATAGCTACTAATTTTAGCAGCTAACTATTAGTGCTAATGGATCCAAACAGACCCTAAATACGCGAGAGAGATATATGTCCGAGCAAATCGCACTAGCGGGCACGATCTACCCTTCACACTACAATATACAAAAATAAAAACTCAAATTGCGTCCATATGATAAAAAGGGAAAATTGCAAAATAAAATCGACAAAAGAATTTCTGAAAAGAAAGAGAGAGAGAGAGAGACTAAACGAGCCAGCAAGAAGCCGAAATGTCCTGATTGGCTATCAGCAGCACGCCCCCTCGGCCCTGCTCTCCGTACGATCGGATGGCTACTCTAACGGTCCACGACGTTGGCGGCTGGACGTCCTGCCCCGTCGATCAACTAGCTATGTACATATCTTGCCATTTGCATCATGGACCATTGTAGGGCCTCTATTGGAAAGGGCGACCGAAATGACAACCATTTGCTCTTGAAGGCTCGTTTGGAACACGGAAATTCTTTCCCGACTTACAAGGCTTTAAATCGTGATTTTCGTAGTAAGATTTTAAAAAGTTATAGCAGTTATCGCTAGTTATATATCGCATAAACTATCCTTCGTCGTGTTTTCGATATTAAAAAATTATAAAAATATTAAATATGTATATAATATAAGTCACCTCTAAATAAATCATAAAAATATGGTACTTTAAAGGTAAATAAGAATATGAATCAAATTCGGAATCAACTAAAACATACTAATACATGTCTAAATAATCATAAATAATAACTATATTATAATATTCTTAACAACAAGTACTTAATCAAAATATGAATGTTGGATTTTGAAAAAGGGCGAGATGAGGTTTTTTGTTAGGTTTTTGTATAGTTTAGGCTTATAAGAGATGTATTTAGGCCCTTTAGCAATGTTGAATTTCAAAATGGATTCAATATTTTGGACCATAGGTACCTATGTAGGATAGCAGAGCTATCGCTAGTTACAAGCTATGTCAAATAGTAGAGTTATTGCTAGTTATAACGTTTGTAGCTAATTGTTGCACTGAAAAATGTGACGACGGATTGATAGGCTCAAACACACGCGAACACTGGGTTCAACGAGGTTTAAGGCATGCCAGCCGATTTAATCATGTAATCATCAAGATAGATGAAAAATATACGCTCAAAACCGATATAATATGATAATCGACAAAGATCTAAACAACTATAAGAAGCCGATTAAATCAAGGATAACGATAAATCTAAACAACTGATTAGGGCTGATTAGATGGTAAAAGGTAGATTTTTCCGAAAAAAGGCGATGAACAACAAGATCGGAGAAAACCAAACCTGGCGTAATTGAAGAGGATCAACAATCGGCGATGCGCAACTTTATTGATCAAAATCGGATTATAGAGGAGATTCTAAATTACAAAGCTACTCCTAGTTGACAGGAAAAAGTAAATAAAAAGTATATGCGAGTTGTTTGATTGATTGTAGTTGCTCTCGATCCCTTTTTTATAGTGCATCGGCTGATCCTGTTCTTCTCCATTGCGTTGCTAACCATGATCCGTATCGGCCTTTGTACAGATAAAATTCCATTTTTGAATCAACATCGATCATAATCCTATCTTTAATATAACTTTTTCTTTTTAACCGATATCGGCCAGAAATATCCATTTTTATCCTTAGTTTGATAAATTCATCATGCCTTGCCAAACTTGGGTGCTAACATATGCCCCCTATTTTTGGGAGATAACAGGTTATCTTCCAAAAATCTTCTTCATCGACTTCAACGTTGATCGGCTTAGCATAATATCTGAACCATTGTCATTGGTAACTGCTCCATTTATTTCACCGTAAAATCTTGAGACGCGTATCTTCACCATTAACCGCCGAAAACACCTCCCGCCTTTTCACCTTTTTTACCCCCTTATAAATATGAGGTCCATTCACCTGTCATTTTCACGCGCTCAAGCTCTCAAACCCTCGGCTATCGGCTCCATCTTCGTCTTCCATACTTCAAGCTCCTGCTCAACAACCTTCGTCAGCTTGCACGACCTCATCAGATCGGCTCAATGGATCCCAGTCAGGTACTCATCCCCATACCCGACAGTAACGATCAATATTACTTAGGACTGCTAGGCAATCCTGACCCATCGGTCGTCATAGAGCAAGAAATATCTCATCTCCCTCTGTCGGCTCCCGAATATAACATAGAAGGATGGAGTAAGAGTTTTAGGGCCTGACCGACAAAATTGAAAGGATGGAAAAACTGGTACAATCGGATAGCAGCCCAAAACATGGTAGAGTATGAAAGGATGGGAATAGTTGAGTGTCTTGCCTTATCCCTAGCCGATCCAGAGGTGAACGACCCCTTAGTGGCCACGGGCTGTTATTTCTAGTCAGACACGCTTAATGTGTTTATATTTAGAACGGGTCCAATCGGCCCAACGCTCCTGAACGTGGCACAACTCTGCTATTTGAGGCCTGACAGGGAGCAGATATTGTCCTTTTGTGCCAAACCTCAACACAAGCTCATCCACACCAAGGGAGAGGATGGAGCAAGTACATTGAGATCAACAGAGGCAATGGCCCATATCGGTCAAAGAACATATTGCTTTCCTCAATCTCTGGCTGGACCGATTCATATTCTGGGGAGCTTCTCTTGGATCGACCCAAGTTTACCAAGTGCTGGCTAAAAAATTGGTAGAAGGTCATCGGCTAGCATTAGGTAAAATGTTTCTTGGAGCCGTATATCAGATGAAGCACATCATTCGCAGTCGGCTTTTCACAGGAATGGGGTCATATATAGTCAGCAATGTAGGCGGTCCTCTTTGGTTTATTCAAACTTGGCTTTACTGCCTTTTTAGCCGATCATTCAAGATCGATTCCTATGAGATGACTCCTTTCCCCTTAGAAGAAACCCCAGAAGGCCAGGACGACGAGTACAAAAATAGCCGATCTTTTGGGGATAGATTTATCCTTTGTTCTGGCAATGAGGCAAAGATAACCCTTATCGGCTAGGGAAAGTATCTTGCCTTTTTTTCTCCAATTGGACAATGAAGACTTTAGCCAATGTGACTTCTTTAGTTACAAGGAAGCCAACGGTACCCATGTCCATCGTTTCTTCATCTGTCGGCTAACAGTAATAGCATGCTTGAAAGCACACTCAACTTATACAAAATCTTCCTTTCCCCAAGCGTGCTGTCTATTGGCTTTAACACCAGGAATCGCTCCTTCCAGCTGTTTTATGAGTTCTATCACCCGTCGTATGCTAGGCAGCTCGGATTTGGGAAAGTCCCCCAACTTTTCAGTTGTTTGATCGACTTCAACCAAGGGAACACATCCGCAGCGCTTCCGAAGCTAGCATAGTCCTTCATCTAGCTGACGACCTTCAGCTTCAAATATTGCCACAGTTTTATCTTCATACTCGGAGGGCAGGGAATTTTTCTACTTGGTGATCGGCTATCTCTTCAACCTTGTATTCTACAAAACGAACTACATCGACTGTCATCACCAAATTCTTCCTGAATCTTCCTGATGAGTCGACAGAAATGACCAATGCTAGCAATAGCTCGAGATTCAGCAGTGATACTAATACACGAGGCTATACTAACACAAGCCTTGTAGATATTACTGGCGAGGTGTAACATCCCGAAAAATGCTATAATATAAAAATTCATATTTTGAATTTTAATATATTATTTCTGATTTTTCCTGACATGATTGGAATTTTATTTGGATTTATTTGGATTTTTGCATTGAATGAAAAATTGAAGAAATGGAATTAAGGAATGGATAATGGTAAAAAGGTAAAATGGTAAAAGATCAATTTTGGAAAAATTACCATAGAACCTTAACCTCTCTGGTAGGTCAGTAAAATCAAGAAGTAAAATTTTATGCACAGAAAAAGGGGTAAATAAAATTAATGTCACCTCTTTTTGACTAGAAGCAGTGCAAGTCAAAATTTATGAAACATATTCGTAGATTATCTGAAGCTGGAAAAATTACCAAAACACCCTCAGGGTAAAACTTATCTCTGGTAAAAATATCAGGATTTGATCATGTTGGCAAAGCCCTCTAATAATTCAAAAATAGAGACCATCAAAAACTAGAAATCCTAATGTCAGAATTTATATAAAATAAATACCCAATATATTGTCTTGAAAATTTTACAGAGACATCCTTGACCTACATATAACCTCTCATAAAAGTTACAAAAATAAATAATAAGGTTTGAACATTTAAATAAATACAAATCCGAAATGGGAATTTTGAGTGATGTACAGTGTCAGAATTTTTATAATTTAACCATGCGGTATTTGAGTCTCGAATTTTTACTGAAGGTTAGAAACTACCAGTTAAGGTCAGTCAAAAAGTTTCACAAAATCACACACTGATTTGATAGCGTTTTTAAGGCTCACATGGAGCTGTCCGGCTGAAACTTATCCTCTGCCTCGCTTTCACTCACCGACGTGTGGGGCCATGTCCATCGTGCCGTAACCGTTCAGCGGCAACGGAAAAATTCCCTTGGACACTGACTGGTGGACCCGGACCCACTTGTCAGCGTCACTCTTCCCTCTGCCTCTCTTCTTCTTTTCCCTGCCGAGTCGTCCTCCCGCACGCCCGAGAAACTTCGCCGCCGCAGCGTCTCTGCGCGATTCGCGCCACCCCGAGTGATTGATTGCCTCCACGTTCATCCTTGGGAGCTGTGCGCCATACCGTCGAACTCACATCGCTTCCTTGCCGGAGAGATCACGCGCCACCTCGTCAACCGCAAATGCAGAACCGCCGCAACACCCTCTCGCGTTCAAATCCTGTGCAACTCGAATCCCCGGCTATAAATACTTGTGTGCCGTCGCCTTGAGACTCCCTTCTTCCTTGCTCATCTCCTGGACCAAACACCAGAACCGAGACTCGTGTTCTTCACCGTTTCTACTGAAAACCCGAAAAGAGGGGAGATCTTCAATTCGCGCGAAATTGGTATCCATCCTTGAAATTGATTCTTCCTCTAGCACCACCTGACTTCCTAGTTTACTCATCACCCCGAAATTTTACCTCTTTTCACCTACAGAGCTTCCTCACCGGGCGCCTTTCTCCTCCGACTCAAGCGACGGTGGCCCTGCATCAGTAGCTTCTCCGAGCGAATCGATGGCCAAATGGAACCCTAGCGACCCATCAAGCTTCCATCGCTACCGATTCGCCGAGGAACCACTACCTTTCTTCTCCGCGAGCCTCACCTTCCACCGCAGATGCGCGGTGGCAGCCCGCTCCGACCGTCCCCCGTCGGTGAGCGACCCACCCACATGTGCGCCAAGACCTCCGGTGCCTACTGTGCTATCCATTCGGCGGACCCTCGCCGGAGAGCCGTCGCCGAGCAACTCTAGCGCCACCTCTGTTCTCCGGTCACTGCACTGTGGGCCCCTCCTGTCAGTGGCGCAGAAGCAACTTCAGTGCATTCGGTAGAATACGCTTTCTCAGCTCTGAAAACGTATTTCTAGTTTTCAATTCAATTTCCAAAACCGAGCCACTTCAAACATTAATAACTTTTGAATCTTTAGTCCAAATAAAGTGAAACAAAATTATAAATTCATATAAAATCTAGTTCTTTCAGAATATGCAATAACATTTTGAAAATGTTCACTGGTTAAATTTGAAATTCAAATTTAAAAGAAAAGGGCTAAAAACACACTTCATATTAAAAAGTTGTGAACTAACTTAAAAATGAATGGAATCAATTTTAGTGAAATACTTGTACTTACAGAAGTTCAAATATATAAAAATATTTAAATTCCATTATTGTTTGAACTACTTTCAATTAAAGATTGTATTCAATGCATTAGAAAATTTAAATATACATAACTTGAGTAAAAGAAATATGGTATAAGTAAAATTGATTTCTAAATGTTAGCATGGCAGTAGGATACCTGAGTTTGCCAAAATATTTAATGAACTTGATTTGAATTAACTTGAAAAGAATGAAATAGCTTAAACATAAAATGTATATATGTATATGGATAGAAAGTTGAATATGTTAGAACATAGGTCAAATGAATTCAAATGATCACCAAATCAGTTTTGTTGTACTCCTAATATTGCAAGGATCTCAGATATAAAATAATATTTAAAGTTTACTATATAAAACAGTAAATGATTAATAGTCAACATGTAAATACTTGCATAATTGGAATAGTTGTAACTTTCACAAATAAACTCAGAATTTGATGAAACCAAATCCCGTGACCTTGAAAAATAGTACCCTTTCTGTTTATACAAGAATATCTTATGTTAGTGCTAGGTTGAAATAATATAATGATAAACCCTAATGATCGTTTATAGGAAAAACATTTCGGATAAAAGCCAATTGTCACGAAACTAGCTTTAAATTACTTCTAGTATCATACCCTGTTAATACCTGAAAAATAAGTAGATTATCCTAGGCGGTATAGCCGCAATCTTGTATCAAAAATTGAATCCTTAACGAGTAGTAAATTGAACCATCAAGCTTTTTCATCAATCCGTAGAACCTCTCGTCTAAATGCAAAAACTATGGAAATCAGTTTAGAAATAATATTCAGGATATGATCTACCATATTCCGGAAAAATATTTTATTTACAACTTACGTTTCAATTAAATCTTCCTAGCTGAATACCCCTAAAAAGTATGTTTGTCATAACCCTTAATGTCACATAAGCGTTTTCAGTTTTGAAAAGAATATCTCGTTTAAACACTAAAATGTATGATATCAGCCTAGATTTGTTCACCAAAGTATATGCTATCCAATTCCGAAGAAATAATCTTATTTCGTCATGTTTTGCATATAAGCTTTAATAGTCAAATAACCCTTAGTTTTATGCTTTATGAACTTCATAATAAGATTAAGTGAACCTTGTAATAAGGAATTTGTAGTTAATAAATTTGTATCACCAGAACCTTCTTAAAAACTGGAAATAAATCTAATTAGCTAGCTTATCAATCATAACCTATTTAGAGCCTTTCTTATGCAAAATCTTAAAGCTAAGTGCTATTAGCATAACCGCTTTAATTTGTGTTTTACTTCTTTTAATCCAAATAATTTTAGCATCTATAATTCGAAGTTTTAAATACTAGAATTCATAATTTTAGCCTCTTAAATTCGTAAATCAAGAATAGATAATCTATCAGAAGAAACCATGTTTTGCTCATCGTAAAAGCCATTAAGTATAAAAATGTGTGTTTATCTAAATCATGAGATCTCGAAATCATATAATCCCAACCCTAAATCATCCCTGTTTTCTACAATGAATCTTTATTTGATTTTCTGTCTGTTTTCTTTTTGCCCTTATTAAAGTTGGATATTTGCTATTTTCCGATTGATCGACGTGTAGAATTCGACGTCCCTTCCTCCATCGTTGCCTCCGTCAGCTGCGATCGCGTCTTCGACGTAAACGATATATAAGCAAGGCAAGCACCCCCTTTGACCATCTTGATCCCAGAATTTAATTTGCATTGTTTATTAAAATGTTTCATTCATACGTTTACTTTCAGTAAATTCGCTATTTTGTGGTAAAGGTAGTTATACCTGTTGTCTCATGAAACTTCCTTGATAAGTATGAATATGTGAACCTTGATAACCATAGATTGAGCTCAGACAATTACTTAATGTCATTGTGGTTATATGCGATTACTTCTATCCATGCTTAGCCATGCTTTTAGAACAATGAGAATGATGATTAGATCAAAATTTGTTTCTTGAGAAATGGAAAATGTTGGAAATAAAGCTGTTGGTTATGGGTATTTTGATTAAAAACCCAAAATAAAACTATGGTTTTGATGCGGGCGATTATTGGCAATAGCCGGAGGTGCAAAGGGATTTGCACGTAGTTAGGGTGGAGTATCGCCCGTGTCGGATTAAGGACCGAGCAATGGGACGCTATAGATCCAAGAATTTCGTACAACCACGAGGGCTTGTATGGGCGGGTCTTAGCCTATTAAGTTGTTTAGGTGTGGCTTTGCATCTAAGGAAGGCGGGAGTACTGCACAGGCATTCCGTTTCGGTTTGTCTGTAGGGGTTTCTACATACCAATGCAACGGTGTACGCCTTGCCGTGGACAGAAACGTGGTGTTGGGTGTGTTGTGAAAGGAACCACGTCTTGGGTGAGTGTTTCTGTTTTCATGGCGAGGGTCAAACGTCCCGGGCTGGTTCAAAGCTACATCTAGATAATGTAACGGCTCTGTATGATCTCCTTGCCGACACACCAAAGGAAGTGTGTTAATTGATCTGGCAAAAGAGGTTGATCATTCCTTGTGGGTAAAGCTGTACACCTCTGCAGAGTGTAAATCTAATTAATTAGCCGTGTCCGCGGTCAAGGACGCTTGGTGAAGTCATTCCAATGTTAGAATGCTTTTGTAATTCCAAAATTGGGTTTTGGTTTGGAACCTTTTAGCGACTTTTGCTTTATGTCAAAGGATCGACATTGTTGGATTCCATTTCTGGATTATTCGATATTCGCGATGGATTGTGAATATATTACTTATGCGTTACTTATTTCATATCAGTCAATTATGCTTTTACAAATTCCGTTTGCAAATAACTTGTTTTACAATGTCAATTCCGCTTTATGCAAATTAACTGTAGTAGCCTCCTTTGAAATGGCCTGCATATATTATAGGCTTTGCTCAAGTCTTGCGGAGTACGTATGTACTCACCCTTGCTTATACGTTGTTTTTAGGTGGATAATTTAGCGAAGCTTCGAGGATTCCTTTTCATCGCAGGTTGCGGGCATCTCTTCGTCGAATCTTTCTAGGGATTATGCCTTGTCGGTTGCCTGCGGGTTTTGGATGGGCACACTACAAGACCTTGCTTCTTTTGCTGCTATATCTCTGAGTTGTAAGATTTTCTTTAAATAATAGCTTCCGCTTAATATTATGTTGTATGGTTGTGATTCCAATTGGTGTATGTGCGTACTAGCTACTGATCATGGGACTAGTACGGAAATGCACATTAGATTTCCATTTTTGCAAGTTTGTAAAAATGGGGGTCGTCACACGAGGTATCGGCTAACGTATGTCCCTTTTTTCTTAAAACAACTTGAATGTCCTTGAACTTTACTAATCGGTCATTCCTCCTATTTCACAGGCTAAGTCAGCAGGAAAGAGGCCCACAGGTGAATCATCAAGTGCAGGCCGCCCTGCCAAGAAACCTACCGTTGGCACATCACTTACCGGATATTCATCGGGCACCTTGGGAGCTTAATCTCGCTCCTTGTCTGATCTAGAGAAGCAACAACCCAGTAAGTCTTAAGTCATCAGGCTTGCTTTATATTTTACTATTCTCATCGATTAACTTTTAGTCGATTATTCAATAGAGAAAAAAACGTGGCTGGGCTACCAAGAAGGCCGTGACCAGCAAAGGTCCCCTTGCTAAAGAAGGATCGGCCGATCATTCACCACACGGATCAACCTCTGATAAGGTAAATCCGTGCTTTAGTCGATTCATGATTGACTCATTAACAATTTATAACCAACTTGCTTTTGCAGCCTGCACTCTCTCCATCCAAGTAGCCAATATTTTGGCCGATCTGCTGGCCGTAGAGTCTGAACTCCCTCCACCACCATCGCTGCCGACACCACCTACACCTACTAATCCCGCTGTGGAATCCACCAAGCCGACAGACTCCCTCACCGATAGGTTGGGTTTCACTTTGTCGGACATGGAGGACGAGGAGGAGGTAACAACGGATAGCTATCTTGAAAAAATACAGCGGATTCTTTGCGTGTCTAAGGACACATCGGCTACAGTGGTATCTGCTTCGGGTGCAAAAGAGAGACTGGACAAGTTCTTTGAACTTCTGTTCACACCATCGGCCAAGTTGCTCGAAAACGCCCAGCCGCTTCGGGATGCAATGGCTGCGGTACAAGCCGACTTGCCTAAAGAGGCAATGACTGCATTGTTAAATGTATGGCATCTTGATGACAAGAGAGGGGCAGTCGACGCGGCCAAGGCTAGGCTTGCACATCGGGATGCATAGCGAGAAGACCAAAAAATTCTAGACAAGATGATAGCAGGCTGGTGGCTTAGTTTTGGCTACAGCTTTGACCCTTTCTTGATTAACTTCAATTCCTCTTTCATGAACCATAAAGCCCAAAAATTGCCCGACCGATACACCAAAAGCACATTTGTATGGATTCATCTTTAAACCATGTGCCCTTGTGTTTTTGAACAATGTGTCTAAATCAGTCAGATGCTGCAAATCTTCCTTGAATTTTACAACATCATCAATATAAATCTCCACAATATAGCCAATCAAATCATGGCACGTTGATATGTTGCACTAGCATTTTTCAAGCCGAATGTCATTACCGCCCATTCAAACAAACCTAAGGCTCAGGGCACCTAAAAGATGTCTTAGGTATATCAGCTTCTACCGTGAATATTTGGTTATATCCGGTATTACCATCGAGAAAACTAATAATCATGTTCCCTGATACAGCGTCAATAAGCATATAGGCTATTGGTATTGGGTACTCATCATTTTGTGTGGCTTTATTGAAATCCCTAAAATCAACGCACACCTTGAGTTTCCCATTTTTCTTCATAACGGGGATGATATTGGAAACCCATTCAGCATATCAGTAAGGCCTGATAAACTTAGCCTCCAATAATCGCTCAATTTCTTCTTTTATAATGGTATACAAAGCGGGATTAAATCATCTAGAAGACTGTTTATACGGTCGATAATCTGGTTTTATAGGTAGCCGATGCTCAACAAGTTGTCAACTTAAACTAGGCATCTCATGATATTCCCAAGCAGAGCAATCTTTATAATCTTTTAAAATCTTGACCAACTTTTATTTGTAATTTGTGGCTGATTTTGAACTAATAAAAATTGATGTTTTTCTATCACCATCACCTATATCGACTTCCTCTAGCAAATCAGTCATCGTGAAACCTTGGCCTAACTTTTAGACTTCTTGAAAATCTTCAATGGCCTCATAACTATTCGTTGTCTGTCAATAACTTTGCATTTTATCTTGTAAATCCTTTATTGTCGATTTGCACTCCATTGGCACAAAATTTCGTCAGTCTGATCAAGCGTGCTTGGCCTTACGTTGATCGGAATAATATAACATCCCGAAATTTTCAAAAATAAAAAACTAAAAATTTAAAAATTAAATTAAATAAAAATATTCATGGAATCAAGATTTTTATTTAAAATATTATCTTTTTCCTCATTTTCTTGAAATCCAATCTTAATAAAAGGATGAGTTGCAATATAAAACTTTTCTTCTAAAATGAGAAAACTATGAAAATAATTTTGAAATATAATACTATTTTGAGTTTCCATCTTTTCTGAATTTTTCTGGCTTTTCTATATTTTCTTCATTTTTTCTCTAAAGGAAAAATTCCTTTTAATATACATTTAAGTAATAGATAAAATATAAGGATAAAATATTATAAAAATAAAATATATAAAAATTTTGTTAAAATCAAGAAATCTCCAGAACCTTAATTCTAAATTTAAAAAGTCATGTCAATAGAATTAATTATGAAAAGAAGGTAATTTAATGCAGCTTGACTATTAATAGTAACATTGTGAGAATTAAATAACAAAATTTCGACATTATCTCAACCTAAAAATTTTTCATTATCTTCTGAATGGATATAAAAATCACCATTAAAAATATTAATAATTAATAATTTATATTGAGGTATTTGAAAATATAAAAATAGAAAGGCTAAAAATTTTAAAATTCCAATATCATAATTTTTATAAATTAAATACAAGATATCTTAATCTAAAATCTTTACAGAATGATAAATAGCCATGAGGAACCTCTAAAAAAATGAGAAAACTATGAAAATAGTTTTGAAATATAATACTATTTTGAGTTTCCATCTTTTCTGAATTTTTCTGGCTTTTTCTATATTTTCTTGATTTTTTCTCTAAAGGAAAAATTCCTTTTAATATACATTTAAGTATAGATAAAAGATAAGGATAAAATATTATAAAAATAAAATATATAAAAATTTTGTTAAACTCAAGAAATCTCTCGAACCTTAATTCTAAATTTAAAAAGTCATGTCAATAGAATTAATTATGAAAAGAAGGTAATTTAATGCAGCTTGACTATTAATAGTAACATTGTAAGAATTAAATAACAAAATTTCGATATTATCTCAACCTAAAAAATTTTCATTATCTTCTGAATGGATATAAAAATCACCATTAAAGATATTAATAATTAATAATTTATATTGAAGTATTTGAAAATATAAAAATAGAAAGGCTGAAAATTTTAAAATTCCAATATCAGAATTTTTATAAATTAAATACAAGATATCTTAATCTGAAATCTTTACAGAATGATAAATAGCCATGAGGAACCTCTAAAAAAAGTTTCAAAAAATCTTTGATAAGATATCAACTCCCAGATAAATTAAAAACTGAAAGTAAAAATTTGAGTACAGTGCATTGTCAGAATTTTTACAAATTCTGTGTGTCATATTTCGGCTTGAAAATTTGACAGGATAAATAAAATTATCTAGCAATCACTTAGAAATATTGTCAAATTATTTCTCACATGATTGCTAACTGATTCATTGAACCCAATTCAGCTCAGCAGCAGTTGAAATGCAGTTTTGCCTCTCCTCTGACTGGCGCGAGGGACCAATTCACTGTGCGGGCCCAGCCATCAGTCTTGGCTCTCATCTTCTTCTTCTTCTTCGGACGGAGCCTTGGAGCTGAGTTGCCGGCACTATAGCTCATGGCAGCTCTTTCATTTCGTGACGCCCAAGACCGCAGCGACATCATTCCCTCGCCACGCTGCTGCCCTCTCTGCGAATTCTACAACTCGCCCATACCTTCCCTCCTGTGCAACGCCGCAAGTTTTCTCACCGAGTTCACACCTCGGGTAAGCTCATCTACATCATTTCCTCGGCTATAAAAGGTGTCCCAGTGTTCACAATAGCTCGCACACCATTTCCCCTCTTCTTACTCCTACTCCTTCATATCCGAGACGCTCCAATTTCACCCCATGGTCGCCATTGCTAGGAAGCTTCAAAGCTCGGGCAAAAGCAGAATTCAGACAAAACAATAAACTATATCCAAATTTCCTTGCACCGTAGCACCAACAACACACAAAAATCAAAAGCCCTCAATACAATTTGAGATTCTTCACCGGGAACTCGCCGAGTCCTTTTGCCTTTCTTCCCCAGAACCGACGAACGGCGCTAGCCCAGGCCGATTGATACCCGACGCCAAAACCAGGTAAAATGGGTTGCTCTCAAACCTTGAATGCTTAATCTGGAACCAATCACCCCTAAGGACCTCTCTACCACCGGCAACGGCTTGCCGCCATTTTCCCTGTCGCAGGCGCTCGCCGACGGCCGTTTCTGGCTAGTCTTCTCCACAACCAAGCCCTGCCTCGAGTGTGGCTAGGCCGCCTGGTGCTCACCACGCCTGCGGTTAGGCCTCCCCAGCTTTGCTTCGCCGGCAGCGAGCCATGCCCGAGACTCCTCTACTCTTGCTCTCTGACCAGTGGGGTCCACTTGTCAGCCACCTCAACTCACATGCCGGCATCAATCGCTGACCGAGGGGCCCCACTCATCAGCTGGTCAAACTCAATTAAAAACGTGGGAAAAACAGAAGTACGTTTTCAAAGTTGGAAAACGTATTTCTGATTTTCCCCGAATTTCCAAACCAAGACAATTTCAAACTTGCATAACTTTTGCATATTTGATCCAAATAAGATTAAACAAATTTATAAATTCATATAAAATCATGAAGATTCAATATATGCAAAAAAAATATTTATTTTTTCACCTCATTTTAAGTTATTTGAATCAAAATTTGCAAGAAGCCTTAATATGGCCTCTATTGCAAATCTGAAAAATAAAACCCATAAAAATATAAAATAAATTTCTATAAGTTCCTGAGACCATAAGAAACCTATTTGTGCAAAAATATTTGGATTTGAATCTATTTTGTATCAAGTTTGAAATAGTTAGTTATCAATGCATAGAAATGAAAATAGCTAAACCTTGGATTATATAAATTCAAATAAATGGTAAAACCAATTCCTAGATCTTATTAATATCATAGTACCATGTTTATGCAAAAATATTTCATATTTTTTTAAGTTGGAATCAAAGTTCTAACTAATCTTCCTTTAAATATATATATATAACATATGAATAAGTAAATAGTATATAGATAAAGTACCTAAAATAAATACAAATGACAAGGAAAGACTCTATAGGACCAGATTACGTAATACCATAAAAATAATAAGTTATAGTTTGCATTTAAACTCTTAACCAAGATATGTTTCTCTGTAGAGTATACTTAAAGAATCAAAATATGAGCAAGAAGGTATGAATAAAATGTCAAGTGGATGCTAATACATGAAAAACTAGTTCCCTAAATATCTTGTAAAATCAAACCATTTAATACAGCAAAAATCATTATAATAGGTCATAGTTTATACTTAGCCCCTCAGCCGAAATATGCCTTCATATGATATATATGTAAATATGAGGATTTAAAATTGTTGACGATCGGGACCGCCAACCGTAGAGGCCCGAGGTCATGCTCACTCGGGGAAGGCGTGCGTCGAGAGGTGTATGTCGGGGAAGAAGCAATGAACACAAGATTTATAAAGGTTCGAGCCCCAGGTTCGGGTAACAGCTCTATTCCAGTCTTGCCCTGAGGCGAAAGATGAATATGAAGCTCTGCGAAGGAATACAATCGGGACCCAAGCTCGGGGCCGCTCGGAGGTGAAGCTGCGAGGGGGAGCTCGGGTATCTTCCCGTATCGGCGGGAATGTGTCTTCCTGGGGTCTAACTATTCTGGATGGAGGTATTTGTTTTCTCGGGAAAAACTCCTCTCCCCGAGGTCGGGATGGTCCACCGTTTTTATAGCCCTCTGGGAGCTCCGCTGCCTGGTCCCGAGGCTGACGTCAGGTGATCGTGGTGAGTCGACGAGAGTCGTTGAGAGTTGACAGTAATCGTTGGGAGTTTGACGGGAGTCGATGGCCCTAGTTCCCGCGCAGGGGTAGGTTTGGTTTTGATTCCCACGCAGGGGAAGGTTTTTACATGAGAAAGACAGATTATCACAAATGTCGTTTACCCGGGGGGCGCAGAGGTTGTGTCGGGACCGGATTTTCGAATCCAAACCCTCTGTGTATAACCTGTGGCGCGATCCGGTGCGCACTCGGGAGATCAGACAGCCACGGTTTACTGACGGAGAATGACGGCGAGGCGGCGGCGCAACTCATTGAATGCGGAGAAGAAGACGCGGCCGACGGCGAAACGGTGACAAATCGGACTCGGTTTTGCGTAGATCTGGAAGAGGACGTCGACACGAACTCGAGGAGGCGCACGGCTGCGGCGAGGATGCACTGGAGCTACGAAACAACGGAGGAGAAGGCTCGGGCAGCGGAGGAACTTCGGCGAGGTCGTTCTTGGCGATGGAGGGGTCTCGAGCTTCGTGAGACGGGGCGACGGACGCAGCAGACAAAGGTGAACCTCGGAGGGGCGCGGCTCCTTAAATAGGGATCCCGGGAGGCGTGCGCGGCACGGACGCTGAAAACGGCGCGATTAGGGTTTCGGGCGGCAGCTGCGCGAGGTGACGCGGTAGCATCTGGACAGCACACGCGGCGAGGATCGAACGGCTCACACGCGCGGGCTGGCTGGGCCGGGGATGAGGGAAATGGGCCGGGCGGCGGAGAAGGAGAAGCGGGCCGCGCGGGAGAGGAAACGGGCCGCGGAAGGATTCGGCCCGCGGAGGGTTTTGGAAATAAAAACGTTTCCGATTTAGGAAATTACAGAAATTCAAATAAAAGTAAATAAATCCAAATAAATAGCAAATAAATTCAGAAAACCCCCAAAAAATACAGAAAAATTCTTTGAAGCATAATGAACCCAACTAAAACTGAAAATCTTTTGTTTGATGAATAGATTAGTCAAAATAAATCCTTTCATAAATATAAAACTCAAATTAAGCTTTGATTAATCTGGGAAAAATGCAAATGGTTCATTTTCAAATTCAAACATTCCAAAACTCCAATTTTGGGATGTTACAGGTTGTGGTGTCAAACTCGATATGGGTCCTTGCCCTTGCGCTCGAGCCTGAGCTCGCTGTCCCCGAGCCCGAGCTCGGGGAGTGCATCCTCTAGGCCAGAGACAAGCCCCCGAGCTCGTGGGACGCGGCCACGAGTCCCGGGGAGGATGTTTACACGTGGCGAGGCTACCGATCCCCGACAAAAATAAATGAATAAAATGTCATAAACTGAATGTTGAAATCATGTAGGGCTAATATCAAAACATTTCAAAAGATAAGATCATGTAAGTCGACAAAAAGATCCAATTTGAATAAAGTTCATAAAAGACTTCATTCTTCATGTGTATATAAACTATCTCGGATAAAAGCAAAAAGATGCAAAACCAATTTTAAAACACTTCTAGGATCGTAACCTACTAATGCCAGGAAAATGGTTGCATAATCATGTAAAGTGCAGTCGCAAACCTAAAAGGAAGTGTGATCCCTTATAATGTGAACATTAAGACTATATATGCTATTTCAGCAACGAATAAAACATCTCGTCTAAATGCCAATACTAATGGAACTAGCCTAGAAATGCTCTCTAAGGCAAAGACTATCCTATTCTGAAGAAATAATCGTATTACAACCTGCTTTGCATATAAATCCTATTAAAAATATAACCCTAAGTATTATGAACGCTAAAATCTGTAATATGAATAAACGAACTTAGTAAATAAGAAAATCTGCAATTAAGATATTGGTATCACCAGAACCCTCCTAAAACCATGAATATATAACCAGTAGCCTAAACTTAATAGACCTAACATGTGCAGATTACTTCTTATGCAAAAACATTTGAGGTTAAGTACTATGTACACATAACATACTACATAATGACTTAATCCTAATTCCATTAATCCAAACAATTTAAGTCTCTTGAATTCAAAATTATAAATAAAGGAATACATAATTTTAGCCTCTTGAATTCTTAAAAACAAGAATCACAAGTCTATGGAAATCATAAAACTTCACAATGATAAGAACCTAAAGATTGTCTCATGCTCAAATGTTACTAAGGACCCATTTATGATTAAAAGAATGAATGGACGATTGCACATGAATCATGAGACCAGCTTCAATGTTTTCTAGAGGTCAGGACCCTCTGATGCTATAAAGATAATTGTTTTCAGATGTGTTTTAATTTTCCAGAGGTCAGGACCCTCTGAGGCTGCAAAGGTATTCAGACATATATTGTGCTTGGACCCTACTAAGAATCTGTCTCATAATATGAACTTATGAATTCATAACATAAGTAAATAAACTTAAAAATTGAGAAACTAATAACTAAAATATTTATCACTAGAACCTTCTTTTAATCAGAATTTTGATTTTATATTTGACTTCTTTTTGCCTCTTATTATTGTTGTTATTACTTTATTTCTCTACGAACAACGCATAGATACTGATGCTTCCGACACCATCGCCAACGACACTAGCTGCGACCTTGACTTCGCCGTAGACAACAGTTAGCAAGGCAAGCACCCCCTTTGATTATATTGATCCCAGTATTTAATTTTCTCTTTGTTTTACTAAATCAATTTATGCATGCGCATATTTTCTGTAAGCTTGCTATATTGTGGTACTAGTAGATATACCTATTATCTCATGAAACTTCCTCATTAAATATGGATATGTGAACCTCGATAACCCTAGAATAGGGTTAGACAATATAATAATGTCAAATGGGTATACTCGATAATATTTACACAAGCTTAGTCATGCTTTAGATTGCGATAACGAATGGTTGGTTGTGCTATTCGTTATGAATAATGATTTTGAACACGATGGAAAATATTGGACATATTGGGAATTGTGATACTGGTATTTTGGTTAAAACCCAAAATAAAACTATGTTTTGACAAGGGCGATTATTGGCAATAGCCGGAGGTACAGATGGACTTGCACATAGTGTAGGGGGAGATTATTGCCTGTGTTGGATTAAGGATCGAGCTATGGGTTGTTTTTAGGCCAAGAAACACGTACAATCACAAGTGCTGGTATGAGACAGGCTTAAACTAATTAAGTTATCTAGATTAACTTTGCACATTGGAAGGCTGGAGTAGTACGGGCACTTCGATTAGGTTTGCTCAGAAACGGCTTCAACACCGAGGTGTGGGTAAATGCATATCGATACAACGGTGTACGCCTTGCTATGGGGAGAAACGGTGACTGACTGTTTTTGTGAGAATGATATCATGTTTTATATATGTGTTTCTGCCACCATAACGAGGGATTATCGTCACCGGGCTGGTGCAAGGTTAACGTAGGTAATGTAAATGTTTTCGTCATGAATATTCTGGCCACACGCCAAAGGTGCGTGAAACATGCGGCAAAAAGAAAAGGTCATGACTTATAGGTAAAGTTGTACTCCTCTGCAAAGTGAAAAACTAATCGATTAGCCGCGCCCGCGGTCAAAGGCACTTGGTAACGTCATCACATAGTTAGATGTTTTATTATTTTTAAAATGGCTTAGTTTCATCTATTATGCCTCGTGTTGGCAAAGAATGGTGTTGGCAGGAATTGGACATCTCGATACTCACGTCATGGAGGACTGTGAGTTATTACTTACTTGTTACTTTCATATCAGTCAAACATGCTTTTACAATTCTGTTTGTGAACTACGACTTGATTTACAAATTCAATCTTGATTTATGCAAATTAACTGTAGAAGCCTCCTTTGACATAGCCTGCATTTCTGCATTTTGCAAATACCACCTTAAGTCTTGCTGAGTACGAAAGTACTCAACCTTACTTAATATGTTGCTTTAGGTGGAAAAGAAAACAAGGCTCTGAAGATTACTTTTCATCGCAGGATACGGGAACTTCAATGAAATGATCTTTCTAGGGTTTATGCCTTGTCAGTTGCCTAAGGGTTGGATGGGCACAATACAAGACCTTATGTCGGGACCCGGATTTGCAAATCCGAAACCCTCTGTGTATACTGCACTAGTCCATGATCACGCTAGTGCACACAGTGGAAACATAGATGAAATATCATTCCATACAACGAATTAACTAAGAAGAAGCAAATTATTATTAAATAAAGCAAACGACCTTATGGTCAATGTTTACACCATTATGCCTTAAGGTCTTAAGAAACAAATAACTATTGCAGCGGAAAAGATAACTTGAGCCATTCGACATGCCACAGGCAATCGTCTGGGGAACGCATTCCTAATCCACGTAGTCTTCATAGAATTCCTCCTCATGATACTCAGCATTTCCTGATCCTTCCTCAGCAACTGATCAACAAAGGCGTATAGCCGTGAGTACAAAAAGTACTCAGCAAGCCGTAGGGAATTGATGCAATATATTCATGCATGGCTTGACAAGGATGGCTATATGTTTCATTTGCAGAAAGCAATAACTTGAATTGAAATACAATAAATAGATTGAAAGCATATTTATGAAAAGATAAATAAATAACTGGTAGATCAATGGTAGACAACAAAATAACAGTGAATTCCCCTTTCACATCCCAACAATTCCACATTTCATTTTTCATAAAACACTCTATACCCCGTGTGAAATTCTCGAGCTTGTCCATGACCGCAGACGCGGCTATTCGAAGGGTTTTACACTCTGCAGAGGTTGTACTTCTTTACCCACAAGACATGATTTCTCATATTGCCACGCGATAAACACACTTCCTTTGGTGTGTCGGCGGAGAATCATGACAAAGCCTTTACAATGCACTGTCTAAACTCGGTACTGCCCGCTAAGGTTTCGCCCATTAGGGCCCCCTCTTGCGCCTTGTGAATCTACCCATCCATCCCGGAACCCACACCACCAATTGGCAGTACTCAAGGCAAGACATTGCAAATTAATCAGCTAGGTCTGTCCCATACCAGACATGTGGTAGTACGGTTAAGCCCAGTTCAATGGCGCACAAGATTAAGTCCTTAGTTGTCTCAGGCAAAACATCCACATCCCAATGTGCTAGAAAGCACCCCCTTTACTGCACGATCACTTGCCCGAGGGAAAACAATTCGTTCAACCAAGACCAATGGCAAACCCCGCCATGGTACAACAAATTTTACAACAGTGGCTAACGACCACGATTCAATATCTTATTAAGTCAAGATTAACATTATTTAACATGTGACATGAATCCCAATGTATATCTAAGCATGTCTAAGCATAGCTACGACAACCCAATGTTGGTATAATGTTTACGTCCAACTAGTAATGTCCCAACCTAGGTTTAACAATGGATACATGGCATCCCAATAATCAAGGTGGCATAATGACAACTAGTTATATATCTACTCCCATGAAATAAACATTGATATACAAAATAGCATGCAATTGTATAAAACAAATTACTTTGCAAATATAGGATCAACATGATCAAAGGTTACGACTTGCCTTGCTGATCTAGTGATGAGTCTTGGTCTTCGAAGTCTTCGTTCGCTCCCTCGGAGTTAGCGTCTACCGGAAAAGAAGCAACAAAACCAAATAAATACAAAACAGAGACACAAACAAGCTCAAAACTGAAAATAAATGGCTCTGAAAGATAGATCTTGATTTTAGAAAAATTTAGAAACTTTAATCGCCTCAATCGGAGTTTGTATGAGCGAGCACGGGCCTCCGAAAGATTAAATTCAGATAAAATACTAAAAATCAGAAAATCGGAATTTCCGGATTTATTTTTATACGGGAAAAACGATTTATTGCGTAATGCTGACGTCAACGGGTTCACGGTAGACCAAGTCCACCGAACCCGACCATGGCTGACGTCATTGCTGACGCGGGCATCGGTCGCGCAAACATTGACGCTGGTGGCCGATCAAGGCGGCCGACGTGGCGACCACGCATCGCGCATCGCGTAACGCAGACAGGATCGGACGGCAGGGAACAAGGCGCGGGCGGCGAAGGACGTGGGAGAATCCAGAGCGTTGCTGAGCGAACGGACGGCCACGGCAAGACGAAGCAGATCGACGGCGAGGCGGTGGCGCAACTCACCGGAGCCGAGGAAGAAGTAGCGGCAAACGGCGGAACGACGATGGATCGGGCGCGGAACAAGGCGGATCCGGACGAGGACGTTGTGGGCAACGCGAAAAGGCCTACGGCGGCAGCGAAGATGCACCGGCGGCGAAGAAAAAGGCGGCGGAAGGTCTCGGGCACGGCAGAAAGTGACGGCGAGCTCGCGCGGGGCGACGGCAGGGCTTCGGGCGGCGAGCGAGAGGGCAAAAGGAGCGGCGCGAGGAGGGGATCCTCGGGAGGCGTGCGGCGCCTTAAATAGGGGTCTCAGAGGTTGTGTCGGACGCGGACTCCGAGAAGGCGGCGGGCGGCACAAGGACTCCGAGCGGCGGCGGCTAGGGTTTCGCGGGGCACGATCTCAGCCGCACACGTGGCTTGAATCCGACGGTCCACGCGGCGCGTGCGCGGCTGGGCTGACAGAGCGGAGTTGGGCCGAGCGGAGGCGCAGGCTGGGCTAAGGCGGCAAGCTGGAGAAGCGGGCCGGCGGAGGAATTCGGCCCGGAGGGTTTTAGAAATAAAAATAATTTTTCGATTAAGAAAAATTCCAGAAATTCGAATAAATGCAAATAAATTCAAATAAATATCAATTAAATTTAGAAAAATCCCCAAAAATACAGAAAAATTTCTTGCATCACAATGAACCCAACTAAAATAGAAAATATTTATTTCGATAAATAGTTTAATTAAATTAAATCCTTTCATTAATAGAAAATTCAAATTAAGCTGGAATAATTCAAGGAAAATGCAAATGGTTTATTTTTTGAATTCAACATTCAAAAACTCAAATTTTGGGATGTTACACCTTGCTTCTTCGTTGCTATATACTCTGAATTGTAAAAATACATTGTATAAATAGCTTTCGCTTAAATAATATGATGTATGGTTGTGATTTCAATTGTTGTAAATGTGCGTACTAGCCACTGATCATGGGACAAGTACTGTATGCATATATATTCTCATTTTTGCATTTTATGCGAAAATGGGGGGTCATTACAAATAAGCCTTGTTTTGTTGACACAAATGAAATCACAATCATCTAGAGCTTTACTCGATATGAACTCGGCTTCTTCATGTTGCCAATTTGCATCTGAACTAGCTATGACGATATGAGCTGATGTGTCAACTTGGACCACTTCGACCTCGTCCCCGTTCCATTGGACAAGATCTGGTGCATGGTCGATGGGACACAGCAGTTGGCATGAATCCAATCTCGCCCTAGTCGTCAACGATGAAAAAAGTGATCGACAATGTTTTGCTGCCGACTGTTAACTCTGTTACCATAACTCCTCTTGCTTCAGTGGGATCGCCTGTGAAATCATTTAAAACCATGTTTTAATAAGATCATCGTCGGATTTACCCAACTTCTTGCAAGTGGTATATGGCATCAGATTGACAGTTGCTCCTCCATCAACAAGCATCCTTGATATCGGCTTGCCATTGATATGACCTTTTAAATATAATGGCTTTAGATGCCAATGATCGTCTTGAGGCTTTTCAAAAATTGCATCTTGAGCCCCTAAACACAATTGAGCAAATGTCTCTTTGTCCAATATAGTACTTATTTTAAACTCGAACGGTAGAGTGAACACCATGTTGATGTACATCGGAGGTAGAGAATCATCTCAAATCAAAGGTGAATCTAGGTCATCGACTGAATCAAACTCATCTTCAACCGACACCGGCTCTTTTCTCCTCCACTCCTTTTTAGCGATTTTAACTAGCCGAATTTAGTTGAACGCCTCGTCTCTTTGCTTTTCTTGCTCGGCCTCTCTCATCTCCTGGGTCCTTAAACTTTGAAGTCATATGCGTTGTGATCGGCTAAGCCCTGGAGGACACCATCTGGGTTTAGGTTCAATCGGCTCACACAATTTTCCTACCAGATTAACCTGGGTTGTAGAACTTGACTCTTCCAATCGGGTCTGTGATTAGATTGGTCTAGAAATCCTTTCATGAACCGATCTATGGATTTCATTATGATAGCCCTACATCGGCTCAGATATTTTTTCTTTAGCCGACTGTCGTTGCCAGTCACCTTGACGCGGATAATGTTCCATCGGACAAGTGTATGGTGATAGCAGAGCTGACCCTCTCTCCCAACAGAACTGCCAAAAAGGGCATCGTTGGTGAGCCATTTTCCATATTATCGGGCCAATACATATTATCTGGCTGACGTGCAGGATAATGTGGATTGTTGTTCCATCTTTCATACTTCTTCAATAGCTAGAATAAAGTTGGCTTTGGCTTATGAATCGCCTTGTGTGGTGGTGATGCTCTCTCAGCCTTGTACCACTTGCCGATCTGCAAGTCTCCCTTTGGCTTGATGGTCCTTGAACTCCTTCCTTCACGATCGATTTGCATTTGCAGTGAGCCGACCGTGATCTTCAAGGTTTCCTTGTTGCTAGAGCTCGACTGAACGTCAACATGACGCGTAACTTTTGACCCTATATCTTGTATCGGCTCTTTTCCTTTTCCAAAACATTGAACCATATTGATCGAAAAAGGATTAGTGTCCAATTGCATCATCGGCTCTTCTACGAATTTGAGTCGGCCATCTTCTATAGCCGATTGTATCTGCTGTCGAAATTGCAATCGTTAGTATTATGAGAAAAAGAATGATGCCATTTTCAATACCTTCGCTTTTTAATTTCATCAGCCGACAGTATAATGTGTCCTTCAGACAACTGTACTATCTTTTCTTGCAACAATAGATCAAAAATACAGTCGCATTTAGAAACATCAAAAGCATATTTTATTTTCAACTTATTTTTTAGTCGGCATGAGCTAGGAATAGACTAGGTACTTCTTAGACCCCTTGACCCATTCGGCTATATTTATTTCAGTCTCGTCGTCTTCAGATGAATCACACGAGCCGTACTCGACGAGGTTGACCTTAGCTTTATATTTAACCTTGTTATTGTTATTATTCTTGAATTTAACCCTAAAGCGTCTGCTATCAGTAAAACGGTCTTCTTGAGTTGATACCGTATGCAACAGGTGACATAAATCTGTAAATTCTTGCCTGCTGAATTTTTCCTTCAGGTTGGGGAATTAACCCTTGGAAGGCTAAATCGGCTAATTGATTATCAGGAAAAGCGACACTAAATCACTGATTGCTCACTTCTCTAAACCTCTTAATATAATCTGTAACCGATTCCCCAAATTTCTGGCGAATAGAACTAAAGTCTGAAATTCTAAGTACAGACTTCCAGAGAAAAAAATACTAACGGAATCGGCTTTCCAAATCGGTCCAAAAATTGACCGAATTTGGGGTTAAGCTTGAGAGCCATGTAAAAGCGACTCCAGATAAAGATAGTGGGAATAACCTAATTTTTAATCCAACGGACTAAGCAGCTTCACCGCATTGCGTGATAAAACATTCGATGTGCTCTAAAGTAGTGACGGAGTCATCCCCTAAGAATTTTACAAAATCAGGAACTTTGAAGTTATTAGGATAAGCCATTCGATCAATATAATCAGGGTACGGCTTCCTCTAGACCGTAACCTTCCCTTTAGGCTATATACCAAATTGATCTCGTAATACGGCAGATATCTGATCGGCCCAATTCACTGTATTGGCTGATACAGTGTTAGGAGTTTGGCAATTACACTCATAATTGGCATTCTGCCCCCCCCCCCCGAGTGTAAGCTCAGGTTGATATGTCGTTTGAGCAGATGGGAACTGATGAGGTTGCTCATAGCCAATGTTGTTTTCCTAGCAATCGGCTCTGGTACTGGAACGAAGGGCTCCGAGTAAATTATAATTTTGTATGGAGCCATATTCCTCTACAAAATCGGCTCAGGGTACTGTAGGTGCTTAGGAGGTTCAATCGGCTGTGGAACCGATTGGGGAAAAGCGTAAAATAGCACCGAAGGTGGTAAGCGGATGGTGCATCCAACTTAGGGACGTCAATATATGCTTGATAATACACAACCCCACTTGTGCAAGGATCTCGAGGCAATATTATGGTTGGCTGGGTTGGCATTATGATAAGAGGTGGAGTTGTAGCCGATGGTTTAGGATCGGTCATTAACATAGGGCTTTGTGTGTTTGATGCTACCGAGGAGACTGGGTAATTAGGCAGGGTCTGTATTGGATCGAGCAGGCTTCCAGCCGATACCAACTCTTGAGCTATTGTCTTAACACTATTAGCGATCATCAGCTTAAGAGTTGTTACCAATGACAACGATTGATTGATCAAAGCATTGTGCACAGATTGATTAATCATCGCAGATAATTCAGTTTGTGCAAGCATGTATTGACTTACCGACGTATCGAAAATCCCTGTATCGCTGAGGGGATTGACCGTTAGCAATACAGTCTTTTGAGTGACACCACGTCGAGTTTTCTGATAGCAGCTTAGCATCATCTCTTCGAGAATGGCTTTCCGATCCTCAATCTCCTTGCGCTGTTCAGGAGTCAAATCATCTAATATTGGGATGATTATAGCTTCGGCGTTGAGATCGGACGACGGGATTGATTTTTCGGCATAAGTCATCATGTCCCATCGGTTGTGCCAAAAGTGTGTTGTGCCGAAAAATGTGGTGACAGATTGATCGGCTCAAACACACGCGAATGCCGAGTTCAATGAGGTCAAGGCGTGACAGCCATTTTGATCCTATAATTGGCAAAATAGATGGAAAATATACGCTCAAAGCCGGTATAATATGATAATCGGCAAAGATCTAAATAGCTACAAGGAGTCGATTAAATCAAGGGTAATGATAAGTCTAACCAGCTTATTAGGGCTGATTAGATGGTAAAAAGTAGATTTTTTTCGAAAAAGGCGATGCGCAACAAGATTGGAGAAAACCAAACTTGGCATAATAGGAGAAGATCAACAATCGGCGATGCGCAACTTTATTAATCAAAATCGGATTACAGTGAAGATTCTAAATTACAAAGCTACTCCTAGTTGATAGGAAAAAGTAAATAAAAAGTAGATACGAGTTATTTAATTGATTGGATTGTCCCTTCTACTAGCTCTCAATCCCCTTTTTATAATGTATCGGCCTATTGTATCATTCTTCAATTCGTTGTCAATCATGATCCGTATCGACCTTTGTACAGATAAATTCCATTTTTTAATCAACATTGATCATAATCCTATCTTTAACATAACTTTTCCTTTTTAACCGATATCGGCCAGAAATATCCATTTTTATCCTTAGCCTGACAAATTAATCATGCCTTGCCTAACTGGGTACTAACACTAATATAACGGAACATTGGCCCATAGCTCTGCATTTTTTGGGTAAAAAAAAGTATAGCACAGCTATAGCATAGCTATAGCTTGCTATTTAGAACAATGCTGACTCATGTGAAAATTAAACTGTTTTACGTGGAATTTGGATTCCTGCATACCAAACCAGGCCTAATTTGGTTGTCACGCTAACGCCGCACCTACAATATGCATCATGTAAAATTGGGTTTCATTGCATTGTACATCTTAAAACATGCATATTTACATTAGATATTTAACCAAAACATGACCAATAAGGTAGCAAGAAATTAAAAAACCATTTGCATTCTTACATAGCTCTGTAATTCTTTTGGTTGGTCAGATGACTGAGCTGGCTTAATACTGCTCAGGCCATACCAGAAACCATACAATTATCCAACTGGTCACAAATACATGTCGTTTTAGGATATGTGCAATCAAACTCTTGAAATTTTAGCTATTGATTTATTTTAAAATATTTAGATTGGATGCATCATAATTTCGAATGCGTGAATTCAAACCAAATTCGGGGGTTTTTTTTAATATTTTAGTTGTAGGGTATATACCCATCTATAACAATTCAAATTAAACACATACCTTTTGAAAAATATATACTTGGATTCAAAGATTTTGAACGAATATCGATTACAAGCTTTGCTGATTTATATATGTAATCAGCACACACCTACAATCAAATTACCATAAAAAAAGGCAACTCTAGTTCGATTTTTAATTCAAACTTATTTGAACTTGTTAGTAAACTAGTTAAACTCGATATCCAAAAAAGTTCTAAACTTTTTCGCACACGATACATAGGGGAGATACCCCGTTTTAGGCCATAGGGGAAATACCCCATTTTTGTTCTCGAAAAGTACTTTTATAATATTATAATTTTATTAAATTTTATAATTATATTGCAATATAGATTAGTGGTTAAAGTTGTATTTTAGAGACCATATCAACATCCAAAATGATATTTATTTGTGACTGTACATACTCCCTCTAATCACAAAAGAATGTTGTTTCGGAATACGTGCACTCAAACTTTTTATATTTAGGATATCGATGCCTTCAAAAATATTTAGATTGTATAAATGAAAATCATATACGTATATTTGTCTAAAAATTAATTTCAAAATATTATAATTTTATTCAAATTTATAAATATATTATAATAAAAATTAGTGATTAAAGTTATGTTTTGGGGCAACTGGAGCGAGTATATATATGTCGGGCTAGTGTGGTAGATGCAACTTTTGTCCAGTAGTTTTTGGACCAACATGCTTTAAGATACATGGTACATCATTACAGCTAGAGGCGTCTGAAATCTGATCTGTTGAAACCAACTAATAGTCCAGTTAGGCATATTTCTCTCTCAACAAGTCCAGACTTAAGTATATTTCTTAGACCCTGTTTGTTGGAGTTTTTACCGGTTTAAAAGCCAAAAAGTTAAAGCCTAAATAAATGAGTGGTTTTTTATCTGAGTTTTTTTAAAGCCATAAAATCCATATAACTAAAAGCTAAAAACCACCATAGAGGTGATTTTTTTTCTTATTAAGGGTTAGTTTTAGACTAATGATATTGAAGTTAAGGTAAAATTATCCACCTCTATCACTATAAAAGCGGATTGTTTTTAAACTATTTAAACCTAAAAACTAGCTTTAAGCTGTAAAAAATCCTAAACCTAAACGTACAAACAGTGCCTTAGTACCCGGATCAACTAGTTTATCAGCTAGCCAGATAGATGGTGCGTACGTCTTCTGGGAGGACAACGACCAACACACAGTTAGGCTGAAGTCCTTCTCAAAGTCACTGTTTGACATGTACTTTCACACGTGTAGTCCATTTCAGCTTGTGCCTAAATTCCTTAGCTTCCAATTCCGACCATGCATGCATGCAATTAAACCACCAGATAGGCATTGCCTAATGCTGCCTATATATACTGAAGCATATGAGGGCTCTAGAACTGGTCCCTCCCATATATATCTATCGATCTTACAAGCTCATACATGCATGCAGCAGTGGCCTAACAAGCTCATACAATAGGGCAGATATTTCTGGACTACGTACCAAGCAGTGTTCATGTATACACGGCTAAGAGGAAAAGGAATTGTAATACACCAATGCCTCTTCTTATACACAGCAGCTCTCCTAGATCAAATCAGATATTGTAAGATACGATACAAATGTGCACAGTATTAAGAACGAAGTAGATAGATCCTATAAAAAGAACCAAAATAATGATGATGAACTACCATAATGAGAGAGAGAAAGAGAGATACTAAAGTGGGCTGCAAATTTTTAAGCACGACCTAAATGGAGTAAGAGGGATGGGAATATTTTGTTCATGCCACTGAAAATATGTGCAATATCGGTTTTTCCACTCTTCCTTAATTAATTTGCTTATTTCGTTTTTGCCACTCTACCGTCGGTGCTCATTTCTTTTTTACAACTCCGTCAAATTTTTCATCTTAAGTCAACGTGTTTCAACGTTAAGAAATATGCAAAAAGATTATAAAAATACAAATTTAAAAAAATCAAAGAAAATAGCAGAAAATATAGAAACTTCGGGGACCACTTTTGAAAAAAAAATTGCACAAATGTTTATATGAGGGAAATTTTAGCAATGTTCCATGGAAGTTGAGGAAGATTGAAACATTTTCTATAATGTAATTTTTTTGAGAAAAATTCCTAGTGTGCTTTTTAAAAATAAAAAACTATTCAAAAGTATCCTTACAATTTTTCTACATTTTTCTTATTTTTCTAAGATTTTTCTAGTATTTTTATGATATTGTTGAATATTTCTTAATGTCAAACACGTTGACCTAACGGAAAACTTGATAGAGCAGAAAAAACAAAAGAATTTTTTTAAAATAATAAATTTTTTATTCAAATTGCAAAAATATGCTTTGATCTTAAAAAATTGTAAAAATATACCTCTGTAGCCATTTTAGAAGGCGAGAGGGAAATGTCGCCCATTGAACAGACGACATTTCCCCGGCTCTACAGTCAGTTTCTAAATAAAATCATAAATATTTCATATGATCTCAGATAGAGATGAACTTTATATGAAAATTGTAGCTCTCGACGAGATCTACAAGTTTGGTATACAAACTTTTTTCATTTGAATCCATTTAGATGGCAAAAAACGGGATAGAAGGTTCAGATCTGATGATCTGAACCTTCTATCCCGTTTTTTGCCATCTAAATGGATTTAAATGAAAAAATTCGTATTCCAAAGTTGTAAATATCGTCGAGAGCTACAATTTTTATATAAAGTTCATCTCCATCCGAGATCATATAAAAAAGTTATGATTTTTTTTAGAAACCGGCTGCAAGATAGGGGAAATGTCGCCCGTTCAGAGGGCGACAGAGGCCCTCTCGCCTTCTAAAAGGGCGACAGAGGTATATTTTTGCAATTTTTTAAGATCAAAGTATATTTTTTCAATTTGAATAAAAAATGTATTATTTAAAAAAATCAAAAACAAAATGCGCATTGACGGAACTGTCAAAAACAAAAAAAGCAAATGAAAAGTGGCAAAACCAATATTGCATATGTTTTTAGTGGCATGAACAAAATTTTCCCAAAAGGGATTGTCGCTCTCTCATAGGACCTCAGAACCTTGCCATATATAAGAATCTAGTGTTAACTTAGTCTCTAATCTTCTTGTGCATCCTCTACTTTAAAAAAGTCCCTCTTGCTTAGCTTCTAGCTAACCGGGGTTCTCTGTGGCCACACCTTATTATGGATAACTTTATATAGTCCCCACTTGTCCTTCTTAAAGAGAAGTAGACATATAGTACAATTTGGATTACTCTAAGAATCCTTATAACAAATATATCTAAGTCCTAGTATGTTACGAATTAGGATATCAACAGGAATGTTAAAATATTTAGCAGTGGATTATATAATCCATCGCAATGTGAAATTAATCTTCTCTGATCTTTATTATCCATAGCTAGCCAATGTGCTTTACAGTTTACAATAGGCAACTTAATATTTGCAATAATACTGACAGATAATTAATAAGAAGATTTAATTAAGCAAAAGAGGACAAAACCTACACCGTGAGCTCCTATGAAAACCCTACTCGATGCGCGCCGGGCAGCACACTATGCGAGAGCAGGGATAACCTTATCCTACTTAATTACTAGAATAATAATACAGTCCTACCGATATATATATAGAGAGAGATGAAGCTTTTTCCGTACTCCTAAGAGTACATACTCCCACTCCTAATATACCACTTAAATGAACGTTTTATACACTTTTATCACTTTCAGTATACTCTAATAATAATTCTAATATACTCCAATGCGACATGATTGAAATAAGCTATTCTACTCTCCAGCTATATAATATATATATATATATATATATATATATATATGCACACACTATCCTATATCTGCGTGAAATAAGCTATTCTACTCTCCAGCCAGTCAACGCATTATAACCGAGCCATGTATCCCAGTACTTAGCATAAAGAAACTGTCCCAGTTGATTATTAGTCACTCAGTCACATGGCAAACTGTGGCAAACCATCTCTAGTCACCACTGGCAGCGACCAACCCCTCCCTTGGATGCGTGTTGATCCCCTCTTGCTCACCGTGCCCTCGGTCGGACAAGATACCCGTCGGATTGTCGCTGGTGACGTGCCCTAGCATTGCCTCCATTCTCTGTCCATGAAAGGTGGGCCCGAGATGTCGACGACCCATGCAGGAGCACGCCGGTCTGTCTCACTGAAGCCATGGACCCACTCGTTAGTGCGGGATTTGAAAACCACCTGAAAAAAGGAAAAAACGCTTTCTCCGTTGGAAAGAGTACTTTCTATTTTCGGAATTTTTTTCATTTCCCTGGCATTTTCTTAACCCGAGCCATTTCAAATATATATAACTTTTGCATCTTAAGTCCAAATTGAGTCAAACAAATTTCTAAATTCGTCTAAAATTGTACCAGAATATGCAAACATATTTAATTATGAATAATATTTTTAATTAAATGCATTTAAATTTGAATAAAACCCTAATATGGTTACATATAGAAATATGTAAACTATAAATCATAAAATAATGAAATAAATTACACATGCTCCTGAAACCATCAAAACCCTGTATCAGCAAAAATATTAAGTTTGAACTTAATTTGAATTTGTTTTTTTTTTTTGTAAATAGATCATTTCCTAGTGCAATGGAAATATAAATTACGAAAAGTAGTGTATAAAAATTTAATTGATGGTAGAACCAGTTTGTAAACTCTAATAAAATTATAACATCCTCACTTGATCAATAACAACTTGTCATATTTTGTGTAGGTTTAAATTTATAAAAGGCCATAAATTCCACGCATATATATATATATATGTGTGAATGTATGTATGCATGCATGTATGTATGTATGTATGTTGTGAGAACAAAGGCATGATCATGAAAAACTAATTGCTAAAGACCCTTAAGATTAGATCACCCTAAAATGTAGAAATAATCCAAACATAATATGCTTTGCATCTGAATCCTATTAAAAGCACAACACTTCATGTTGACCCTATATCAAAATTTTGTAAATCCAAATAATTTTAGCCTCTTGAATCCAAACATAATTTATTCTGAATTTGTTGAATTAAGCCTTTTATTATATTTTATTTATTTAGTGAAAAGTATTAATGACATTCTGTTGGAAATATTTTATTTGAGTCCCTAATATCTTAAAGTATTTTCTGGAATTTATCTAGATTTTTCCTAGTATTTTTGCTATTTTATTTGGTTTAATCTATTTTGCTAATTTGTTTTTATTCGGAAATGTATTAAAAACTATGTGAATAGTGTTGAGACGAAACCCATCGGTCCAGCCCAAACCGCCCACGCAACCCGTCGGCGCACAACTGTTGGATCTTAATCCAACGGCCAAGAGTCTTCTGCATCGCTCGTGCGTGTGAGTCGTCGGATCGTTGCCGCGTGGACGTCTCAGATGCTGCCACGTCGCCCTTTCATATCCTCGTCGGATTCTGTCGCCGTATCCGAGCGAACCTCGTTTCGTGTGAGATTCACGGAAGTTGAGATCGCTATTTATAGCGCCGCCGCCACCCTCGTTTTCTTCACCCCGCACCGCATCTCCTGGTCAAGTCACGCTCGCCGAGACGCCGTCGTTCGCCCGTGCAATCCCGCCGAAGTTGTTGCCTTCGCCGTCGTCGTCTCTCGCATGTTTTCGCCGTTGTTGAGCCGCCTCCGTTGTCGCCATTGGTACACGTGTACTCATCGCATCAAGACGCTTCGAATGCGCCAAGTAACGTTGCCGGAGTCACCCTCAAACGTCGTCGGCCCTGTCATCGTTGGATCTGCATCATCGTTGGATCTGCACCAAACGTCGCACCATCGCCTTCCCGTCGCCGCTTCGTCATCGTTGGATCTGCATCGTCTGTCCGCCGCTGCGCCGCGTAATCGTCGCCATTTCGTCTCGCGTCGCCGTGTCCTAGCCATCGGATCCTCAGTGTGCGTCCCAGATCGTGCCACGCGCCGTCCACCGGGCTAGCCGCGTCGCCCCGCCGCTTCGGTTCTCTTCGCCGTCACCCCCGTTCGATTAGATCTGGACGGTCGGGATCGTGCCGCGTGTCACCTCCGTAGCAGATCAGAGCTGCGTGGTGTCAGCTGATCTCGGCCGTATGATTTGAGTTGGACAAGCGGGATTGCGCCAAGCCTTGCGCCAGTGACGCGCCACGTGTCCTCTGACATCAGCGGGACGTCATATTTTGGTTTTCCCGAAGAAAAATAATTAACTAAAAATCATATTCGGTGCTGACGTCAGCATGACATCATAAATGCTATTTTTCAGTATAAAAATAATTCGGTTAATTCAGTTTTTCCAATTATCTGATTTATCTATTATTTCAAACTTCGAGTCGCTATATCTTTTGCATCTGACCTCCGATTGAGGTGATTCCAGTTTCTAAGAATTTTTAAAATCAAGATCTATCTAATGGTGAATTTTATTTAATTTTTGGAGTTGATCTTGCTCTTTGTTTTTGCTATTGATTGCTTTCTCTTCCATTACACGTAGACGTCGAGTTGCCCGGTGAGTTCGTGGTTGAGGAGCCAGCGCCCGAGCAAGGTCCAGAGTAGGGGTCAGAGCTATTTGAAGGCAAGTTGTGTTTTGATCATGTTGAACCCATGCTTTAAATACTATATTGTTTCAAAGTATTGCATGATAATTCAATTATGCCTTGTTTCAAATATGTTGGGTATAGCTAATTGTCCACTTTGAATTACATTCACCTTGCCATGTTGTATGTCTTATTTTATTTGACACCCTAGAATGGTTTAATATTAATTGGTAGCTATAATTACCAATATGGGTTGTTAGAACGCATGTAGTTGGCTTAGTTGTGCAACGACTCATCATTTTATATGCAAATGATTAATCTTGCTTAATGACTATGGAACATGTTTATTAACTTGTGTTCAGGTGTTGTCACACAATGTTGTTGTTGATAATAGCACTTGGTGCATGGTAAATCAACTGGGGTGTTAAAATAATTTAGACTGAGGCAAGTGGCATGTATATGTGGTGGGCCAATGTGGCACTTGGGTGATCGCATTGCTTTTATGATAATGGTTGGTTTATGGTTATGATGATTTTTAGTTAGTCTTGCCTTGGTCAATTAAGGACTTAACCTTGCAAGAATTTGAACTGAGTCATTCATACAATCACATGTCTATTATGGGACAAACCTAGCTGATTAATTTGTTATGTCTAGACATTGGTATTGTCTTGGCGGTGTGGGTTCCGGGTGTACGGGTATGCTCACATGCCGCAAGAGGGGGGCCCTGGATGTGGTAACCAATCCCACCAGTGTTGAAACCTTAGCGAACAGTACTGGATTTAGACAGGCATTGGAAAGGCTTTGTTATAATCACTCGCCTTTGTGGTGTATGGCTGTATCTTGTGGGAAAAATGTATAACCTCTGCAGAGTGTAAAATCTATTCGAATAGCCATGCTCGTGGAATTGAGCATTGCTCGGTGATTACAGTCAAGGGTTAGATTTTATTAAAAGCAAATGTGGGTATGGATGTTGAAATGTGGAATAAGGTTATGAGTTGGTTATTGGAAAACAAATGAGAAAGGTATTATTGTTATTATTTATTTTACCGTCTTTCGATATATTTATGCTATTCCTTTACAAATGTTGTTTACGCAAATTAACCTTGTTAGCCTATCCTTTGTAATAAGCCATGCATATAGTATACTCACCCCCTTCCAACAAAGCATCACCAATTGGAGAAGAAGCAACGCCTGCTTTTGAGGAAGAGTATCAGGAAGAGGCGAATAACTAGGGTGCGAACTTTGTCAGTTGCCTGTGGCAGATTGAAGGGTTTTCTACTCTTATGTTTATTTCCGCTGCTATTTATTTACTTTTTAGTCTTAGCCCTGCGAGGCGTACTCATGTAAGGTTGACCATAAGGTTGTTAAACAGTTATATTTAATATTGATAAAGTCTTTATTATGTTATTGCTGAGTATGAATGTGATATTCATCTATGTTGAGCTTGCGTGCACTAGCGTGATCCTAGACTAGTGTAGAATACACAGAGGGTCCGAATTTGCATATTCGGGTCAATAATGCATCGGGAGGAGGTCAGTAATCGACAATTAGGCGCTGTCTTAGTTGCAATGAGCCAGGGCATTTCGCTAATAATTGTCTGAAGAGAGGAGGTGTTACGCCTGTTTGTTTCAACCATGGATCTACGCCGGCCAAGACACCTGCACCAGGAGGGAACCATGGATCTGTTCAAGCTGGAGCCATAACTCAAGCCACAGTGAGAGGTCGTGTAAAACATATCACGACTGATGAGGCTTAGGAAGCATCAGACGTCGTACTGGGTAAGTTCTTAGTTAACTCAGTACCTGCTACAGTATTATTTGATTCTGGAGCTTCGCATTCCTTTATTTCTCGAGATTTTGCTGTTGAAAATTGTGAGACCCCGTTTTTGCAAACAGGAACCTCCATGTGATTACCGTACTAGTCCCATGATCAGTGGCTAGCACTCACATGTTTACAACATTCCTATCACAACCACAAGTTAAATATTTGACAGGCATATATTACAAGCAGTAATAATTATACAGAGTTAAATTCTTACAACAGCGGAAAAATAGAGGAAATTAGAACTCCAAAAGCCACGTGGTTTGCCCGCTAACCCTCAGGCAACTGACTTGGCAAACCTAGGGAAACTCATCGTCAAAAGATCCGCACCCTGCGTGAAAGTAAAAGTCGTCGAGGCGCCGCGAGCTTCGTCTCTCGAGACAGCAGATGCAAGATTGAGTACTTTGGTACTCAGCAAGACTTATAGTGTTTGGCAGATGCATTTAAGTAATTATGCAGGCTAATCAAGGCAGGTTAATGGTTATTTTGCAGTTGCATAAACATTTTAAGAATACAATATAATAAATTGAAAACACCGCATTTTCAAATGAGCATTTGAAACATAAAGCGATAAGCAAAAATCCAAGTCCTTCAACCCGGTCTACCGACCGCATAGACCCTGAGTCGTCCTTTGACCCAAAGAGCTAGGTGCAAAATGGTTTCCTTTTCAAACCCAGCTTTTTCGAAAAGTACCAAAACATTCTAACATTGGAATGACTTCACCAAGCGTCCATAACCGTGGACACGGCTAATCGATTAGTTTTACACTCTGCAGAGGTGTACAGCTTTACCCACAAGGAATGATCAACCTCTTTTGCGTGCCAATTTACACACTTCCTTTGGTGTGTCGGCAAGGAGATCATCTGAGCCGTTACATTATCTAGATGTGGCTTTGAACCAGCCGGGGACGTTTGACCTCGCCATGAAAGCGAAACACTCACCCAAGACGTGGATCCTTTCACTTTACACCCAACACCACGTTTACATTCACGGCGGCGTACACCGTTGCATTGGTATGTAGAAACCCCTACGAGACAAACCGAAACGGAATGCACGCATGCGATACTCCGCCTTCCTTAGATGCAAAGCCACACCTAAACAACTTAATAGGCTAAGATCGTCCCATACCAACCCTCGTGGTTGTACGAAATTCTTGGATCTATAGCGTCCCATTGCTCGGTCCTTAATCCGACACAGGCGATACTCCACCCTACACTACGTGCAAATCCCTCTGCACCTCCGCCATCGCCATTAATCGCCGCATCAAAACCATAGTTTTATTTTGGGTTTTAATCAAAGTACCAGCAACATTTCCCAAATAAGGATCATACATTTGTTGAAAAGATTGAAAGTACGATCTGACTTTGAGCAGATATTCTATACCAACGGTTATACCCAAAATGACATTAAGCATGTCTAGCTTTTCCAGCTAAGGCTTACAAGGTTCACATGTTCATACAGATTGAGGCAAACCATAATTTACAGGACTAACTACTGTTCTAACCCAAATTAGCATTTTTAGGAGAACTATCAGGATGCACTGTACATAAGCAAAAACAACATAGTGTAGGTAAATTATTAGGCTCGACATGTTCAAGGAGGTGCTTGCCTTGCAACTCATTGTCTAGCTCGATCGGATCGGCGATGACGTCGTCTTCCTCTTCGAGGACGTCGGACTCTACACGACGATCAAGCGGAAGAATAATAAATATCCAAATTCGGAAAAGGCGAAAAGAAGATGATGATAAGTCAAATAAAGAAAAGCTCAGAAAGCAGGTTATCCTTTTGAGGATTGAATCATGACTATTAAGGTTTCACGAGGTAATTGATTATGCATTTAAAACATTAATACTTCCTGAATGAACATTATGAGTTTTTCATATGGACTATTTATTTGAAAATTATGAATTCAAGAGGCTAAAATTGTGAATTCTAGTATTTATGACTTCGAATTATAGATGCTAAAATTATTTGAATTAAAAGAATTAGACACTAATTAAGGGTTACGCTAAACACTTAACCCTAAGTGATTTGCATAGAAAAGGTTTTAAATAATTTGTAACTGGTAGCTAGCTAATTAGATTTATACTTGATTTTTGAGAAGGTTCTGGTGATACAAATTTATTAACTACAAATTCTTTATCAAGCTAAGTTGTTAGGTTGTTTATAGCTTGAATCAAATAAACTAGATTTTACCTATTTAACCTACAAAGCACATATATATACATATATATGTGTGAGTGCATTTGGCACCATAATGATTACATGCTTTAGAGTTAATTCAACCCAAAATTCCTACTTAATCAAACTTAACTATGCTACTGCCATCTTGCTATTTATAATTAAACTTTTGTTTCTTTTATATTTCCTTTAATCTTATTATAAATATTTGAATTGCTAGTGTATTGGAAACAAAGCCTAAATAAAAAGTAATTCATATAAGCATGAAAATTAAATATCCTTGTATATCTGGGTTCCTGGTAATATAAGGATTCTAGAAAAATTAGTTTCATAAATTTCCAAATTTATTTACAGAAATTTTGTATAGAGCATATCTTTAGCCTTTTAACTCAAATTTGAATTTCAAAATTTTCCAGAGATGATCTTCAAAATATTTTTGCATATTCTGAATCTGCGGAATTTTTCATGAGTTTAGAAATTGGTTTCACTATTTTTGGCCAGATGATTCAAAAGTTATGGACTTCTGAAGTGGCTCGGTTTCTGAAAATTAACTAAAATGCCAAAATACGTTTTCGCAGTTGGAAAGCGTATTTGGGTTTTGGCGCTATTGGCGTTTGAACGCGCCCGCCGCCATCGACAGTCGGCCCTTTGCCCCGTGACCGTCTTGGCGCACCGAGCGAGCGGCACTCGAGATCGACGGTTGGGCCCCGCTTGCCAGCGAGACGTGACACGCGCAGAATCCCACCGAGTGACTGACAGCGGTACCCCACCCGTCAGCGACCCGAAGCAGAGCGTTTTTGTCCAAGGCTCGCCGCCGGCGAACTAAGTCCGGTCGCGGCGAGCAGGTAGGACCAACAACACCGGCGTGACAAGGTGGTCCTAGGGACACTACCCATTCGCCGAAGCGGCGGAAAATAGGTCGCCACCGTAGAGGCGGCGGCACTACTGGCCGAACGAGCCCGGCTCGCCGCCGACCATATTTTCACCGGGCAAGGACGGTGTAAGCACCGATGAACTAAGGAGACCCATTTCACCGCTAGCGTGGCGAAGAAGCATCGGAGGTGGCGCCACGATCGCCGGAGCTGCGAAGAAACGCGGCGGAAAAGGTGGGCTACAGCCAAAACAAGTAAAAACATTGGTTGGTCAAGATCCCACCGGGCACCGCGAAGCTCTAGGAAGGACCAATTGCACAATTTGTTACCGGATGAGCTTGATTCGCTATCCCCTTTTTCTCGTTCTTTCGCGAAAATGGCAAGGGAGCGAGAGATCAATTTGCTAGCTCTCCGCTCAGAGTGTGGATGAAGAAATGAGGGACCTCAAGCAACGCTCAGATGGTATTTATAGCCAAAGTTGGATAGCATTACAGGGTGTGAATGGGTGAAAAGATTTGCGGCGGCTCGGTGCGGCGCGGAGGCGAGTTGGCACGGGATTTTTCAGGCGCGGGACAGCGGGGTATGGCCACGGTGTGGCGTGGGCAGGCCAAGGACGAGCCGAGGTGACTCGCAGACGTGGGCTCGACGGATTTCGCGCTGAGAGGCGGAGGAGAGCCAGCGAAGTCTCGCGATGCATCGGGCTCTCCTCGGGTGAGAGGGAAAAGGGGCGAGAGCAGCGGAGGGGGAGGCTGACAGGTGGGTCCGCCCCCACCGGGCAGCGAGAGGAAGTGTCCACGCTGCTTGCCAGCTCGCCAATTCACTGCAGTGTCCGGGCCCGCATGTCAGCGAGGGAAAACGAGTTAGAGGATAGCTCTGGCCGGGACAGCTCCCATGTGGGCATTAAACTACCATCAAATCACTTTGAAAATTTTCCAAACTTTTTTACTGGGTTTATCTGGAAGTCCTCGGCGTCCAGTTAAATTTTCAGAGTAAAATACATTATGGTTAATTTATAACAATTCTGACACTGTGGACGGGTACAGAAATTGAATTTCGGAATTCTATTTATTTAAAGGTGTAAAAATTATTAATTATTTTCCAAACTTTTTGGGGAGGTTCATTTTGTCATACGTATGTCTCCATAAAAATTTCAAGTCAAAAACTCAAGTGAATATTTTATAAAAATTCTGACATGAATATTTCTTGTTTTTAATAGCCTCTGTTTTTGAATTTTTAGGAGGCTTTGACGACATGATAAATTGCTGAGATTTTTACCAGATGTAACTACTGCTCTAAGGGTTCTTTGGTAATTTTTGGGGCTCCTGGTCAATTTCTATTGTTTTGGATTAATTCAAACTTTACTGTTTTTAGTCAAAAGAAAGAATTGAGATATTTATTTTTGCTCCAATTCAGCACTAAAGATTTTTACTAAGTATTTTTACTGGTTTACCAGATTGGTCATGGTCAAATGGTAATTTTTATAATTTTTACTTTTACCTTCTTACCATTTTTCATTTGATCATTCTATTAATTGGATTGTTCATACAAAACATAAATCCAAGAAAATCCAATAAAACCAATAACATCAAGAAAATCCAGAAATAAATATATTTTAATCCAAAATATTCATTTCCATTTTATTATATACTGTTTTTCATTTTTGGGCTGTTACAAAAATGGGTTAGAAGTGATGAACCTTAAGTGCATGCTGTTGGTCCAATCCCCTGGATCAGAACTACGATCTAACCTAGGATGTATGGGGGTGAAGATGCTT
This sequence comes from Otatea glauca, assembly GCA_036346275.1. Lineage (NCBI taxonomy): Eukaryota > Viridiplantae > Streptophyta > Magnoliopsida > Poales > Poaceae > Otatea > Otatea glauca. Next base: position 50,985,608 of record CM070711.1, read on the forward strand.
ATGAATGGGATAGAGTTTCTAGCGAACCTTATTATCTTAGATACTCCAACTTTAGATGTTATCCATGGAATGGATTGGTCCGGATTTGTATATTCGAGTCCTGACAAACCATAACCCTACAACCACTCCTGTATTTTATGGTAAATTTCAATTTGACTTTCTATCTGTATTCTTTTTGCCCTTATTGAAGCTTACTATTTGTTATATTTCTCATTGAACGACGAGTAGACTCCAACGTTTCAAAAATTGTTGATGATGAATTCACCAACGATCCAGATTACGTGCCGAACAACGATCAGTAAGGCATGCACCCCCTTGATCATATTGATCCTAATATTTTACGGTGTTTATATTGTTTTATCAAAACTATTATGCATGCGCTATGTTTAATAAAATATTGCTATATTGTGGGTACTGGTAGAAGTATTCCTAAATCTGTGGGATTACCTTCATAATCATTGACACGAGAACCTTGATAACACTAGAATAAAATTTGACAATGTTTAATGTCAACGTGGGTATATGCGAATACTTAACATTCATGCTTAGCCTTACTTAAGGATAAAAAGTTAAGGAAGGGACATGTGATTTTATATGGTTAAAAAGGTTGGATACGATATTAAAGGTTGTTGATATTATGGTAAAAATAAAAACAAAACTATAATTTTGACGCGGACGATTATTGGCATTAGCCGGATGTGCATGGGACTTGCACGTAGTGTAGGGAGGTTTATCGCCCGGGTCAGATTTAGGACCGAACTATTTTGTTGTTTTCAAGGCAAGAAAACCGTACAACCACAAGTGCTAGTATGAGACAGTCTTAACCTATTAAGTTATTTAGAACTAGCTTTGCACATTGGAAGACTATAGCAGTATGAGCGTCTAAATGGAGGTTGCTCAAAAAGACATCCACACCGAGGTGATTATGAAACAAACGTTTACCAATACAACGGCGTACGCCTTACTATAGAGAGAAGTGGGGCTCCATAGGAGTGAACTATGTGAGAAGTATAGTGATTGTACGAATATCTTCTGCCGCCATGGTAAGGGTTTGTCGTCACCGGGTTGATGCAAAGTTAGGTCTAGGTAATGTAACGATTATAGTGTGATCACTCTGTAGCACACCAAAGGAAGTGTGCTAATATCTTGCACAAAAAGTGATCATATCTTGTGGGTAAAGCAGTACACCTCTGCAGAGTGTTTAAATCTTTTCGAAAAGCCATGCCCGCGGTCAAGGACACTTGGTAAAGTCATCACATAATTATAGGTTTTGACTTTTTCATAAAATAATTTGGAATTGGGAATGATTATTCGAAATTCCTTATTTGGTACCAGTGGGTGACTGAAAGATTTGTCAGTTCGTGGATGGTTGAGTTGTTATATTATGATTATATTCTTGTTATTTACTATCAAGTCAAATGTTCTTTTATAAATTCCGTTTGCAATCCACTATTTAGTATTTACAAATCAAGATTGCTTAGTGCAACAAGAACTTAGTAGCCATCCATTTGATATAGCCTGCATCTAGTAATTATTTGTATACACTATAAGTCTTGCTGAGTACACAATGTACTCAATCTTGCTATTGTTGTTGTTTATTAGGTGATGAAACAGATTATCTCGACAAATTATATGATAACGCAGGTTACGGGGATTACAACGAAGAGTTTTTATAAGGTTTACCTTGTCAGTTGCCTGTGGGAATTTTGGGCCAAGGAAAACTGCAAGATAATAATGTTTCCGCTGCATCTTTATATTGGCTTGTAAGAACAATATGTACAACAGCTTCTTTATCAGATGTATATATATATATATATATATATATATATATATATATATATATGTTGTGTATGGATGTGTTATCAATTTTGTGGATGTGCGTACTAGCTACTAATCACAGGACTAGTACTGTATGCACATTAGAACCTTTCTTTTATGGTATCCCATACCATAAAAGAGAGTGTCTCACAGTTCAGCAGTCTATGTAGTATGTGCAGTGGTAAAAACTTACAGTATATGGATAGTAAAATCTATACTATCATGCTAGATGGTTTAGCAGCTTGTTGCGTCTGTGCAGTAGTAAAATCTTACAATATATAGATAGTAAAATATACTATCATTCTGTAAGGACCCGAATCCACTGATTCGAACCCACTGTGTTTACCGCACTAGTCCCAGGATCAACGCTAGTGCACACAGCTTAACATTGGTACATATCACATCATACACAACGATAATAGAATAATAGTTCATTTATTGATATAGCTAAATGTATGATCTTATGACCAACTTACATTATTAAGTCACGCAGGGCAAGACTGAAAATATAAACTAGTAATTAAGCAGCGGAAAGTAGAAAACGTAGTTAGCTCATCAGTTCACCACAGGCAACCGACAAGGCTCGGACCCTAATGACTCGTGTCCTCCTGGACTTCATCTTCCAACACAGGTGTAGATTCTTCAACTGTTGATTATTGTTGTTTGGCAAGGGTGAGTACTTAAAGCACTCAACAAGTTGTGCACAGAATGCAATTCTATGTATCTATATGTAAGGCTTATTCCAATGGATAGGCTATCATGGCTATTTTGCAATAAGCAAGACATTTATGAACAAATACAATAAATAGATTGTAAAGAATGTAAAACAAATAATGATAATAAATTCAATATTTCTTAAGTAAACCAAGTTTCCAATCCTAAGTCAAATTCCATCTTCCATATGGTATCCCGCCATCCCAACCATGTTGTCCAATTAATTAAGCTAACCCTTAATCAGTAATTCCGAGCATTGCTCAATACCGCGAGCACGGCTATCCGAATAGTTTCACACTGCAGAGGTTATGCACTTTACCCACGTGATACAACCAAACACCACCAAGGCGAGTGATTATAACAAAGCCTTTACAATGCTCGCTTAACCCGATACTACCCGCTAAGGTTTCAACATGGTGGGACTGGTTACCACATCCAGGGCCCCCTCTTGCGCCATGTGAATTACTCCATAACTCGGGAACTCACACCGACCACGATAGTACCAAAATTAAGACATTGCAAATTACTCAGCTAGGCTGGCCCATACCAGACATGTGGTTGCACGATAGACTCAGGTCAAAGGCTTGCAAGGTTAAATCCTTAGTGTGATCAAGGCAAGACATCCACATACCCTCTGCCCATCGGGCCCACCTTGGCATCCTCGCCCCTTGTCACTTGCCCCAATCTAAGTTATTATCACCCTGTTGATTACCAAGCACCACATGTCATCAACAATTCAACATCGTTGCGTGACATGACTCGCCACAACAACTCAATCTCATCGTGTGATCCCACATGACACACAAGTTCATAATATTGTTCCATATTCCATTAATCAAGATTAATTATCAATGATTCTGACACATGTGATGACGTGGCAAGGCTATGCAACTAATACGAACTAATCCTCCAATGTTGATCATAATTACCAATCAACTATATTAAACCAATCTAGGGTGACAATGGATCATGGCATACAATGACAAGGTAGGGTATAGATCAATCTGGTATATTAGCTACGCCCAATCTAATTTGAAACAATTGTATATTTGAAATATATGCAATAGGGTAAAACAAATATAGCAATTTTATAAACATGGGTTCAACATGATCAAGCACAACTTGCCTTGGAATAGGTCCTGATCTGGTTCTGGAACTTGCTCTTGAGTTGTTGGATCTTCCTCCGAAGCGTCGCACAATTCAACGTCTACGCGTACCGAAGAAGAAAAACAAATAAATGCCAAAACAGAGAGCAATTGAACTCCAAAAATCAAATAAAATTAACCATTAAATAGATCTCAATTTTACAAATTTTTAGAAATTTGAATCACTCCAATCCGAGTTACGATGCAAAAGATATAGCCTCTTGAAGTTTGAATTAAATACTGAAATTGCAAAAATCAGAAATTCGAAATTAACAGATTTATTTTTAATCCGAAAACCGAATTATTGCGCAAGCGTGACATCCTGCTGACGTCAGCCCTGACGCCAGCAAATCAGAGCTTGACACGCGTCTCGGGCGTATGGACCCGGTCCACAGAACCTCCTCTGGTCCACCGTGAACCCGGCGCACGGCGCCTCGATACCCGCAGCGCCACGCGTCTTGATCCGATTGGTTGCAGCGCCGCCCCGCCGATGCGCAACACGCGGCACGCATCTACGGTTCGATCCGATCGAACGGCGACAGACACCCGTGACGCGGTTCAATCTTCCCCGTTCGCTCAGATCCGACGGTCAAAAACTCACCCGAGACTAATGGCGAAGCGACGGCGAAGAAAACCACCGGAGATGAGGAAGAAACCCTGGCGACGGCGTTCTGGCGTGTCCCCGACGTGAAGAAGTGGCGCAGTCGACGCGGCACACTCCGACGAGTTCAGATCTTGAACCAAAACGCCGAAAACCGACGAACCGGCGGCGCACTTGAACAAAAACCGCGGCGACTTCGGCGCTCTACTCCGGCGAGCTCTTCTGCGCGCTTTACGACGATCCTCGCGAAACCCTTCCGACCAGAAGATGCGGCGCACAAGGATGAACCTCGGGGCCTACCCTGCCCCTATTTATAGCCTCGGCAAACGCGCTAGAACGGAAACCCCGGATCCTAACGGCGCGAACGCGTGGCGGACTCGAGTCCTTCAGCGGAGACGACAACCACACGCCGTCCGACCGCTACCAGCGATCGGGATCACGCGGCCTCGATCTAATCTTAACCGCCCGCGATTTCTTTCCAACGGCGATGATCCGCCGAGTCCCGAACCGGACGACAAGATCCCACCCGCGCGATCTTGATCCAACGGCGGAGACGCGATTTCCCGAAGCAGGCCAAACGGGCCGCGCTTCTCCGGGCCACCCGCGCACAGTACACGGGCCGAGCCCATTACTGTTCAAAGGTTTTTCAAAAGGTTTTTCCAATTAAATTAATCACCGAAATTCATTTTATTTATTTTAGGCAATAAAATAATCGGGAAAAATTCAAGAAAAATCTCAAAAATACTTTGAGACATTCTGGACTCCAATAAAATATTTTTGGCAAAACTTTATTTTAACTTTGCACAGATTTAGATAGATTTGAATAAAAGGCAATAAACTTGATTTCAAATTAATTCAAATAAATCCAGAAAAATCCAAATAAATTCCAGAAAATTATAAATGCACAAATAAGAAATAAAAACTTAATTAAGCCAAATTTTGGGATGTTACACATTCCCTCTAATGCTATGGAAGAACTTTAATATTTGTACTGGGTGGCTTTCTAACAGTTCGCTTGCCAGTCGATCGTTTGTCGCACTGAAGTACAATCTCAGTCTGGTTCTACCCGGTTGAGATCGAGTAGCTAGGGATGTTGAAATAACTACGTCAAGTAGGTTGTATAGATCATCATGTAACGGGATCTTGTAGAATCCTGATCGTATCAAACTCCCTCCTGTAATCACGTCTTGTACAGCTGCTGTCGCTGGTTCTATGAACCGAACATATTGTTCTGCCTTTCGGAGATCTCTATGGAAAAACTTAACATAATTGGTTAGTGTTGTTGGGAAACCTCATGGTCCATTGAAGGTCCATGTTGGTCTCTTAGCTTAAATCCTAGGTGAGCGCTATATAAGGAGGAGGGGGTCCCCCCTATATACAAGTATTCAGAAAGCAATAAAGAATTCCGCTGTCGCTCCCCATATACCTGTGTCTCTCTCTCTGTTCTCCAATTTTAGATCTGTTCAGGGAACCTCGGACTATTCGATAGCGAGGTTCCTTAACACGTTATCAGCACGAAACTCTACCGGAGATCAGAATTAAAAAGGTGAGAAGAGGTGGGTTTCGGCGATTGAATCTAATCGATGTTGTTTTCTATGCATGCATCTAACGTACGCATCGGTACTGCGTTCGTCACGTGGCAAGAAGCTACAATGACACGAAGCAACAATACACATGAAGCATCTTTACATCCAGAAAAGAGAAAAAAAAGAAAGGTTGTCGCCTCGGTTTACGCGCACGAAGCGCGACGATGCCGACAAGCGTCGTCCGGCCCGCAGTCGCGCCGTGCGGCGCCCGGCCCTCATTGGCGGCGCTCCCGCCGGCGCGATGAAGTCGCTCCGCCGATCACCGCGACGCAGACGCTCGAAACCGACGCCACAGACGCAGCGCCTCCGCCTCGGCCCAGCGCAGCGCAGCGCCGCGCGCGCGAGAGCTCGGTCGCTCGCCCGGCTCGGTCGCGGCCGTTGCGCCGCGCGCCGCCCGGCCGCGGCCGCCGCTTCGATCGCCGGGCTCCCGCACCCGCCCGCCGCTCCAACACTCGCTCGTCCCGGCTCTTGCCGCCGCACACTGGCCATACCGCGCGCTTGCGCTTCGAGAGCAAGCATGGCAGCTAGGGATTGGGAACCCTAGCCGCCGCCATGCGTTTTCTTGGTTCGGCCAAGAAGGCCAAGCAGGCCACGAAGGGCACGGCCCAGTGGCCCAAGAGGCCAAGCGGGGAAGGGCAAGGCCCAGTGGCCGCAGCGCCCGAAAAAAAAAGAAAAGGGAAAGAAAAAGAAAAGAAAGAAAAAGATAAAAAAAATTGCAGAAAATTTTGAAAAATTGCCAAAAAATCCAGAAGATTTATTTGGCTCTGTTTTTAATTTTTCTAGTTTTTTCTCTGTTTTTATGAATATTCTTTATGAATTTTGAGTTCATTGCTTTATTTTGTATACTGCAATGCATGGAAATTTATTTTCTGTACTTTATGTTTTGCAACCATTTTCTATTAGATTACACGCAGTAATCTAATGTTGGAATTTTAAAATCATACAAATGTCCGGCATCGTGAATCGTGAGTTTGAAGAACTGGCCCCGCACGGTCATAACTACCTCACTTGGGCATAGGACGTGAAAATCGTTCTTTGGGGGCTAGAAGCTCTATGCTGCGATTGATCTAGGATCCTCGCAGGACACGAAACCTACCTTCGAGCAGAACAATCAAGCCTTGCACTACCGTTTAAATGCATGAATCGCATTTTCTTTTAGATTATGGTTGTTAGCATTTTCCTTTTGAATAATGAATTGTAAGCTCTAGAAAAGCATACTTATCTTATGAATAAATGTGTAATTTATTCTTTATTCCAGTATTCTCTCATTTGCAAGCAATATTTGAATTATTTTGCCTCTGTTTGATTAGAATTATATTTCTTCTATCTAGAAATCGTGTAGCGCCCAAATGGAAGAGATATGCATTGTTGAGAGTGGCACAACAAATACCATCTTAAGAGAGTCTAAATACTTCCAGTCGATCACGAAGAACGCTGAAAAGATTAGTACGATCGCAGGAAGGGACTCATATGTAATCGGCTCAGGAAGAGCCACTATTATATTGCCTATGGGTACAACTTTGGTAATTGAAGAAGCCCTTTTGTACCCTGAATCAACGGCACTCTCTTAAGCTTTAAAGACATCCGCGCCAATGGTTTTCACGTAGAAACCAATGAAGAAAATGGCAAAGAATACTTGTGCATTGTGAAGCACGCGGTATCTGGAAAAATGGTATTAGAAAAATGTCCCTCATATGAATCTGGGTTGTACTACATGAATATTCATGCACCCGAAGTGTATACTTCCTTGAAGACTGTTTTTAGAAGCTTTGAGTTATTTTCTTTATGGCATGGTAGATTAGGCCATCCTGGTCTTAGAATGATGAGAAATATAGTGAACAACTCACAAGGTCATGGCATTAATGTTAAAAAATTTCCGAATCATGAAGATTTTGTGTGCCCTGCATGTGCCACCGGGAAATTAATAACTAGACCCTCTGTCATGAAAGTGCAAAGTGAAATCCTGCATTCTCGAACGCATCCAGGATATTTATGCCCGATTCAGCCCTTGTCAGGGCCATTTCGATACTTTATGGTGCTCATTGATGCTTCCTCGAAATGGTCACATGTATGCTTATTGTCAACAAGAAACCATGCTTTTGCAAAGCTGATCTCGCAGATCATAAGAATTAAGAATGCTTTCCCTGATCATCGCGTGAAGTCCATTAGAATGGACAGTGCTGGAGAATTTACTTCAAAGGCATTTGATGATTATTGCACGGCAACAGGGATAGCAATTGAGCACTCCGTACCGCACGTCCATACGCAGAATGGGCTAACTGAAGCACTAATAAAGAGGATTAAATTCATTGCCAGGCCGCTTTTGCAGAGTTGTAACTTGCCCAACACTTGTTGGGGACACATAGTCCTGCACGCAGCAGCTCTTATCAATTTCAGACCGTCGGCCTACAACATCCATTCCCCTATGCAACTTGTGCACGGGATCATCCCGAAGATCTCCCATCTCAGGAAATTTGGGTGTATGGTATATGTACCTATACCACCCCCTCAGCGGACTGCAATGGGCCCTCTCCGAAAGTCTGGGATATACGTTGGTTATGAGAGTGCATCCATAATCAGATATCTGGAACCCATGACTGGAGACTTGCATACAGCCCGATTCGCTGATTGCATCTTTGACGAGGACCGTTTCCCGTAATTAGGGGGAGGAAATCAACCTTTGGATGAAAAATGCCGGGAAATCATATGGCATTCCACTGGGATCCCCGCACATGACCCCCGCACTAATAAAGCAAATCAAGAAGTCCAGAAGATAATTGATTTGCAGAATTTAGCAAATGAACTGTCTGATCAATTTTGTGATCTGAAGGGTGTGGTTAAGTCGCATGTACCCGTAAGAAATGCACCAGAGAGGGTGGAAATACCAAAGAAAATAGAAGGTATCCCTCAGCCTGTTCAGAGGCCTCAAAGAAAAAGAACAGGAAACCTGACTCCTCAAACCCAAAGTACCCAGAGACGTCTGGAGAAAACTGGGCGAGAGGACTTACTACAACCAATCACGAAAATGCCCCAAGGAAAGAAGGGGAGCCAGTTGAGACCTGGCACTGGAAAGAAGCCAACAGGAAAGGCAATTCCAGACTTGAATCTTCCACTACAGGAAGCCGTCGGAAATAATGTGTGCGCACACATAGGCGATGAAAAGCTAAAAGAACTTGCTCCTGCAATAGGGAATAGCAGTGAAGAGCAAGTAGAAGTGCATGAAGCACCCCATGAAGAAATGGACATAAACTTTGTAATAACAGGAGAATCCCTGAATAGAGCAACAGCCAACGTTGATGCATACTTTGCAAAGAAGATTGTCTCGATCATTGATCATGATCCCGAGCCTGCATCTCTCGCAGAGTGCAAGAAAAGGCTAGATTGGGAAGAATGGAAAAAGGCAATCACTGCAGAGTTAGTCTCTCTGAAGAAGAGAGAGGTGTTTGGGCTCGTATGCCGCACACCTCCCCATATAAACCCCGTAGGTCACAAATGGGTCTTTGTTCGGAAGAGAAATGAAAACAACGAAGTTGTAAGGTACAAGACAAGGCTCGTAGCTCAAGGTTTCACTCAACGTCCTGGAGTTGATTATGAAGAAACCTATTCTCCGGTCATGGACGGAATTACCTTTAGATATTTGATCTCAATGGCAGTCAACTTGAAGTTGAGAATGAAGCTAATGGATGTTGTCACAGCGTATTTGTATGGAAACTTGGATTCGGAGATATACATGAAAGTACCGGAAGGAATTCCTATCCCGAACCAAGACGGAGCAAATAGAAACACATGCAGATGTGAAATTAGAGAAATCACTTTGTATGGGAAATTTGAGCGAAGGAAGAATGTGGTACAATTGCTTGAGTGACTTTCTCTGCAAGAAAGGCTACACAAACAGCGAAGATTGTCCATGTGTGTTTATACAGCGATCCCCGAATGGATTCTGTATAATCTCCGTCTATGTAGATGACTTGAACATCATTGGGACGGATGAAGAAATTGAAGAGGCATGCTCATTCTTGAAGTCTGAGTTTGAAATGAAGGATTTGGGTAAAACTAAGTTTTGTTTAGGCTTGCAGCTTGAACATGACCAAGGAGGAATCTTGGTACATCAATCAACCTACACGCAGAAAGTGTTAGAAAGATTTGGATTTGAAAAAGCATATCCTGCAAAGACTCCAATGGTCGGAAGGTCACTCCAAGCAGACCAAGACCCATACAGACCTAGAGAAGAGGGGGAGGAAGTCCTAGGAGCAGAATCCCCATATCTGAGTGCAGTTGGAGCGCTCATGTACCTTGCGAATAGCACCAGGCCAGACATTGCGTTCGCTGTGAATTTGCTAGCTCGGTACAGTGCAGAACCCACCAAAAGGCATTGGAGAGGGATCAAGGACATCTTCCGTTACCTCCAAGAAGCAAAGATCTTGGTTTGTTCTTTAGAAGAAACAATGAATTGAATTTGGTTGGCTACGCCGATGCTGGGTACTTATCAGACCCGCATACTGGCAAGTCCCAAACTGGCTATGTTTTCCTATGTGGAGGAACAGCAATTTCTTGGAAGTCGTCTAAGCAGACTCTTGTCTCGACGTCGACAAACCACTCGGAAATCATTGCTTTGTATGAAGCATCTCGTGAATGTGCATGGCTCCGAAGAATGGTTCACCACATCCAGAAGTCATGTGGCTTGAACATTGAGCAAACTCCCATGATAATCTATGAAGATAATGCAGCTTGTATTGCCCAAGCACAGATGGGTTATGTGAAGAGCAATGTCACGAAGCATATCAACCCCAAGTTCTTCTATGCTCATGAATTGCATAAGATGAATGAGATCAAGATACTGCATACTAAGTCATGTGAAAATCTTGCAGATTTGTTCACTAAATCACTCCCAGCATCTACCTTTGAAAGGTGCGTTAAAGGAATTGGAATGATGAGACTTAGAGAAGTGCATATTTCAGGGGGAGATATTTCACATACTCCCACATAAATCTCGAAGATGAATTATGAATACCCAACATGAATCTCGAAGATTAGCAATTGATGTTTGGTTGAATTGTACTCTTTTTCCTTAGCAAGTTTTTCATGAAGTTTTCTTGCATAAGGTTTTAACGAGGCAATTCGTGCAACATAGTAAGCGTATGCTATGTACTCTTTCTCCAAGTATTTTTCCCACTGGGTTTTTCTGGAGTTTTAATGAGGCATAAGCATCTCGCGGCAAAGGGCCCAAGGGGGAGTGTTGGGAAACCTCATGGCCCATTGAAGGCCCATGTTGGTCCCTTAGCCTAAACCCTAGGTGAGCGCTATATAAGGAGGAGGGGGGTCCCCCCCTATGTACAAGTATTCAGAAAGCAATAAAGAATTCCGCTGTCGCTCCTCATATACCTATGTCTCCCTCTCTGTTCTCCAATTTTAGATCTGTTCAGGGAACCTCGGACTATTCGATAGCGAGGTTCCTTAACAAGTGTTACATGAAAGTATATGCAACAATGTAGAATTGGTGATACTGTATCCGTATCTGGCAAATTCAAAACCCCGGTCGTTTGCTGTAAGACTTTCCATAGGTGCCTTTACATTCGGTAAATTACCCCCTACTGTTTCTTTTTGCAACTTGCAAGGTGCTCTTTTCTGACATTGTGTTTATGTTTCTCCCTTCTATCACAGGTTACGAAGAACATGGGCAAAATATTGAAAGCTAGTGGTGCTAAATAGGGTTTGAAATATCGTCGATTATCGAGCGAAAATCGCGATAATAGCCTGTATCGAGCCGGCACGGTAAATCATACCGGTCGGTAAACCAGGCAAATTCAAATTCAAATTCAAAATATTTGAGAAATTTATCCTAAAGCTCCCTAAAATTAGTATTAATAGGTTTTTGGCATCTATGATGAAAATTATTTGAAAAAACGAATTTGTGGGGCGTTTTTGAGCCAAACCGAATATATATAAAATAGAAAAGGAAATCAAAATTGAAATGCACAGTATGGGCTGAGGCCTGCAGCCCATCCGGCCCAAACCCATCTGGCCCATGAACTCACTCCATGTATTTAAGGCGAAAAATCCCCATTCCGGCAGCCCTAAATGTCGTGCCGACACTCCTCTCCACCCTCCGAACTGCTCCACGTTGTCTCCGACCAGATTCGGCGGACGCTAACCGTATTTTCACCGCCCCAACCTTGAAAATCGTTCGGTAAGCCTCGATTTTCGTTCAAAGCAGTCAATTTTCGCTAGGGTTCATCAGTCTCGGTCTCGCTAGGGTTCATCAGTCAATTTTCGCCCGATGTGCAGCGATTTTTGCTAGCATATGGTCGATTACCGCTTGATAATCTTTGTTAATCGCTGCCAACCATCTGAAATCGAGGGCACCTGTGGCTCTATTGATTTTCGACTGGAACAAGTCGATATTCCTGTGAAACCGAGCGATAATTGGCTAAAACCAAGGGATAATCACCATTTGTGTTGTTCTGAGGTTAGATTATGTGGAGGAACTAGCTAAGTATGTTTGTTCTTGTTGTGACGTCTAATAACATACAGACATATATACTATTGTACGATAATGGTGAGTTCAATTAGTCAAGCTTGTTTAATAGATGTCACTTTTTTGTTCTTTAATGGTGAGTAGTGTTGTGATGCATCATGCCTGTCCAACACCGACGACCAAGTTGATTTAAGTGAACAATGTTAATTAGGAACTTTCCATCACCGGACATATGGTTCAGCTATTACGCTGTATCGTTGTAGCTAAGTATGTTTAGTTGGCTGGCAAAAATTGCTTGTGACCTAGGATGTTAAATGTAGTAAACCTAGGATGTAGTATGTTTTTCAAAAATTGCTTGTTGTCATGTTAGCTAAGTATGTTTAGTTGCCTGGCAAAAATTAATTTTTGGTTACATGTAGTAAACCTAGGATGTTTAGGTAGATGGGTTTTGCGTGTGACATAGGATGCATGCTAACTTTTTGTTGTTTTGTATTAGCAGATGGCAAAGCAGCGCGACGTTGTGTGGGAGCACGGTGACAAGATGGGGACTGGATTTTGATGCAAGTACTGTCACCAAGAGAAAAAAGGAGGCGGTTCAACCCAACTGAAGCACCACTTGGAAGGGCGCGGTACGAATGTCGTCCATTGCAATCAAGTTCCTAAGGAGGTTCGCGAGTACTTTCAGCGCGACCTAGACAGGATTAAGGATCAGAGGAAGGGAATGAAGGACGAGAGGCTCAGAAAGGAAGCAGCAACTGCAGATTACTCGCTAAGAAGAGGTTCATATGCAGAGTACAAGGGAGATGTTGATTAGGAGGAGCAACTCCAGCATGCCATGGCTGCCTCTAGGGCGGAGGCAGAATTGATCAGTCGGTCAGGTGGCAAGTATGAGTACGGTGGTGGTAGTGGCACCTCTAGGGGGGCTAGAGGAGGAGGCGATGGTGTGTTGCCGAGGATGTTTCGGAGTTCCTCGCAGCAGGAAAGACCGGTCATGGAGGATTACAACTTTGGTACAGCCCATGGCCCTGTGCAAACAAGTATTGACACTGGGAAGTGTACACAGAAGGAGAGGAATGCGAATAAGGTGATTGTCTCGACTTGGACCAAATTTTTTTCACACGGCTAGTATCACATGGAGGAAAGCAGACAATCCGTACTTCGTTAGCATCGTCAGGGAAACTCAAAAATTGGGTAAGTGATCTTTAAAATTTTTGTCCAGTTGTACACCGATTAATAGCTCACATTTTCATCTCATGTTTTATTTGTAGACGAGCGTGTCTTGTCTCTGAGTGGGAGAGACATGGACAGCAAATATTTGGACGCCAATGAAGCAGACATACGGGAGAAGATTTCAAGTTTCAAGCTGGATTGGCCTACGTATGGAGTAACAATCATATGCGATTCTTGGACTAGGCCGACATGCATGAGCATCATCAACTTCATGATATACTGCAATAGCGCCATGTTCTTCCACAAGTCTGTAGATGCGACAGGCCTAACTCAGGATGCCTCGTACTTGTGCAAAGTACTTGCTTTCATTGCTCATCTTCTGAAATCTATTGGAAGTACGCATCACGTAATGGATGTTTTCATTTTGTTCGTTGACGCAGGAAATTACCTCAGTGGTAGACGAGGTCGGTCCAAGGAATGTTGTGCAGATTGTCACGGACAATAATGCCAGGAGGCATGCAGGCTCATCATACGGGAGCACCGCAATATCATGTGGCAACCTTGTGTGGCCCACACGATTAAATTGATGCTGAAGCATATTGAAGAGTTCCCTGACCACGCCTCTATCATTTAGAGTGCAAGAAAAATATCTCGATAGTTGTACAACCATTCAAAGCTTCATGCCATGATGAAGAAGCATATTGGGAGCAAGTTAATCAAGTGGAATGCTACTCGCTTCGAAAAAACTACATGTTTCTGGATAGTTTTCTTTGTCGCAAGGAAAATTTCATGCAATGGATGGCCTCGGAGGAATTTCTATCATCACGCTTTGTTGTTACCACGGAGGGGAGGTTCGTGTACTCGTGCCTCTCGAGCTTGGACTGGTGGGATAACCTTCGATTGATTATTAAATCCGTAGAACCGTTGTACGCCTTTTTGCGTTTCGCTGATCAGGATAGGTTACCTACGTTGAGCGAGGTGCTACTATGGTACAACATAATGCAACAGGAATATGATAGCTTGTCATGCGAACGGTGGCCCGATCTTCTGACAGGTGGTAGTAAATCGATTGATGGAGAACACAACGTTGACGATTCGGCTTACAATCAGAACTTATTCGAACCCTGCAATCGCTACACCACGGCTCCTTTGATTATCAACCACGCACAAACACGGTTGACCTCGCCAAGAAGGCTTATCCCTGCATGCGAATTGAGAACACAAGCTAGAACATAGAAGATGCAATCTGAAATTACAAATAATATTAAGCACACGAGTTGGGGTTCCACAAACCGATGTTCGGCGAAAAACTGACAAATTGTCTAGTTATAATCTAAGCAAAGTCTAAGGCAGTGGCTACTAAGTATATGAGAGGGAGGGACACGAGAGGGATGAGCTAGGGTTGTGTGTGGCCAGGGGGTGCACACAACCTGGGCTTGGGCCCCCACACGCTTACAAGGCCCGAAACAGCTCAAAATAGTGACATAGCATATTATTTTGATGATTTTGGCTTATACACGATGAATCTGGGGCTAGAACTAGACCCATTGGAAAGATCTATTCGTTATCTTTCTAACAAGCACAAGAAATCCTCCATTGGACTCCATATGTGGGAGATATGCCCTTTTTAATGCAGTGTTGTCTGCTGACTTCGAACTGAACACAGAGCCCGAATTGTGGACGACTTGGAGTCCAGCTAGGGATTTGGTTGTGTGGAGGTGATGGCGCCCTTTGGAAAGTGCGCCAACATGGAGTAGAAGTGGCCGGTTCGACTTGGCGTCAATCTGAATTGTGCCAACAAACTGAGTGCTTGTGGCTATCCTTGTGGTGCTTCTCACATGTTCCGAAGTAGTAAAACATCACAAATATTTTGTAGCATCCCATCCTTAATATCATTATTATGAACAGCAAGAAATGAGCTCACCTCATGATTTAATTTACGTGCACGAGCTCTTGTCATAGGACCATGATGTATGCGCGTATCTAAAAGAGTGATGTCATCATCATCCTCCCCCTCTTGAATTGGAGTCGTCCTCGACTCAAGCTCATCCTCTTCTCCCACGTACGGCTTTAAATCTGAAATATTTAATGTGGGACTAACCCCAAAATCTGCAGGCAACTCAAGCTTATATGCATTATCATTAATCTTTTCAAGTAATTTAAAAGAACCATCAACTCAAGGCATTAATTTAGACTTTCTCAAATCTAGAAACCTATCTTTTCTCAAATTTAGCCAAACAAGATCACCTAGTTCAAAAGATAAATGTATTCTACCCAGGCTACCAGCAATCTTATACTTTTCAGTCATCTTTTCTATGTTCTCCTTAGTTGTTTCATGCATTTTCAAAATAAATTTAGCATGCTTCTTAGCATCTAAATTCACCTTTTCAGAAGTAGGCAAGGGCAAAAAATCAATTGGAGCACGAGGATTAAACACATACACTACCTGAAATGCACTTACCTTGGTAGTAGAGTGTACCAACCTGTTATAAGCAAACTCAACGTGCGGTAAACACTCTTCCCACAACTTCATATTCTTCTTTAAAAGAGTCCTCAACATGGTTGACAACGTACGATTGACGACCTCCGTTTGTCCGTCGGTTTGGGGATGACATGTAGTAGAAAACAACAGCTTTGTCCCCAATTTATTCCATAAGCTTCTTCAAAAGTAACGCAAGAACTTAGCGTCACGATCTGAAACAATTGTGTTTGGCACTCCATGTAGGCGTACAATCTCCCTGAAAACAAATCAGCAACGTTTGTAGCATCATCGCTCTTATGACAAGGTATAAAATATGCCATTTTAGAAAATCGGTCAATAACCACAAAAATACTATCCCTCCACCTCTCTATCCTAGGCAACCCTAAAACAAAGTCCATAGAAATATCCTCCCATGGAACGCTAGGAACAACAAGAGGCATATAAGGACCATGTGGATTAGAGCGAGACTTAGCTTTATTACACGTAGAGCAGCGTGCCACGTAGCACTCGATGTCATGTCTCATCTTTGGCCAAAAGAAATGTACGGCCAGTACATCTTTAGTTTTCTTCACTCCAAAATGGCCCATCAAACCACCTCCATGCGCTTCCTGTAAAAACAAAAGGCAAATAGAGCTAGTAGGAACACATAGCTTGTTACCACGATATAACAATCCATCATTTAGGATATATTTATTCCATGTTCTTTCTTCTCTAAATTTTTCAAATGCATCTTTAAAGTCCAAATAAGTAGCATATAACTCTTTTATTGTCTCTAAACCAAAAAATTTATGATCAAGTTGAGACAACATAGTATATCTCTTGATAACGCATCAACAATTACATTGTCTTTACCCCTCTTGTGTTTAATGATATATGGAAAAGACTCTATGAATTCAACCCATTTAGCATGTCGTTTATTCATTTTTGCTTGACTTCTAATATGCTTCAAAGATTCATGATCAGAATGAATAATGAACTCCTTAGGCCAAAGATAGTGTTGCCATGTTTCCAATACTCGCACTAAAGCATACAATTCTTTATAATAGGTGGAGTAATTCAAAATTAGTCCATTCAATTTCTCACTAAAGTAAGCAACACGTTTACCTTCTTGTAGTAGAACACCTCCTATTTCAATTCCGCTAGCATCACATTCTAATTTGAATGACTTACCAAAATCTGGAAGTTGGAATAGAGGTGCATGTGTAAGCTTCCTTTTCAGCGTGTTAAAAGCTTGTTGTTGTGCTGGTCTTCATTGGAAAGATACACCCTTCTTTATCAACTCATTCAGCGGGGCAGCAATGGTGCTTAAATCTTTCATGAAACGCCTA
The DNA here is from genome assembly GCA_036346275.1 of Otatea glauca. Classification (NCBI taxonomy): domain Eukaryota; kingdom Viridiplantae; phylum Streptophyta; class Magnoliopsida; order Poales; family Poaceae; genus Otatea; species Otatea glauca. The sequence goes on from CM070711.1 coordinate 51,002,927, forward strand.
TAGAATCCTGCAAGACCATGAAAACTTCCACCTATGTGACTATCTCAAGGGTTGGCCAGCTCTTGATGGCTTCAAATTTTGCTTCTTCAACTTGAATTCCCTGTGGAGTAACAACATAGTCAAGAAAAGAGACTCAATCCGTACAAAAGGTGCACTTCTCAATATTACCAAACAAACATGTATCTCTCAAAACATTAAAAATAGCATGCAAATATTCTATGTGTTCTTTTTGTGACTTGCTATAGATCAAAATATCATCAAAATAAACCACCACAAATTTTTCAATGAAAACACGTAAAACTTCGTTCATCAAAAGCATGAAAGTGCTAGGTGCATTAGTTAACCCAAAAGGCATGACTAACCACTCATATAAACCGAACTTAGTTTTAAAAGATGTTTTCCATTCATCTCCCAATTTCATACTAATCTGGTGGTATCCACTACGCAAGTCAATCTTTGTGAAAATAAGAGAAACACTCAACTCATCAAGCATGTCGTCTAACCTAGAAATAGGATGACGATACCTTATTGTGATATTATTAATGGCTCTGCAATCAACACACATACGCCAACTACCGTCTTTCTTAGGAACCAAAAGAACAGGAACAACACATGGACTAAGGCTTTCCCGTATGTACCCTCAGTCCAAAAGCTCTTGGACTTGTTGCTGAATTTCCTTAGTCTCCTCCGGATTGGTCCTATACGCAGCACGGTTTGGCAAAGTTGCTCCCAAGATCAAATCAATTTGGTGCTCAATACCTCTAATAGGTGGCAGCCCCAGGGGTATCTCAGTTAGAAACACATCCTCATACTCCTCCAGATTGGTCCTATGCTTGAAATGACCAACCCTACGAGTTTTGTATTGACCACTTTTTCAAAAACTCAATAGATCTTAACTTATGAAAATATTTCATTTAATTCAAAATCAAGATTCTATAAGATCCATTTGAGGTCAAAATTGCTATTTTGTTTCTAAAAAAGGGATTTTTACTCCAAAAGCATTGTAAAACATTTGAAATACATATTAGAATATTTTCACAAGCCTTTGCACAAATTTGGGCCTTTTAAACAAGTTTTTTTACTTTTGACCAAAGAGACTCATATAAAAGGATATATATGCATATGGTTTTCGACAACATTCCAAAAATATCAAATGAAGCAGATGAAAAGATATTTGATTGGAATTGATATGTATGAGTTTGAAATACCATTTTGAACCAAGATATATCCAAAAATCCGATCCAAGAGGTGAAACTCACAAAGTGTTTGAATATGACCAATATAGGTCAATAGTAGTTTTTGGTTGAGTTTCAAAATCAAATAACATTTGATATGTTGGTCTTTTGAAAATCTTTTGTATACGAGAATTGTTAAGAATGACCAACTCTAAGTTTTTTGTTTTGAAACTATTTTCAAAATCATTTTACACTTTATTTTATAAAAATTATAAGTTTAAATCCAAAACAAGATACTAGTAACTAGGTTTTGGAGTTGAAACTCATTTTTCTTTTGGAATTAGTTTTTATGAAGCCAAAACTATTGAAAAACCTTTTGAAAGCATTTGTATACATTTTGCAACTAGATTTTCACAAGATTACTAATAGTTACAAAATTTTTTACTTTTGGCTAAAAGGTTTGATTTTGAAAATATATTAGCACTTATATAAATATGGGCACACATAGAGATGTGATATACATGGTTATGATTTAGCACTCCCCCTTAATATGCCACTACTAACATGCTCAAGATTGCAATAAATTCAACTAAGAAGCATGAGCAAGAATATCAACAGGCAATTTAAATTGTTTTTCATGATAATGCAATATAACCTACACAAGGCTATAACCTAAAGTTATTATTTTAAATACTTGTTACCGAGATGGAATTGGCTCAAAATTTAAGTAATTGTCCTCATGCTTGGCTCCATTTTGCAAATGATAGGATCATCTTCTTTTCCTTTAGTACGCCAAGCCTTCAATGCCACTCCAAGTACCTAAAATTCTTTTAGGCATTTTTTGGTACCCAATTTTTATTGGGTCCAAGAATGTTAGTCACAAGTGATTTAGGGACCCAAATGGCTCTAACATGAATAGTATTGAGTGAACTAACATGACTAGCAATGGGTTTGCGATTATTATTCCTCCTAAGCAATTTTTTGGAGTTGAATTGAGGAGGCTTAGGAGGTCTAGCAAAATTCACAAACCCATTTTTAGTTTGATCCTTTCTAAGCACATAATAATTATTATAATGAGGAAATTTAGAGGATCTAGCAAATCTAGCAAATTATTTGCTATTGTTATTTCTCCTCGGCAATTTATTGAAATTGCTTTGAATGGGTTTAGGAGTCCTAACAACTTTAGCATATACATTTCTAGATTTATTTCTCCTAAGCAAATGATTATCATTATTTTGCATAGGCTTAGGAGAATTGACAAACTTGGCAAACACATTACCATTTTTGTCTTTCCTAAGCAAATAATGATTATTTACAATAATGGGCTTAGGAGTGGTACCTTTGGGACAATCCTTACCGAAATGTCCCTTTTCATGGCAATTGAAGCAAGTGACGCTATTAGGTCCTCTTTTGGTCCTCTTGTCTTGCTCCTTGCCGATTTGCCTCAATGTTTGTGATGTGGACTTGTTCTCCACTTTGTTAGGGCACACGGAGGCGAGGTGTTCCTTCTTGTTGCATCCAAGGCACTTGTGAATCTTCGTGTGTCTTGCGTTGTACGTTATCTTGCTATTCTCCTTCTTAGAGATGTAGCCGATCCCTCTCTTGTCTTGTAAGACCCGTTGCTTGCTTAGAATGTCAACGAGGGTGGCCATCCCTTTGTAGCACTTTTCTAAATCACTTCTCAATTGAGTGACTTGTTACTTGAGCTCTTTATTCTCCTCTACAAGATTAGTCTCTAAACGTATAGAGGAACTTGAAGCAATTTTATTAGAGCAACAAGGCATATCATCACTAGAGGTGGACATATCAATTTTTGATGAAATACTAGGATTAACATTTAAGCATGGCATTTCATCAATTAAATTACAAGTAATGCCTATGTCCACCTTAGGCTTGATTTCCTTGGGGAGGGATTCATGATTTCCCTTAAGCACATTATAATCATTTTGAAGTGAGACATGCTCAAGCTTCAAAATCTTATATTTTGCTTTCTCCTTCCCAAGATATTCATTGAGCTCCTCTAACATATTCATCAAATCATCGTAAGAGGGCTCATCATAATCATCAATTACCTTAATTTTACCTTTTGCCATGAAGCAACGCGATGGAAGAAATGAAATGGTAAGCTCATCATCGCTTGAGGTAGAAGTTGAGGTTGATGGTATTGCAGGTTCTTCATCAATTGATATAGAACTTGAGGTTTCATCTCCCGACACCCATTCTTCTATGCAATTCTCGGGGTGTGGACACGTCATATAATTCCTGAAGTTTTATCCACATTTTGTGAGCGCTCTTGAGATTGCATATTTTGTTAAACACATCTACGCTCACAACACTAAATAAAGCATTAGTAGCTTGAGCGTCGAGATGTAGGCATTTCTCTTCCCCTATAGTTGGAGCAAATTCATTCAACCGAAGAGAAAAGCTAACATCTATGATCCACCATATTTGGGGGCTCATGGATTTAAAATAAGAAATCATAAATAATTTTCATGAAGCATAATTTGAGCCATCAAAAATATATGAATCGGTGTAGTGCACTAAACCACTAATCGCCATCCTTACTCTCTAAGCAGTAAAGCCTAATAAATGAGAGACCAAGCTTTAATACCACTTGTAAGATCGAGGATGCCGACTAGAGGGGGTGAATAGGTGGCTTTAAAATTTTCTTCTACGATTAATTAAAATCTCGCCTAAGTACCCTTATGTCAAAACCTAAATGATAATAGATACAAAAGCGATAAACTAAGGTTTTGACAATTAAAATCTAAGTTAACTAGGGTTACTAAGTGTACTAGCTAATTATATCACTAACAAGAATATACAATCCTAAAGATATCAATCAAACCATCAATTCTATGAATATAAATTGCTTGAGTATAAATAAGGAATAGAATGCAAATCACAAGAGACACATCAATATTTTACCGTAGTGTTCAGAGACTTGCCGGTCAACCCTAATCCACGTTGAGGCTAGCCCAAACCACTTTGGACCGGCTCCACGAATTGAGCACCCACCTCGATTCCACTAGTGGTAGCTCTTTCCCTCTCTGGGTAGGTGAGCTCCAATCTTCACAACTTTACCGGGCCTTCTCACAATCTCCTTGAGAAGGTCACCGCGCACGATGCCTCCACACGCCGTCTAAGTGTTGACAAACACCAAGAGTAACAAGTCAAGCCCTCTAGCTTGAACTCCACCAAGTACAACGCATGTACAATGGTGATCACCGAGTGCAACACATGCACAAGAGGCTCTAAATCCTCTACTAATGGCAACACATGCAATTAGAGCTCACTCTTAGCTCAAGAACCAAATTTGATAATGCAGCACAAGACCACACAAATGCTCAATAAGGCCAACAACCACCAAATACTAGCCCCAAGGCTCCTTATATAGCCTCCACAAGAAAAACTAGCCGTTGGAGGGCAAAATAGGCAAAAATACCTAGGAGACCCGTTCATACCGCCCTAGGGCCGGTATGACTGACATCTGGTCCAACGGCTAGAAAAAACTAGACGTTACACAAAAAATTCAGTCATACCGGAGAGGGTCCGGTCATACCAGACAAGGCCCAGTCATACCGGCCCACCTCAGCGCCAAAATTCCCATTCTGTAAAAAACACACCGGGGTGTCCCCAGTCATACCGGAGGCCGGTCATACCGGACTTGGGGCAGTATGACCGGACTAGGGGCGGTCATACCACTCCTTCAGCCACTAAAACATCCATAAGTTTTTACTCCGAACTCCGATTTAGGTGATCTTAGGCTCTATGCGAAGCTTATCAAGAGGGCTACAATCTTCACCCATTTTCAAGATTTAAGCAACCATAAATATTTTTAAATATCATAAAAACAAATACTCTAATGTAGTCATTCAAGTCTAAAGTCTGATTTCTCGAAATCCCTCACATAGACTTGATCAAGAGCGTGAATACAATCTAGAGAGAGTCAATAAGATCAAATATTGAGCCATGTGATGATCAACTCATGATCAAAACAATTTTGCAAAACATATTTGCAAATTCTAATCACATGCTCCAATATCAAATACATGAACACCAATATTTTGCAAATATAAATCTTGCAATCAAGATCATATCTTTGAGCCATGTTATGATCAACACATGATTAAACCAATTTGCAAACACATTTGCAAACCCTATTCACATGATCCAAGATAAGATTCAATTAAACCATGTTTTGCAAAAACTCATTTTGCAAACACAAATCATAAACCTATCTTAGTCTTTGTGATGATCAACACATGATGAAGTCACAAGCTAAGACTCCGATGCATGAGCTCTATATTTGCAGCACATGCAAATATCTAGCTCCATACAAACAACCGCTTAAACCAACTTGCATAAGCTATCTCCCTTTTGTAACACATGCAAATCCATAGCTATATGCAAAAACCAAATCAAAGATTCAATAAGAAACAAGCATGAGCTCCCTTATTTGCAACACATGCAAATACTTAGCTTATGTAAGAACCAACCAAGAGAGTGAGGTAGAGTAAACCGGATTGAGTTCATCAACACATGATGAAGCTCAAGCTATAAGACTCGACCCCTCTTAATAGTATGGCAACCTATACTAGCAACCCGGTCTCACATCCAAACACCGAGATAGGTAAAAGACTAAGAACACATCCTTAGCCCTAGCTAGTTATACATTTGCCTTTCGCAACCACTTGGAGCTTTCATGATGATCGATCATCTTCTCTCCAAGTCGTGATCTTCATCTTGTTCATCAACACATGATGAACTCCCCTTGTCTTAGCTTCGGGATCCTCTCTTGATGCTCATCAACACATGATGACGTACTTGTCATGTTTATCCATCTCAACCTTGGACTTAACCTATTTTAAACTCATTGAAAGTGTTAGTCCAAAACACATAGTTGTCTCAATCATCAATGCACTCCATTAACACATAATGGATGCTCTCAAGATCCTTTGATCTTTTCCTTTGATGATTGACCACAACCAAAAGACAATTGATTGAAAAATTAATTGTGTCTTGAGTATACTAATGCAACTAATGCTTCATATACTCAAGAACTTTCAATTGCCCTAGGATCAACAATGTGAACCATTAACACATGATTAGTTCTTTGTTGATTGAATGGCAACCGAACACAATTTAAATTGTCATGAGTATATATTAACTACATAAGTTTCATATACTCAATTCGATGGAATCTAAAAGTAATGATCCAATTTATATGGAGAGATGGAAAATGATCGATACTCTTAAGGCCATTAATTATAGAATAAACTCCATTAAATATGTGCATATAAATAATTGAACCTGGAATCAATATGCACATAATCAATATTAGATAGCATTTGAGTTTATCCTATATTAACATGAGTATACTACAACTACACAAGTTACACATACTCAAAGGATTATTTCAAAGTCTTGATCCTATATGTTGTTTGGCAAGAGGACATGGATCAATACTATTGAAACATCAAGTTAAATTGTGAACTCCCCTAAATATGTCCATTCATGTAATATGGATGAAGTTGAAAACATAATGCACATCTTTTAATGTATAAGCAATGGAAGAGTTCATCCTTTAACTTAAATCCTAAGTATGCATTAAGATATCATAAAATGAATACGAGTGCATACCTTGGGTTTTTTATTTTTCAATGAGATGAGACTTTGATATTTCCATCTTTTTCATCCAAAAGAGACTAATAAGAGTTAAGCTCAACAAAAGAGTTAGTCTCATGAAAAGATTTGTCATTAATTAACAATTGAGACTAATCAATATTATGATTATCAAAAGAGTTAGTCTCAATATTAGATTTGTCATTAACACCAAAACCAACTTAATGGAGCTTGAACTTTCATAGAAGACAAAAGACAACACAAGAGTATTATCCCTATCAACTAACTAGATGGTGGAAGGTGGAATCACTCACTCTCAAGCATCTTACTATTCTCTTACAAATGTTCTTACCAAAATAGCGGGTGGTACAACCAGTGGTTGGTTCATGATACAGTGACTGGAGCATGAATGAGGTGATTGCAAAGGAGAACCTGAACTGATAAGAAATATGTGGAGCTCAAAAGGCAATGTTAGGTAGTAAGGAATAAGCAATATCGAAATCAGATTAGTAAGATGAATAAATGTCCAACGTACTTGTCACAGTTGTTGGCCTAAACGTGTTCCTAGAACTAGTTCAACCAAGCAAGGGGTATATTAAAGCACAAACGACTCAAAGGATGTAAACAATTCTGATTATCTTCTTCTCTTTCCCTCTTTTTGCTTCTTTTCTTCTCTCAGATTTTTGTTTTCAATTTTCAGTGTGTCTCTTCTTTTTTTACTTGCCTTTTCCCTTTCCTTTCTTTTAACTCAAAGGCAAAACAAAAATCTCACGTTTTAGAACCAGAGAAAACGTTAAACAGATAACCGAAAAATGTCAAAAATAGCACAGCAAACTTCTGGGGCCCGAAACTCGATCTTAGAGGCCGATTTTGAGGGTCAAAAATTGCACAAGTCTCAAGACGTGTGTTTTTTCAGATGTGCCTCGTTTTCCTCTTCGAAACAAAAAAAATACACCCCAATCGGAGTTTGTATGTGATGCCCCCACTTTGCCTGACCAGGCCAGAACCAGTGGAAACATCACAGAGCAGAGTGCGCCAGGATCAGGCTAAGAAAAATAACACATGTAGAATAGAAACTTCCACCGAATAGTACTTGGGGAATTATTCTTAAAGTACATATAGTACTGTCTTAGGTCCAGCTAGGTGATTTCTACACCGCCCGCCTAATATTACAATATTATTCTAGATGTCTCCCTCCTGAGGGTAGATTTATTCCGCCAGGTCTTGGTCGTCGGCCCCCTCATATTCATATCCCTCCACAGTAACATCAGCATCATTATAAACATTCATATCATCAAGAAAATCGCCTTCTATCTCATATGGGTAGGTGGACTCAACATGATCTGAAAAACAATAGAGAAAGCAAGGCTGAGTACTCCAGTACTGAGCAAGCCACGAAACCTTTATGCATGGGTATATAATTATACTTTTTGGCCACCGAGCCGCTACTCCAAAGTAGTAATTTACCAAAAGTACAATTTCCCTATTTGTTATAAAAAATCAAGTTTTAACTTTTAAATCTACTGACTGCAAGACAACATGGGGTTTTACATCCTGTGTTAGAGGAAAACCCACACGATGCACTTCCAAACCCGGAAGCTAGGAGTGATATCACATTTGACTCTGATCAGAGGTGTACTGCTTTGTCTATAGCATCACTTGGCTTATTGTCACAGTGCGCTTCCTTAGGCACACTAATAAACCAAAGAAACAGAACGTTTGGCCAATCGTACTCTGACCTCTGCCATACCACCTTGCCTCACCAAAGGCACGTGGGTCGAGACTCCTCCCCCGACGTCTCACCTTAGGGTGACTGCCCTCACCTGGCACAGTCACCTTTCTCACCTTGGCAAAGTCAACTACTTGTTGGTTACTTAGTTCAGCCCGTCCCATACCGGGTCTATGATCAGCACGGTTTGCGCCGATTTTGAGGTAAGCACCAGTTTGGTTTGTCCTTAAATGATATCCTATGTGGAGGAGCCCTGATTTCCCTAACAACCCAACCGGGGTTGTTCATACCCTGAACTCCTCCACCCACCAAATATCTCCATAACCCCACCAGGGTTATGGTTTTACTACTGGATCTAGCTGATCCACTTGACATGTTTTAATTTCTTTTAGAAATTAGTCTTTTGAGATGAATGCAAGAGTTTTAAAACAACCCAAGCCACAAAATCAGTTCACAAGACATGGTCGAAGGGCGACTTGCCTGGATGTATGATCACAGAGCTGTCCACAGCATGAAGTGGCTCTAGCTGCCCTCTGTTGTTATTGTGGAGATTTCCTAATAAGAGTATCAAGCTTTTAATATTTATATTTCTTAAATTGGGTTTAATTTCTAATGTAAATTTTCCATCAAGCGATTTGTAAAATGATTTACTAATGCCTGCATTTTGGGATTAGTGACTTTTCATTCGATTTATCTATATATGTATAAATGGTAGTTGGATCTTAATTTATTTCAAAGAAAAACAAGAAATAAAGTTTGATCTTGTTTTCTACTGTTTTTCTTGATTTATTTCCTTACTCTGCTATATTGGTTCAGATAAAAATATATATTTATTTATTTTATATTTTACTTACTTGCTCATTTATCCATTCATTTAATACGTGTATGTACATATATATATATCTTTATTATTGTTGTTTTTATTCCAATTATTATTATTATTCTATTATTATTATTATTTGTTTTTTTATTTTTTTTACCGGCCGACCCTAATTTTTTTCCTTCTCGGCCCACTGGCCCAACACCTTAACGCTGATCCTACCTCTTCTCTCTCTTTTCTCCTATCCCCATTCAGCCGCCACCCCTAACCTCCCTCTCTCTCAAGCGCCTCACCTCCCTCACCTCCTTCCCGAGCGCCGCCGCTTCCTCTCCCGGTCGCCGCCCGCCTCTTCCCCTTCGCGAGCCGCCGCCTCTGGCCCTTGGCCTCTGACCTCCGGCCCCTCTCCTCTTCCCCCTCACTCTCTTACGCTCCGTCGCCTCCCTCCCCTTTTCGCCGAGCACCGTTGCCTCTTCGACGCCACCGCCGGCTTCTCTGCCCCACGCTGCCACCCTCCTCCATCCTTCCTCCTGCCCGAGGCTAGCCCGCCACTCCGCGCCACCGCTTGGACCCGGTGGATTCGACGATCCTAGGCGCCATCAAGTCATCTGACGACTCCCTCTCTCGTCCCCCATGCCGTAGCCGCCCTTGGTCCCGAGCGCCGCCAGCTCCTCCCCTACTCCCTCCGCCATCGCCCACTCGATGGATCCGACGGATTCATGTCAGATCTGGCGTTTTCCCAAGGTAAGTTCTTCTCAACACTCTTATTGTATTTCTTTTCTTCTACCCCCAAGTTCATCCTCTCCTTTCTTATTCTAGATCATATCATGCGGTTGTCGTCGGCCTGATGCTTCTGACACCAGTGAGTGGACTCGGGCCCGAGAGGTCATGCGCACGAGGCACGGCGACCACCCGCACCATCCACCACCGCTCGGCCATGACCGGCCGCACTCACACCCTGACTGCGGTACAACCAAGGGTGCACCCTTCCCCTTCAACCCTAAAAGCTAAGCACCCAATCTGACCCCCCCCCCCTTTTTTTATACAAACTCTGCTTAGATGTTGCATATAGGTTTCGAATTTGCTCTCAGTTGATTTAGCTTGAATGCAGACTCCTGTATATGATGTGTTATTCTAGGATCAAAAGAGCATGCTGAATCATTTATATGAAATGGTTATCTCAGCTTGATTATTAAACCCAGGGCTTTAGTGCATATGATGTTGTTTTGTAAACAGAAGTGTATGTGTATTACTTGTAGATATATTCATTTGTTTCTCGATATGTTGGCAAGGTATCATGTAGATTATAGCCTGTGATTATGAGGCATATAAATATATATAGATGTTTTGAGATCTAAAGACAGAGAGAATTGCATATATTATTGTGTTCTACATTAGTGTTTGTAAGGACCCGAATCCACTGATTCGAACCCACTGTGTTTACCGCACTAGTCCCAGGATCAACGCTAGTGCACACAGCTCAACATTGGTACATATCACATCATACTCAAAGATAATAGAATAATAGTTCATTTATTGATATAGCTAAATGTATGATCTTATGACCGACTTACATTATTAAGCCACGCAGGGCAAGACTGGAAATATAAGCTAATAATTAAGCAGCGGAAAGTAGAAAACGTAGATAGCTCATCAATTCACCACAGGCAACCGACAAGGCTCGGACCCTAATGACTCGTGTCTTCCTGGACTTCCTCTTCCAACACAGGTGTAGATTCTTCAACTGTTGATTATTGTTGTTTGGCAAGGGTGAGTACTTAAAGCACTCAACAAGTTGTGCACTGAATGCAATTCTATGTAACTATATGTAAGGCTTATTCCAATGGATAGGCTATCATGGCTATTTTGCAATAAGCGACATTTATGAACAAGTATAATGAAAAGATTGTAAAGACTGTAAAACAAATAGCAATAATAAATAAATTCAGTATTTCTCAAGTAAACCAAGTTTCCAATCCTAAGTCAAATTCTATCTTCCACATGGCATTCCGCCATCCCAACCAAATTGTCCATTTAATTAAGCTAACCCTTAATCAGTAATTCCGAGCATTGCTCAATACCGCGAGCACGGCTATCCGAATAGTTTCACACTCTGCAGAGATTATGCACTTTACCCACGTGATACAACCAAACACCACCAAGGCGAGTGATTATAACAAAGCCTTTACAATGCGCTGGCTTAACCCGGTACCACCCGCTAAGGTTTCAACACTGGTGGGACTGGTTACCACATCCAGGGCCCCCCTCTTGCGCCATGTGAATTACTCCATAACTCGGGAACTCACACCGACCACGATAGTACCAAAATTAAGACATTGCAAATTACTCAGCTAGGCTGGCCCATACCAGACATGTGGTTGCATGATTAACTCAGGTCAAAGGCTTACAAGGTTAGGTCCTTAGTGTGATCAAGGCAAGACATCCACATACCCTCTGCCCATCGGGCCCACCTTGGCATCCTCGCCCCTTGTCACTTGCCCCAATCTAAATGATTATCACCCAGTTGATTACCAAGCACCACGTACTATCAACAATTCAACATCGTTGCGTGACATGACTCGCCACAACAACTCAATCTCATCGTGTGATCCCACATGACACACAAGTTCATAACATTGTTCCATATTCCATTAATCAAGATTAATTATCAATGATTCCAACACATGTGATGATGTGGCATGGCTAAGCAACTAATACGGACTAACCATCCCATGTTGATTATCATTACTAACCAACTATAATGAACCAATCTAGGGTGACAATAAATTATAGCATACAATGACAAGGTAGGGTATAGATCAAATTGGTATAATAGCTAAGTCCCAATTTAATTTGAAATAATTGTATACTTGAAATACTATGCAATATGGTAAAACAAATATAGCAATTTTATAAACATGGGTTCAACATGATCAAAGCACAACTTGCCTTGGAATAGGTCCTGATCTGGTTCTGGAACTTGCTCTTGAGTTGCTGGATCTTCCTCCGAAGCGTCGCACAATTCAACGTCTACGCGTGCCGAAGGAGAAAAGCAAATAAATACCAAAACAGAGAGCAAATGAACTCAAAAAATCAAATAAAATTCACCATTAAATATATCTCAATTTTACAAATTTTTAGAAATTTGAATCACTCGAATCCGAGTTACGATGCAAAAGATATAGCCTTTTGAAGTTTGAAATAAATACTGAGATTACAGAAATTAGAAATTCAGAATTAACACAATTATTTTTAAACTGAAAAACCGATTTATGATGTCAACGTGACCTCATGATGATGTCATCATCACAGAATTTCCAATCGGATTATTTTTCTAATTGAAAAATGCAATTATGACGCAAGCATGACGTCATGCTGATGTCAGCCCTGGCGCCAGCCAATCAGACGACGACACGCGTCTTCGGCGCATAGACTGGGTCTACGGCGCAGCGCGAGACCACGGTGAACCCGGTCTACGATGCCTCGGCACCTATGCCGACACGCGTCTCGATCTGATTGGTTGCAGCACCGCCCCACCGATGCGCAACATGCGTCACGCATCTACGGCCCGATCTGATCGAACGGTGACAGACACACGCGACGCGGCTCGATCTCAACCGTTCACTCAGATCCGATGGCCACGAACTCACCCGAAACTAATGGCGAAGCGGCGGCGAGGAAATCCACCGGAGACGAAGAAGAAACACGGGCGACGGCGTTCCGGCGCGTTTCCGACGTGAAGAAGTGGAGTAGTCGATGCGGCACACCTCGGCGAGTTCGGATCTGGGACCCAAAGCGTCGAAAGTTGACAGACCGGCGACGTACTCGAGCAAAACCCGCGGCGGCTTCAACGTTCTACTCCGGCGAGCTCCCGGGCGCGCTCCTCGACTGCTCTCGCGAAACTTCACCGATCAAAAGCTGCGACTCACGCTGACGATTCTCGGGGATGATGCGGCTCTCCTTAAATAGCCTCGACGGTCGCGTACGGTGCCCGGAAGTCTAACCGACGCGGCGGCGGTGTCCTCCTCGGACACGGCGGCGGCGTCCGAGTCCCGCACGGAGACGACACACGCCAGCCGTCCGATCAAGCCCCAACGGTCACGATCTCGCAGCTAAGATCAGATCCTAACCGCCCACGATTTCTTTCCAACGGCGAAGATTCCCCTGAGTCCCAAACCGGTACGACTTTGTCTCACCCGTGCGATCTTGATCCAACGGCGGAGATGCAGTTTCCCGAAGCAGGCCGAACGGGCCGCGTTCATTGGGCCGCACGCATACAGTGTATGGGCCGAGCCCAACACTGTTCACCGATTTTCAAAAAGATTTCCCATTTAAAATAATTCCAGAAATTCCTTTTATTTATTTTAAGCGATAAAACTAATAGGAAAAATCCAAGAAAAATCTCAAAAATACTTTGAGACATTCTGGACTTAAATAAAATATTTTTGTCAAAACTTTATTTTAACTTTGCATAAATTTAAATAGATTTGAACAAAAGGTCCATATTCTTAATTTAAAATTAATTCAAATAAATCCAAAAAATTTAAATAAATTCCAGAAAATCATAAATGCACATTTAAGCAATAAAATATTATTTGGGCAAATTTTGGGATGTTACAGTGTTGTAGGGTTCAGATGATTGATCTTAAGGTTTTCATGTTAGATTGAAGGTATATATGCTGATACAGTTTGAAAATTAAACTCATAGAAAAGAGCATGCTTTTGAGAGTTTACTTATTACAGTATAGAATGATTATGTCAATGCATGAATATTTGAGTTGAGACTGCGAGTGAGAATCAATGTATTGCTGAATTTAGTGTGAGCACTTGAATATATAACCATATGTGCATGATTATTGTTCTGTATATATTCTTGTTCATGGCAAGGGTTTATTTAGGTTACTGATTTGCAAGCATAAAACAGACGTTCTAATGATTTAGTATCTTTGTTGTGATCACTTTTACTCCAGTTTCATTAAAGTAACTCCTGTTATAATATGGTATTTACTTTGGGGATTGACAGATTAAAATGCATGCATGCCCCACTACTAGGGTTGAGCAGATCTGATTTTTTAGTTTAAACTGACATGCATGCACTTGGCATAATGGGTTAAGGTCAACCTATTAATGAATCCCTAATTTCTCTTTTCTAGAGGTTAATACTTGGAATGTGGTGATGAGGCATTGGCAGCATAAGGATTTTGTTCTACCTTTTTCTGTGCAAGATATGATGTTAATGCTTTACATAAAATTCTTGATCTACTGCACTGCTTAGCTACTGAGTTTCAGACTTAAGAAAAGCGATTGCATTTATGATATAGGTTCATCTTTTGGCCTCTTAGCAGATTCCTTAGTCACCTTGGGATGTCAAGATATTACTAAACATGATTGATTGCCATTTACTACTATAGAGTACTGAATTAAAGTTGGGCACCTGATGGCTGCAGAGGAAAGGTATGCAGTGTCGATGGGGACAGATGGGAGGAAAGGCAGATGGCTGACCTCTTCCTCCTGCTGCTGCTATCAACTACTTCCTCTTGAGCACTAGGTTAGTAAATGTGGAGGGTGGAAACAGTACGAGTTGGGTGGATCACTAAAGGCTATTTTCATACCGAATGCTGCCTTATATAGTGGCTTTTGTAGGGTAAAACCTGGGCTGTAAATCTGTGGGCCGGTTGGGGTCTAATAGGGCAGGTGGAGGGCATGCAACACGTCACCTGCCACTTGTCTGCGAGAAGGAAGAGACTAGGCAGCTTGCTGCCAGCTGAGCAGAGCTGCGGAGAAAAGATTTGCAGGTCGGTTTGTATGGGCAAAAAAAATCTGGCAGCCAACTGGAGGGATGGGCACAAGGCTGGCAGTGAGCTGGACGAATGGGCAAGGAGAGAAACAAATGGGTAGTTGGCTGATCGGTGCATAAGCCGGTTCACAGATTTGAAAGCATAGCCAGGAATTTTGATTGCATCTTGTAGTTGTAAATTTGATATAAGCATGTAATTTGGACTTGATTAAACTTCTTGATAGCTTGAATGTTACAACCTTGAGTATGGGCTGATCTGATACAAGAGATGTACTTTGTGGAGACAACAAGAATTGTGAGTTGTATACTTGATGTTCATGGATGTAATTTAAATTTGTCTAATCATTCAGATGATTTAAATGGGTATATATATGTATGAGGTTATATTTTGATTGTTGGGTTGATTTCTTTTTATGATAAGCTGATTAGTCTGATTAGAAGTGATGCGCATTAGATTTGATTCAAAGAGCGTGAGAAAATATATATATGCACATACACATACCTATATCAGTTATGGTCTTTGATTGATCAAGAGAATTAAATGCGCATAGATATGAAATCTTTCGGATAATGGTTTTTTTTGTGTACAGTATTTGACTTTAACTTGAAATGCTACTAAGAGAGGATTTAGAACAGATGAATTGGGTCTTTAGAAATTCTATAAATTTGGGTGGGTTTTATACTGTATGTAAAAGTTATGCCCGTTTTACTGAACACTGCGCAATCTAGAATTGCCTGGGACTTAACTTCTTCCTTCCACTTAGGCATTTTTATAAAATTCTGACAATGTTTTGTTAGTTTATTTAAATTTTCTGTTATTGATTTTCCATAAGCATCAAATTAAGTTTAATAGTTCTGAACCTTTTTTTAGGATCAATTAGTTCTGTATATGATGTAATAAAAATTTGAAGATGATCATGCTCATACATTTTTAAATAAATCTGACCGTCTCACTATTCCTAATCATCAAATACTATTTTTTATTTTCTTAAGGCATTAAATGCTTTCAAACTCCTTTGAGACTTTTTGGTAATGTTCTAGAGTTATCCTTTAATTTAAATAAATTTTCTTCAGAATTTATCCTTATGTGGTTTTAAATTTAAAGATTGGAAAATAGAGATTAAATCAATGAAAATGATTTTCTTAAAGATCAAAAATTCAAGAAAAACATGGAAAATAGGGAAATTTAGAATAAAATCAAAATTCCAACTAAAATTTATATTTTATCTATCTTTGCATTTTTAGGATGTTACAGGCTAATAATGTTCTTGTTATCCTAGAAGGCTGTCGACGCAACTCATTTCTATTAGCAAGAAGTAATTCATATTTAGGAGTGTTTGTAAATTAATTCATGTTTAGTACGCCTTCGTGTAGCTTGGTTTAACAAATGGGAACTAGAAACTACTAGATAAGTGAACGCGGCGTGTCACGCCGCATTTGTCGCTCCCAACGCGAGTAAACCGAGAAAACGCGCGATTGCTCCCCACGTAAAAAAATGGTAAAAAGGATATAAACATTTTTTTTGCCGCGGCCGCCGCTCCCTACACGAGCAAACCAAGAAAACGCGCCACTGCCGCTCCCTACGCGAGCAAATCGAGGAAACACGTGAAACGGTTGAAAGGATAACCTACGTGAGCAAATCGAGGAAACACGTGAAACAGTTGAAAGGATACAAACATAATTACGTTTATTTCGCATTTATTCGTATGAGCCACCGCGGCGTGTCACGCCACAACCGCCGCTCCCCACGTAAAAATGGTAAAAATGATATAAGCGTTTTTTTTCGGAAAAGGACCTAAGTGGTTTTTTTTCCGAAAAAAGACCTAAACGCTATGCTTAAAAACACAAAAAGGACCTAAAGGTAATATATTTTTCTTTTTCCAAAAAAGGACCAAATCGTACCTTTTTTTCGGAAAAAAGACCTAAACGTAATTTTTTTCGAAAAAGGACATAAGCGTAATTTTTTCCCTACTCGGCTCGAGCCAGCTCAAACTCACGAGAGGACCGAGACTCTTCCAGAAATAATAAAGGGGTGACTAGGTAAGTGACTGCGGCGTGCCACGCCACGACCACCGCTACCCACGCGAGCAAATCGAGAAAACGAGCGACTGCCGCTCCCTACGCGAGCAAATCGAGGAAACACGCGAAACGGTTGAAAGGATACAGACGTAATTGCATTTTTTCACATTTATTCGGTAGAATGGTTGAAAGGATGTAAATGTATCTGAGTTATCGTGGCGTGCTACGCCGCTCCACACGTAAAAAATGGTAAAAATGATCTAAACGTTTTTTTCCGAAAAAGGACATAAAAAGGACCTAAACGTTTTTTCGGATAAGGACAAAAAAGGACCTAAACGTAATACTTAAAAAGGCCAAAAGTACCTAAATGTAATATATCTTTTTTTCGAGAAAGGACCTAAACGTAACATTTTTTTCGAAAAAGGACTTAAATGTATTTTTTTCCAAGAAGGACCTAAGCGTAATTTTTTTTCGCGGCTCGGCTCGAGCCGCGTGCCGAGCCGACTCAAACGAACCAGAGCACGGGAACTCTGCCATCTTTAATGAAGGTATGATTTCTAATAGCCAGGCTCACGAGCCATCACAAGCCGGTTCGAGTATCTTTCAAGCTGAGCCAAATAAGATTTCTGGCCCTTGTCCTAAATGTGAGCCGAGCGGTAGTTAAGACCGAGCTTGCACGAGCCGGCTTGCTTGGCTCATTTCTAGCCCTACCTAAAACTCACCTTCGAGATTTGATGTTTCAGTTCTAAAATTCCATGAAACTCGCTCTAATTTTGGAAACTTTCGGGGAAACTGTCGGGACCCGAATTTGCAAATCTGGACCCTCTGTGTATACCGCACTAGTCCAGGATCACGCTAGTGCACACAGGCTCAACATAGATGCTATCATAGTCACACACAGCGAAATATAGCATAAACTTCATTAATTAATAATAACTGTTGTCTTACATGAATAATGCCTCACGGGGCTTAAAAGAGTATCAATGAGAAGCGCGGAAATAGAATAAACGCATGGCGCTCGATTCGCCACGAGCAACCGACGAGGCTCGAACCCTAAGCATTCGCATCCAAGTAATCCTCCTACATGAATGGTATAGATTCCTCTTCTTACGAAGTTGTTGTTGTTGGGGTGAGTACATAAAGCACTCAACAAGTTGTGCACAACAATGCAAGTCTAATATTTTATATGCTTGGCTTAATCCAAAGGAATGGCTAGTAAGGGTATTTTGCAATAAAGCAGCATTTAACAAGAATACAATAAATAGATTGGAAAGCAGTAAAACAAATACAGTAATTAATAAATTCAGTATTTCTGAAATACACCAAGTTTCCAATCCTAAATTAATTTTCCACTTTCCATGGCACCTTGCCATCCCAACAAGTTTTTGTTTAACAAAAGTCTAACCCTTAACTGTAATTCCCGAGCATTGCCCAATACCGTGAGCACGGCTATTCGAATAGATTGTACACTCTGCAGAGGTTATGCACTTTACCCACAGGATACAACCAAACACCACCAAGGCGAGTAATCATAACAAAGCCTTTACAATGCTACACCTAGACCCAAGATCGCTCGCTAAGGTTTCAACATCAAGGGTTAAACCACCACAACAGGCCCCCTCTTGCGCCATGTGAGTTAAACCGTAACCGGGACTCACTATTCACCACGCAAGATCAAATCTAAGTTTCACAAATTATTCACTAGGTTGTCCCATTCCGACATGTGGTTGCAAGAGAGACTCAGTCAAAGGCTTGCAAGGTTAAGTCCTTAAAGTGATTAAGGCAAGACTTCCACATACCCCGCCAAACTGGCCCACCTTGGCACACCGCCCTTGCCACTTGCCTCAATCTAAAATCATTACCACCCGGTTGATTACCAAGCACCACATGCCATCAACATTTCAATCCCGATGTGTGACCTCCTCGCCACGACAACTTGATATCATTGTGTGACAACACATGACACACCAATTCATAAACATTGTTCCATATTCCATTAGTCAAGATTAAGTATCGACATTCGGACACATGTGATGACGTGGCATGGCTAAGCAATCTATGACGATCTAACTAGCCCATGTCGATTATCAACTATAATTCCACATCCTAGGGTGACAAATAGATCATGGCATATAATTGACAAGGTATGGTTTAATTCAAATAGGCATATTATCTAATTCCCAGATTAATTGAAATCATTTATACACATAAAATATCATGCATAAAGTTTAAAAGACAAAATAGCGATTTGGTGAAAATTAGGTGCAACATGATCAAAGCACAACTTGCCTTGGAGTAGGTGTTGGTCTTGATCTGAGTTTGGGTCTTGGAGCGACGAATCTTCCTCCGGATCACCGAAGCGGTTCAACGTCTCACGAAACGATGCCAAAATAGCAAATAAACACCAAACCAGAGAGCAAACAAACTCTAAAAATAAAATAAAATTCACCAATAAATAGATATTGATTTTACAATTTTTTAGAAATTTGAATCACTCAAATCCGAGTTAAAATGCAAAAGATATAGCCTTTTGAAGTTTGAATAAATACTGAAAATACAGAAAATAGAATTTCTGATTTTTCTGAATTATTTTTCTATTGGAAAAGATCTTTATTGCGCAACGCTGACGTCAGCCCTGACTCGGACCAATCAGGCGCTGACACGTCGCCTGGTCCATGGACTCGGTCCACGGAACCGCCTCTGGTCCACCGTGGACGCGGCCACGGCGCCTCGCACCACGCGCCCGACACGCGGCGACATCGATTGGTCGCGACGCCGCCGTGCCGATGCTCGACACGCGCGCGCGATCTGCGCGACGATCCGCGGCCACCGATCTACCCTACGTGGCTCAATCCCGATCGTCTATTCGGATCTAACGGTTAGAAATTTACCCCAATGAAACACGATGAAGAAGCGGCGTGGCTTGATCGGGCGGTTGGCGAGATCCAACGGATGCGCGAAGCTCGAGACACGGCGGCGGGCTTGCACCGGAGCGGAGGAAGATGACCACCCGAATGGCGTTTCGACGCGACTCGGCGAGAAGAAGGCGGACTCGGACGCGACACGACGCGAGGAACTCGGATCCGAACCGATTCGGCGGGAGGATGCTCGACGGCGGCGGAATGGCGCAAAAACTCGCGGCGGATCGCAAAGAACTACGGCGAGCTCTGGCGATGATGGCGAAAGCAGCGAAGAGGCTAGAGCTATCGGTGCGCAAGGAACGAGGAACATCGGTGCGGGTTGCGGCTTTATAGCCTCGGCATGCGCGCAGGAAGGAAACCCTAAATCACGCGGCGGCGGCGGCAGCGGCGGCGGATTCGGAAACCGAATCGAGGCGACGGCCGAGACCGTCCGATCCAAGATGAGCGGCCAAGATTAGATCCGAAGCGATACGATCCGATCCGCTCTTTCCAAATCCAACGGACGAGATCTAAACTTACCAAAACAACGCGAAGCGATCCCGACCACTTGATCTCGATCCAACGGCTCGCAGCACTAGGGTTTCGCGAAAGGAGGCAGCCATCTGATCTTCATCCAACGGTCACACGCGCATGGCGAAAGCGGTGACGGACGCGCGCAAAGAATGGGTCGCGACACACGATCTTGGGCTTGGCCCGATCGTTCACTCGATTTTCAAAAGCTTTTTGATTTAAAATAATTCCCGAAATTAGATTAATCTATTTTAAGTAATTAAAATATCAGGAAAAATCCCAGAAAATTCTCATAAATACTTTGAGACATTCTGAGCTCAAATAAAATATTTTTGGTAAAACTTTATATTAACTTTATCTATATATATTTAGTTTTCACCAAAGGTTCAATATACTTAATTAAAATAAATTTAGATAATTTCTGGAAAAATCCAATAAATTCAGAAAATCACAAAAATGCACGTGAGCGAAATTATAAGCCAAATTTTGGGATGTTACAGAAACCTTCATGAATTTTGATTTGAAACTTGAAGCATCCATGAAATTAGTTGAAACCTTCTGAAATATGACATTTCAGAACTTTCAAATTTATTTTCTGCAACTTGGGTTGTGATGGACTTGAAGTTTACTAAAACATTCTGAAATCTAGAGCTTGAAACTCGTTGAAACTTATGAAACACGTATTACACAAATAAAACTTCATGAAAATCATTTCATTTTATAAAAAACAGCTAGTTTCAGTTAAGAATAAATACACGATTATACCATATATATATATATATATATATAGGAAGCCTTTTCTGTACTCCCAGGTGTACATACTCCCACCTCTAATATACCACTTAAACGAATATGTTATACTTCTTTATCACTTTCGGTATACTTCAATAATAATTATAAGATACTCCAATGCAATATAGTTGGAAAAAAATTCGTCGAAACCCTTTATTTTTTCTATATAAACTTTTTCATATGTAAAAATAGTGTATACACAAATTATACTATAAAAAGTGGAGCATGATGAAATTTTTCATAGAACCCACTTTGGAGTATCTTATATTCAGTATTAGAGTATGTTCAAAAGGATAAAGAAGTATAACAACATCATTTAAACGGTATACTTAGAGTGGGAGTACGTACACCCAGGAGTATGGAATCATTTTCCTATATATATATATATAAATTGGGACAAATGGGTATTTTCCCTGCGTGTCGCATGCGAAAAAAAATTTAATGTCAAGTTTAACTAGTTTACTAGCTAGTTCAGATAAGCTTAAACTGAAATTCAAACTAGAGTTGCCTTTTTTGTTGATAGTTTGATTGTAAGTATGTGTTGATTATATATATAAATCAGCAAAGCATGTGATCTAACTTCGCTCAAAATCATTGAATTCGAGTATTTTTTTTCAAAGGTACGCATTTCATTTGAATTGAATAGATGTGTATATACCCTAAAATTAAATTTTTCAAAAAAATATACCTAAATTTAGCTTAAATTCACACATTTGATATCATGGTGACGAATATATATAAGACACCGAAATGAGACACCATAGTACATACATACATTTGAAGCCTTTTTTGTACTCTAGGGAGTATACTCCACCTTCCAATATACCACTTACGGTTTTGTGAACCGTTTGTAAACATGTGTCGCTGATAATAATGACGCATCACATGCAGTTTTTGAACTATTTGTGAAAAACCTACCACAAATGGTTATTAACCGTTTGTGATATATAGACAATTATCATAGACGATTCTTGTTGAGAACAGTCTGTGATACAAGTTCTCAACATTAGCGAGGAGGAGAATCAGGTTTTGACTCAAGTCTTATGTATTAGCGAGGAGGAGAATCAAATGTTCCCGTTGATTCCTAACATTGTCCCGCTGCACACTAGCAGACCTGAAAGCCAAACATAGCTCTCAACCAATCCAGCAAATCAAAACCATCCCCCTTCTGCCTTTCTGGCTCAAATGCAGACGGCCAGGTCAAGCCCCGCGTGTTCCGCAGCGCTGCGACTGATGCTTTGATCTGTTAAGATTGCAATTGACAACCACGTCAGTTTCTTTCATTGAACCAATACATGGTGTCATTGTTATTTTTGAGGAAACAGATTCCATTGGTACATACCTCCTCCAACTGCATGATGTCTTTCTTCTCTTGCACAAGATAGTGAGCACGAACCTCTAGGTTAACTTCTTCAACCTTCTCATTCTTGTTGACGGCGCAGAGCACCTCGAAGAGGACTCCAGCCTTCTGGTAGACCTTCCCAAGTAGAGCCCTGCAGGAGAAATTGGCATGGCTGTGTGAATGAACAACCAAATAATTAGAATGCAACACAGAACTTTTCGATTAACTACACAGGCTGTGTGATTTTTATCAAACACCAAAAAAGATTATGAGTTTGCTTGTTTCGTTCCAAACACCAAATGCACGAAACTGTACCCAAAAAATAACCAACGATCATGTAAGGGAGGAGAAGGGAAGCAGGGAGATAGAAGAGAGAGAGAGAGATGAATCTCATTTTCGTTCTTACCTTGGCCCGCGCATTAAGGTTCACTTCTCTGCTCCTTTGGCCTCTACTGCTACCTTGGGGCACTAGACTCCAAAATCATGAGTTAATAAAGAGCCAGAGAAGAGTTAGATACAATGGAAGGAGAATTCAAAATTTTGGACGGTTTGTACCAGTGTGGTGTGGGGGAGGGAAGGGAGAATTCAAAATTTTGGGATATATCGTAGACGATTTTAACTAAAAACCGTCGGTAATGACTACTATAATTATTACTGACGATTTTTAGCTAGAAGGTTTAGTAATGTAGTCATCACTGACGGTTGCATACAAACCCCTGAATGTTTATACTTTATACTAATCTACTCGTGCAAATCATCAACGGTATTTTGTTTCTTCTTACAAAGGATTTATTTGAAATACATAAATTTCGTAAGAGTTCTTCGTAGGAATACTTCACGTGGCACGATTCAACTCCCGCTGACCCAAATAGAGGCTGATTAATACACAGGGAAAGGACATGCAACTACATAAATAGAGGCTTTAAACATCATGAAATGTACCAAAATATACATTGAGCTAGCTAGTATCAAGAGATACCAAAAGTTTAAATGGTGGAGGTATCAAGAGGTACAAGAGTTTAAAATAATTTAGTGGTACCTCATGATACTCCTAAGAATGGTAAAAACTCTTATATAAATATTATTGTTATTATACATTTCTTTGCAAAGTGTAACCTGAGTAGGCAGTACTCTATCTTATTCCAAGTATAGTCGTTTTGGATATGTTTTGAAGGTAACACTTTGACCACTAATTTATTTGAAATTATATTGTTTCAAATAAAATAAACTATACATCTTGTAAGTAGATTTCATGATGGGTCTAGAAGTACTAATTTTATGTTGTCAATCTCGGTAATTCTTTATATATTATTGGTCGAACATAAAATATTTGATGTTTGATCGATATCAATTTTAAAATAACTTATATTTGAAATTATTAAAAACACTCCGTGCACACAGGGATGATCGAGGCATTGTTTAGCTATCGTACTAGTGATACCGATATACAAAACAAGCAAGCAAGCATATATATATATATATATATATATATATATATATATATATATATATATATATATATATATATATATATATATATATATATATATATATATATATATATATATATATATATATATATATATATATATATATATATATATATATATATATATATATATATATATATATATATATATATATATACTACTTCTAATTAGGAGTTGGTGATGGTCATTCGTTCTCCTCTAAAGTATCTGATCTATTGAATTTAACATGAACAGTTGAGATAGAAGGGGAGCTGTCATGTTCCAAACAAACTTCCACCTAGCCAACCGCCCGAACCCGGCCCCGGCCCCGGCCCCACCTACTAGCCCACCTCTGCCGAGCTCCGGAACTGCAAATCGCAGCTCGAATCCGACCACTGGGCTCCCCGATCGGCGGGATCTCTCGCCGCCTCTGCCGCCGTGGTTTGATGATATATTCATTGTACAGTTTGGGAATTACATTGTTTCATATGAAAAAAATCATGCACTTCAAATGAGATTTTTATATAACCTTATCTACTATTTATTGTGTTTGTACATAAGCAGTACTTATGTGCACCTAAAATTTGCAAAGTATTTTGTAACGTGAGGGCTTTCATATTGTGAAATTAAAGATAATTTTAAACTCGAGTTTGTAAAAAGGTGTTTGAAATTTGTATACTTCGATGAATTGATTTAAACATTAAACCATTGCACATTCAGAGTGAACAATATCATTTAAACAGGATTAGTACTCTTTACAAATAATTTTTTTTTGTAAATTGAGTTTCCGTTGCAACGCAAGGTCACATGACTAGCACTACTACAGAAAACATCATCTCAGACGGTTCAAAATCGTCATCTCAAACGGTTTTATGAACCGTCACTAACAATGTGTCAGTGATGTAAGGGTACATCATAGACGATTTTCGAACCGTCTGTGAAAATTCTCATCACAGGCGGTTCTACATTATAACCGTCTGTGATTAGTACTCATCACAGACGGTGTTCAAGTAGAACCGCCTGTGATACAGAAATATCACAGACGGTTTATAAATAGAACCGTCTGTGATACAACATCACAGACGGTTTATGAATAGAACCGTCTGTGATCCTCTAGCAGAATTTTCATCATTAGTATCTGTTATTCGAAATGTCTTCTGCTTAGGTATTTCTGCAATGAAATTTACAAGGCATAACCAAGTTATAGATTTAGTAATTGAATATCTAAACTTCCTAGATGCATCGAGGCAACAGCTTGTCTGATCAGGATCGTCTTAAAATATGAAGTTTTGTAGTACTTTCATCTCTTTCTTATTATAATATTGATGGATTCTAAGGTAAAATCCATTTCATTCCACAGTTCGTCATGAACGTTGTCAAGCTCTGATTTATCGATTCCACTTTATCCTCATCCCCGAATGAGAATATCATTGGCCGCTATGCTTCTTGAACTATAGAGTTGATTAAGTCATCATATTCCAACTCAATATGATGACTTAATCAACTCTATAGTTCAAGAAGCATGGCTGCCAATGATATTCTCATTCGGAGATGAGGATAAAGTGATAACGATAAATCAGTGTCTGACACCTTTCAGGACGAACTTTGGAATGAAATGGATTTTACCTTAGAATCCATCAATATTATAATAAGAAAGAGATGAAAGTGCTACAAAACTTCATATTTTAAGACGATCCTGATCAGACAAACTGTTGCCTCGATGCATCTAGGAAATTTAGATATTCAATTACTAAATCTATAACTTAGTTGTGCCTTGTAAATTTCGTTGCAGAAATACCTAAGCAAAAGAACATTTCGAACAACAGATACTAATGATGGAAGTTCTGCTCGGGGTGTAGGGAAAAACAGAGGATCATAGATAGTAGCGTACTGAAGAATTGGATTGGGTAAGAAAGATAGTTTTGGATTAGGTAAAAATTGGAGTAGGTAAGAAAGAAGTGCAATAGTAGCCATGTGAAGAGGAGAAGAGAAGTTACAAGAAATTAATTTGGTGATCGACAATAATTATATTCTTGAACTAGTTTGATTTCACGTCATTAATATTTTTCAAGCAGGGACAATTGGCTAATGTAATAATCTTTCTCACAACCCATATGTCAAAGGTTTTAATCCAAAACTTAACATGTGGTTGCTTCTGTGATTATTTCACACAATATGTACTTCACATGATCACATATTCACATTAACAACACATGGTCACATAATCATTATAGCTTAATGTATGTTACGAACAATTATTTGATACTTGTCAATTAGTTTCAGTTTCGATTCTACCAGTTTTACACAAAGCTATGCTTTAGCAAGCTCCTTTTTCTTGAGCAATCATCAAACACAACGACAAATATACCTACCGGTTCCATGGCTCTATTTTCAAGTACATGAGTATACATAATCCATGTGAAATTGACAAGACAAATGCAAAGGTGTATGTTCTAAGAGATATTTGTCTTCAGGAATCATGTATAAAAATATTTATCTTCAAGAATCATGTATGTTCTAAGATATACTTTGGTCACCCTTCGAATGATACATGGTATCAATCCTTTCAGCATGCATTTTTCTCCAGAATTCAAAGCAGTATTTTCAGATTATTTTGCTTTTACAATTTTATTTCATACTTTTGTATATAATATTTGTGGCATACATAAAAATATTCAGCATTCTCTTTGTGTTGCACCTTGTGAATCAGTAGGTTTTAATAACCTTAAACTAGTGGAGAATAGTGATCCACACAATACAAATACCAAATACAACCATGCAAGAACCGTATATCTTAGAACATACATCAATATTAAACACTCAACATATATCATCAAAGAATAATCTGGTAGCAACCCACCCATTCGTTGGAGTTGGACAGGACGACGTCCATGTGACTACGGCGAAGAGAGACGACGAGGAGGAGGACGGTGCGGAAGGGTCACGGTTTCGCGAGGAGGCGACGAAGGGGTACTCACGGTGAGCCTCGCGAGGAGGGCGACGAAGGGGACGGTCGAGGCCGCCAACGGCGTCCTTGAGCGGCGGCACCGGAGATGCCATCTGAGACGTGCCCTCGAGCGGCGGGGAGGAGGCCGAAGCTCCAGGGAGGAGGTCGAGAATCGCTAGGGTTTACGGGAGACGAAACACATAAGTCTACGCTACGAACCTCAATCAATATGTTTATATAGTAGTCTGAGGTAATATCACAGACGGTTCGTAGTTAGAACCGTCTGTGATATAACCTTATCACAGACGGCTCGTTTTCAAAACCGTCTGAAATCATATCACAGACGGTTTTTAAATAAAACCGTCAGTGATATAGATGTATATCACTGACGGTTCATGAAGAGTACCGTCTGTAATTATATCACTGACGGTTTCATTATAGAACCGTCAGTGATGTTCTTTAGCACAGACGATTTTTTTCAAACCGTCTGTATTAGGTGTCTACTATAAGCTTTTCTGTAGTAGTGTAGTATATATATATAATTAGGAGAATGTGGAGTAGTGAAACCCACGACGCGCGCGCCACAAATCCCTGACAGGCTGACACGGCCGGTAGTCATTCTATAGATGGAAAGATAGATTGGTTCAGTGGAAGTCGCTTGATTAGGGCAATTAATTAACTACTAAGCGATTAGGGACGCCGTCCGTGTAATTACCTAGATAGCTAGCTCGATCGGGGCCGGAGGCGATGCAGGAGAGGAGCGGATGCTCGCCGGAGAAGACTAGTGATTCTTTTTCTCTAATCTCCCGCGCCGGCGGTGGCCACGTGCACGTGCAGTCATACCTTTGTTTAATTTGTTTTCCGCGGTGTAGTGCAGGCAGTACGTCTAGCGCGATCGACCGCCACGTGAAGAGCAGCGGGCAAGCACAGCTCGCTGCACCGGCACCGACATCACACGTGGATCCGAGTCCGACGGCGCGCATGGTCGTCTCGTTAGATTCGGCGCAACGTGGGTGGGCCGTGGGCGCGGTCAGGTCAGGCCATATGCAGCAAAGGACGGGGAGAGACGCATAGAAAGTTCTGCTTTCATGTTATTTTTATGATTCTATTAGGTTCTATAAATATTTTAGAATAGATTTTATCGTTCATACTTATGTTCTGAGGGTCGTGCCGATGCCTAAGATATTAGTTTTTTACCAGGACAATATGCGAGTTTAAAAAAATAATATATTTTTCAATTAATTTTACAAAAAATACCCCACAAAAAATAAAAAAATATACCTCATAAGATCTACGGCTCTGTCGTCAATTCATTTGGTTCTGCATGCTGCAGTAGGGTTAGGCATCGGTGGAGGCTGGTGCTGGAGTGCTGTCTTAGGGCATATACAATAAGGCCACCTCAGTTTATTTTTATTACGTACACATCAGTTTTGTTCTACGTGAAAGAGTGAGAAAAGAGAACCAGCTCTTATTTAGTAGCCAGCATCGTACGAGAAAATAGGTGCTATCGCCGGCTAAAAGCCGGTGTTGAAGCCGACACGAGCGATTGTTAGTGTTTTGTTTGTAGTCACAAAGATGAAGTTAATGTTGAATGCCCAAATTAAATACTTTAGTGTTTCTTTAGAAACAAACTTTAGATATAGTTATTATACAAGCTAACTTTATTGCTTACTTTAGATGATATAGATAAGAGTGGAGTAAATAGTGAGCTCTGTTATTGTAGTGTAACATACATGGTGACAGTCAGTTCACGCATCCCTAACACGCAGGGTTTAGGGCTTTGTTTGCTTTGTTGTAGCTGCGGTCGGCCGATCCGCTTGTGGCGTGCCATTAGGTAGCAGCAAGGTATATGTTCTCAGTTTCTCTAGACGTACATCCAACAAAGCTGGCAGGACCTAAATAAAGATTCAGGGTAAAACCAAATCAGAGCTTCGTCGTTTTGCCTCTGACTAGGTATATAAATAATTCGAGTTTGAGCGAGCCTGATCTGTTAGGCTAGGATTCGATAAAAGTTCAAGCCAAGTTTGAACGAGCTCGAGTTAGGATTCAACCTTAGACTCAAGCTTGAGCTTAGCTCGGTTTAAGCTTGAGCTCAACTAAGACAATTTAATATGTACTATTTTTCAATAATAAAATAATGTTCAAACTCAAGTTTGGCTCGAGTAAGTCCATTAAGAATTAACCTATAGTAATATTTAAAAAGTAATTTGTAAATTTACTGGGCTGACGAACTATTCGAACGTGGGATCAAGCTCGAGTACAGCTCGTTAGAAACTCAAATTGAGCTTAAAACGAGCGAGCTCAAGTAGCTGAAATTCAAGCTTTTTTTTTACAGACATATCCGTAACACGTTACACTGCTCACCGGTAAGTTATGGCCCAAAGATCCTTTGGGCAGTCAACTCCTGTGGCTGTGGCACGACCTTTTTTTAGAAAATAAAAATGCTTATGTCCGTCATTTGCCTACTGCCAAAGGGCCAGTTGCCAAGATGGACAGTACTTCACGAGACAAGCACTCAATTGTCGCTGTAACTGAATATTTCTTCTGGGCTGAAGAATCAACTTCCAGCCTAACCCTGCAGATTACCTAGCAGTCTGCTGCATGCGCCCTCTAATGTGTGCTGAACATAACCTCATTCGTGTTGGGTTCCGGAATCCACGCCAACATCAACGTAATACTATTATAATTTGTAAAACAAATAATGCAGCATCATATCAATGGTCATTTTTATTTGAAAATATCGAATTTTAAGAATGCATGCCCAGCACATTGCACATGCGAAACAAACACCCACGGTTAACACTAGTCATTACTTGTCAGGGCAAATGGAAATACAATATCAATGTGCAAGATCAGATCAACTAATTTACAACGCTGACGATCAAAAGTTGCAAAAGCTGAGGGGGTAGGGCAATCCCAGTCCCCAGTTACATTCTACTATTGCAAAGAACAAGCTCATGAGTCATGACCCACAAAAGTATTTATACACCTGTTTTATGCCAAAATTTTTGTAGCCCAACAAGACGAGTAAGCGAGCATCAGTTTGGGACAAAAGAACCAACCAGGCAACGAATTCAAGATCCACTGCTTCAAAAGAATGGCACACCCCAATGATGCTGCCACGCAACACCCCGGGCACAGCAACTGCAATGAAATGTTATCCTTTCACCATCTACAAGCTGACAACGAAAAGGTACAAGCTGGAACCACTGAGGTAATCAGAGACTAAAGAGATCTCAGCTCCAAATCAATAATATACTCTTCAAATGAAATGCATCAAGAAGTTACTCATTGCACTCGAACATTTTCTCCCCATCAGGCTTCTTGTATTCTGTGTGCACTTAATTTAATTGGGCGCTGGCTCCAGTTATAAAAATATGTTCTGTTCCAGCTGCAACCAGGCAAATACTTGTTGATGCATTATCTAATGCTTAGGTTGTTCAGATCATCCACAATATGCACGGTCCCATTCAAAGTGCAAGCCTCTCCATCCTTTGTTTTCACTTGTGAGTTTGGCACAACTCCATTTTCTGGTGAATTCTCAAGACTACTGTCGACAGCATACACTGCAGTAGCACTCTTAATGCCTTCAAAGTAGGTTGAGTATGGAAAATATTCAGCACATCGTACCTTCCACCCTGTAGAAACAGTAAGGTTAATACTGAATACATCATTAACAGGCAATCTACTGGCAGAGCAGACGAGTAGGTGACATGCCAAGCAGGCATCCAACACAAGCAGTGTATTGTGCTGTACGTATCAGTTTAACAGCCAAAAGACTGTTCCATCATAATATAAATAATCCTTTTAACTAAAATGATGGCACCAGCAGAAATCCTTAGGCATGGCATCAAAAGCAGTATATAACACAAGTGATGGCAGAGTGCAATACTATGTGCACCCAGTGACATGCAATAGCGGATATCACAATGGTCAGCAGAGAAGAGAAAGATACTTGCTCATTGCCAGCAAAACATTAACGTAAGGTGAAATAATCTGGGTACAGGAGTAATAGGATATTAGAACTTACTATTTGCAACATCCTGATCAGCAAAGACAGTCTCCAGCAATTTATGAACATCAATACAATCTTGAATGCCCCATTCTTTAACAGGACCAAGCACACCATTTCTGCATAAAGTCCAGATGATGTAAACATTATGAATATAGCAGGTTAATAAAATCTGAAGAGTATTTTTTTTCTTTTTATCTTTACCCTGACGCTGTTTTATTTGTTGAATCTTCAATTAATTCAATAGCCTCCTGCTTCTTATCTGGCTCCAAGAGGTACATCATTTCAGCTGCTGCTGCTCTGTGCGTCAAAGAAGCTAGCAAAGGAAATGATTATTGAGAAGGTTCCTGATCAAGAAAAGGCCCACAAACTAAAAATTAAGATAATTACCATTGTGCTTTTCAAGGAAACTTCTATTTACTTCAACAAGAGACTTCCCATGTAACTGCCTGCAAGAACTCAACAGTCACATAAACTGAAGCAAGTGCATAATGATAAAGCAATCACCAGCTTAGAACCTTAGGTCCGGTCGTTCAGCTTCCAAAACGTTCCAAATTAGATTCTCAGAATCAGTCCCTGGAGCGGGAAGGCTGTTTATCTTGTGGAAGAACCTTATCTATAAAATTCAAGATAAAGCGGTAAATAAATCATACAGAACCAAGTTGAATGGATTTATTTTTAACAATTTGGCTCAAAAATTAAAAATGCAAATAAAAAATTGAATAAAATGTATGTATTCCATGCCAAGGGTTCCAGAAACCGGTTCCAGCAGGTAACCATATCTCAGCTGGAGACTGGGAGAAGACATATATTTTTATTGACAAGATACTTTTTCCAAAACAAAAAATCAAAATTTTCATGTGTGGTGACGTGGAACATGTACTAGAAGCTAATATATGCCTATTTCGATAGCAAATGGTTGCATTTGACAAGGTATTAGAGGTGAATTGGGGGTTGCAAAATGAATCGGAGGGGCCTGGTTCCTGTAAACCTGGTACACCCTAAGCACGGTAAGAGTGATGCTCAGAAAGCATCGCAGTATTCTAGAAAAGGAGTGAAACAAACAAACTAGAAGCCAAAAGGTAACAACTTTGTTAAGGTAGTGACAATGAACTAGTCACCCATTTCCTAGAACGATTCCACTTCTAGTTTATACAACATGTCAACCAAAATACCTGGTCATTTTATATGAAACTCAAGTGAACCACAAAGAATTTGAGCATTAAAACCTAGGTCCATGTCCCTGAATTTATATGAAACCTTGAAGGAACTATGAATTCATGTAACACAATAACGATTCCTTATCGGGCAATACTACCACATCAATCGTAGCAAATACACGAGTCAAAAACTATACAGGCTTTGGCTCGTCAACTTCCATCCAAACCTAAAGAAACATAAGTACAAAAGTACTGCAAAATTCAAAATGCACCCAATGTTTATGGTCTGTGGTACTCCTTATAGCAAGGCAAATACAAATCATAAAGCCCACCATGGTTGTCACGGCGCCGCCAAGGCGTCATGGCGCTCCGAATGGGACGCCATGGATGCTCGCCTCGCCTTGGTCATCTAGGCCAGCGTCTAGGAAATTGTGGCGTCCACGGCGAGCAGCTAGGCAGGCGCCTTGACCAGCTGCCAGGGGGTGGGCGGGATAAGTTGGCGCTGCAGGGTATGGAGCCCTAGCCGCTGCCCCTCATTGCGACGGCTGCCGACGGGCTCCCTTTCCTCCTCTACTCCCTCCGGCGCATAGCTACCAGAAACACGGTTCATCTGAGTCGCGGTACGGGATTCGGATTCATGGTTCGCCACTTTTTCTTCCAATTTCCACTGTGAACACAAACTCTGTACCCTAAACTGGTTCGGAATTCACAGGGGTTTACGGCGAATCCAGTAACTATGCACCGACGAGCTCCCCTCCCCTTTCCACTCCGTCTGTCAGGTATTCTTCTTCCTCTACCTCTACTACTTGTTTTATTCCCTTCCTCTGCTCATGATGTGCTCTGCTCTAATCTGATTTGTGAATGTTTGTGCTCTACCTCTCTTGTACCTCTCTAATCTGCCCTGGGGGTGGGCAATTTTTAACCGAAACCGAACCGAACTGAATTAACCGAAAAAATCGGTTTATTCGGTTTTCGGTTTGGTTTGTATTTCAACTTTGTTCGATTTTCGGTACTCGGTTCAGTTTTTGAACCTCAGAAACCGAATTAACCGAGCTACCGAACTAACTCTCACCCAGTCACCCGAGCCGGCCCTAGCGCTCCACTTCATTCAGCCGATGGTCGCCCAATCCCCATTTCCCATGATCCGCGCCTCTTGATCCTCATCTCCTTCCTCTCCCGCGCCCCTCACCTCCTCCTCCGCCTGCGGCAAGACGACGCCTCCTCCTCTCCCTCGCCCGCACGGCGCACACGGCTCGGTGGCTCCTTCCCGCGGCCACGGTCCAAATCCATCACTTGCCATGAACCAGATCCAGATCCAGATCCGCCCGACGCTGGCCATGAACCCATCACGGCCCGCGCCGGCGTCGTTCTGCGACCGCACCGAGTTCTGCGCCGCCACGTCTCCCCGTCCCCCTCCGCCGCGTCGGCGGCGGCGGCGCACACTCGAGTTCAACCGGCGCGCGTCAAGATTGGGCTCGGGACGACAGGATCCACCGCCACCAGACCTCCCAGAAGCTCGCCCGCCTCGACCTCGCCAAATGTATAGCTTCCCCTCTCGTTCCCTTGTATTGATCTCAATCCGTTCATGCTTGCGTCTACCGATTAGTTGAACTGGTAGTTTCCCTACGCACTATTGGGATGGGATCTCTAGATGCGTGTGGTGTAGACGGAGCTCGTGTGCGATAAGAAGCAGGAAAAGTCGGTTAATCAAAAAACCGATTTAACCGAACCAATTTGGTTCGGTTAATTCGGTTCGGTTTTTAGAGCTATTTGGTTTCAGTTCGGTTAGCAGAATCCAAAAAACGAAATATTTAAAAACCGAACCGAAAAAACCGAATTAACCGAATGCCCACCCCTAATATGCCTCTCAAGTGTCAACCTCTTTTGCTCACCTTATCTCGCCTTGGCGACGCCATGGTGCCTGCCTGGCACCTCTGAAGCGTCGTGGTCAACAGGTACGTAGTGACAACCATTAAGCTCACATAAGTAAATATAAATGTGTACCCATTTAATCATAAATAAGAGCGAGCCAATATATTTGAAACTGATGTGTGTTTTTTTTGTTGAACAAAGATGTCACAGACCATATTTACTGGATTCAATTTAAATCCCCGCGAATCGGATTCGTCAAACCTGAACCGATTTAGGGTGGT
Organism: Otatea glauca; assembly: GCA_036346275.1. Taxonomy (NCBI): domain Eukaryota; kingdom Viridiplantae; phylum Streptophyta; class Magnoliopsida; order Poales; family Poaceae; genus Otatea; species Otatea glauca. The sequence continues at coordinate 51,037,395 of CM070711.1, forward strand.
ACAAGGTTCGAGTTCGCAATGGAAATTGGAAGAAAATGTGGCGAACAGCGAACCCGAATCCCGTACCACGACTCGGACGAACCGAGTTGCTAGTAACTTGTCACAGACTCTTGGTGTTGATCTCAGGCCCATAGAAATTAGATAAATGTGTAAAGACAAACCTGACCTCTAGGATCTAAATGGTTGCTACATCATACATAAGTGTAATAAACAGACAATGAAACATTTTTTTATGAACATAATATATGAAAGAACAATTTAAGTGCAAGGTGTAATTTTGGATACGCACCAGACAACAGTGACTGTCTGGATTATTTTCATCCAATTTAATGAGATGTTTGACCGCCTGAAATGAAAGATAGATTAAGGAAAATACTAACATAATGCTGTACAAGTTAAAAGCTCAACAGTGCATATCACATCTCAATGTCTGAAAGAACTTTTTTTTTTTGAAACAAAGAACTATGTAAAACACAGTTTTGTTTATGTAGAATTCGCACTGTTCTCATTTATCCGTAATCTCACCCAAAACCAGTAAGGTATCATCAATGACTGGTCATCTATATTCAACGGCCAAAAAAGGTTGGATCTACTACCTTCTGCTTTCCCCAAGAGGCCAAGACACATGCAGTATTTAAACATTGTAATATTTACTGAAAACATTAACACATTCCTTGCATTATGTATTGATACATATGATCTGCTTAAAGTGGTTAGGAATATTTATTTGGATAATGTAAATGTACTTCATAAACTATTAATTGTGGACAGCCGCAATGTACTGTGCACATGTGAATTTACATTAATACATAAGTTGTTAGAACATTCTTACAAATTTTGTCATATAAAAGCAGGTTGTAAGTTGTTACATTAATACATAAGTTGTTAGAACATTCTTACAGAAGAGGTTTTCTTAGTTATAATCAGTAGAACACCATATCTTAATGGGATAAAGCTTGTTTCCGACAAAGATAAGGACAAACAAAAGCGCTTCAGATACCCCAGAATTATGGATTGTGACAGATATACCTTAAAAGCAAGTAAAACCTTTTGCTTTCTCATGTTAAGTTCAAATGAAAATATATGGGTTTCCAATGAGTCTGACGAGTTATTCTGCAAAAGCTTCAAATATTTCGTGGCTTCAGTCAGTGGATCTTCAATCTGCAAACAGAAATACATAAAAAGTTAAGAATACATGGTTCAAAGTTCCAGCTTGCACCATTAAGACTTGCATAAAAATAAAATGGGAAAAAAAACAGATTGTGATGAACATCTCCAAAAACTGATAAAAAAATAGTACTACAAGTGCACAACTAATTGCATACAAAATGAATACCTGAACTAATTTTTCACCATGTGGATCCATATCAACTGGTCTTGCATTTTGTTTCTTCCCAGACTTTGAACTGTTGGACGAGGCTGTTTCGTCGTCCTGCTTCTCTTCAGCCTCCTGATGGAATTTGAGGGCAAAATCAGAAAGATTCAACAGTTATGGATCCAAAGCTGAGTACTCGAGGTTACCCTTTTAGCACGAGCTTCCGCCTTTTTCTGTTTTTGCCTCAATTTCTTCCTCTGAGCAGGTGGCAATTTTGACATCTCATCATTCTCCTCAGCAGATGATTTTGGTGGAGAATCATGTAATTTCATAAAACACCTACAGTTTGTGCTGCCAGCTTTACCAAAATTTCTGAATGGGAGTACAAAACAATCAAAAGAGAATTAGAGAAAACCAGTGGCAACCCGTTACCTGATAGCTCCTGCTGCAGCCTTGTGGAAGTATTCATGAGCATGCAAACGATCTTGAAACTTCAGCATAGAAACATATGCCCGAAGTGTCATTTTCCGTAAGCAATATGAATGGAAGTCAAATTGGTCTTCGGTCATATCAGCGTAATGCTTCTCAACAGCCAAGAAATTTTTGAGAGCCCTGCCAAGATCACCTTGACGATAATAACTCTCACCAGAAGCAAGCTCATACCTTCAAGGGTATAGATCATTGAGTTAGAGACAGGGCGAGAGAAAACAAGACAAATGGCAAAGGAGGGAGAAAAGCACATACCACATGCACTGCATGTCATGGAGATTATTGTGCTGGTCACCGTCTTTTGTAAACAAAACAGCAGTCTTCTCAGCTAACCCAACCTTCACGAGTCACAAAATAAACAGTTAAACGTGTAAAAGTTAGCAAATGTGGGACTTGAGAGGTTCACCGGCAAGCACAATGCAATATTAACAAGCTTCATTGATTTTTTAGATGAAGGCTAGTGAAACTGTAAAAAACAAAAAGTAATATGTTTCTCATTTAACTATACCTGGTCAGCTTGAAGCATCTGCATAACACACTCACTGTTTAAATAACGGTCAGCGAGGTCCATGGACCTAGCTTCATCCGCTAATGCTGCTGCCGCTGAGAAATTGCCAGCATGTTGCAGTATCTTTCCCTGAAATGAAAGCATGTGCACTAGCTGAGTTATAAACAAAAAATATGGCTTTGGAATTAGTATGACATGATCAATTAAACTCAATATGCAATGAAACAGAGTAACGAACCATCCTTAAGCTAGCAGTATTTAGATAAGGTAAAAAGAATAATCTGTGCAGGACCGATAAATTGGAGAAAGAAAAATTTATGGATAGGAAGGGTAAGGCAAGAGATGGTTAACAAGGATAAACAACTTCAAATCCAAAAGTGGGTCACTAGAAGTTAAAAATTAAACAAAGACAACAGCAATATATTAAACTAACATTTGCTATGAGTAACATCACAGTAAACGAAACCACTGAATTAGAACACAATCCTAGCTTCAATCAATTGAGAGATTTGCAGGGGCAACAATATTTTGGACAAATGCCGATACAACTTCATTCTATACAAGTGAAAAACATAAGCGCACGCGTGCCCACACACACACAGAGAGAGAGATACCTTTATCGAGTATAAATCAATTACAGTTGGTGTATGTGAAATAGCCTTGTCAATTTTATCTAGAGCAATATCATACTGGCCCCTTCTGTCATAGTGCTGCATCATATGACATGTAAAAAACATGACTATACAACTTCAAAGAATTATTTAAATATAATTAAGAGGTCTATACAAAAATATAAAAGATCACACCAAATGCTTACCTGGGAGATCAAAAACAGAGTCCACATGAGGGTAGATGGGGGATCCATCTGTGTACTGCAACAAGAAAGAGTTCAATAAATTCAAGGACAGAATTAGCAGATTAAGTCAAAATCATAGTTATCGGATTCACTCTAAACCCCCGCAAATCGCGAACCGGATTCGTCGAACCCAAACCGGTTTAAGGTATGGGGTTCGTGTTCAAAGTGAAAATTGGAAGAAAAAGTGGCGAACCGTGATTCTGAATCCCGTACCGTGACTCGGACGAACCGCGTTTCTCATAACTATAATCAAAATTACACACTCAAGAACATCTAGTGCTAGCAATTCTATTAGTGACAACACAAGCCGCAATTCTATTAGCGATAACACAAGACTATATTTTTGAGGAATATGATTAACAGCACTTTAAGAAGTAGCATGCTTGAGAAGAACAAAATAAACAGCAAAACACTTCATAGTTACAACTTGTTGTGTTACAACAGACAACTGTGTGGCAACTCTGATACTCCTTCCGAGTTCTGACCACATCAAAATTTTGCAAATTTTGGCATATTTTCACAAGACTTTAATGTCTCGTGATTCTGTCATTTCAAATTTTGAATAGGACACATCCCTGTTCCATGTGCAGGAAACTTTGACAGGATGCTTTTCATGCACTTAAGAAGTAATGCCTTAAGTGTTTCATCAATTTTGAAAGATGCCACAGAATGGTTGAAGAGCAAACGATAGGAAAGCAGATATTGCAGTAGAAGCACATAAATGTATTGATTTCGTACTAAAAAAAATTGCTCAAATTTTTACAAAAAAAGAAGGAAAAAATCGGTTTGGTGAACGAAATTTACAATATGGCTACAAGATTTAATTAAAAGGTGGTGTCATAACCAATCGAATTTACAGTTTTGGAAGAACTAATAGGCAATAAGATTAATGAGGGTGCATGATGCATCTGCAATAATGGTCAGAAACAAAGGAAATTACCTTCCAGGAAAGCATCCAGAAGTCTTAATTGAATCTTCTAGCTTAAGAAACAATTGCTCCAATAGGTTTGCCTGTCAGTAGGATTCCGAATTGTCACATAACACGGCCCTCTGATTTGTACCACAAGCAGTAAAAGAGGCACAGAAAATGATATTGACCAGTGTAACTTGTGTTACCTTGCCAGGATGGTCATACAACGGGCTTAAATCAGAGAATAGAGACGGTACTCCCTGAAAAGTATGGGACACATTATCAATTATAACAATGAGTAACATTATGCTGCACATTAAACCATAAAAAATCTAAGGTGGCAAGGTACAAGAAAAAACTGACCACAAATGAGACAACTTTTAAGTAATAAAAAACAACTGCTTAAAAATGACTAAATTTACCTTGGTTAATAAAGGTCTGACATAATTGTCTGCAGCCTCCTGGAATTTCTCACCTTCCAGGAAATCAAGAGGTATGCGCTGTTGCAAAGAAGGAATGAACAAATATCAGATTCACGGCTTGTTGAGTATATGCCCTACTTACAGCCAATATAGATGGGAAAATTATATTTTTAGACTAGAATACAAACAAAAAGCATGCCTATATCAAGAACATTATTGTTATGTTCCCATAGGGCTCAACGATGGATACACGAAAGAACAAAAAAGAACGTCAGTACATACGAAACCAAAATTTAATATAGTTCACCTTAACAGCAGATGACCAACCATATTCTTCCTTAAGTGATTTATATAATGCACTTAACCGTTCAACATCATCAGCGGAATATTGACCACTTTCAGAGTATAGGCCGAGGCACTTTTGCACAGCTATGAAGTACCTGAGTAAAATTGGGGAATTAATTAATTCCAGAGTATCAACAAATAGGTTACCATGACAGTTCTATAAGAAGTAGGTACTATATTTTTTTCTACCATATGAAGGAGTTCCAGAATTTAAGTTGATATCGCATATTTTAGGTCAAATTTTGCTATAATTTTATTTCAATCCCAAGTTTGTAGCTGTTTGTCTACCAAATGTTCTTTCATGTTGTGAGAGGGAGATTGTAGCACCATCGGGTGCATCAACCCATACCAACAGTTAGGAATTAATCCTCACTCCACATAAACAGGTTTTAAGGTTTAGGTACAAGCACAAATAATCAATTGCTCAAGATAACTTGATCAATTGCATGAAAAGTTTTGCCACAAGGACATTGCATATGTGAAGACAGACAATCAATTGTGATCAAAATTAGAATGTAAGTACCGTAATTGGTTGAATTGCAAAATTGGCTAAGGTTTATATAGTTACAGAATGCTAGCTAGGTCACACACATGGAAGGTATCCTATTTAAGTTGATAAAGAACAAACATCGCATGCAGTAGTGTTCTAAAAATCGGGTCTAAGCAGAGCCTAGGCGCTCAGCACCGACCAGCCACCGCGATTTCCATGAACTTGGCAGGCTAGGCGTGGTGGCCGCCTAGGCAATCAAAGCTGGTCCTAGATGGCCTTGGCGGCCCTAGGCGCAGCGGAAATAGGTGGGGTGGGCGGAGGTAGGCACGGGGAGGGAGGAAGGGGAGGGAGCAGTGACGGCCGTCGCCATTGAAGCAGCGGAAGCAATTTGAGGAAGACGAACAGTGAGGTGTTGTCTCAAGTCGTGTGGGTGAGATGGGACTTGGGCTGCCTCCATAAGCGTGTAAAGGCCCACTAGAGCCCACCTAATAACTAATAACCAAACCCTAGCATCCACATCACAGAGATTATGTCGGGTGGTGGCCGAATGGCCGAGTGGGAGCGCTTGTGCGGTGGAAGTGCATAGCTGTCGATTCCACCTCCCCCACCGGTCAAATCCACCTCACCACCGGCCGAATCCACCTCCCACGCTGTCAAATCCATCTTCCCGTGGCCACCTCTCACGCCGTCGCCTCCCGACCGTTGCCACCCATAGTCAAGCTCACCGTCACCGCCCGAAGATGGAGTCCCTGTCGGCAATGCACCTCCGGTGGTTAGTATCACATCTCCTTACTCCGTTTTGCTGCTCTATTTCTAGATCTCAACCCTACGATTTTGTTGCTATGTTCTTCTCTCCTTCTGTTGTGCATCTTCTTCCTCCCCTGCAACCAGGTTTGCTTCCCTCACATCTCTTCTTCTCCCTTCGTTCATTGCTGAATGCTCCTTCCCTACCCTCCTGCCCCTCATACTGCCTAGGCAGAGCCTAAGCAGGCTAGGCACTAGTTGGAACCCCGCTGCCCAAGTAGTACCTAGCGCCTTGGCATGCAAACAATGTAGCAGCAAAATTCCATGACAAGCCCATACTGGCTGTTTACAAGGTCGACCAAAATTGTCAATGGAGATACGTAAGTGGAAGAAAGAGAGCAAGTGTCTCACTTGTAGTTATCAGGATTCATAAAAAGCAGGGACCTATATAGTTTCTCAGCCTCCTCAAAATGGCCAAGTTTCAACAATATGCAGGCCATTTGTTCTCTGAATGATAGCTTGTCAACCTGGCAGACAAAATTAACACAAGTTAAAGCCCAACAAGAATAATTACTTAAACCAGTTGTTAAAAAGTTTTATTTCCCCCTTTACACGTATGGAAAGATAGGACCTACAATTTTGCTCTCCTTCCTGTGCATCTCTTCAAGGGCTCTGTCCAGCATCCCACATTCCTCAAACAACGATATCTGTGAAACAATAACAGCACTACATGACAAAGTAGAGAGTAATACAATATTCAGAAAACGATGCCAGTTGTTTCTAGAACATGAAGTAAACTTGTTAAGAAAGTTAAATAGAAAAGCATGGGCAAGTTAAAAACAAAGATAATTATACTGCACATTGAAACCATATAGGTGAGACAAGGTAGAAAAATAACTAAGTATCTGATTTGCATTACAAGCTTCATACAGCATAAAAGAAAGTGAAAGTAATGGAACAAAAATACTACACATGGAGCAGAAAGTTACATTGAAATACTGACAAGTAAAATAAATCAATACAGTGAACAAACAAAATCCAGATAGTATAAAATAGAAAACACAAGTAGTTTTGTTTCAGCAAATTCAAAGAAGAGATGGGACAGCAAATCAGCAACCAGTATTCAACCAATATAGAGAATAGAGAATAAGCCATTCCCAAAGAATTTGCTGATAGCATTGCGGAAAACCACCTGCAATTACATATAAATATAACAACAGGCAAACACTATAATCCCTACAGATATCTGATCTGTCCCAAAAACCGATAATAGTCTCCTGTGTTCATGAAAGTTTAAACCAATACAGATAACATTGTTACTACAATCCTATCCCAGAAATGCGAGATAAGTGTGACAGGAACCTTATACAGAAGCATTTCACTGTGCTCATATCGCTCATTGTCAGGAGGATAATCATCTTCCAGTGTCCCCTCATATGCCTCCAATACTTCTATTGCCTTTGAAGAACTACAAGTGGGTAATAGAAACAACTACATTAAGTGATGTTTGTTATATTATAAAGGTTCCTGTTGCCATAAGTGCAAAAGCAAGCACATTGTGAATAAACAGATGAGTTCCATAGCTCTATCAGATACAGCAAGAAGGTAAAATAAACAAAAAAGTAACACCAATCTGCCAAAAAAAATACACAAGCATCATTATGCAAATAAGTTATGCCATGATGTTGCGGAGCCAACCTGGTGCAACATAGGCAGCCATGAGATTACAACCAGTCCAAAGTTGATACCCCATACAACTATACTGTTATTTGCAGTGGATATGTGGAATATCGCAGAAAGTCTTACTAGGAATTCAACAGACTTTGAATAATAATGTCCAGTACTGGACTTCCATCATTTGGCAGTAGAGTCTAAGACCGTATTATATTTGCTTGAATAAATTTGATTCAAATCAACACTGCTCAGAAAGTGACATACTTGGAATTTAGATTGTGAGCAACAGCAAAGCCAATCCAGTTCATGCGGTGATTTGGCTTTAATGTCAAAAGTTGTTGCCTAGTCTCAACAAAGCCAGCCAAATCCCTCATTTGTGCCTGTGCAAAGGACAAAAAATATTCATTTATTAAAAGGCACAAAACCTCCTCTGTCTACAACCCATTGGATAACTGCAGAACAAGTAACACTGAGCCATAGAGAAGTATGATACATATTATAACGATAATATTGTACAATCAAACAGCATTTCTTTCGGGATATTATGTACCGATGCCAACACCAGTAATGAAAAAATCTACAACAAACAATAATTGGTTATATTATGTTCCTCTGATGTTCACTTATCCAGTACTAAGACTGTTGACAAAATCAAATGCTTGAAATGCAAATATGTGCAAATGCTTATGGACCAAGTCAATGATGAACGGTATATGAAACATTTGATAAGCAATAGGTAAACTTGAATGCAGCCATATATCACTCAGTGAAAGTGCATGGATGTAAAAGTAAACAGGATTTGTTTGCCAAGGAAAACGGGGATGAAACCAATGGTATGTTATACCAACCTGGAGAAGTGACAAGTCCCGTAGAATTTCTATGTTATCTGGATCAATCCTCAAAGCATTTCTGTAACATTTTATAGCTTCTCTGTATTCTCTGTCTGATCGGTAAAGCAAACCATAGACATGCCAGCACACATGACTCTTCAGATCATTCTGCAGATGTTCAATTCAAGTTAGTTGTATTAGTTGTACTATCATAATTATCAGAAAACAAAACTTGGATCAAATCCCTTGTACTAATTAAGAACCTTCAAGCCACGGCGAACAAGCTCGTATGCTTCAGATTTCCGATCCATGCAATTTAGTGTCAAACCTTTCATCGATAACGTTTCTACAGAGAACAAGACAAAGTGGGAATGTGATAAGAGGAGATTGCAGGAAGCAACAGAATAACATGAGAGGCATTGACAAAACTGACATATTATATTTCTAACCTCCATGCTCAGGAAACTTTTTCAATATGGAATCTGCAGCCTTGAGCCCCTTCTTATATTGCTTAGTCTCATACGATTTCTGTATATGCAAATGTGAAAACATCAAGAATTCAGAGTATGAAATGTTTTAAAAAAATCGCCACCATGTTCCACAGTAACATACATACACACACTGCAATTAAGCAGAAGACATGATGAAACTAGCATATATGCATCGAAGAAAAGCACAAGACATCCCAAAAGTTGAACATTTTGTGTATTATGACTGCAAATTATGTAACTTCAACAATTTTAGAAGAGCACTTTGAGAAACATCCTTAAATCTGCAAGGTGCTAAGGCAGAATTCCATGCTTCTATAAAATGTTCAAACTCTGTATCTTCATTTCACTTTCGGTATTGCAAAGCAACATTTTGTCATCATGTTATCATAAAGGAATTCAACCAAGCTCCTATACTAAAACTCTGACCACATTCAACCTTTGTACTATTACACAATGCTAATGGACACTGATAAGATTTAGGTCCCCATATCACGTCAAACCCAACATCCCATACCCTGCACTATAATGCAGAGCTAAGAGTGCATTTCTTAACATAGCACATAACATAAGGATTTGATGTCAGATTAGATATAACACGACACTAAATCTACTCAGCTCGTGTTACTACGATTCAACTTTTTTTAGAACAGTTACTACGATTCAACTGCAAATATCAACAAGGTCCAAACGACGCAACATCTGTTAGCTTTTGGCACCAGCAACTTCACCAAACTCAGACCTGCACGATAAAGCACAGCTCACGGCCCAAACCGCAAAGCAACTAGCCAATCCACTGCTTACCGAGCTACAGCTTCTCAGGCACCACCTACATCCAACCATCACAAATCAAAGCTCCACGGCGCCGCCACACCAAGCCAGCGATCCGAGCAGCCACCTAAACAACGAAACCCCACCGTACGGACATTCCCCTAGAACGTCTCAAATCGCCCGCTGCATTCAGGCCGGCGAATCGGGCGGAACGCGGCCACGAGCCAGAGGGATTCGATGCGCGAACGGATCGATTTGAGGAGCGAGGGGGGAAGGGGAGGGATGCTTACGACGATGACTTTGAAGAGGTTGGCCTCCTTGGGCGGGAGCGAGGAGCCCATCTGTGCGGCGGCGCGGCGCGGCGCGGCGCGGCGAGGCGAACCCTAGGAGGCGGGGGGCGGTAGGGAGGGGCGGGGGAGGGTTTTGGAGGCGCGCGGCGGAGGGTGGACTGTCTAGCGGTGGTGTGGTGCTGTGTAATGGTAGGCGTGCGTTCGTGCGTGGCCGCTTCGGCCGCAAGGAACCCTACCCGTCTCTCTTGGAAAGTGCTGTCCAAACGGGCCGCCCGGCACGGCACGGCCCGTTTAGGCACGGCCCGTTTAGGCCCAGCTCGTAAACGGGCCGTGCCGTGCCGGCCCACGTGCCAAACCTCTGGCCCAGGCACGGCCCGTTTGAGCCTCGGGCCGTCTGCGTCTTGCCGATCGCCAGCGGGCTAAGCGGGTTGGTCGGCCCAGAGTCTGCGTTAGCGTCGTAAAATTTGAAAAATTTAGAAAAAATTAGAAAAATAGATAAAATATGGTAAAAATATGAAAAAAAAAGGGAAAATTTAGAATAATTAGAAAAACTCGAATGATGAATAAAAACTTTTTAAATATATATATAAATTAAGAAAAAGCTAAAATACAAGATAAATTCTAAAATAAGACAAATAATTTGAATTAAATAATGAGCTTTATTGATGTTTGGTGCCTCGTTAAAAACTTTGCCAAGTAAAAACTCAACACGAGAAAACCTTGGCAAAGAAAAAAAATCTGACCTATAGCTCGGTGATCTGATAAAAAGTGAAGATTACAATTATTCTTCCTCATTATCTAGATAAAGATTTTGAACGTCTCTGCCAAATTTCAAGATTTTCTGCAGTATGTTGAGCTCGTTGATTAGCTTGTTCCCAATCTTTCACGGTGAGAAGTATTTCCACCATCTCACTAGTCGACTTGTTCTTCTCTCTTGATTATTCTTAGGATAGGTCAAAGCGGACTCAAGAAACCGTGGAGACAGGAACTGTTAACACATCCGTGCTAGTATGGAAAGTAGGATATGTTATCTTGTGCTCGTGCCACCACCGCAAAATGTTGAACTCCTCTTCCTTCTCTTGGTAGTTGATGATGTCATTGTTGAGATAGGCGACTAGCTCCCACTACTTGATGTGTCCGCACTTGTCGTTGATGTAGTTGAACTCCTTGAGGAAGAGCCACTGTACCCTATATCTTTTCCCACGCGGTTTCTTCTTACATTGTAGGTCTTTGGTGGAGGTCATTGCATGCGAACTCCAACAAATTTCCGATCGTACTTATCATAAACTTGATTAAGTTAGCAGACGATTGAAAAATAACTAGAATAATCAGTACCTACCGCATCACTTAGAAGTGAGAGAACATTACCGAATCCCCGAATTTTAGCTCTAGGATCTAAAATAAATGCAAATGCATATAACATAGGAATTTCTTGCCAATATTTTAAAATTTTAGTTTTCATAGCATAAACAGCTTCCCGCAATATATTATCATTTTCGTAGCTCTTTAAGTGGGTAGCAATTTCTAAAATATGATGCACAATTAAAGGAGAGGTTGAATAATAAACTCGGATAAAACAACAGTGGAATCAAAAAAGTTCTAAAAATGAAAGCAAGTATTTAGCAACATACCAATGTCGCTCTGTGAGTACTAGGTTGACCATCCTGGTATACGACGGTGCGTGTTAATAAAAAAGAAAATGTGCTCTCATATGGTATGACATTCTTAAGCATCAAGTAAGTAGAGTTCCATCTAACAGCATATCCAAACCAAACTTACGCGGACGTACATTCATTGCAATACAATAAGTTTTATATGTCGCTACTCGTTGATTAGAATGAATTAAGAAAGATATTGCGATTTAAAAGGTTCAATATCTCGATTTAACCTCTTTAAACCAAATTTAACTATAAGATTAATAATATGGCAAGCACAATGATGTAATAAGAAAGATTCAAAGATATGAATTGAAAAGCGGAGTAAGTATGTTCATGATGAAGTATTTGCGGAAGCATTATCTAATGTTATTGCAAAAATCTTATCATTAAGTCCAAAATCTTCCACAACTTTTACAATACAATCAAGAATATTTTCACCAAGATGTGCTACATCAATTAATTTGAATCCTATGATTCTCTTTTCTAGTTGCCAATCATCGTTTACATAATGAGCAACTACACTAAGGTAATCCTCTTTAGTTCTACCACTCCATATATCGGATGTCAAAGACACGTAAAAGTACAGTACTAAATTTTTCTTTTAGCTTATTGCGATAATTATTATAATATTTAATCAAATCTCTAGTTGTTGTCTGCTAGAAACTGCAGAAAATCTAGGATTATGAGCGGTCCTAATAAAGTTTTCAAACGCGGTGACTCACCAAAGTTTAAAGGAAGATCTTGAGAAGCGATTAAGCGACAAAGAGATTCACGAGCTACTTGAGATTGTAGTCCCGCCACGTCTGCACTGTCGGGGTTATCTGCAGATGCGTCGCCTCGAAGCCATTCCGCTTTTTCTACATTTGTCAAGATGCCTCTTCAAGTGCCCTGCTCCACCAAGATTTCGCAGATTAATTTATGCTTACAATATTTACAAACAAAGATACCGATTTGGGCGTCGTTTGATATCTCAAAAATCGGTGAAATCTTCCTGACTCTCGATGTCTGCGTCTTGCTCTTTTCGCCCGGTGCTTGCCGACGCAGTAGCACTTGTAGAACTGAAGATGGCACGGCTCCTGCAGCTTCTTGGCATATGATGCGAAGCTCCTCGGGTGAAATCTAGAAATCGAAGTCGGGAACGACGGAAAATCCGGGCTCCATAAAGCAAACTACAAGAAATAATGACGCTATTAATACTAAAATATGATTGAAAATACTAACAAAATAAAATAATAAATCACAATTATCACCTTGATTTCGACAGGTCGAAAGTCGAATTTGGATTTTTGACAAAACTATTTTTAATTTTGCCAAATTACCACTAAGAGCAAAAGAATTTCCACAAGAGAATGATTAGAAGAGAATGCAAGGTTGCTGGTGTAGAAATGAGGAGGGCAGCCAACTATTTATAGGAAAAATTCGGGATTTTTCGAATTTTTCAATTTTTACTAATTTTTAAATCGCAACGGCTATAAGCGGCTATTTTTTAAACGGGCCTAAACGGGCGGACCGTGCCGTTGCGTCGGGCCGGCCGTTCTTTCGGCCGGGCTATGCCGGCCCGCCCCAGAGCGGCCGTGCCATGTCGGCCCGCCGTCGTCGCCTCCGCCCAAGCACGGCCGCGGTGGGTTGGCCGTCTGCGTGACGGCCGTTAGCGTTAGGCGTCTGCGTGCGGCCGTGCCACGATAGCGGGCCCCGTGCCGGCCCACTTGGCACGGCCCGTTTGGCCAGGTCTATCTCTTGTTGCTGGAAGTAGGGCTGCCACCTGCCAATAGAGCTATTTTTCGCATAAAATTATTTGGGAATTATTAATCTAAGATGAGGAAGTCATCTTCTGAATTTTTTTAAAAAATAATATATGTTTAATGAAAAAATATAAGAATAATATGCCGAAAAATAGCAATTTTACCCACCCGTCGCACGTCCAAAGTGCGACAGATAGTTGTCGCAATTCAGAATAGCGATAATCTTGCGACAGAGAGATGTCACAATTCTAAATTGCGACAGAGAGTCTGTCGCAGTTTGGTTGCACGACTAATTATTCGCAAAAATTCAGGAAAAAATATCAAAATTCGCTTTTCGTTATTCTCTTTCGATGTGCGATAAACTTCCAAATTTGACGACAAATCATAGTAAAATATGTTTCTTCTGCATCTTTCTGCAGATCAAGCCATGGATGTGTTTCTTCTGCACATTTATGCAACTGCACGACCGCCTTCAACAGTCCTGGATGCCTATCGTGTATAACACGCACTCTAGACCGTTGATCCATGACGTCAGCTTTCACGTTCCTTAGAAATCAGAGCCAGCTTTCTGTGTTCTCACTCTCTACGAATGAGAGCACTACTGGAAGAATCTTATTATTGTCATCTACTCCTATGACAGTCAATATCTGGCATTTATACTTTCTAGTCAAGAATATCTCATCCACACATAACAACGGACGGCAATGTCTGAAAGTGTTGACACATACACCGAAAACAAAGAATGCCCGCTTGAGTACCATCTTCCCAGGGAAGCGCTGCGAGGGCTGCTCACAAATATCGATACAAGTTCCAGGATTTCTTTCCTTGATCACCTCAAGCATACCTGGTAGGTTCTGATATGAATCTTCGTAAGTACCAAATATAATTTCCAATGCCTTCTACTTCGCTCTCCATGCTTTCGTATAGCTTATGATGTACTGAAACATCTGCTATATTGCAAGTATGATGGCACGTGGCTCTAAATTCAGGTTGCCCACAATCTCTCCATACATTGCATTTGCAATAAAACCTAAAGATATATTTCTATGCGATTGGGTAGACTCCGTCAGCACGCATGTGTGTGGGACGACTATAGAACACTTCCAAATGGTATCCCACTTAGGCTGGTACGCATGCACACGCCATGGGCAACCCTCCATCTAGCATTTGACATCATACACTCGCTGATCTGACTTCACAACCTTAAAGGTTCTACGAAGCGACACTGCTTAGGCTGTCACTGCTTCCTGAACCTCAAACTTATTCTTGTAAATAGCACCTTGCCTCACCTCATTCCGATCCGACTGCCATGCAAAGTGGTCACCCTCGTTGACCAACAATCTATCGAACTGACATGCATCCCACTCCGTAGGAAAATACTCTTCACCGTCTTCGTCGTTACTCAAATTCCCATATTCCTGGCTGTCTCTATCGCTTCAACCAACATTTCAATGTTTTCTCCCCTGTCTGCCACGCTCAATGATATATGAACATCTGTCGTCGGAACATCACCTTCCTCACCTCGCACACCCTCGTGACTCGAGCTGACATCCTGCCTCACTAAGCAATCTCCGGTTCGGTTGCTCTCTCCAACTTCCTCCGGTTCATCACCACCAAGCTCCTCCCGTGTCGTATGGCCAGCATTGGTTTTCTCAAATGCTTGCTCCAACAACACTAATGACCAATCATTCTCAGTTGCCAACTTACGTACGAGCTCCAGGACTTTGGTCCCTTCAGTTCTACTAACTCCCAGTACGTGTAATACCATCTCTGAGACCCTACTACGTGCAGCTTGAGATCGTGTAATTTACTATCCAACGAGAACATGTGGTGCAACCATCTGTTAACCGTGCCCCATGAACGCTCATCAGCATGTGACAGGCCAGCCATGACAATAGAAAAATGACTAAGATCCACCCATTGTGCACCCATCTGCGGAACACCTTCTCTATAGTGTATTTTAAATTCTACTCGTTCGTCTATACCTGTCAAACATTTCTTGAACTTTTTAACGATCTCACGACATAACGCTTCACCTTTCAAGTCTTAATCAACCCATACGACGATATCCTCTATACTAATTCAAACAACTGCTGCAGCCTTACAAAAATTGTATCTTGTTGTATCTCGTGTAATTCTTCCACACATTGTATCTCTCATAATTCTTACAGTATTATATATCCGTAGCTATTATAACTCCGTACAACTAAATAATTAAAAACCTATATAATCTTATCACTAAATCATCAATTTAAATAAATTATTGCCAGTCTACACATCTAATTAATTACAACCCTAATTAATCGTCCCTATATCGTCTTTCTAAATATTTATTGCTCTACAAACCTAACTACTTACCAATATATTTAATTTGGTCACTAAAGTCTAAATTAAAACAATGAAACCATATTTACTTCAACACGCGACGAATCTCTCCTCCTCCTCTTCTTCTTCCTCCTCCCCTCCTCCTCCTCTTCTTCTTACTCCCCTCCTCCTCCTCTTCCTCTCCCCTATAACATTCCAAAATTTTGAGTTTAGAATGATTAAATTTGAAAATGAACCATTTGCATTTTTCTTGAATTAATTTTAGCTTAATATGAATTTTCTATTTATAAAAGGATTTAATTTGGCTAATCTATCCATCAAACAAAAGATTTTCAGTTTTAGTTGGCTTCATTATGCTGCAAGGAATTTTTCTGAATTTTGAAGATTTTTCTGAATTTATTTGCTATTTATTTGGATTTATCTGCTTTTATTTGAATTTCTTTAATTCAGAAAAGGTTTGAATTTCCAAAATCCTTTTTGGGTCGAATTCCGCCGGCCCGTTCTTTTTTTTCCGTAGCAGAGCCGCTTGCGCGTTCGCACGCCCAACCGGCCGCTCCGCCCGCGTCCGTCCGATGGGTGACGCGCGTGCGCTGCGGTCTATGCCGTCGCATGCCGCCGCCGCGCCGAAACCCTAGCCGCCTCGCGCTGTTTTTGGCGTCCATCGCAGACGCCTTCCTGTGGCTATTTAAAGCCCCGAGGATCCTCATGTCGCGTTCTCCGCCTTCCGCCGCACCTGCCGCCCCTTTCCTCGTCGCCTGAGACGCCGCCGTCTTCGCGCACGAGCTCGCCGAAGTTCTCCGCCGTGCCCGAGTTCTTCTCCGTCACCGTTTGCCGACGCCGGTGAGCCTCCGCCGTTGTCTTTGGTCGTGTCGAGTTCGCGCGCGCGCTCTCTTCTTTTGCCCCTAGCGGTGCCGCCTCATCGCGTTTCTCACCCAAGCTGCTTCTTCTTCGGCTCGATGAGTTCGCGCCGCCAGCAGAGCCGCCGCCTCGCGTTGCGCGCGCTTGCCGACGCCCCCGCCACGTCTCGGCCAGGCGACCGCCTCGGCCGATGGATGCGCGTGCTGCGTGGGCCGGGCCCGTCGAGCCACGTCGCCTCGCCTTCGCGTCGCGTCAGCCGCCGCGTGGCCGCCATGTTAGCGTGGTCCGCCACGTCGGCATCTCCTCTCCTCGGTGCTCCCGGTTCACCGTGGACCGAGCCACTGCCGCGTGGGCCCCACGTGTAAGTCGATTTTCCTTTTCTTTTTCTAATTTTCCGAAAAATCCAAAAAAATCCAGCCAATCACGTGTTGCCACGTGTCAGCCTCTCTGATTTTTTCAGAATTTCTGATCTGGGAATCTTCCAGGAGCCTATTCTCCTCCGTTCGAGCTCCGATTCCAGTGATTCAAATTTCTAAATTCAAGATCTATCTTCCAGTACCATTCTTTTCAATTTTTGAATTTTGTTTGAATTTGTTTTATTTATTTGCTCTCATTTCGCGTGTAGACGACGCAGTCGAAGATCAGTCGAATCAACAATCAGAGGTAGAACCAGCAAGAGGCAGCGAAGGCAAGTCTTCCTTGAACATGTTGATCCCAAATTTTATGAAAATGTTATGTTGTTTTTAAATTATGCATGCTTACTTTACGCGAAGTACTTTAAATGTAGTCTTAAGATTTAGTTAAATTCCAGTTTGTTATACCCTCATTGGTATTGATCATGTCGAACCTTTGACACCCTAGATGATATATACTAGCTATTTTATTTGGGATATCCAGCAGATTAGCATGGAACGGTAGAATTGCTTAGTCCAGCTTAAGCGTTTCGATATTGTGCCATTATGGGAATCATTTCAAATGTTGTTGAATCATATTTGTGAAATCGCGGCTATTGGTGTTGCTGCTGTGATTTAAGTAAAATAAAGTGGAAATGGTTTAGACCGGGGCGGATGGATGTTCGACGGGTGTAGAAAGCACGAGACCTTGGTATGTGAATGTTCCGCCCTAGTCAATTAAGGACCGAAGCGTGTGTTACCATGGACCGAGCACTACCGTACGACCACAAGTTTATATGGGTACGACCTGGCTAAATAATTTGTGCGTCTCATTATTAGCTTCGCCAGTTGGTGAGTGCCAGATGTTGGCAAGCGCAAGAGGTGGCTTCTGTACTGGGCAGCTAGAACCCTAACAGCGGTGAAACCTTAGCAGGTGAGGTTAATAGTGGGGTTGTACATTGTAAAGGCCTTGTCATGATCTCTCTGCCAACACACCAAAGGAAGTGTGTTAATTGCATGGCAACAAGAGTCGATCATGTCTTGTGGGTAAAGTGTACACACTCTGCAGAGTTAAAACTACTTAAGTAGCCGTGCCTACGGTCAAGGGCAGGCGAGGTACGCTTGCACATTGTAGATTTTATGGTTTTGTTTTAAAGGAAAATGTTGGTTTGGGAATCCGTGAGCAGATGGAACTCTCGGGTTATGGTTTGGCAGATGGAGCCAGTCAGGTAGATGGAACCTGCTTTATTTGTCATATCAAATTCAATTACTATGCTATTACCTTTTTGTCAAATGATGCTTTATGAAATTACTATTGGTATTTACAGTTAAACTTTGCTTTATGCTAAAAGAGCCATATTATGCCTTCAATTGTTTAGCCTTGCATATAGTTATCATGCATTATATTTCCAAGACTTGCGAAGTACATTTTGTGCTCACCCTTGCAACATCCCCAACTTTTCATAGAAGAGTTCGCAGAAGCTGAAGGTGACTACGATTTCTACGCTTGTGGTTATGATGAAGGCGATCCGGAATGCTAGGACGCGAACCCCAGTCGATTGCCTGTTGGGCAAATGGATGGGCTTACTTTGCTTTTATTATTGTGTTTCCGCTGTTTTCTTATTGAACTTAAGCTATGATGTTGCTTATTTGTAATAATTGGCCACAAGGCTAATACTCTTTTGCTTAATTAATATTATGTGCTTCATGATATGGATGTGTTGTCATCACTATTTTCACTGTGTGTGCTAGCTTTTCCTGGACTAGCACAGGTTATACACAGAGGGTTCGGATTCGAAAATCCGGTCCCGACATCCCCTCTCATCTCTTTTTTTCCTCGCGCGCGCTCTCGGCTGGCTGTTCTTCGCTCGATCGATGAAAATCAGGCTAAAGCGCTCTTTATTTACGCTCACTATCGCAATTCCAAATTGCGACAGAGAGCTCAACAATCAGCGACAACTCTCTATCGCAATTTGGAATTGCGACAGAGAGCTGAATAGTTGGGAACAGCTCTGTCGCAATTCCAAATTGCGACAGAGAGATTATCGCAATTCTGAATAGCGACTAACTTTTTGTTGTTGTTTGGACGTGCGACAGATAGGTAAAACTGTTATTTTTTCGGCGTATTATTTCTGTATTTTTTCATTAAACATATATTATTTTTTAAAAAAATCGTCATCTTCTTATAATAAGTGATAGCATATTTTTTCTCCCCTCACTCTTTTTCCTCCATTTATTGTAATAAGTGACAACACCTCCTTCCTTCATCCTCAAAGTCTTTTCATGTGAAAAACGGCAACACATCTTTCCCCTCACTTTCCTTCTCACTCAAAGGCTCTCTCGTCGCTATATGTGCTCATCCCTATCATCCTCCTTTCCCTCTATTCCCTTCCCCTCAAACTCAAAAGAGTTTTTGAATTTCAAATCCCCCCATGTTTTTGAACAAATAAGTATTTTTTAACCACTTTTGAAAGTTTTTTAATTAAAACTCTTCGAACCAAAATCTTTTATGTTGAAGTTTTCTTAGTTGAAACATTTCTATTTGAATTTCTTCGAGTTGAAATTCTTATATTTGAATGATATAAAAAAATTCAATTTGAAATTCTTATATTTGAATGATATAAAAAAATTCAATTTGAAACTATCTAATTTAAATTTTTCAAGTCGAATTTTAAATTGAAACTTTTTTAATTGAAATTTTTCAGAGTTGAAATTTTTTGAGTTGAAACTTTCAAATTTGAATTTTTTTGATTTAAAACATTTCAAATTGAATTTTTTGGAGATGAAACTTTATAATTGGAGATTTTTTTTATTTAATTTTTTTTCAGTTGAAACTTTCTAATTTGATTTTTTTTCTAGTTGAAACATCCTGATTTGAATTTTTTTATTTAAGTTTTTTAGTCAAAAATTTTGGGTTAAATATTTTTAGTTGAAACTTCTTATTATAATTTTCAAAGTTTAATTTTTGTGTTAGAGAGGAAGGAAGTGAGATGGGGAAGTGAATAGGGAAGAGGGATGGGATAAATGTGGAAGTGAATGGAGAAAATGACACATGTCATCTTAGAAGGATATCTTTAAATTTGTTAGTTTGAGGTACCCTCAAACTGTCATACCCAAAATTATTTTATTTATCATTTAAGTTGTTATTTTAAATTCAAGCTAACGAACCAGAATCGAGCCTATTATTATTTTTTTGATTTGAAACATTCTCATTTCAATTTTGAACCTATTAACTATTGTAATCAAAGTAATTTTGGTTCGAGCCCCAATGAGTTTTTTTGTTAGCCCTAGCTGGAAGCAAGGCTGACCTAGAGAGAGCATGAACGATTGAGGGAGCAGGGCCTTCTTTTACAAGGTTTTGAAATCTAGTACACCCTCCCCTTAAAAAGTCGTTTAGCTATGGCACAGTTAAATATTATAAACTTTGTTTATTAATATTTTAAATATATATATATATATATATATAAATAATATGTGTACATTTGTTTAGAAAAAATATTATAATTTTATTAGGTTTTATAAATACATTGTAATACAAACTAGTAGTGAAAGGTGCCTTTTAAGCACTGTATTTATGTCTAAAATGAATTGTTTTTTGTGAACTGGAAGAAGTAATACAGTACTTTTTGCTAACTTACAAGTTTGATAGAGACGAGTCATTAGGAGACATCGAAATTAATAAATGCTAGATGAGTTATAACATTTTGTGTCTATATCAATTATGATAGAGCGATATATTGTGCATCTTATTCCAATAAATCTTATATTTCTAATAACCAGAAACTGGACAAGATCTTGGCGTAGTAGCTCAAGATTCTTATCTTTATGTTCGATGGTTTCTGGAGTCGTTAATACCATCAGACTCTATTGGATCTAGGTACTCTCGTTTAAGCTTCAAAGAAATACTTTTATCTCAA
The DNA here is from genome assembly GCA_036346275.1 of Otatea glauca. Lineage (NCBI taxonomy): Eukaryota > Viridiplantae > Streptophyta > Magnoliopsida > Poales > Poaceae > Otatea > Otatea glauca. The sequence continues at coordinate 51,058,419 of CM070711.1, forward strand.
CAGGTTTTTTTTAGAAACTAAACCTTTTATTTTATATTAATAACTCGTTAAGAAGGTGTTAGCATCAAATTATTAGGTTGATGAATGTGTTGGCCTTTGTATCTTTCTCACCATAAACTTTGTATACTCAAAGTGTCATGGTTGCTGATAATCATGCCAGCTAAAATTACTTTTGGAAATCAACAAGTCCTCTGTCCACTCAACATCGACGAGAAATACCAAACAAAAGGGAAAAAGGGTCCAATGGCTCCAACATGTTTTTTGTCTCGGCAGTTGAGCTACAATGTCTAATGTTTCAATTTCTAGCTCGAAGAAACTTTACACCGCGTTTGAATAATGGAATTCGACTGTGAATTAGGGAATTGGATTTGAGTTTCATTATCAGCTGTTTGGGTGCTTACAGAATTGCAATTAAATTTAGCCCAATTCGACCTAAATCCATGTACAACTAAAACAAGCCTATCTCATTTCAGAGAGTGGTGACGTGTGAATCGCTTAGAAACCAACTCCCCACGTAGAAGGCACAACACAATCTATCATTGACGTGAGTGAACCGTCAACAAACTTTTAGAGGAATAGCCACCATCACCACTTGCCACCGTAGAAACTGCCGCCACAATCCATATGCTCGAGCGCCTCCTACTCTGCCTCCATCGTAATTCAGCCACACATGAACACCTCGGTTAGGGGAAGGCTACGGAACAATATTGCTATTCTATGACATTCATATTGTTTCAGATCTACAGCGCCTGCCACTAGTGGCGTATCCAACGGGTGGGCTTGGTTGAGCTCGAGTCCACCCTCTGGTCACCAGATCCTATGTACCCTCTCTAGCAGCAACGCTCATTTTTTGCATAACAGTACCGAATACACACGCACCTAGGCATGTCTAGAGGAAGAAAAAACTTTGCTAGGCGGTGAGCTACTTTTTAGACAATATGACTTCATGAGTCGCTGCTTGTTGAATACCTAATTTTGCAATTGGTAACTTTACTTGTTGTCTGCAAAACTAGACTTAAACCCTCAATGCACGTAGAGACTATATATAGAGAGAGGTGACTCGACATCTCTTCTTTGCGAGAATATGGCAGCCCATCAAGTAAGGGGCACTTGATGCACGTCGTCAGGACTCGACGATTGTAAGGGCACGGTGAGGACGTTGAGTGAATGTCGGGGAGCTGGCAAGGGGCACGGGTGTGTGGCAACGGACAACCCACTACGGCAATAATGAGCAGATTGTGAAGGTGGCGTAACGTGAGTTGGCGAGTGCCTAACCGACTGAGTGGACTGACCATGACAACAAATAGAAAAAGTGAGCCCCTCTTCTAATATATGATTTTTAGAGGTGCTTCAATGCTTTCCTTTTTGACGAGATGCAGAAATATGAAAGCATGAATAAAAGGTAGATGGTAATTACTTACCCTTTTCGCTTAATTCAAGATTTGTATAACTTGTATTGGAAAGGAAAGCATTGAAGCATTGCTCATGATTTTTTTATCAATTGTAAATATGTCAGTGGGTTGAAAGATACAATAGCTAATTTGTTTGATTGATTGGTGTTAACTTGTTTATAGATTTCTAAAAGTTTAACAAGCAAATGTTGCACAAGTATTTCTCAAATAATGAACTATAATACAACACAAGCTGTTTAACATATTTGTCTTAATTTAAACTAATTTTTTAAACGCACTCTCTATTTTTATCCTGGATTCGCCACTGCCTGCCACCACCATCAAGCCCATTGCAACTGTGCCTTCTTCCTCATTGTTGGCAAGCACATGAGGATTGTTGCTTTTGCTTGTTTGTGTTTGCTTGATCTTTTAACCACAATCCCTTCGCTCTAGCTGTGGCGAAGCTTGGCGTTCACCACAATGGCGTGGACATTGAGGGAGAGGAGGCTTGTCCACAATGGTATGACCGAGCTTAGCTGCCCAGGCCAGCAAGCATAGCAACACCGTGATAGCCTAGTCGATCCTATTTGCAGGTAAAAAAATTTGTTAGCAACCAAACATGATTTGAAATTGGTTTGTGGTTACACTTATATTTCTATATCTCAGGCTTTGTTTGTTTTGACTTTTTTACTGGCTTAAAAACAGAAAAGTCAAAACCGAAACAAACAACTGACTTTTAAGTCAGGCTTAAAAAAAAACAAAAGCCTTCATATAACTATAAGCCAAAAGCTAGGTGAGAGGTGCTTTTTGGGCTTTTTTAGGATGAAATAACCCTTTGCCACTGGAAGTATCCAAAATTACCCACCAAATGCCATCATATATAAACTAAAGAATCCTTCTCCCATCTCCTCATTTCTCTTCGTCTTCTCTCACTCCCCTGTGCGACATGCCTTCTCCATCTGTTGCTCCGGTCTCTGCCGTCCTCGACCTCCTCCCTCCTCTGCCGTCCTCAGCCTCCTTTCTCCTCTACCGACCCGGATCAAGTTAATAAATAATTATGCTCAGAATGAAGTTTGATCTCAAGATTAATCTATATTTTTCAATACGACATTCGGTGAAAAAAAGTACAAAACATTTGTATTAGATAAATCAGTATATAAGAAAAGTCCTTACAAGCTTTAAATGGTATTTCAAACTTTCTAGCAATAAAGCTACACTTAGGATTCACAAAACGAATTTCGAAAAATCGTTCGAAATTCAAAAATCGCAAAAACCACTCGAAAACCGTCAGAAACCGAAGGGTTAATAAATTAAAAATTTGAAAAAAATTAAAAAAAATCGAAAACCATTCGGTTTTTAAGAAATGGTTTTCGAGCGAAAACCGCGGTTTTTCAACGGGTTTTTAGCGGTTTTCAACGCATAAAATTTTTCAATTTTTTTTAAATTTGAAATTAAAACAATTTACCAAGCGGTTTTGGATATCAAACTGCAGTGGTATGCTCGAAAATCGCAGTTTTCGTCGGTTTTGTGAACCCTGACAACACCATCCAACCCATCAAAAAGCCAGGATACCAAACAACATGTCTTAGCTTAAAAGCAGACGACTTAAAAGCTCGTTAAGCCAAAAGCCTAAAAGTCTAAGCCGAAATAAATAGAGCCTTAATAAGTTCTTTCACAACCCAAATAATAAAAATATGAATCTTAGCTCAATTCTATTTCCACACGTCTAATAATACCATTCAGAGATCCAAACGGAACCTAAACATGCCCACTAGGCCAGAAGACACAACAACTGGCAGGGTTAACAAAACCGCGGTAGATCGTTCGGTTTTCGATCGTACCGTTTCGGTTCTAAAACAGAAATCGAACGGTTTACTGGTGGAATTTAAAAAAAATTCAAAAAAATAAAAAATTCAAAAAAACTTATGTGATGAAAACCACTCGAAAACCGTGGTTTTCGCAAAAAACCCGCTCAAAAACTGTTTTTCAAGAACGTTCAATTGGTCGGCTGGTTTTTCGAGAAAAACCGCGACCGAACGGTTTTTCGTCAAAAACCGTGGCTTTCACGAATAGTTTTGACCAAAATTTGAATTTTTTTAAATTTGTAAGCCGTTTAGTTTTTTACGTTTTTCGAACAAAACCGCTACCACCGGTTAGCGGTTTTCGGATTCGAAACGAAATTACGTACCCTCACAACTGGCTCGTTATAGTCCCAACGGAACAAAACCCGGTCACCTCCCAAATCCCTCCGCCCCGCTCCCTGTTTCGATTTTTGAACTGCCAGCCTCCCAGGTCCCAATCCCCCATTCCCCACGCGGCGGCGAGATCGAGGCGCCGCCCCGCTGCCGCATGGCCTCCGTCGACGCCGCCGCCGACCCCCTCCTCTCCGCCTCCTCGCCGACGCGACTCCTCCCCCGAACCCTCGGCCCCGCCTCATCCGCCGTGTCCCCCTCCAGGGCCTGCGGGGCGCTGCTCGATGGCATATCCCGACGCCTGGTACGCCCCCGTCGAGCTAGGCGCGACCACCCCAGTGTCGAACCAGCGCGCGTACTTCTGGCTACGTGGTTGGGCTCATCCGGGGCTCGATCTCGCTGGGGACGGAGGGTTTTGTGTTCTTTTTAACTGCTTGGGGTTTCCCTTTTCTTGGTTTTAGTTTCTTTATGTTTCGAGAAAAAATGCATGAGATAATCCATAGAGGAAACTAAGTTACAATTTCTTTTATATTTCTGTGGAGTGCTCGAATTAATCTCACAATGTTCGGTGCAGAAAGGGTCCAAGGAGCTGGTTGAACAGGCTAGACTGGTGATGAAGGAGCGCGGGGACATCCGAAAACTCTACCAGGACGATGGAGTGAAAGTTGCTGCCGCTGCGAATGGCAAGAACCACCAGCAGGGCAGAAGGCCGGCGCTGGACCGCAAGCGGGCTCGGTTCACTATCAAGGCCCCCACATGGCAAGCCACTTGCTTGTTCTAAGCTGTTACTTTCACATATAGCTTTGGTCGATGCTTATGGAAAGATATGTTCATTAGTCAGTTGCATTTTGTTGCAGTGAGCTGTGAATAGAGCTTAAATAACTTGTTTTGATGCTGTTGTTTTGCAGCAACCGAGTGCAAAATGTTGATTTCTCTGAGTTACTGAACATTGAGGATCCGGAGGAATACTTTTTGACCTTGGAGCAGCTAGAAAGTAACCCCTATCACTTCCTTAGTAAGTGAAGCAGTAATTGTCAACAATGCTCTAACAACTTTTAATCATTGCAGAAGCTGACAAGGAAATGAAAAGGCTAATAGGTGAGGTTCCAACCGAAATGGCAGATAATCATCGGGCTATTGATGCACCCAAGATGCGGCCTGGAATGTCAAGGTATGCTGCTTAGTTCTTTCCACATGTTGTGTGATGAATAATAAGTTATAACACAGTTTTGAAAAGGGGGTTATTTATAATATGACCGTAGAAAATCATAGCCATTTGACATTTGTATGTTATGCAATTAGTTAATTTGGATGCATTTACATCCTTAAAATTTGTGCTTGCTTATGATTGCCATTGATTGAGGCAAACAGCGAAAGTGTAAGAAAATGCACTTCATGTATCTAGTTTATGCCATCCTACCATCACTTTACAAAAGGTATTGATTGTTGTCATGTACTTAGAAGCATCCATCAGAAAAAAAGAATTGATCCATGATTTGTTTTTGTTAATTAACAGGAGAAAATCAGTCCATTCATACAAGTTTAGTGCGGGTGCTGATACCCTGGATGCCACTGAAGCACTTGCTTCCCAAATAGGAACTATAACAGAATCTCAGTTTACTCAAGACAATGTGCATGCTTCAGTTCCTGAAAGAACCAAACAGCCTGTTCCTTCAAGGTCTATCCAACGTGCTATACCAGATGTCCCAGTGAGAGAAGGTTAACCATCTCTTCTTTTCAAATCTGTTGTCATTAACTCATTGTTTCAACCTAGATTTGCTTAATATAATTTCCTCTGCACAGATTCATTTGCTGAGAAGGATAAAGGTGCCACTTTGGATTATTTACTGTCCTCATTCAAAAACTTGGATGAAGCTCAAGAGGAAAATCTACTTCGGAAGATCTTGCAGCTTAAAGAAATAAACATAGGAAAAGTTTGTCTCCCTGACTTCAGTGTTCCTAGTGATATGCCTGTAAGCAGCACTACTGTACAGAAAAAACCAATGGGTAGTCATACTCCAGAAAGACCTGTATCAGGGAGCCACCTTGCTCGAATTTCACAACTGGAGAAACGTATTTTTGTTGGAGATGTTCTGAAGGATAAATCTGCAGACATCTCAAAAGATGATGAATCTGACGGATCTCCAGAAAGTGTCTTGGGTAAACAATCTCTGCTGCACAGTTCTGATCCAGTGGTTTTGACGATTGATGAGGCGTCTACTGCAAGGGAGACCCCAAATACGAGCATCAAGTCCCCAGAGCATGTTCTTGAGCCTGAACCGAACATTCCAAATGGTGTCACAACAGATGAAAGACTACGAGAAAGTTCCGCACTTGGTGTGTACAGAGATAGTGGATTTGCCAAAGAAAAAGACGCATCTAGTGGGCATGATGTTTCATTGGAGGTAGTTATTACTGAACTTGTTCTTAACTTTTGACTTATTTATTACTGAACTTCTTCTGAACAATTGACTTTACTGCATATATTATGCTATATTTTGTACTTCAGGATGATGATGTGCCAATGGATTGCCCAATTATTGAGAAGAGTAATCATGAAACAGAAGTTTCTTCTCATCATCATTTGGAAGGTGGCTCGACAGAAGTGTTAGCTAGCACACCAGGTAGAAATGCATCTCCATTGCATGAGGAAGATGGCAATTGTGAACATCAGGCAAGTTCCTGCACAAACTGTTGCTGTCAAATATAAATCCCAGTATGTTATATATTTAACTTCGGTTCCTATTGTGTGACAGGAAGTGGTTGGAGGGGGTGGAATTCTTCAAGGTACCTATTTTCCCTACAAATTTCAGCTGAACATATGCCTTCAAAAGAGTTGCAACGTTTTGCTTAGTAGTGCTGAGAATCAGGATTCAGCAGAAGTGAGGGAACGATTGTATTTTTATTGTCTTCCAAACCTCACAACCATGACAACAAACTTTTCACATAATTTATTAGACTTTATTTTATTATCTTTCATGAAGCTGAAATAATTCACTACTTCACCTTGGATGATGCTTTTTTTTCTACCTCTTTGGCAACTTTTGTTTTTTAATCTCTTTTCTTTCAGCACCATCCTCTCATATCCTTCCTGCTAGATGTTGTAACTACAGACAAAGTCCAAAAGCTTTTTGCTAGTCGCCTAGTCCATTGGCGTTCTTTCTTGTGTAGTTGTAGTGGTGTTTTTTTTACTACATTAACACAAGTTTTTACTGCTTAAAGAAACAAGATGGTAGTGTAGATTCTGAAAAGCAACTATATTTGTTTTGTGGTTGCTGAGCTATTTAAAGAAACAGGATGGTAGGACATTATTATTACATGAAATTGACCATGTTGTGGCATATTAGTGACCGTGTTGTGGCATATTAGTGCCCTAGAATGACGCTATTTTTGAAACAGTATAAATCATAGGAACCTTCCATACAAAGTTTGTATGCGATATGCTTATCTAACTTAGTAGACGTGCAAATTTACGATGCGTGCATCTCATAGCCTGTAGTTTCTTACTGGAAAAATTGCATAAACCCCCAACATGTCCCTCTGAGTTCCCCCACAACTCAAAGCCCCCTTAGCATTACTTTCTTTGTTAATTTTAAAGGAAAACATTACAAAAGTTAGGGAAGAGTCACTAACATGCCGGTCCGGACAGTAGTGATTACAATTTTAAATAAAATTTATTTTATTCCACTTATCTTTAGTATACTTGTTCTCGCTTTAATCTCTCCCAGTCTTCAACCTTGAGCATGGTATATCTGCACAGACATATTACAATGGGATATGCATATGGCAAACACTATTAATTCACCTTTCTATTTATGTTTTTATGTTATAAGACAGAAAAAAGGAACATCAGGGGGGAGTTTGCAAACAGAGGAAATTTATGGGGGGTGTAAATCCACAAAATAAGTTATAGGAGAGTTTTCAAACCCGGTGACAACTGGGAGTGTTTTTGCATTTTCCCTTTCTTACTCTTTGTTGAGGTTTATATTTTCTTCACAGATTTGCCCATCCATCCATCGGAAGTACCTCCAGAAGATATTGATCCACAGAATCGATCTCATATGCATGATGGAAACATTGAGGTAAGTTTCATTTATTAAACGCTATTGTGTTTTTGTCATAGCCTTTGAAATTGCTGCTTTAAATAATCTTATTGGAAGTAAGTAACATTAGGTGAGCATCTTTCTCTTCTTTTTACTCTACTGATTATAACATACCATTTTGTCATCATGTACCAATCCGTCTGTTTGCCACTTAAGCACAAATGCGTTACTCATTGTCTTCACATGCATATACTTGTGCCAGCAACGGGCAGAGTTGCAATGATTTTAGCATGTTGCCTGCACATCCTGTGCATAATTTTCTTAAATATAGAAAAAAGCTGCATGCTTGTCTGCTCTCAAAAAAGTTTGGAAGGTGCTTCTATGCATTACTATTTTAAAGTTGCACAAATATTACATCATGAATGACTGGTGGATGATGATTACTTACCCCTTCGCTTGCTGCAAGATTTGTGCAATTTGTATTGGGAGAGAATGCATAGAACCACTATTTAGAAAATTTTAATGCTTGCCTTCTCTGTGCTTTCAGAAACTGGCAGTTGATATAAGTAATGCACTCTCCCCGAGCAAAGATAATAAGCAAAAGGCAGGTCAAAAAGAAAAATATAAGAAGCAGCCGTCGAAGAGAAGAAAAAGAGTGGCAGGTCTTACTTTTGCCTATTCTACTTTATGTTTATATTCAGTTACTATTTGGCTACAAGGATTGTTCTTAGCCAGGGTTGGATTCACTGTTGGTTATGACCATAGGCCTCCAAAGAAGCAGAATCATGCTTTCTTGTGGTTCATTAATAATTTATATTTTCAATCTTTTTTGCTATTGCTCCATAATCCATATTATGCTAGAAAGAACTGTATAAATCTCTGCCAGCTGATCTAAACTTTATTTTGTTATCAACTTATTATGTTGTGTTTTTGGTGACGTTTCTTTGTAAATATTGTTATTCTATTATACTCTTATCTACTCTTTAGCTGCTTTAAATTACTTGGGATACATTTCATGGCTTTAAGGTTCTTACACCGTGTGGAGTTCTGACTTCTGAAGCACATTTTTCTTCACAGATGAACCAAGCCATCCGTTGGAAATACCCCCAGCAAATTTTGATCCAGAGAATCAATCTCATATGCAAGATATAAATGTTGTGGTAGGTTTCTTTCATTAAGCATTCTTACGTTTTAGTTTCTAGACTGAAATTGTTGCCCTAAATAATTTTATATGGAAGTTACATTTAGTGAGCATTCCGTTCTTTGTGCACAATGTAGTAACAATTTCCTGTTTATCGTGTCAAGCATATGTTATTCGCGCCTATAAAGGTGCTACATACTTGAGCACTCCATATCGAGGGAATGAGGGATGAGTGATCACTTTTGGTTCAGTAGGTTAAGCTACATGACTCGTGCAGGGCCTTTAAGAGCACATTGCCTACACCTTCTGAGTACATGTTTCTTAAACTTTGATGATTAATTTTCATCCTTGCCTTTGGACTTCCAGCAACAAACAGTTGGTACAAGCAGTTCACGGTCCACAAAGAAAGGTACGGGGCAAAATGAAGTTCAAAGGAGAAACAACAAGAAAGACTTGGATAGAAGAAAGAGCCTGTCAGGTCTTACTTCACTGTGCAACATGCAGTGGATTTTTTTTTGTAGAAATACAAAAAAGTGTATCAGAAGGAAACTGATGACCTACATTTCTATTTTCATGGACTGTTATCATCAGATGCTGGTCTTATGTGGCAGTCTGGTGTGCGACGAAGCACAAGAATACGTTCAAGGCCTTTGCAGCATTGGCTTGGTGAAAGATTCGTGTATGGGCGTATACATGGCAGTAAGTACACTGATCAGCTGTTTGTCTGGGCATTTATTAACTGCTTGTACTCATAACTATATTTACTAGTTCTCAGGCAGTTTTGTATTTTTCTCCCAACGCTAGCATGCCTGTCATCTGTGATGACCGGTGTCTCTAGCTCTCTACAACCAGGACCTGGTTCATGCTTACCAATTGTACGTCACACTTAAACCATAATATAAGTAAAAGCCAAACGTATCAAAGCTAACTTTCATGGCTATGTGAAATTGCCATCTGACAGCTCCATTTCCATCCTGCTACTAGTAGTAGCCTAGTACATCTAAAATTGTACTTCCTCCGTGAAAAATTGTAAGGTGCCCACGTATTTTGAGATTCAAAATTATCGAGATTCAAAATTTGTTAATTTTGATCAACAACTAGTTCCTATACTCACGCGCACGCGCGCACACACATATATAGGAAAAAAAAACCTTTTTTTCCTGGTTGTAGTTACTCTCACCTCTGATATACCACCTAAACAAACTTGAAACTCCTTCACCGTATTGGGTACACTCATACTAATTATAAGATACTTCAATGTGAACCACACGGAAAAATTTCAAGAGAGTCCATAGTTTTTAGCGTATTTTGTAAATACTTCCATATACGCATGTAAAAAGGAGTATGTCTAAAAAATTTACTTACTACATATGAAAAATGTACATACCACCTATATGGTCTTGTATACTCGTATACGATACATAGATACCCTCTGTTACGGGAGATACTCCCTATGCTGTTAGATATGGCATAGGGAGTAACTACTCACAGGAGTAGAAAAAAAAGGCTTACTGGTATTGACACAAAAGTGACACCGTTGGATTCATATTTAAAAGCTCTTCTTATGATTATGATTTTGTAGCTTTGAACAAAGTATTGTAAAAGAAATTAATGGCCAAAGCTGAATTTTGAAGACCACACCAAGCCAAACAGTGCCTTACAATTTTTGACGGAGGGAGTAGAAAGTAAATAAAAAAAGAACTTTCTGCTTTGGAAGTGGAATACAATAGGGGAGTCAGAGGCGTAAGGAGAAACGAATCCCAAATGGGCACTAAGCTGAATTTTGAAGACCACACCAAGCCTGCACCTAATACTGATAAAATGATGCTTAAGTTCTGTTGCGAGTTTTACTTGCCTGTCTAGGTACTCTGACGAATATGCCCTACTGATAATAAAAATATTAAATTATGATGCCAACGTTAAGAAAAGCAACATTTGATTTGAACTCCAATCTTTTCCAGCAATGGCCACTGTCATCGGTGTTAAATCATATTCTCCCACTCAAGACGGCAAGGCTGCAATGAGAGTGAAATCGTTTGTGCCCGAACAGTACTCAGATATTGTAGCTGCTTCAGCAAAGTACTGAGGCTCCAGGCCTGGACAAGTCACTATTTGTTTTTCGACAAGTCGGTTTTTGTCAAAGAGGCTCGCCCAACTTTGCGACCTGTTTTGTATCTACGAGCTCCCTTATGTGTTGATGTACGGTCATGTGAGATCACATGTTTTATCATCCAACTTTGTAAAAGCGTTGTATTAGTGGATTTGCAGAATGCAATGCAGGCATGCTGTAAACTTGGAGTTGCAAAATGTAATGCAGGCATGCTGTAATCTTGTAAAGTTAAGAACAGACGTCCTTTTCAGATGATAGTATCTGCCTATTGCAGTTTCGGTGCGTTATTTTTTTTTGACTGTTTCGGTGCGTTATTTTGATTTCTATGTTTCTGTCTGGAATCAGCTGGGGACTGCCATTTTGCATGTGTGACTGCTATGTGTTGTCGAAGTGTCAAATTGGCATGAGGTGTAAGGTTCTTACGCAAGTACGGATTGAACAGAGCTACAGCTTCTGCTGGTAAGCTGGGGCGCCTGGGGGTGTGGTTCACGTGACACGTCCATCCTTAATAATTTTAAAACACGGCAGAAGTTCCCCGTTGAACCTAATAACAATTTTGTATTTCTGTCTTGAAGATCTGTGGAATAGATCTACGATGCAGATTCAGACTATCAGAAACAAAACGAAGATAATCAAAGAACACCGGCTATTTGGCTTCCAAAACACAGAGGGGAGAACATCAAGCGCTGGATTTCACCAAGATGTTTGACACGCTATGGGAAAAACATTGCAGCTTTCTGTGTCTTTAATCAGTTGCAAGGAGCCAAGCAAGCAAACACTACATTAGAACAGGCAATGTTGCTACGCATTGTATTACCGGTGCGGGGCCTTACACGGCATCATTTTAACCCCTACAGAAACAATCCTAGTTAACCTGAGCATTGTACGACACAAAAAAGCAGGCAATCCTGATATCTTGATCTTCTTCTAGCACACCTGATTAATATCAGGTCATGGTTACATTCTCCTGCATTTTCTTTACGAAATAGCACAACTCCAGCAATTGCTTGTCAAGAATGACAAGGATCCTAATTGAGAACAACAATCTTCTGTCTTTTATTGCTCTTTCCTTCCTCTGGATCAGTCTCCAGTTCATCTGAATCTTTGCATTTATCTTTGCCAGACATGTTAGGTTCATCACCACCACCATCATCCGTATCATCTTCTGAGTCAGATGAGCTGCTAGCAAATGACATTCCTGAAGGTGGGAATCCGCTCATTGTCGCTTCAGCTGCCTCTACAGCTTGCTCTGAACGAAGATCAGCGACACCGAGAAGCAAATCCTGCAAACAGAATTGTGTTCATCAGTTAGTATAGTTAAACTGCACCCCATGTAGTCTCCATCATGCTGGTAAGAAGAACTAGCTTTACCATCTCAATATATTCCTTTTCGTTTCCGGTAAGCGCTTCTATATCATACTCTTCAGGAGGCTTATTCTGCAAGTAACATAAATTGGAATCAATTAACAGCGGAAACACGTGCCTGATGTAAGATCAACCAGACGCATACTTGAGCGTCGATCTGCAATTTCTCGTTCGCCTTTGCAATCTCTCCCAAGAAATCCTTCACTTTTCCGAGAACTGCGCGGTACCCAAAACAACGGAAGAATTAAGCGAGCAAGTACATAAACCAACTCAAGAAATTCTTTCGCACACGACCTACTATGAAGTTCATATGATTTTTGGTGAGCTCGGGTGAAACGGCACATTCCAATCAAGAAAGCAACATTGCGCAATCGTACAGGTCCTACTAATCCTCTGAGCTGTACGGCATAGCAGCAAGAGTGAATGAACGAATGAATACCTTGGCTCTTGGGGAGTGGATCGGCGGGAGGCCCCGCCTTGCGCTTGCCCTCCTTGTCCTTCTGCTGGCCTCTGCCCGCAAGAAGCGACTCTGCAAATCGCGCAGACCCAAACATTACAGAGCAAAGCAAGCACGAGAGAGAGAGAGATTCGAAGGCAAAGAAGAGGCGAGAGAAGGTGGGGGATAAGAGCGGCACCGATGAAGGAGGGCGGCTTGGGTTCGGAGGGGAGGTCCAGGAGCTCCTTGCTCGGCTCCCCCATGGCTTCCACGGCCTTCCGAACCAAACGGAGCCTCTAGTAGCTCTAGCTTTGCGGCGGCGGCGGGCGGCGCGAGCGCGCGGCGAAGAGAAGATGGAGCGGCGGGCAGTGGTAGGGCCGAAGTAGGGCTCGTCGCTGCGGCTGCCGAGGTGCTCCCCTCCCTATCCCTAATAAGCAGGTGGGCCGGGCCTGTCCGGGCTCCTAATGATTTGAATCCGTCGGCTAGATGGTACATTTCCTGGAATCAAATCCCATCGGCAAACAAATAAAGCCTATTGACTATCTTCACAAAGTGCAAAATATCAGGGCAACATATCCGATGTAAACTATTTTTATCGTGCAAACTTCGTGAAACCCATATGTAGAAGTTTTGAAAAATTCTCAAAAAATTACCATACTTAGGAGAGGTGAGCTTCTACAATTTTATAAAATTTGAAGATCAAACTCAATCGCATTTGAAAGATATGAAAAAGACAAACAACGAAATGAATAGTGCTAAAAGGTGAAAAATCACTATTTAGGTTGAATTTATCTTTTTCATATCTTTCAAATGCGACTGAGTTTGGTCTTTAAATTTCACAGAATTGTATAAGCTCACCTCCTCTACGAGTGGTAATTTTTTTTGAAATTTTTTTAAAAACTTCTACACGTAGGTTTCACGGAATTTTTACGGTAAAGGGGTTTACATTGGATATCTCCCCAAATATCAGTGCATCACATCTTCAGTGGATCAAATTTGTTGATTGAATTGATTTTGATGGTTTTGGATTTGTAAGATTTTAGAATTATTTATATTGTACTTTTAGCAAATTTCGAATATATATGTTGGATTTATGATGTTGCGAAACAATTATACAAGATTATAGAGTTATGCATATGGAGTATGCACTCATTAAAAATTTTATAGTTCCATCACTATCACTTGATGTCTAAATTTGACCAAATAAAATAGTGAGCTGAACTCATATTCAATATAAGAATAATCAAATTTGTATTAAATATATGGATATGAATATGCTATGATCAGTTTTGTATCCATATCCGATCTGTTTTCCACATTAGTCGGTGGCTGCTACTTTACGGTTGAAGTGTGTGTGGTCATTAGGTAAGTTACTTTCTCCTTCCTTTTTATTTGACGTTCTAGAAATCTGTGTTCTGTGACATCAAACTTTCTAAACATCAACATGTTTAAAAGTTATCTACATTCACTATATGAAAACTGTTTCAATTTAAGTTGTCGTATAAATACTTTCGTAATATTATAACTTTATTTTTATATCTTAATATAAAATTATAAAAGTAAATGTTACAGCCGCTTTTATTTAAGCTGCGTACTTATTTCAACCGTTCTTTCTCCAATTCTACGAGGAGTCGAGGAGAGGACCTACAAAAAATATCTACGAGGAGGAAAAATACTGGTTTCAATTTCATCAGAATTTAGTGGCTTCTATGCCAAAAGTCCCATGTACACGGAAGGAAACTACAAAGATCTTTTGCTCTCCTCTAACAAACGGTCTGGATAGAATCCAGCTCCAGGCAGCCTCCGGTCACTGGTGACAGAGAGCCATGGTGGTGGCTCTTCTCTCCCCTACCTCCTCCTCCCTCCCCAGCTCCGCTTCCTCCTCCTCCCACTCCCTCCACTCCAGGTACGCGTCATTCCATCCACGCAGAGACCCAACTCTACCCAATTCAGCCTATGCGTATATGACAGCGTGCAGATTCTTGGTTCTTGGAAACTGTGCAGGAGCAAGGGAACGGTTGGTTCAGGAGCGTGTGTTCCATCAGCGAGGAGAGCCCATGTGCTTGTTTCGTGTTCTTGCACTCCCACCTCGAGAAACCGGGGGTTGGAAAGGAGGCACCTTGTGCTGTCCGGCCTAGTGTCTTCTTTTGCAATTGTCCTCCCGATTTCAGGTGCAGGAATCTACGAACTGTCTCGACTCATAGCTATTCATGTTTCTTTGTCCTTAGTTTACTTTTACCTGTCAATTGTGGACGAAATTACGAGAACGCTTGTTTAATCTTGGCTGCAGAATTGAATTGTAGGGCATGCTAATTTTAAGACATGTCATTGCTAACTGCGAAGTTCAGGGTGAATTGATGAGCTTTATCCTTGATAGACTTGAAATACCATGGAATGTGACGCAATGCTATCTTTTATTTTTGCATTTCATTTTGTAAGTGATTTGATCACGACGATTCTGTAGAATCGTATGCTGTTACCGAGCTGGATGAAGATGTGAAGATGGCTATGCAAGTTGATGAGATCAATGCATATTCTTTTCTTTACCCAGTTGAACTGCCGGGAAAGAAATTTTCATTAAAATGGTATTTCAGTTCCCTGACTGTAATTTTGTAGTCTTTAGTTCTTCCTGTGAGACAGATTTTATTTACCTGTTTTCTTCTCCATGAGCTTCAGGACATAACTATCCTCTTCTGATTTCCAGGGTCGAGTCCAGAAAACCAGAGCGATATTCCTCTGCAGCGCCACTATCTCGTGAGTAGTCTCCGGTATAACAATGATGAGCAATGTTCTTTGTTACTTTGTTCAGCACATGCGCTTCCACTTTTCGTAGTCTTCTTGTATGGTTAGAAAGGAAAGTGAAGCTGACTGAAACTCTATGCAGCTGATGCTCGGCAACGCATTGTATCGGAGCGAGTTGACATGATACACAATGTTGTCATCTCAGTCTCGGTAACTACTCAAATACAATCTGGTACTTGGAAATGAACAATTTTGCTATGTTCTCGGTTGTACTAGCACAGTTGAATTCTTCCAGCAATGTGGTTTTAATGTTATTATTGGTGGCTTGGTGCAAATTGCCATGTATCTAGATTCTGTAGATGAAAATTATGTCAGTTGAGCTCTCAAAGTAAAATAAATTGAGCAAGAATACAGCACAGCAATGCTCATCATTTGTCTGGTGCAGATTGGACCGCCAAATTCACGCTTTCTACCTTCAAAAGACAAGCACACGTGGGATTTTGTTTTCTGGAGTTGACATGAATTGGCACATATCAAAATTTATTTATAGGTTGACGGAGAACCATACTGGTATTATGAGTATATAGTTCGGAAATCACCAACAAAATCTGTAAGTTTTCTGTCATATATACATTTGACAATAAGCATAGTTATATGCACAAAAATAGAGAGAGAAATGTTTGCATTAACACTTTCTTATGCATTGTATTAAGTATTAACCAGTTGATGGTGAGACTGTGCTAGACTTTTTTCGAGAACCCGCAGGAGATCTGCTCATCTTTGTATTAAGAGAGAGGAGGAATAACAACGAGGCAGACAACAAAGAACAAGAGGACAAACAACGAAAAGTTAACGAATAACAGCCGCTGCCCATCAGCTGAATTCGATAAGAACTTAACAACTAACACCTCCAATTACATTATAAAAACAAATTTTCTAAACAGCCAGCCCCTGTAGCCCTCCACCTATCTCAATCCTCCTTAATTTCCTTTATAATCTGCGATCTGCTTGAATACACCGTTAAAAATTCTTGCATTACGTTCTAACTAAATATGCCTCATAGTGAGAATAATGAGGGAATTGCAACCCTTAATCTGATTAGATCTCAATGAGTTAGATATCGATGACCACCAATATTGAAGGACAACATCATTGCTAGACGTAAACCTCTGCTTTTTCATCCATAGAAAAATTTGGAACCACACTTGCTGTGCAAAACTGCATTGAATTAAGAGATGATTGATAGTTTCTTCCTCCTGTAAACAAAGAATGCAATGTGGCTGATGGGGGAGACCACGTCTTTGTAATCTGTCCGCTATCCAGCAACGATCATGAATCACAAGCTAAGAGAAAATTTTGAATTTCAACGGTGCCCAAGATTTCCAAATTTGATCACAACAAGAGAATTTAGTGGTTCCCATAAAGAAGGCAGAGTAAGCAGATTGGGAGGAATATTTCTGATTTGATGTCCACTTCCAAAGTAACTGATCCTCTTCATTTTCCTGAAGCTGGATGTTCTCTGTTTTATCCAAAACCAGCAGACACTCGCTTAGTGCATTTAATGATAAGCCTCTTCTTATTTGAGAAATCCAATGCCTGTTTTGAATTGCATCCAAAACTGAAGTTTTGTACATAGTTCGCTTATCTATACATTGAACCAGATTGGGTGCTAATTTGCCAAGGCTTAATCCATCTAACCAATTATCCATCCAAAATTGCGTGTTTCTCCCATTGCCAACAACAGAGATGGTGGATGCTCTGGACATTGCCAAAACTTCCATTTTATTATGAAGGTTTAAGCTTGACCAAAGTCTACTCGGTTAAGTTTTCTGAAGCCAGAGCCAACGTAGCCTCAATGCAAAATTCAAAAGTTGGAGATTCTGAATGCCTAACCCGCCATACTGTAAGATTGAGGATGCCAACTAGAGAGGGGGGTTGAATAGGCGATTTTAAAAATTTATCTCTAAACGCTCTTTGGTCAAAACCTAATTTATACGCGGAAACGATAAACAAACGGTTTTGACCAAATAAAGCCTAAATCATCTAGTCTCAACTAAGTGCACCAGCAAGATAAGTCTAAATCAAGGTTTGCAATCCTAGATATATAAACAAGCAATTCAATTCAATGTGTAAATTGCAAGAATGTAAATAGCAGTAGAAAGCAAACCAAGAGATTGACACACAATCTTTTTACTGTGGTGTTCGGAGACTTGCCGGTCTTCCCTAATCCACGTTGAGGTAAGCCCAAACGAATTGGACCGGCTCCACAAATTAAGCCAAGCACCTCGAATCTAGTAGCGGTAGCTCTTTCCCACTCCGGATAGGTGAGCTCCAACCTTCACAACTCGCTGAGCCTTCTCACAACCTTCTTGAGAAGATCAACGGACCACGACGATTCCACGCCGTCTAGGTGTCGACAAACACCAAGAGTAATAGATCAAGCCTCTTGCTTGATCCTCACAAAGTGCAACACATGTACAAGGATGCTCAATCCTTTTCTAGATGCAACACATACAACTAGAGATCTTCTCTCCTTGCTCACAAGGTGTATAGATGCACAATTGAGAGAAGAGGATTGCACTTGCTCATAAGAATGCAAAGAAACACCAAAGAGATTCTACACAAGAAACTCTAGCTCAAAAGCTTCTCAAATCACTCAAATATTGCTTTAAAAGCTCTTGAGGTTTTGCTCTCATAAGAATACCTCAAATGGGTGCTAGAGCACCAGCAAAACCCTCTTAGCTCAGGTCCTTTTATAGCTCCTCAAGAAAACTAGTCGTTGGGGGCAAAATACCCAAAAATCAGCAAAAGTCGGTATTACCGCCCATGTAGGACCGGTAGTACCGGCCTTGGGGTAACGGATAGTTTTGGGCATTAAATGTTCTGAAACTAGCTGTTGCTACAGTACCCCCGTTACTACCGCCCATGTAGGATCGGTAGTACCGATCTTTAAACTCCAAAACAACTCAAAAATACCTTTCTGAAAAATAACTAGACTTCTGGAGAGGTACTATCGCTGGGGCGGTACTACTGCCCATGTAGAATCGGACGGTACTACCGTTGTCTAAAATCGGAAGTACCACTGTTTCAACAACTAAACGATCATAGTTTTTTACTCCGAAATCAGATTAGGTGATCTTGGACTCTATGAAAAGCTTATCAAGAGTGCTACAATTTCCACCATGTTTTAAGATTTAAGCAACCATAGATATTTCTAAATATCACAAAAACTCCAATGTAGCCACTTAAGTCTAAAATCTGATTTTTCTCGAAATCCCTCACATAGACTTGATCAAGAGCGTGATTACAAGCTAACAAGAGTCAATAAGATCAAATCTTAAGCCATGTGATGATCAACTCATGATCAAAACAATTTTGCAAAACACATTTGTAAATTCTAATCACATGCTCCAAGATCAAATACATGAACACCTCAATATTTTGCAAAAAACACATTTGCAAATATAAATCTTGCAAACAAGTGCAATCAAGATCACATTTTTGAGCCATGTGATGATCAACACATGATCAAACCAATATGTAAAACACATTTGCAAACTCTAGTCACACGCTCCAAAGAATTGCACAAATATCAACTTGTTTGCGAAACACATTTGCAAGTCACAAATCCACGCAAACAAAAGCACAAAGAATACGCATGAACTCAAACATAGTCATGTGATGATCAACACATTATCTCTAGCAATTTGCAAACTCTAGTCACATGCTAAGAAGAGTTTTTGCATGAACTTCAACATTTTGCACAACACATTTTGCAAAACATCAAACATGAGCTTCTCATATTTGCAAAACACATTTGCAAATCAAAGCTCCATGCAAAGAATACATCAATAAAATTGCAAGCATTAGCTACAATTATTTGCAAAACACATTCACAAATATTTGCTTCATGCAAAAACCAAATCAAGAAAGTGTGAGTTAGAGCAAGCGAGATTGAGCTATCAACACATGATGAGACTCAAGTTATAAGGCTCGACCCCTCTTAATAGTACGACAACCTATACTAGTAACCCGGTCTCCTAATTAAACACCGAGACCGGTAAAAGACTAGGAACACATCCTTAGCCCTATGCTAGTTATACCTTTGCCTTTCGCAACCACTTGGAGCTTTTGCATGATGACTATCATCATCTCTCTAAGTTTGGGTCTTCGTCTTATTTATCAACACATGATGAACTCCCTTCTCTTCGGAATTCATCTTTGATGTTCATCAACACATGATGATACGGGTGAAAACGGGTCGGATACGGGCGGATATTGCTCTTCCCGTATCCTAATCCATATGTTTTTTTTTCGGATTCAGAACCAGGTACGGATACGGGTTCGGGTTATTCGGGATACGGGTATGGGACGGATATGTGACGGATTTGGGTCGGAAACGGATAAAGCATGTATATATAGAGTAATATATGTTGAATTAAAACTATATGAGTACATGACTATAGTAACAAGTTATATATCAATCAAACTCAATAGACGTCGTAAAAAGAATATGCGAGTATCAATAGAACCAACTAATTGTTAATATAAATGGGTTGCTATGGAAAAAATATGTTGAAAATGGGCTGGGCCTTACTGATATCTGAATAGGAAAAATCCAAATATCCAATCCAGATATCTGAATCGAAAAAATCCGAATATCCGGATCCCATCCCGTATTTATCGGATATTGGATGTTCTGGATCCGATCCCGAATCCGGTCTCGGATCCGACAGGATAATCAAATCCGGTCCCGATCGGATCCGGTCTCGGATCGAGCGAGAGATATCCGACCCGTTTTCACCCCTACATGATGACATCCTTCTTTCCGAATCTTGACTTGATGACCATCAACACACGATGTCATTCAAAATCTTCATTTTGGATTTAACCTATTTCACATGCTTGGTTGTCCCAATCATCAATGCACTCCATTAATACATAATGAATGCCCCAAGGTCCGTTGATCTAATCCCTTGATGATTGACCACAACCCAAATCAATTGATTGAAATAATTTGATTTGTCTTGAGTATATTAATGCAACTAATGCTTCATATACTTAGGAACTTTTTGTTTGTCTTTTAACCAACAAAGAACACCATCAACACATGATTGGTTCTTTGATGACCGAATGATAACCGAACACAATTTAAATTGACTTTAAATTGTCATGAGTATATATTAACTACACAAGTTTCATATACTCATTTTGATGGTTTCTAAGTAATGATCCAAATTATATGGAGTAGTGGAAATGGATCAATACTATTTAAACCATCAAGTATAGAATAAACTCCATTAAATGTGTGCATATAAGTAATTGTACTTTGAATCAATATGCACTTATTCAATTTGAGATTGCTTTGGAGTTTGTCCTATATTAACATAAGTATACTACAACTACACAAGTTTTATATATATACTCAAGAGTTTGTTTCAAAATAATGATCTTTTATAAATGGGAAGAGGTAAAGGGATCAATACTATTGAAACTTCAAGATTAAGCATGAACTCCCTCTAAATGTGTGCATTCATGTATATATAGAATTGAAAACATTATGCACATATTAAGATTGAGACTACGGTGAAGTCCATCCTTTATCTTGAATCCAAGGAATGCATCTAGAAATAATAGAGTTGTATTGGAAGCATACATTTGGGATTTCCATTTTTCAATGAGGTGAGACTAAACAAAAGTATACTCAATAAAAGAGTTAGTCTTATATTCAATATGACCCTGAATATTATATCCAAGGAATGCAACAAGATATGATAATATGAACTCGAATGCATACTTTTGATATTTCCATCTTTTTCATTCAAAAGAGACTAATAATAGTTAAGCTCAACAAAAGAGTTAGTCTTATAAAAAGATTTGTCATTAATTAACAATCGAGACTAATCAATATTACAATTATAAAAAAAGTTAGTTTCAATACTAAATTTGTCATTAACACCAAAACTAAATTAATGGAGCTTGAACTTTCACATACTCCAGAGGCTTGCACACTTTATCCCAAGCTACCAAACAATGCCCTCCATGGACCTCCTCAGAACCTTTCCAAAGAAAACCGCGGCGTATTTTATCAATGCATTTAAAAACCCACTTTGGAATGTCCAAAGCTATCATATGGTATATCGGAATTGAAGATAGAGCTGCTTTGACAAGAATTAACCGGCCGGCTAGTGATAACAAAGAAGCTTTCCAAGTGGGAAGACGCCTTGCAACCTTGTCAACGAGAGTTTGAAGATGTGCTTTATGAAGCCTAAAAGGAGCCAGAGAAAGACCAAGATATTTACAAGGAAACTCCACCAAATTACAAGGCAATTCTGCTAGAAATTCCTGGATAATATCACCACTGCATCTAATAGCTGCAATAGAGCTTTTGAAAAAAATTCGTGTAGAGTCCCGATGCTTCTCCAAAGCAAAGCAGGATCACTTTTATGCCCTGTAACTCTTCTTTTTTTGGAAGAATGAATAAAACCACGTCATCCGCAGAGAGAGAGAGTGCGTGATTAATTTTCCATGGCGATAAACTCTGAAAAATGCCAGCGAGCAGTGCTTCAATGCTTTCCCTCCAATACAAGTTGTACAAATCTTGAAACGTGCGAAGTGGTAAGTAATCATCATCTACCCTTCATTTATGCTTTAATACTTGTGCAACTGTCAAAAAGAAAAGCATAAAAGCACCTCGGGTCGTTCCTGTCCTATAGTTCAATACACTATTCTAAGGCCAGTTGCCTATACAGAATCTAAAGTTTCTAGTACAGTCAGCTTTGGTTATCGCTACACCCTCTCTAGACAAATGATTTGATTCAAGCCACTCTACTACTGGTACAGTAGCACCCTGCCTTAATAATCGCATAGGCACCCGGGATTAAAATGAAGAGAAGGGGTGAGAGGGGGTCTCCCTGCCTCAGCACTATGCCATGCCAAATTCTCTCCCCGGGACTGCCATTAACCAAAACTTTTGTACTTGAAGTAACAAGAATAATAGCAATCCAAGCTCTCCATCTAGGTCCAAAGCTTCTAGCAACCAAAACCTCCAAAAGAAAGGGCCATGCAACCGAGTCAAATGCCCTCGCTATATCCAATTTTAGGAGAGCTGGTTTCTTTTTCTGATATAACAACCTAGCAGATTGCTGAACTAGACTGTAAGGTAACTTAATGTTCTTAATGATTATCTTTGTTTCTTCAGGCACCAGAACCAAATCTGTTTCGACACAATGTTGCATGCACTGCTGAACGAGACGGTATTTCTTCGTCTTTGTAGTTCTCTTCTAAGACGTCATCTTTGTAATTTTGGTCATTCACTCCCTTAGATTTACAATATACTTTGTTCGCTCCTGTTTTTTTGACCAGGTTATCTGTACACATTGAACGCTTCCACTCTCAGCAAGCAGTGGGAATCTGTAAGTTCTGCTGTCCAATTGTTGCATACTAATGCTGATAATTAGTTTTCGTTATAACAAGAAAACTATTATGCTTCGGTGTTTGATTTCACTTCCATTATTGTAATTACAGGAGGAACATGTATTTTCTAAACAGTATCTTTTACATTTTCCAGCTTCTTATCAGTGATTCGTTTTTTTATCAACGCAGATGGGACCTTTTCTGCAAAAGACTCTGGCGTCCTTTCACCTTCTTCCTCCTACAGAAAATTATGTTCCTCCTTACAAGGATCCTTGGAGATTTTGGTGACACGATCATTCTATTTTCATTTGTTCCCTTTTTAGGTACTCTTGCATCTTCAAGTTTTAGACCATATTTCTTGTAATGGATGTTTTAGTGAGTGTCTGCACTTTCAGTTCTACAAATGAAGTCTAGAGACTTAGTTTGGTTTTGCCAATCTAGTTTGAATTGGCTGTTTTGAGTAATTAAATGTCAAATATGTGAAGTATTCAAGTGTATCTTACGACAATAAATAATGCAAATTGTATTTCGTTTCCAAGTTTTTTCTTCTTGTGACGGCAATTTTTCCCCCTATTTATTTGTCCATTGTCATCAGTCATCACTGAGTTCTTCGTATTACAAGTTTCTAATACCAATGTCATGGTGATCGATCCCCCCACTCTTTCTTGACCTCCTATCTTCGTTCCATCCTGTATAAGTCTGCTACGTTTTCCAGACGAAACCATAGTTTACTAACCCAGCCAAATAGTCTACCATCCTTGCAGGACACTGCATCCACCAAATAAGACATAACAAGACAAATCTTTTTCAGTGATAACGAGCAAATGGTAAGCTGCCTCAGATAATAAATAGAACAACGATGCCAATCTTATCCTTGGTTGCAACTTGCAACCATCCCCAGAAACATCTTAGTAGGACTTGGGTCTGCTCATTGGCTGCAAGCCTACAAGTTGGTTAATTATATCATCTCCAAGTACTAAGTTGGCCACCTTACAACAGCTAAGAGCTGTGCTGGAGAACTGCTACTAATACCTTCCTCACATAGCCCCTACTAATACCTTCCTCACATAGCCCCTTTTATGCATGGTTTCCATAGTACCTGTGAGTGCTCTCTTGTGTGTAAGAAAGAGGAGCTTGAACCTGGAGATCCATGGTTATGCTACTTCCCTTCTTCCGGTGGATGCATTGCTCTGAAGGATGAGCTTTTCATCGGCGCGAAGAGTCGTTGCGGTTTACAGGGATCCGCCTCCGGTGTGTCCACAAGACCAACGCGCTGGAGCTTTGTAAACCGCACGACTCCTCGTGCCGGCAGAAGAACTTGCGGTGGACTTGTCCAGGTTTCTTCGCATCCAACTTCAGTGACTGGTCATGGCTGTTTCTTGAGAAGTTTCAGAACCATGCCCCTGTTCTTTGTGCTAAAATGGTCTCATTTTAGGAGCTAAAACGGAAACTGTAGTAGTCTCTTTTCTGAAACTTACCTGTTGCATTTGTGACTTGCTGGAACATGTTGACCAGAATAGGCACAGAGAATTGTGTTTTGGTTTGTGCCTGTGTTCAGGTAGCACATTTTCCTGGTATGCTTTCTGAATTTATGTTTGTGCACACACATTCTTCACACACTGTTGTTATTAGTCTAAGAAATTTGCTATGACTTGCACAGACAAAAACGACCTTTCTGCTCAAACATGCTTTATTTGGTTCATGAAGAGAGTGCACTTATTATTCTTCGTAGTACATTATGTAGCACAGAACATTCACAAGATACAGGCAGCACCATTTAGCACATTAGCGGGGAGAATGGCAGGACTGTCGCACAGGATCACTGTTTGCAATGTCGCTAGAATGCTTTATAGCTTTACTTTCTTGGTGTGTCTGCATACTTCCAGGTTGTATGCGCAAAGGAAGTATATTGTCTTCCACCAGTTACATCTTCTTCGCGTATCTGGCTAGTAATTTCTTTCAGGTCATCATTTGTCAGGTTCACCTTTAAGGAGTCAATGTTGGCATCTAGATTCTTGATCTTAGTTGTCCCTGAGAAATTGTAGAGCATATTTGTCAGCGATCAAATGCCAAAATGCCAGGCTGTTGGAGACACAAACAATGAGCTTGCCTACAGCCTACTGATGACTTGTTTGGAACCTGGAAATGAAAAAAAGCACAAGAGGATCCTTTTTTTTTTTGGTAAATTTAGGTCATGTTTGGAGCCACCAAAACATTTTGCAATTTAGTTTAATGCCAGTTTAAAGTTAATACCATATAGCACAAACTGTGCAGCAAAAGAGCAAATTTGAAAGAGGGTGTTTATATTATCATGATATGTTCTTCTACCTTGTCTCTCTGCCAAAGAAAGCTATATCACAATTGAAAATAGATGATTTTCTTTTCAGTTATATTATCTTTCTTTATTTGTCCTACTCATCTATGATTCCTGGAAACTACACATTTCATTCTTATCCTTTTTTTTTAAATTTAAAAAATATTTCAGTTTTGTCTGAAAGAACAGGCAAGATCTTCAAATTCTTACCTGTTTCGTGAATGAAAAACTTTTATGAAATCACCCCTACAGGTTAACACTGCATGCCATCAATGGCATGAGAATGGGATCGCAACATTCACCTGGTATTGGAACCACGTCATCCCCCTGATGCAGAACCCAAGCTAAAGCTAGCTGAGCAGGGCTGCACTGGTGCTTCTTGGCTAGCTCCTCCATTTTCAGATAAAGGTGTTTGTTCTTCTCCAAATTTTCTGCTGAAAACCGTGGATGCCCTCGCTGAAAAGAATTAAAAGGTTCATGCAGTCACGCCTAAGTAAGTTGAAAAGAATTGGCTGCTTCAAATCAAGAAATGATACTTCGAGGCAGATTGTATGAGTATTCGGTACCAGATTAGATTCAGCAGACACTTGTTCTGTCACTCCTCTTCCACCAAAAAACCCGCGGGCAATAGGGCTGTAGGGAACAATTCCAATCCCCAATTCTCTGGAGTCCACAGGGTAGAACGAATTTTTGTTACATGATCAATTAATTAATCAGGACTGTCATGGGATGGCATAAGTAGAATTTGTGATGCGGAAATCACCTGCAGAGAGGCACAATCTCGGGCTCGATGTCGCGAGCCCAGAGAGACCACTCCATCTGCACCGCGGAGATGGGATGGACGGCGTGAGCACGCCTGATCGTGTCGGGGCTCGCTTCCGATAACCCAATGTACATGACCTTCCCCTCCTCCACCAGCTTCTTGAGCTCCCCAATCTAGAGCAATTCCAGCGCAAGAATCGCCATGAGCAACCGCACCAACACAGGAAATATTTTCTCACGTATGCAGGACAGGAGGAAGAAGTCAAGAAAGGGGGCAAGAATAAGAAGAATGCTTGAGAGACCGTGTCCTCGATGGGGATGGTGGTGTCCACGCGGTGCTGGTAGTAGAGGTCGATGTGGTCGACGCCGAGGCGGCGCAGGCTGGCCTCGCAGCAGGCGCGCACGTACTCCGGCCGGCCGCACACGACGCCCGTGCCGTCGGCGCCCCGCGTGATCCCGAACTTGGTGGCCACCTGCACCTGCTCCCGCGGCAGCTGCTTCAGCGCCTGAACCGACGAAAGATTCGCGGAATGCATGGTGAGTACTCAACTCCCACCCGAGCTCCCACTTCCCAGGAAACCAAGAAAGAAAGAAAGTAACCAAGGAATTGACCGATGGGGAGCGACCGACCTTGCCGAGGAGGGTCTCGTTGGTGTGGGGGCCGTAGACGTCCGAGGTGTCGAAGAAGGTGACGCCACGGCGAAAGGCGTGCGCGATGACGGCGACGCCGGCGTCGTCGTCGAGCGGGGAGTTGTACGCGCCTGTCAGCCCCATGCACCCGAACCCCAGCTTGGACACCTTCGCCGAAACCATGCGATTCACTCAGCGCAGCCGAACAGAAGAGGAGAAGAGAAGGCACGGATTGATTGAGCGAGAGGGCAAGAGAGAATCACCTCCAGTCCTTGGGTGCCGAGCTTGACGCGAGGAATCAGGGGGGCTTGCTCCATGGCCTCGCAGCTCGCGCAGTCGCAGCCTCGCAGGGTAAAGGTAGGGATGGGACACTGACTGACTGAGCAGTGGATTGAAGGCTTGCAGCAGCGATGCCGGTGAGTGATCCTCGACTCTCTTTCTTCTTGATATTTGTTGCAGCGAGATACACACATCTATTGTACCATCCAAAAATACAAATTTTACTACACATTATATTTTGGAGCTCTTTTAATATAAATTAAATTTAGTATATACTGTTTATTTTTTTCAATACAATAAATCAAATTAGTTATTACTAATTTATACTGAATCCGATCTTCACTACCTATCCTTAGAAAAAGCAGCCACCAGGAACAGGACATTTGGAAGATTTGGCTTGATTGGTCCTTGTGAACTTTTTTATATAAATTCGACCGTACCTCTAATCGTAATTACATTTCTAGCTCCCTCCCTCACCTGCCGTTGTATACTTTTTTATATATATTTGAGTCTTGTCTATGATCGAAATTACATTTCTAGCTCCTTCCTCGCTTGTCGCGCTTCCGTATTGTAATACCTTGTTGGCACCACGGTAGCTTAGTGCATCAGGAGGTCGGACTTACCGCGGTAGGAATATGCCGTGCACCCCAAGCTCGGTAGCAGGACAAGGTAGTGAGGCCCAGACTTGCCGTGGTCGATAGGGTGCCGACGAGGTGCCGTGGTCGAGGGGCGCGACAGATGACATATGTTACTTGCTGCTGCTTCCATGGTCAGCAAAGTGACCAAATTTACAAATTCGTTCGCACGAGATCAAATATGGAAAAAAGTATTAAAAAGCCAAATAAGCCAAAAACTCATACATCTGTATTGTATATGCTGCTTCCGCGGTTAGAAAAGTGATCAAATTTACAAATTCGTTGCCACGGGATCAAATACAAGAAAAAAAGTATGAAAAGGCCAAATAAGCCAAACACTCGTACATCTGTACATATCAAACCACATGCGTGTTTTCGAAAATAGTGTACTTCATGGTACACTTCCAGGTTCGAGCTTGCAAGCTGAGTTGTCTCTAGATACTGTTGACTGTTCTAATGATTTATGTTCCATTTAGAATACATAAATTTTACATAATTATTACAAGAAATATACTGTCTTTATCTAATTCCATTGAAATTTCTACGTTTAAAAAAGACATGTCCTTTAGGTATACTAGTCATCAACCTGTGTATTCGCACGGCCTAGCTTATTAGATATAGTTACTTGGGTTCATTAATTTGGTTTGTACGTGATAGCTACTATAACTTGGTTCTGTTAGATGGGTGCTAAATCCTTTTCTTTTCTCAATTAATGTGATTTTTTTCCGCAGTTTATAATTAGTCCAGGTAATAGATCTTATTATGAATTTTAATATTTTTAAAATTTAGCATTTCAATTCGCATACATATCAAATATCTAATCATCCTTTAATTTATCCCTAATTTGCATATTTTTGGATCGTACTTTGGGTGGATTTTTTCTTTCATTTCTAAGTTGGGCTTTGTATAAAAATCTATTTTCTTTTTTATTTATTGTTATTCCAACATTTATTTTTAGGGTTTACTATTGAATTCGAATTGCTAAATTTTTTATACTAAATTTTAGTTTTTTTTGTATTTGTACTTGACAAAGACTCACTCTGTAAAAAAAATATAGTGCGTATTTTTTGAATGGTCTTGTACATAAATATAGGTCGTTTTCATATTCCAATAAAAATTATTATCATCAATATCACCTTGGTCTATATGTGCTAAGAGAAAATGTGCCTAACAAATATCTAACTTTACTTTATATCCTTTAAATGCATGCATGTATAGTGTGTATAGACAATAATTAGGGATATTTTAGTCGGTTTCAATATCACTTTGGTTTATGTGCTAAGAGAAAAATATGTCCAACAAACTTAGACGGAGTAAGTAACTATTATTCTGAACTTTTTTATTTATAGATGTTACTTTAAAGGTCATACAAATAAAATATTTAACCACCTATTTAATTTTTATTCCTAATTTACATATTTTTTTAATCATATTTAGGGTAGATTCGTATGAAAATTTATATTTATATTTATTATTATTCTAAATTTTATTTATAGGGTTTACTTTGAAATTCATATGAAGCATTGACTATTTGTTTTAATTTGATAATTTTTATTTAATTATTATGCTAAAGTTTAGTTATTTATGGATTTACTTTGCAAATTTTATGGAAGTCAAATTGTTAATTTTTTCTGATTGTTTATTTTGAATTTCAGTTAATTTAGATTGTACTTGACATGAACTCTTTCATTTAAATTAAGCCGTTATAACTCGAGTATTTTTTATTCCAAATTTTAGTTAATTTGGCTTGTACTTGACACAAACTCTTTGTTTTAATTAGCTAATTTTTATTTAATTATTATTCTAAATTTTATATATTTATGGATTTACTTTGAAAATGTATGGAAGTCAATTTGCTAATTTTCTTTAATTATTTATTCCGAATTTCAGTTAATTTAGAGTGTACTTGATATGGACTCTTTCTTTTAATGTAAGTCGTTATAACTTTGGTATTTTGTGTTCTGAATTTTAGCTAATTTGGCTTATAATTGACATGGACTATTTGTTTTTTTGCTATTTTTTATTTAATTATTATTCTAAATTTTAGTTATTTATAGATTTACTTTGAAAATCGTATGGAAGTCAAATTGCTAATTTTTATTTTTTATTCCGAATTTCAGTTAATTTAGATTGTACTTGGTATAGGATTTCTTTAATCTAAGCCGTTAGAACTTGGGCCCGGTAGATAGATGATATGATTTTTCTGGTTAACGTGGGAGCTTACTCAGAGTGCCTAATTATTATAGTTATAGATAGATATCCATACACTAGTAAATGACAAAAGTTTTTGAAAGATAGGGTCATATATATGTGTTGAAGTCCAAGGACGTGTAGGATAGTTCCAGAACGTGGAGCCATTGCAAAGACGGAACTTCAGGTCTGTTTGCAGCGTATAACGCTATATCTTTTAAAACTTGTACATAGTGGTGGATTCAGGATTTTTAGAACAGATATTAAGAGTTAAGGTCCACAATAAGAAAAATTAAAATATAAATCATTTATACAGAGACATCTCAAAATAATATAAAGAAATATTAGGTGTAAAAGGTGTAAATTTGATAGAGATAATGGAAAGTGTGGAAACATACAACAGTAAATTACTCCCTCAGTCCAAATTTATAAGACGTATTTTTTGAATGGTATTATCTATAAATATAGTACTTATTTTATATCCCAATAAAAAAGTAGTGTGATGTTCACTTTATACCCCTAATAAATATCCATATTTACTTTATATTCTATACATGTATACATTTAATATAGTGCTTGGTGATAATAATTAATGGTAATCTAGTTATTTTTAATATCATTTTGATCTATGTGCCTTTTGGCTGTAAAGATAATTAGATGTTGAGCCATTGGTCAGAAGGCGGGTAAGCAAGGAGCGAAAAGACACGTAATTTTTTACCAATATAAATACGAGGTCAATGATATAAAGGTTGTACCATTAGATTTGTACTTAAGTATATTTTTATATAATCATGGCTTTAAGGTTATTTAACAATATATCGTAAAACAAAATTTAATAGTTAAAACTCAATTTTGAAGATTGTACCAAACCAATTTGCGCCTTATAAAAATAAATGATAAATGGACGGATTCTACCAGATATCTCTACTACTTCTAATTAGGAGTTGGTGGCGGTGGTCCGTTCTCCTCTAGAGTATCTGATTCGTTGGATCTGACATGAACGACTGAGATAGAAGAGTATTTAATCATATCTTAGATGAAAAGATTTTATCATATCTTTTTCTAATAGAAATATTATTTTAGCATATCTCTATTCACATGTTCTTACTATAGAAGGATGTTATTCATATATCTTATAAATAGAAAGATTTTCTCATCATGTCCTGCATGGATAGAAGGATATACTCATCATATCCCATAATACGGGAATTCTATCTCATCATATCTGGAAATGCATAGATTAAAAGAAAAGAATCACACAACCAAATCACGTGCCAATTACGAAGATGTTGAGGAGACCTGGCTTCCATCCGCCTACGTACGCTGCCTTCTGCTTTCATCTACTCCCTATTAGAAGGCCCCACTCTCATCTCCAGGAGGACAGGCCGGTCGGTAGTGGAGACACACGCAAGAAGAGAAGAGAAGAGAAGAGAAGAGAAAGGCTGCGTGCAAGAAGTAAGAAGATTTCCTGCAAGAGGAAGGCAATAACTTTCTCCTCCTTCAATGGTAATGATTGATATCTCTATACTAATCTATACTACTTTATAATGTACCTAAGCAATTTTTCTACGTCCACCCTAAATAATACACCTCATTAGAGATGACCCAATGTTCGTGCACCCAGCAAAACGTCCCAAGAAATTTGCATTCATCAAAATGAACGTCTCAGATCTTTCCTCAGTTTTACTCACCCACATCCGATGGCCATTATTTAGTGTGTCTAATCATCCTAGTGGCCCACAACAGACCTCCCCCACCTACACATTTGGAAGGAGAGCGAATCAAACAAGGAAATAAATAAGGAGTATCCGTATGCAAGGAAACCAGACTTGAATTTTTTACTGGCCAAAATTATACGTACTACATATTTGGAAGGAGGGTGAATCAAACAAGGAAATAAACAGGGAGGATCCGCATGCAAGGAAACAAGACTTGAATTTTTTATTGTTCTGACATTGTGATCGTTATTTTTCCGAATATGACCCTTCTCGAGACTTTTTTACGGATCTAGCCCCATAAAGCCTAATTTCAGCGCACGGAGAGCGCTGAATTTTTGTTTTTATTTTTTATCTAAGGAACCAACGGTCTGTGAGTGCTGCTTAATTGTTTTTAATTTTTCTCATGAACCAATGCACGCGAGCAATCATTTAATTTTATCTTTTTCCTTGCGGATCCAGTGGTCGGCGAGCGCATTTTATTTTTCCATATTTTTCCGAAATCATCCATGTGGCCCACAACAGAACTTCCCTCACCTCCAGCATCAACAAGGAAAAGGAAACAAACGTCTTGGAATCAAGGAAAAGGAAACAAACGTCCTGAAAAAGGAAAGGACCATACATTACGTGATAGGAAAAAGAAACCGGGAGATGGGGCAGCGCGGCCGGGAGAACGCAGGTCTGCAATGGCTCCATAGTCGCCATCGGTGGCTTTGCCGACGCGGCGAGGTTGCTGGTCAGCGACCTCGCGGCCGCCGTGCCTCGGCAAATTTATAATTTAAATTTTTTTGAAAATAATTTTATTAAGTACAAAATAATCGAAAGTTTTTTTGAGAATTTTTCTAGAAATTTTTAACCTAATGTGCTATCTTTTCAAAAATCCTTCTATATTTAAAAAAATGAAGGCAACTCACCTGTAGCTTCTTCTAGCTGCAGCCCAGACCAGAGAAGCTTCTTCTCTTCTCTCCCTCCATTAAAGTAAGAAAGAAGCTCCAAAGCTCCATCAATCTCGCACCAAATCTCCTCTTTTCATCTATGGTGTTAATTCCCCAAATTTCGTGCTCTATTGCCAAAATTTCCTCTCAATCTGATTTGATTCCAAATTATAGTTTGCATAAATATGCTTGTTTTGGGGCTATAAAAGCCGGCGAGCTCTCCTCCACCCCATCGCATTGCGTAAATCCCCAAGTGCTCCCTCTTGTAAAGATCGCCGGATTTTGGAGGTAACCCAAGCCATCACCGTCATCTTTCCCGACGAAATTCACCACAACCGTAACTCCTCCCCCGCAGGCGCCGGTGCCGGCGATCTCGCCGCACCAGTGCCGACCCACTACGACCGGCCGGCCACCCCTGGCCTTTCCTCCCCCTTGCGCTGGCCAAGCCTAGAGAGCACGCTGTGCTCTCTGTGGAAGCTGCAAACAAAATAATCTAAAATCAGAAAATTCTTTTTTCTTTCTCTTTCTTGATTTAAAATCTTTTGGGAGCCCGTTTTCGTCCATTCGACCTCCATTTAGTTCCGTTTTTCTTTATAAATTCATTTAAAATTCTAAATTTCTCTTTTATTATTAAGTGTTGTATTCATACTTATCTTCTCATTTAATTGATAAGCAGGTGTACTGCCGTCGTAGCGTTAGCACATGCACTATACTAGTTCTAATTAAGAGTTGTTGGCGATCGTCCGTTCTCCTTCAGAGTACTTGATTCGTTGGATCTAACATAAACGGTTGAGATGGAAGATGATTTAACCCGATAGTCAAATCTCTTCGGAGGAACAAATTTATCCTACTATTGAAACATAACTAAAGTTAGTGTTCTTTGTAAATAAATTTTTTGTCGCAAATTGAGTTTTCGTTGCAACGCACGGGCACATGACTAGTATCTCCATAAACATGTCAGACCCCAAATGGAGCGTGAGTTGGTGGTTCCATCTTCTCTAGCCGAAGGACTACATGGCTACTGACCGAGGTTCAAAATTCCGGTGAAATTTCAGAATTTTCGGTCGGAACGGGATTATAAATCCCGACGGAATATTTTCTTTTAAAAAAATTCAAATTGCTAGAGTGACTTCGGAATTTTTGCTGAAATTTCAAAAAATTTAACCAGATTTCAACTTTTTTGGACCGGATTTAGGACAATACCTCTTAAGAATGTCATCTTCCATGAAATATTTTTGAAAAACCGAATTCTTGAGACGTTTTATAAAAATAACAAAAGCACTGTCAGATTTTTATAAAAATGTACAAGCTTGATCAGGCTTCATTTGTTATCTTTATGGTACCATATTTAGTGGTCTAAGATCATACAGAAAAATTTCCAAAAGAATTGAATTTCATTTGTTATCTTTAAAAATTCAAAAACAGAAGGAATATAAATGAGATAGTAACCGTGTCAGAATTTTATAAATTCGGTCAAGTGTGATCATAATCTAAAATTTTTAGGAGAGCTTAAGAATTGCCTCAAAACCCTTCTCTAAAAGTTTCAAAAATTCTAAACCTATTTTAGTTACTCAATCAAATCTATAGAAGCAATACATATACTTAGCTTTTATCAGAACAGTAGCACTGTCAAAATTTGTGAAAATTCCTCAGTCTTGATAATCATCTGAAAATTTTATGGCAACATTAGTGATGCATCAGAACTATTCATATTTTTTAAAATTTCTAATGTAGTTTGAACTATTTTTCATTCGGTTGAAATTTGCCGAGATTTCGCCAATTTCGACTGAAATATTGGAAATCCCGGTCCAAGAAAATTCAAAATTTGAATTTTGCCTTTTAATTTTCGTCTAAAATTCTGAAATCTCGCCGAGATTTCGGTTGCCTCCGAGATATAGTGCGAAAACGAAATTTAAAACCTTGCTACCGATTACCAGGACAACAATGAACAAGAATAAAATGAGCATCGATGTCCACCTGGAGGTTGAATTCTTTCGGGATCAATCAACCGTTTTGCTCTGTCCACGAGATCAGGCATAGGCACGCCACGCTCCAAAGCTGCTTCATCGCCATAGAAGAGCCTGCATCTTTCCACTCTGGATGGGTTTCTTTCTGCCTTGGTTGCACATCGACTTCAGGATTCTATCCCCCGTTCTCCTCCGGCTGCCTAGTCCGCATAGTTGCTAGACTGCAGTGCACCCTTTCATCTGTCTCGCCTAGTTTATTTATCTCGTGTAAGCGATCTTCTAGCCCATCTAATCAGCTATTAGATGCCATATGTCGCAGCATGGGAAACTCTCTATCATGGATATTTTTATTGTAAACTGATGATGCCCGCCGTAGATCAAACATATTGTACCGATCAAATAGTAAGAACAATCATGGGAAACACACGGTATAGAGATGCAAAACTCTATCTCTTTATTAGATCGATTCTCTTCTACAAAGGTATATCATATTTATAGCAGAAACCAACAAGAGATAGATTCACTTACAACGAGATAGCGTTTAAACATATTTGAACAATTAGGACTTAAGAGTTCAACTATATCTCAACACTCCCCCTTGCGCGAACAATGCCTAATGCATATGTCTCATCAAAAACTCCTCCCAAAAACCTAGTGAGAAAAAAGGGATAGAGAAAAGAGTACATTGCACTCGCACATTGTGTTACACTAGTTGCCTCATTAAAAACCTTTATGTGGGAAAACTTTAAGAAAACTCACTAGGGAAAAACAGTGCAACTTATAATCTTCTAGATTTAAATTAATATCTTCAGAATCATGCTAAGTACCATAGTTTAGGGATTTACCCCCCTTAACTCTGTATATCTCTAAGTCATCTCATTCTAATACCACGCACGCATATTTGAAAACTAGATGTTGGCAAAGACTTAGTGAGTAAATCTGTTAGATTTTTACATGACTTAGTTTGCAGGATCTTTACCTTACCATTCTTTTAGAGTTCGTGAGGATAGAAAAGTTTAGGGGCAATATGTTTCGTGATATTGCTCTTTACATAACCCATTTGCATTTGTATAGCATAAGCAGCATTATCTTCATAGATAATTGCGAGGTTTTGATGGTGTTAATGTCACATGACCCCTAAATATGGTTGACCACATGTCTCAACCAAACACACTCATGTGAGACTTCATATAATGCTATAACCTCTGAGTGATTGGTAGAAGTAGCTACCAAAGTCTGCTTAAAAGATCGCTAAGAAATGACTGTGCCATCGTAGAGAAACATAAACCCAATTTAACATTTGGTACTATAGGGATCAGATAGATAGCCAGTATCCATATATCCCACCATGGTCAAGTCTTGGTCATTCTAGTAAAATAATTCAAGATTTTGAGTACCTTGAGGTATCTGAGTAAAATCTTAACACGAGCCCAATGTCTTCTGGTTGGAGTTGCACTATGTCTAGTTAGCAAATTTACTACGAATGCAATATGAGGCTTGTGCAATTCACAAGATACATAAGTGCTCCAATGACGCTTAAGTATTGGACTTCAGGTCCTAAGACTTCCTCATCTTTCATCCTTGTCTAAAAGGTTCGTTATCCACTTCAAGGAATCTTACTAACATTGGGTCTTCAAAGGATGAGATTTATCCATATTAAATTTTTTTAATACCTTCTTGGTATAGGTAGACTAGTGTATAGAAATTTCTTCTGAGAAATGCTCCAGCTACAAGCCTAAGAAATATTTTGTTTTACATAAGTTTTTCATCTCAAACTCCGTCATAAGGTAAGAACTTGCTTCCTTAATCTCCTCTGTGGTTCCGATGATATTCAAATCATCGAAATAGACTGAGATGATACACAATCCATTATGAGATATCTTTATGAACACATAGGGATAATCATCATTATCGAAGTATCCCTTCTTTAGGAGGAGCTCACTAAGTCGGTTGTACCGTGTTCTTCCAGACTGTTTTAATCCGTATAGCGATCTCTGTAGCTTGATGCTATACATGTCGCAATTATTTTTATTAGAATTCAGAATTTTGACTCTTTAGGGACTCTCATATAAATATACGTATCCAGTTACCTATATAAATATACGATCACCACATCCATCAACTGCATTGATAAGTTTAAGCTAGCTGCCACTGATATTAAATATCAAAACTTTATTCCACTCATTACAGGAGAGTAAATTTCATCGTAATCGATGTTGGATCTTTGTGTGAACCCTTATGCTACAAGCCTCGCTTTATATCTCACCACCTAGTTATTTTCATTTCTCTTCCGTATGAAAACTCGTTTTAGTCCTATAGGGAACACTTTAGGAGGTGTTTGGTCAACAAGACTGAATACTTTCCGCTTATTAAGCGAGCGCAATACCACATCAATTGCTTCTTTCCATGGACTTTGTTTCTAGATCTAGCTCAAGAGTTTTATCATTTTTTAGACAAAATATATATCGACAATTGTAGTACTTCTTTATACATCTCTCCTGAATCCACATAATTGGTGGAATCTTTCATTAATTTCTTCTAGCTCCTCGTGATTTCTCACAATGATGGAGTCTAAGTGTTCTGATTTCCCAGCGTCAAATTATGCACGCAAATATTTGCTGGGATTATCATCTTCAGGATGGATGACTTCAGGGATACAGTTACCATCTTTAGGATGGCTCGCTTTAGGGACTTTATCAACATCAGGTTGAGCTTCTTCTACTACTATAGGTAGTGTTCTCACTTGTTCGGTTCTTTGTTTCTATGGATATCTCCACAAAATTAAATCCCGTGCAACTAGAGGTCTCTTCCTCTTCTTATCATGAGGGGCAAGAGTGGGTTCAATATCCTTCTGGGGTATTTTCACTCTTTCAGCTAATTTACTGTAGGTTTATGAGACCTTGTCACTCCCTTACGATCATTGAAGAAATCTGGCTGATTATTAGGTATTTTTTATAAATTTATAATCCTTTGAACTTCAAATTTAGATTCTTTAGTGTGTGGGTCTAAGGACTTAATGCCAGTAACATTCTAATCTATTTCTCGATATTCTTTAGCGTGGTACTTTTCTCCTTATAATGCTGAGAAATTGTCCTCATCAAAAATACATTCAGCGTACCGAGCTATACACAGATCCCTTGT
Organism: Otatea glauca; assembly: GCA_036346275.1. NCBI lineage: Eukaryota > Viridiplantae > Streptophyta > Magnoliopsida > Poales > Poaceae > Otatea > Otatea glauca. Next base: position 51,095,823 of record CM070711.1, read on the forward strand.
CATAGGCCCTAGATATTTAATAATTGATAGAGATTCATAACCTACATAGATCCCCAACTTTCGGTGAGGGCTCATAGTTGTATGCTATGGTGGAGAGATTGGCACGTATACAACATAGCCAAATTTTTGCAGACGGAAAATACTTAGTTCTTTCCCACGCATTATCTGCAAAGGATAAATTTTATAGTATACAATTGGTCTAAGTTAAATTAATACAGTAGCGTGCGGCACTTTGTGGCCCCAACAGCTGGTGGGTAACCTACAATTATGTAAGAATGGACTAGCAATAAGTTTTATTCTTTTAATTAATAACTCTTGAAGTACCGAAAAGATGACTAGAGGGGGGTGAATAGGAGCTAAATAAAATTTTTCCCTCAAAATTCAAACCACTTCTCTGGCTAAAAGAACAGATAGAATGAACTGGTCGAATAAATAGTAAAAAGCATTGGTAGGATGAATAATAAAATAGTACAGGTCGGGTGAACAGTATCTGATGAACAGTAAACTGCACCTATAAATAGTAACTACGTCTGTTCGAACAAATAGTACTGCCGACTAGTAAAAACAGTACTAGTCGGGTGAACAGTACTAAATGAACAGTGATTAGTATGAATAGTCTAGGATAAATAGTGAAATCATCACGATCTCAAACTAAAAATCGGTGTAACTTTTGATCGGCTGATCCAAAACTCGTGAAACTTTGTATGCAACTTCTTATGGATGTCAGGAACCTATTCCAACCTTCAATCACAAGTATTGTCATTAATGTTCTGACCTTTTGCCAAACTAAGGAAGGTTGCACCAAAATCAAGCAAGAACTAAAAACTTCACCCTGAGCTTACTCGTAGGGATTTGATGATCAAGATAATCATAGATGGTCTCCTACATGTCACAGTAAGCAAGAACAATAAGGAACCAACCCTCAAACGAGCAAGAACATGATCTACCAAAAATCTTTCTCTTTTCAAGCAAAAATATCGGTTTCTTGCAAGAACATAGAAGAGGGAGTTGCAGCTTATTTAGATGATTGGGATATGACCTATAGAAGGTTCATCCAGCAATCATTCATCCTTGGCATCACAAGAACAAGAGAGAAAGAGAAATCAAAGAGAGATCACAACTCAAGAGGGAAGGGCAACCAGATGAGCATGAACTTGAGCACGAAAATGATTTTTATTTCTTCATGAGAGGAATGGTTACAAAGACTCACAACCGGGTGGGCAAAGCTCAAGAGAGCATAAAAAAACCAAAATCCTTCTCACAAACCCTAAAACTAGGGGTGAAAACGGATCGAATACAAGTGGATATTGCTCTTTTTGTATCCTAACCCATATTTTTTTCCCGGATTCGGTACCGGATAACGGGCTAGTCGGATCCGGATTCGAATCGGGAACAGATAAAGATGTACAAATAACAAACACATACATTCTATAATAATATTGAAAAGCATTGTGCAGGAACTATGATGAATCCACTTATGAAGAACATATTGGACGACAGGGAAGTAAAACCGTGACTGACATAACATGTTTCTGTCTATGAAGTTACAATTCAGCTTAGAATTAGAGTACTTTTACGGTACACGATATTAAATATTAGTCGTCTATTCTATTTGATCTAACGGATCAGATTAGTTAGGATTTAGGTATACTTCCGCCGGTAGTATTGGTAGTAGATATCATACGAGGGGTAGTAGTGTAATTAGCCCTTTTTTTTATTTTGAACTTATGTGTATTTTTTTGTGCTTTTACATAAAATTTGATCTGATTCGTGTTGGGCCACGACTCCCTTACAGAGAGTACAACGATGGCGGTGTTGTGTTAGTGCGATAGGGTTAGGAGGTGTCAGTGGCCGCTGCTTGGTGTACATGTTCAGGAGGATGGCGGCGCGGGGGTGAGGATTGTGTCGGCCATTCACAAGGTGTCTTCGGGGGGGGGGGGAGGCGATAGGCAGCAAGTAGTGGATCGTGACGGTGCAGCACGTTGAGTGGTGAAGGCGGTGCTCGAGATGATCCTTTGCAGCGCCGCATCTTGCAATGCTCCATCACGGTGGTGAACTCTCCGGTTGTCCGTAGCTGCTCCATCTCTGTGCAGAATTCGCCTCCATCCATAGCACCGACTCGGAAGTTGCCGCCATCCACAGAAGAATCCCATGTTTTAGGTTAACTTATTTCAATTCAAAGTTGCAACCTTTTCCTTCTTGCCTCATTTGGCATTTAACTTTTCATACACATTTTTGTGATTTAGGATATTTCAAGCCTGGTATGTTGGCTAATTCCTTTGGTATCCCCTAGTTATGAAATTGTCTGGAAAGTCAATCTCTCCTGCAAGAGAAAGATTCCCAATTTCAGATGGAATTGTACCATTTAATGAATTCCTGTAATGGTATAGCTTCTGAAGATACTTGATGTTCCCAATTGTTGTAGGTATAGGACCAACTAGATCATTATCATAAAGGGCAATTATCCTGAGATTTGTACAGTTTCTGATCTCTGGAGGTATAACACCAGAAAGCTGATTACCTCATAGGATTAAGTCTGTCACGAGACCCAATTTCCCAATCTCTTTAGGTACAGGACCTCCTAACTTGTTTTGTGTAGGCCTTGAAGGACTATGTGGAGGTCTACCCAGATTTGTGATGAGTATTTGACTAAATTTGAGTTTGGGTTGCTCTTGTTTGAGTTTGATTTGAATTGGATTTTCAAATAGAAGTAATTTGAGGTCTCCTCTGTTTTCTCGGTGCTACCGTCCATAGTAGCGCGGTGCTACCGGGCGAACGGTAGCACCGGACTTATGAGCGGTGTGAAAATTCCAGAGAGGGGTGTTCTCTGATGTTTGTGCAGTGCAGTGCTGCCAGCATGAGTGCGATAGCACCGTATCACCATGGACGGTGCTACTGGCCTAAGGGCGGTAGCACCGGCCAGAACGAACAAAGATGAATTTCAAAGTGTGGACTTTGATGAAATTCTTGCATATCTTTGTGAGCATTACTATGTGAGGAGTTTCCTTGTTTTTGATGGTTGCAGGACGACGGTGCTAGGTCATGGTGAGGCGAAGGATGGCCGGGACTAGGCGAAGAGCGTCAGAGGTCCAGACGGTCGGGGATCGCCGGAAGATGATCGGAGACAGAGTCCGTGCAAGCCATGAAGATAAGGAATGGATGTGATGCTAGCTAGATGCTGCTCGGATCGATGAGGGCCGTCGGATTGCGGTCTAGTTGATAGGATAGCGGGTCTAGTTAGTATGCTTTGAAAACCGTGCAAGAAAACCCTTTGTGTGTGTGGTTTTTGGGTGAGCCCTTGCATGGCTGGTTGAGTGGGTTAATCCTAGCCCTTGATGGATGCTCTAGGGTTTAGAGGGTCATCCGAGGGTGGTAGGTGACCCAAGAGTTGTATAAATAGGGGTGGAGGGGTAGCCTTCCCCCCTTGAAGGTTTGAGTTACTCCTTTGAGCTTTGCCCACATCAAGTGAGGCTTTGTAAACCTTCCATCCAGAAAATACAAATATTTTCTTTACCTTATTGTGAATTTAAATTGCGCATTTACATTATGTCTTTACTTCACGCAATTTAAATTCAGCATTTACTTTCCCGCATTTACATTCTCGCAATTTACTTTCTCGCAATTTGGATTTACCTCCCCTCCTTCTAAATGTTGTTGTTCTAAAATGTCTTGAGATTGTTTATATGTTTTTACACTTCTCTTGCACCCTAGGATAGACTAAAGATCAAGTTTTCTATCAAGTTGTCATTCTGTCCAGAACTTGTTCTTCGCGCAGTAGTCAGTCTTTGATTTTTAGAAAACTCTAGAAAAATCCTTTTTGAGTGATTCTTATTTGAGAAGGTGCTTGACTCATATATCCATCTCTAAAAAAATTTGTGAGTCCACTGGTTATACCGTTTGAGTGCTATGAAGTGAAAACCGAGCCTCAAACTTTATGGTCGAAGTTCCTTACTGTCTGTAATACTTGATTTTTCATGTATATTATACAAAGCTTTTTAACGTGATTTTTGATGGGCTGTTTCACGACTCAACTGCTCACAGGAAAGAAAATTCCCCAAAATTTTAGAGCAACAGAAACTCACCAACCACCTGCTCCTAGTGAGGACAATTCGTGGAAAATCTGATTTTACTTTTCTGAAAAGAGACTTTTTGTTTTTAGCTTTATCTTTTTAGAAAAGAAGTCTTTGAATTGATTCCTTTTTGTTTGGATACTTGATAACCAGGATTGTGATTAAAACATCCCTAACATGGTTCATGGTTCTCAACCATGTAAGCTAGGGGTACATATAGTTGTCTAGTTGTTCGGGTTTTGGAGAGTGTGCGAATCTGAGAAGCACCAGTTTGAACAAAAATCTTTGGGTTGGGCGTTTCAAATTTTTATTGCAAGATTGTTTGGAGTACTTTGAGTGGGAATTTTTTTTATTTGGGATCTTTCACCCCCCTCTGATCGCCATTTTGATCTTTTAGGCCCAAACACAACCAGGTTTAGGCACTCATCGATCTCGACAGGAATGTTACCAGAGATAAGATTCTTACCCAACCGGATACTCTTCAGGTTCTTGAGCTTGCCAATAGTATGAGGAATAGAACCAGAGAGAATTTATTACTATACCCTAACAAGTCCTCAAGTGATGCTAACTTTTGTGCACTTAACATGTAGCATCATTGCCAAAGATGTAGAGGCTTGTTCTGCAGTAGCTGCACCCAGCAGAGGATGGTTTTACGAGGACAGGGTGACTAACCTGTTCAAATTTGTGATCCTTGCAAAAAGCTTGAGGAGCAGGACGTTACGAGTTGAGATATGGACACAACAATAGAGCTGCGAAATGTCAATTTTCTTTCAAACCCTTTCTATCAATTATGTGTTTCATTGAAAGAATTATGATTTTGTTGATATTTGATACTCCTAATATACTATGCAACATCTCAAAGTAATATGTTTCTGAAAAATTTATAATCAGTTCACAATGGTTTAGGCCTGCTTGATTGAAAATTAGATTGTTAACATTGAATACAATAGCTTTGATTTTGGCAATAACCCATTCAGTCTAAGTGGCCTTAGCAATGGTTGAAGAAATGCCTGCTTCAATATTAGAAATGTTGAGAAGGAGAGAGAGAGAGAGAAGTAGAAAATGCTTCAATTCATCTTTTCTTACAGTTTTCAAATTCTATGGATGCATTGCATACGTTATATGCTGCTTCCTCAGCCATATTACTGGATAAGAACTGCATGTGACTCATGTGCACTAATACTTTATTGTGTTCAAATGTATCGGCTTGAACAACAAGAAGAGGATCTACGGAAGAAGAAAGATGCTGAGCCTGTTTTAGTTCGCCTTCTGCGACTTTCTGATAGCTGGTATTCTGATGATTATGCTCTGAACAGAGCCCTGCGTGATCGTCTTAGGGTCGTCCAATGAACTCCTATTTAATAATTCTTCCAGAGTAACTCGTTAAATCGTCAATATTCTTATCAACTTGTCCTATTTATGTAGAGCCAAAAGAAGAGTTGCTGAAGAAAAAAATCAGTGAGAAAGATGGGACTTGGAGTACGGCTTTTACCACCCCCTGCAGAAGATGCTGCCATAGCAGCTTCTGTGAATTTTGCATCAAAATATGAGAAGAGCAGAAAGGACAAAAGAGCAGCAATCAAGGTCTCCTCCATCTTCCCAGAGTCAGTAAGCATAGCTTCAAAGAACAAACTAGACCTTGCACTGAAGAGGAGAAATATACAAGCCGGGGCTACCTCTGCACTGATGGCAGGCAAGGTGAAGCCATCCTCATGGCAGAGCGCCGGTTCTGAAAGCTCAAGGACTCAGATGCCAATCAAGGCAACATGCAAGTAACCGCCCAATGAGTTTTGACGTCGTAAGATAGTTGTCCTTGTGCATTTAAAAGCTTAGCTGTTTAGGTACTCTAAAACCCATTCATCGTGGTAGTTTTGTTGCTCTATATGAATGTGTGTATGTAACTTCGGTGTGATTTTGGTTGTATGCACTCTGGTTTCCTGCTGGTGCGAGCGGGGTTGCGACATTATGTTCAAAAAAAAAAGAATTTAGTTTTGTTCTATATATATGATAATGGTCGCGTTGTATGGTTGCAGACAGCAACGATGTGCTTTTTGTATCATGGGATGAAAAAAATGAATTGCTTTATGGTAATTGATGCTGAACAGATTATGAATTTCCCCGCTAATTGTCTGCATACTTGAATTGGCACAATTCCCATTTAACTAAATTGGCAGCAATCAGTTTGGGAGCAATAAAAACACGACAAGCCTCCAACAACTGCAACTGACGGAGACGATACTAGTATGGCATTGCGATCCGGTTGTAGCCAATACTCTGTGTGTGCTTGCTGTCTACGGTGATCTGTGCATCCGCTGTCCCAAGGCTTCCTTGTGCATCACTCGAAGACCTTCGGTGGTGCAACCTTACTCGCAACTTCCTTCGTGGCCATGTTTGCCGCTTCTGGCTCTTTCTTGCTTGCTCCTCCCAAAGTCAAAACCGAACGTTGGGTGAAGTCAACAGTTCCTTCGAGAGTGGGAAACAAAAATGACATGGAAATATATATATTTTCTCACCTTGTACCTTCAAAATTTTTTAGATCGTCTCGTACCTCCAGTTGACCCAACCACAAAAGGTGCCTTTGAACAACTTGCATCCGTTCATCCATACCAAAATCGAGCAGTCCCAAGCTTCCAAAGAAGAAAAGCAATCAAACAATCCTGGCGGCGGCTCACGATTAAGGAGCGGCGGACTGCTGGCGGCGTCGCTATCCCCTTATGCATGCATTGGCACGCAACGCTTCGGAGCGGCGGTGGACTGCTGGCGGCGTCCCTGTTCCCTGATGCATGCGGCGGTGCACAAGGCTTCAAAACGAACGCGTCTGCTAAGAACGGGGAAGAAGATAGCATGCAACGCGACACGAAAAGACGTTAATACCCTTAGAAATTTAATATTTTTATTTGCAAAAGTACATAATACCCTCGTCAAATCAATGACTGGATCTAATTTATAATACCACTATATACTACCAGTATAATGCATTGTAAAAATTCTCTAGAATTAATCCTGCACTAATTAATAGTCATTCGCCATCAAGTTACTCTGTGCGTATTAAACCTATATATGGACAGGCACAATGGAGCTGCAATAAGAGAATGACAAAAAGAAAAAAGAACCAACTTCTGTTTCTCAATCGATGTTTCAAAAACAGGTTATACATAGTTCCACTATTCACTTCTACAGAACAACACATCACTGCCGGTTCTAAAACGCCATCACTGCCGGTCATTGGTGCCGGCAGTGATTGGTCGGTAGTGATACTCGGGGATTATCACTGCCGGTTCAGGAACCGGCAGTGATAAGGATTATCACTACCGGTTCTATACAGAACCGGCAGTGCTATTGTACTATCACTGCCGGGTTAAACCAAAATCTGACAGTAATAATGTTATACATAAAACCGGCAGTGATATAGGACTATCACTGCCGGGTTATACCTCAATCCGATATGATATATATATATATATCACTGCCGGTTTTCTCCAAGAACTGGCAGTGACAAGCCGTGAACCAAATATTTTTATTGCATATTTTTTGTTCAATATATATATTTTTATACAATTGTTTATATAGTGTCCATATATAGTATATAAAGCATCGTTCAAATCATAATTCAAATATATCCATGTATATACAAAGCATCGTTAAAATCATAATTCAAATATATTAAATTAAGCATCACAATACTTTGTTTTTACAATGATTTATTTACAAATGTAGTTCGACTACATCTCATCTCATCTCTTCTCATTGACTTTGATTTTGCATCGCCACGTGAGAATGAGGCGATGAGGCTACGATGGAACTCGCTGTTTGGATTGATGACTTCGTCATGAATGAATCCGGCGAGCTGTTCTTGAATTGCTATAATTTCTATCAGTAATAACTTATTGGTTCTCAGTTTGGAGCGCTGTTATTGAAGAAAAGAGAAAGTTAATTAATGAAGATGTATGTTAAATGAAAAAAGCGAGCATCAATGTGTAATTATGTACCATGGCCGTTATAGCCCACATCTCCGTGACAATTGAATGTAAATTTGTACATACATAGTATGCACATAAATTGTTTCCCGGGTCCTGCCTCATACATGGAAAGTCGGTTACTATTTCGAAATGTTTTCTGTAGGGACGATAGCGAACACTTTTCTTACAGTATCGTGCGAATGCCCTGTGAATGATTTTGAATATTAAGTAAACTTAAATGAAGGAGAATGGAATATTGCTAGAGCAATAACACAACGATCGAGTTTACCTGTTAAGCATGTCCCAAAAGTCTTGATACTGCTTAGTTGTTTTTCTCCTAGAGTCCAAGACAAAATCCCTACTAGCATCTAACTGGATGACGAGGAGGACCCAGTGAAACCTACACATATATGTTAACGTAGTCAATTACTCCAACATCGTGCGTGTTACGCAAAAACAGTAAAACGATATTAGAAGTAGGGAAATACATACTTAAAGTTATAGGGTAAAAGTATGGAGGTTTTGTATTGCAGCTTCAAAAAAGTATTAAATAAATAGTCTTCATTGTACTGTGGATTGTCCTTCACAGGCTTCTCATTGACAAGCCCCGGATCTAGGAATCCTAGATTGTCATTGCCATTTCTTCTACAAATCTGTATCTCCATTCTACATACGAAAGAAGTTAGACATGCAATTAAACAATACAAGAATGCACAATAATATACATAGAGACTTACAAAGTCCACATTCGAAGTATATTCACGTCTAGGGAATCTTACTGGTACAACATGTACACCTCCTCGAAATTCATCCAGAAGATGTTATCCCCATTGTGAAAATCTTGCTTCGTGTATCGGACTGCGAACAACTCCATACCTTCGTTGGATAAGGAAGCCACCAAACAAATTGACAATATTGACAAAATCAATAAACCATGCCCCAAAATTTAAACTTAAAAATTTATTGATAAGGAAGTCTAATTACCAGTACAAAAAGCACATTTCTTGTAGTGATGACACTATCAACCAACTATATTCAGAGAAACTTAAATTATATATATGATACTACACACTACAATATAGAAAGTCAAATTTGAATGACATACATGTGCTTCAGGAAGATGTCTTATTCTTGCTCAGAGGCCCTATTGCATTATAAAAGAATTCTACAATGAAGATGCTTAGAGATGTGCTTTGTACTGTGGGAACTATCCTAGCAATGCAATAATATGATTGAAGACCGAAAGATTTCATGCGAGTATTTTGATTCATTCCGCTTGGTCCTGCATTACACAATGCTCAAAGTTTGGAAGATGTAAAGTATCTTCGATAATATGTGACAAAAGGGATCATCAATTAATTTTGATGTACTGTAAAATTCACATAGGCAATATTAGTATCTGGAATACCACGAACCTTTCATAATACGATTGGCATGATTATAATTGCTTTAGAAGTGAATGAGCAAACAGAAATGTATCACGTTTGTTTTTCCGTAGTAGAACATATGAGTTTTACAATAGAAGTATAACTAAATCATTATAAAGATCTGGCAAGCAAAGATTACAAATAAATCAGTAAAGTTGAAATGTAACAAACCTTGCACTCACGGGGAGGATGGAGTCGCTGGGGGCCGCCGCAGGGGTGGGGGTCGCCGGGGGGGGGAGGAAGTTGCCAAGGGGGAGGTCGTCACGGCGACGGGGATGCTCGAGGCGGCCGAAGGCGTGGAGGTCGGGGCTTGGGAGGTGAAAGGCGGCGGAGATGCAAGTGACAGGAGAGGGCTAGGGTTGGGCGCGACAGTGATATTTATAGGGGTGGACTATTACTGCCGGGTCAAAAAAGAACCGGTAGTGATATAATATCACTGCCGGGTCACAAAGAGAGCCGGCAGTGATAGTGGCTTATCACTGCCGGTTCTACTAAAACCCGATAGTGATAGTGGCTTATCATTGCCGGTTCTACTAAAACCCGACAGTGATATATAGTATCACTGCCGGGTTTTAATAGAACCGGCAGTGATAAGGACACTATCACTGTCGGCTCTCTTTAACCCCGGCAGTGATACTTCGTATTGCTGCCGGCTTTTACTAGAACCGGCAGTGATAAGTCGCTATCACTGCCGGATCTATTTGTGAACCGACAGTAGTACGAATTATCACTGCCGGGTTAAAGAGAACCGATAGTGATATATACAGTATAACTTCCAGTTTATTTCATTTCACAGACCGACGAAATACTATCAAATTTGATCCAAATAATCTGAATTTTTTTTGAGGCATACTACAGGACATGTAATATTTTATATAAATATTTTCCCCTAATTTTGACTAAGTTCTAAAATTTAGAAAAACCAAATTGCTCACTGTTTTAATAGTTCATATATCAAATTGTGCTTAAAAAATTCATATTAAGGCTTACAAATTTCAAATTTTGAAATAATAAATAAATTGTAGATGGACCGAAGGAGGATGCATGACACGGACCGTTGCGGCGCAGAGTTCTTTAATGGTGTGACTTGTAACAATTCACACAAATGCAGTCAAATCCATTGCCTCATATAATACATTAATTGTTACACAAGAGAAAATAAACATGTTGTTCGTACGAAAGAAAGCATATCTTTAATTTGAACAACTAAGCTATGATTCGACCTTCGTTATGATCGGGGCGTACGTACGTGTCGGGACCCGAATTTGCAAATCCGGACCCTCTGTGTATACCGCACTAGTCCAGGATCACGCTAGTGCACACAGGCTCAACATAGATGCTATCGTAGTCATACACAGCGGAATATAGCATAACTTTAATAATTAATAGTAACTGTTGTCTTACATGATTATTGCCACACAGGGCTAATAAAAGAAATAGCAAATAAGCAGCAGTGGAAAAAATAAATAAGCGTAGCAGCTCCCCAGTTCACCGCAGGCAACTGATGAGGCTCGGACCCTAAGCATTCGCATCTAGATAGTCCTCCTCCACGAAGGGCGTAGATTCTTCCTCTTCTGAAGTTGTTGTTGAGGTGAGTACATAAAGCACTCAACAAGTTGTGCACAGCAATGCAAGTCTAATATTCTATATGCTTGGCTTAATCCAAAGGAATGGCTAATATGGCTATTTTGCAGTAAAGCAGCATTTAACAAGACTACAGTAAATAGATTGAAAAGCAGTAGAACAATAACAGTAATTAATAGATTCAGCATTTATGAAGTAAACCAAGTTTCCAATCCTAAATCAATTTTCCACTTCCCATGGCACCCTGCCATCCCAATGTCACAGCCCCAAAACCAAAGATGCATCTATAATCATCATGAGCATACATGAAGCATCATTAAGCATTTAATCTCGTGTTGGCATGCATTCGAATTCAATTTTTGAATTGTTGAATTTAGTGCAAATTGGAACGTTGTGAAGCAACTCAATTCTTCACCATATAACATGACCTATGTGTTATTTTATTGTTACGCACTTCAAATAGTTATTCCCAGATTTTAGGAGATCATTTGGGTGCTCAAATTAAATCTTGTAAGTTCAAAAAACAGCCATCTTGTGTGAATTTGCATACTTAATTTATAAATGCTTTTTGAGTGAAACCAACTATACTGTGCTATCTAATATCTATACGTGATTCACAAAAATTGGGATAATTTTTGGAGTTGTTTTGAACCCTTAATTAAGTAGAAGAAGAGAGGGAGAAGAAATTGGCTGAAAATTCAAAAACAAAAAAATATATTTTCTCTGTTTGCTTCTTCTCCAGTTGGGCACCATGGACGGTGAGTCCACTGGTCAGTGCCGATTGACGACGCTAGGCGGTGCTCGAGCTCTCCCTTGTCTTGTACACTCCTCGCCCCACTTACTCCACTGCAGTGCCATAAAGCCACCAAGCCTCCTCCTCACCTCTTGCTCGCCGTGATATTGCTTCCTCTGCCGCGAGCTCGCAGAGCGAACAACACGTGCGAGCCGTGCATGCGATAATACTCTTCCCGGTGAGCTCTCCGGTTAGCTCTTCCACTGCTTGTAGCTTTCTAGTCCCTAACCTCTTCTCTCCATTTCGCATGCAAGCCAGCCGAGTCCCTGGCATCCTCCTCGGTGCAAGACTCCAGCAGTTAGCCGAGCCCTCTGCTGCGCCGCCGTTTCGCGCCTCCCCACGCTGAGGAGCCTCGCGGTGAAGCTTGCTGCCCCTTTCTTTTCAGCCCGGTGGCTATACATTTTCCTCGCTACGCGTCATGTCCCAGTGAAGAAGAAGCACAGTACCGGCTAGATAATTGTGTTAGTGTTGTTAGTACATAAACATTTCAAAACTTGTAAAATCCATAGAATATTCATATGACTTTCAAATAATGTGAGACCAATTCTGTTAGCTTCATATTTTAGTGCTCTTTAACAGAAAAATATGTATGCTCATGGAACATGTACCTGTTTTCCTAGATCTATAGGGTTTGTGTAGCTAGACTCAAGTATTTTGTGCATTTCCTCATCACAAGTAACAATGTAGCCCAGTGGTTCAGCGCTCTGAGTTTCAGTCCAGTGACCCGAGTTCGAGTCCACCTCTAGCAAATTTTTTTTTTATTTTTGCCTTTTGCATTCAAACTTTCATATCTTTTGCTAGGAATGTCCAAATGAAGTCAAATTAGTTTCTAAATTTAAGTTTTGAGATGAGAAATTAGAATATGAAATAAAAAGTTATGTGTTGCTTGCAGGAAAATATTTTTATTAGAGTTTGAGTGCTAGGCCCTAAATAGGTGTTATGAAGAAAGTATGTTTTACATTGATCCATAAATCATGAAATAAATACCATAAGCCACTGCAACCCTATGAACTCCATTTCTGTAAAAACATTTAAATTTGAATGTGTTTGGTTCAAATATTGTTGGTTTAGGACCTTAATAACATTCAAACTTCAAGTGGTTAGAATAATGTTCATATGAGCTCAAAAACTTATGAAACCAGTTTAGATGTGTTTGTGGGATTGCATAGATTATGAATAGTAAAAAATATTTAGACTTTGCTTTAGTTTAGTCTATTTGCTAGTTGTCCGAACATGCAATCGGCAAAATCTTCAAATAGCCGCAACTTTCACAAACGAACCTCAAACTCAACGAAACCAAATCTCATGACCTTAGTATGATATACCCTTACTTGCTGTGCAAAAATGATACCATTTTGAACAATTTGAGTTAGACCATATTAAACCCTAATGATCATTTATATGAAAAATATTGTTTCCCTTTTATCAAGTTTCGTTCTTTTGATTTGTGGTTTGAGTGCACGCTTCTTAAAGTGTAATTTTCAGCAAATTAATAATTGTGTATAACTCAATTGAATGATGTCCTTCCAAATAAATGAACTCGATAAACTTCTTTATTGCTGAACTTTGTATGTTACTTCCTGAAGTTCCTCTCGTTCATTTCTCATGCTCATACATGCGCATTTACATCAATGGCATCATTCTAATTTTGCATCATTGCATTCGTTTAGAGCCCAACGTACCGGAGAGCAACGAGGTTGACCCGGCGACCGTGAGTGAGGAGAAATTTGAGGAGGAACCAGTTGCTACACAAGGCAAGCATCGAGCATATTTCTCCTATATTTTGGATCAATGTGACTTATATTATGATATTATGCATGTGGATTTTTATGTTATATATCTATGTCGCGAATAGCTCCTAATTGTTGCATTTCCCCTTCCTTGATATTGTTTACCATACACCTTGATAACTCTTAGCATGGGTAGTTTGTCTTATGCTAATAGTCGCGTTAGATGCTTAGCCATGCTCTAGGTCTTGGTGTAGAATTCGGGAATTGTGATGGTCTTTTCTTTGTAGCAATTGGTAGTTGTCGCGGGATGGTAGGGGTTTGAAACATGGTAATTGGAAAGAATGTTGTTTCATTCATGATAATTTGAAGGACTTGTTTAAAAGGGTGAAAGTGCGAGACTTGGGCGAGTAGTTGGGTTTATTCGAGAATGGAGTCTCGGATGCCATAGGCTCGCTTGAGTCGATTAAGGACCGATCGTTGGTGCCGTTGTCTTAAGCACTTTCCGTACTAACCACATATCCATATATAGGATGGATGAGCTAAGTACCATAAGTTACCCAGATCATTTGACTTGCGGGTTTGGTGTGTGGGCGAGGTGCCTAGGGGTGTCCTCGGTGGACCTAGTCATCTCCGCACATTAGACACGAGCACAAATGTTTGGGGTGAGTATGTGAAAGGTTGTCATGTGAATCATCGCTTGCTATCGATGGGTGGTATGGTCGGTGGTCTCGTGTCGTGTGGGTAAAGATGTACCCCCCTGCAGGGTGTAAGAACTATTCGAATAGCCGCGCTCTCGGTTATGGCAAAGCTTAATGTTCATTGGACATCATCGTAGTGTCACGTGTTGTTTTATGATAAGCTTAGAAGGTGAAACATGACGGTCTCATGAGGGATGTTGGGTATGTGCTAGCTGTCCATAGAAGTCAAATAGGACTAAGGTTGCTTACACATTACTCTCTAGTTGTTAAGTTATGCTTTTTTTGCAAATACTACTTAACTTGTGGCCGTTCATGTCCTTGCTACAACCATATGCATTATCCTTGTACTCTATGGTCCGTGTAAGACTTGCGAGTACCTTCGTACTCATGTGTTTGTTGTTGGAGTTTTGCAGGTGAGAATGAGGCCATGTATGGCTATTTTTACCCCGCCGATGTCGGCGAAGGGGATGAGTAGTCGGTGGTTGGCCAAGATAGCGGTAGTGGTGCCTTATGGGCAATGGCGCCACTATTATTTTGCTTTTATGATGATTATATCCGCTGCGTACTCTATGTCTAATTCGCTAGTTAAACCATGGATAGTTTCTAGCTAGTGACCTTTAGTTGAGAGCATATAGACTTGTCTTTGTATGCTTCTCAAGTTTAATTTCAGATTTGGTACACTCGATGTATGAGACTTGTAATATGTTGAAGACATGTAATTCACATTAAAACTTGCACTCTCTATGTATTGTGTGATGATAGAGATGTTGTGCAACGGTATGTGTGTTGATCTTGGGCATCGTCTTGAGGCACATACCGGGGACTACCGGAGTTGCTTTTGTTTTAATTGAGATTGTGGCTGCATTGTTTGTCATATAGATGTGAATTAACATGTACCTAGCTCTTGTGCGAGCGTATGTTAGCTCTCATCTAAATGGGCAATTGACCGCTCGATTAAACCAAGTGCAATTTGGGCGGTTTTCACACCCAACAAGTTTTTGTTTAACAAAAATCTAACCCTCAACTGTAATTCCCGAGCATTGCTCAATACCACGAGCACGGCTATTCGAATAGATTGTACACTCTGCAGAGGTTATGCACTTTACCCACACGATACAACCAAACACCACCAAGGCGAGTGATCGTAACAAAGCCTTTACAATGCTACACCTAGACCCAAGATCGCCGCTAAGGTTTCAACATGAAGGGTTAAACCACCACAACAGGCCCCCTCTTGCGCCATGTGAGTTAAACCGTAACCGGGACTCACTATTCACCACAACAAAGATCAAATCTAGGTTTCACAAATTATTCAGCTAGGCTGTCCCATTCCAGACATGTGGTTGCAAGAGAGACTCAGGTCAAAGGCTTGCAAGGTTAAGTCCTTAAAGTGATTAAGGCAAGACTTCCACATACCCCTGCCAATCTTGGCCCACCTTGGCATACTGCCCCTTTCCACTTGCCCCAATCTAAATCATTACCACCCTAGTTGATTACCAAGCACCACGTGCCCCCCCACAGTTCAATCTAGTTGTGTGACCTCCTCGCCACGACAACTTGATGGCACTGTGTGACAACACATGACACACAAATTCTTAAACATTGTTCCATATTCCATTAGTCAAGATTAAGTAACAACATTCGGACACATGTGATGACGTGGCATGGCTAAGCAATCTACGACGGTCTAACTAGTCCCATGTTGATTATTAATATTAACCAACTATAATTCCACATCCTAGGGTGACAATTAGATCATGGCATAAAATTGACAAGGTGTGATTTAATTCAATTAGGCATATCATCTAATTCCCAGATTAATTGAAATCATTTATACACATAAAATATCATGCATAATTTAAAAGACAAAATAGCAATTTGGTGAAATTGGGTGCAACATGATCAAAGCACAACTTGCCTTGGATTAGGTGCTGGTCTTGATCTGAGCTTGGGTCTTGGAGCGACGAATCTTCCTCCGGATCACCGAGCAGTTCAACGTCTACGCGAAACGATGCCAAAATAGCAAATAAACACCAAACCAGAGAGCAAACAAACTCCAAAAATAAAATAAAATTCACCAATAAATATATCTTGATTTTAAATTTTTTTAGAAATTTTAATCACTCAAATCCGAGTTAAAATGCAAAAGATATAGCCTTTTGAAGTTTGAATAAATACTGAAAATAAAGAAATTAGAAAAACCGATTTTCCCGAATTATTTTTCTACTGGAAATTACCGATTAATGTGCAAGCGACACGTGGACCAATCAGAGACGGACACGTGGCCTCGGCGCATGGACTTAGTCCGCGAAAACACGCTGGTCCACCGTGGACTCGAGATCTTGTCTTTGTGGACCTACCGATATCGATGACGTCATCGCGATACGTGGGCCAATCAAATTGCGCCACGTCGCTCGGTCTATGGACCAAGTCCACGCGACACGCCTGTCCACGGTGCACCCGCGCGACGATGCCGGTACCGCGACCGACACGCGTCGCACATCCGCGAGACGATCCAACGGCCGACACACTACGCACACGCGCCTCAATCCCAACGTCTATTCGAATCTAACGGTTAGAAATATACCCGGCGTAACACCGCTTAAGAAGCGACGTGGCTTGATCCGGACGGTTCGGCGAAGATCCAACGGCTGCGCGAAGCTCCGAGACACGGCGGCGGGCTTGCACCGGAGCGGAGGAAGACGACCACCCGAACGGCGTTTCGGCGCGACTCCGGCGAGAAGAAGTGGCGGCCTCGACGCGTCTTGGAACGACGACCCCGGATCTGGAACCGATTCGGCGGGAGGAGGCTCGACGGCGCGAGCGGCGGAAAAACTTCGCGACGGCGCTGCAAAGAACTACGGCGAGCTCCTGAGCGACGACGACAGCGAAACAGGCAAAGAGGCTAGAGCTACTGGCTGCGCAAGGGAACGAGGAACATTGGAGTTTGGGCATGCGCGCAGGGAAGGAAACCCTAAATCACGCGGCGGCGACGGCAAGCGGCGGCGGATTCGAAACCGAATCGAGACGACGATCGAGAGCCGTCCGATCGCAACGAGCGCCACGATTAGATCTCACCGATCCAATCCAATCCGCACTTTCCAAAATCAACGGATGCGATCAAATCTTTCCAAACCAACACCGCATGATCTTAACCGCACGATCTTGATCCAGCGGTGGCGGCGCGCGGCGGCGAAGCGGTGAGCAGAACGGGCCGCGACGATCGGGCTACGACGACAAAGATCTTTGGGCCCAAGATCGCTCCAAGATTTTTCAAAAGCTTTTTGATTTAAAATAATTCTCAAAATTAGATTAATTCATTTAAGGCAATTAAAATATCAGGAAAAATCCAAGAAAATTCTCATAATTACTTTGAAACATTCTGAACTCAAATAAAATATTTTTGACAAAACTTCATATTATTCTTATCTATATATAATTAGTTTTCACCAAAGGTTCAATATACTTAATTAAAATAAATTCAAATAATTTCTGGAAAAATCCAATAAATTCAGAAAATCACAAAAATGCACATAAGTGAAATTATAGGCCAAATTTTGGGATGTTACAGTACGTAGCTTCCTCACCCTCTTCCATGAGACTTAGTTCAACGTTCTCTCCGAAAGTAGGAAGCTCAATGAACTGGTTGTATTCTTCGTCGTCGACAACATTCTGAACTCCGACAATCCTTCTTTTTCCTTGAATAACCACGTGGCGATCTTTGTTAGCCGGATCAGTTACAAAGAAGATTTGTGTAACAGAATTAGCAAGTACGAATGGCTCTTCCCTGTATCCGACGAGTTTGAGGTCCACGGTAGTGATACCGTATTTGTCGATGTTAACACCCCCTGGAAGCTTGACCCATTGGCACTGAAAGAGAGGGACCTTTAAAGGTCCATAGTCAAGCTCCCAAATCTCTTCTATGAATCCGTAGTAGCTTTGCCTATTTTCATTCTTTGTCGTGGCGCCTCAGACGGATACATTGTTTTGGTTCGTGCTCTTTTTATCTTGTGCTCTTGTATAAAATGTAAAACCATTTATGTCGTACCCTTGGAATGTCCGAATTGTAGATGACGGTCCCTGAGCCAACACTTTCAACTGAGCGCACTCTGTCTCCGTATGTATCATGTGCCTACGCAACCAATCGCCGAAGTTATCTCTATGCTCTCTCGCGATTCAACCCTCTGACTTCGCTGGGTTTGTTCTGGATAGCATGCTTTTGTGCATGTTGACATACGGGGGCCACCACAACTAATTGTCCCAAAACTGCGAAATGTGCTTGTGTGAATGAAGCTAGATTGTTTGTACGGAGTGATTTCTCGCCCAGTGTCCCTTTTCCCTGTAGCCTGCCCTCATGCTGTGATGTAGGCACACCAATCGGTTTGAGATCCATATAATCGACGCAGAACTCAATGACCTCCTCGGTTCCCCAACCATCTGCAATGCAACCTTCTGGCCGATGTTGGTTACGAACATATTTCTTTATAACCCCCATGAACCTCTCAAAAGGGTACATCTGATGTAGAAACACGGGACCGAGAATCCATATCTCTTTCACAATGTGAACAATGAGATGGATCATAATATCAAAAAAATATGGAGGGAAACACATCTCGAGCCTGCAGAGAGGTTGGACCACATCTTCCTGCAGCTTATCTAGTTTCAACGGATCGATGGCCTTCTGTGAAATCGCGTTGAAGAATGAACACAACTTTATAATTGGGTCTCGGACTTTCTCTGGCAGAACACCCCTAATTGCAATTGGAAGCTTCTGTGTCATCATCACGTGACAATCGTGAGACTTCATGCCAATTAATTTTAAGTCTTTCATTGAGACTAGTCTCTTTATGTTGGCAGAGTAACCAGACGGAACTTTCACTCCGTGCAAGCATTCGCACACGCTAATTTTTTATTTCTTGCTCAGAGTGTAGCAGGCTACTGGTAGGTACTTTTTGCCTGTATCCATGTCTTCGTGATGCAGCTTCTTCCTGAGTTTCATATCTTCAAGGTCCATCCGTGCGTGGAGGGTATCTTTTGTTTTGCCAGGTATATCCAGTAAGATACCAAGCAAGCTGTCGCACATGTTCTTCTCTATGTGCATGACGTCGTGTAACATCCCAAAATTTGGGCCTAATTATATTATTTTATTGCTTAAATATGCATTTATGATTTTCTGGAATTTAATTGGATTTTTCTGGATTTATTTGAATTGATTTTCATTTAAGTTTATTGACCTTTTGTTCAAATCTATTTAAATTTATGCAAAGTTAAAATAAAATTTTGAAAAATATTCTATTTAAGTCCAGAATGTCTCAAAGTATTTTTGAGATTTTTCTTGGATTTTTCCTATTAGTTTTATCGCTTAAAATAAATAAAATGAATTTATGGAATTATTTAAAATGGGAAATCCTTTTGAAAAGCGGTGAACAGTGTTGGGCTCGGCCCATATACTGTACGCGTGCGGCCCAGTGTAATGCGGCCCGGTTAGCCCATGTCTCCAGAAGGAATCGTGCCGAGCCGTTGGATCACGATCGTATGGCTTGCGTCTTGCCACGTCGCCAAGTGTGCTTAAGCAGTAGGATTGTGATCGCGTGGTCGTGGTGGAACGTGTCTTTCGTAACCCTAACCGATCGCGGCCGCTGATTCAGCGAAGGCCCGATTGGATCTCGTCGGGAAATCAGTGCGTCCGTTGCGCCACGTGGGACGATCACCATGCGCCGCCTCCGAGCAGACTCGGGCGCCGCCGCCGTATCCGAGAAGGACTCCGTCGCCGCGTCGGTTAGGATCCCAGGCGCCGTGCGCGGCCGTCGAGGCTATTTAAGGGGGTCCGCAGCCTTCCCGAGAATCCTCATCGTGTGCCGCATCTTTTGGTCGGAGGGGTTTCGCGAGAATCGTCGTGGAGTGCGCCAGGGAGCTCGTCGGAGTGGAAGCTCTGCAGCCGCCGCGTTTTTGCTCGAGTTCGTCGCGGTTAAATCGGCTTTTGGCGTTTGGTCCCAGATCCGAACTCGCCGAGGTGTGCCGATCGTCTACTCCACTTCTTCTCGTCGGAACGCGCCGAACGCCGCCGCCCGTGGCTTCTTCCTCGTCTCGGTGGGTCTTTCGCCGCCGCTTCGCCATTGTCGTCGGGTGAACCCTGGACCGTCCGATCTGTAGCGAAGGGGTGAGGTTTTGCCACGTCGCGAGTAATCGTGGCCACCCGATCCATCTTCTTCGAGCCAGATTGAACCGTGCGGGCGACCAACCAGATCATGCCGCGTGGCGGGCACAGGCACCGAGGCGTCATACGCCGGGTTCACGGTAGACCTGAGGAGGTCCCGTGCACCAGGTCTATGCACCAGGGCCACGTGTCGTGCTCTGATTGGTCCAGACTAGGCTGACGCCAGTGTGACATCATGATGACGCAATAATCGCTTTTTCAGTATAAAAATAAATCTGTTAATTTCGAATTGTTGATTTTCTGATTTCAGTATGTATTTCAAACTTCAAAAGGCTATATCTTTTGCATCGTAACTCGGATTTGAGTGATTCCAATTTCTAAAAATTTGTAAAATTGAGATCTATTTAATGGTTAATTTTATTTGATTTTTTTGGAGTTCAATTGCTCTCTGTTTTGGTATTTATTTGCTTTTCTCCTTCGGTACGCGTAGACGTTGAATTGTGCGATGCTTCGGAGGAAGATTCAGCAACTCAAGAGCAAGTTCCAGAACCAGATCAGGACCTATTCCAAGGCAAGTTGTGCTTTGATCATGTTGAACCCATGTTTATAAAATTGCTATGTTTGTTTTATCCTATTGCATATATTTCAAATATACAATTGTTTTAAATTAGATTGGGTTTAGCTAATATACCAGATTGAATTATACCTTACCTTGTCATCGTATGCCATGATCCATTTTCACCCTAGATTGGTTAAATATAGTTGGTTAATAATTATAATCAACATTGGAGGATTAGTCCGTATTAGTTGTTTAGTCATGCCACGTCATCACATGTGTCAGAATCATTGATAATTAATCTTGATTAATGGAATATGGAACAATGTTATGAACTTGTGTGTCATGTGGGATCACACGATGAGATTGAGTTGTTGTGGCGAGTCATGTCACGCAACGATGTTGAATTGTTGATAGCATGTGGTGCTTGGTAATCAACTGGGTGATGATCATTTAGATTGGGGCAAGTGACAAGGGGGAGTATGCCAAGGTGGGCCCGATTGGCAGAGGGCATGTGGATGTCTTGCCTTGATCACACTAAGGACTTAACCTTGCAAGCCTTTGACCTGAGTCAATCATGCAACCACATGTCTGGTATGGGCCAGCCTAGTTGAGTAATTTGCAATGTCTTAATTTTGGTACTATTGTGGTCGGTGTGAGTTCCCGAGTTATGGAGTAATTCACATGGCGCAAGAGGGGGGCCCTGGTTATGGTTTTCAGACCCACCAGTGTTGAAACCTTAGCGGGTAGTATCGGGTTAAGTCAGAGCATTGTAAAGGCTTTGTTATAATCACTCGCCTTGGTGGTGTTTGGTTGTATCACGTGGGGAAAGTGCATAACCTCTGTAGAGTGTGAAACTATTCGGATAGGTGTGCTCGCGGTATTGAGCAATGCTCGGGAATTACAGTTAAGGGTTAGTTTAATTAATTGGACAACTTGGTTGGGATGGCGGAAGGCCATATGGAAGATGGAATTTGACTTAGGATTGGAAACTTGGTTTACTTGAGAAATACTGAATTTATTTATTATTGATATTTGTTTTACAGTCTTTACAATCTATTTACTGTATTCGTTCATAAATGCTGCTTATTGCAAAATAGCCATGGTAGCCTATCCATTGGAATAAGCCTTGCATATAGATACATAGAATTGCATTCTGTGCCCAACTTGTTGAGTGCTTAAGTACTCACCCTTGCCAAACAACAATAATCAACAGTTGAAGAATCTACACCTGTGTTGGAAGATGAAGTTCAGGAAGACACGAGTCATTAGGGTCCGAGCCTTGTCGGTTGCCTGTGGTGAACTGATGAGCTATCTACGTTTTCTACTTTCCGCTGCATAATTATTAGTTTATATTTTCAGTCTTGCCCTGCGTGGTTTAATAATGTAAGTCGGTCATAAGATCATACCTTTAGATATATCAATGAATGAACTATTATTCTATTATCGTTGAGTATGATGTGATATATACCAATGTTGAGCTGTGTGCACTAGCGTTGATCCTGGGACTAGTGCGGTAAACACAGTGGGTTCGAATAAGTGGATTCGGGTCCTTACACGTCGATTGCGTGTCGAACTTCCAAGTGTTGCCAGTACGGTAGGACCCAAAATACTAATATCTTTTTCCACAAAGGAGCCTTGTCACGGGAACTCGGGATAGATGTACTGCCGGCTCCCTTTCCGTGAATAATATGAAGATCCATTACGGCCGCAAATATCTGTTTCCCTGTGCGATTTTTCGGAGCTAAGGCAGTCTCCTTTTTCCCGTCAAAGGCTCTCTTATTATTGCGGTATGGGTGATCCTTGCGAAGGAACCTACGATGTCGTATGTAGGCCATTTTCCGACAATTCTTCAACCACCGGCTAGCTGTATCATCCAAGCACTGGACGCATCCGTTGAACCCTTTCGTCGTCTGTCTCGACAGGTTACCAAGGGCAGGGTAATCATTAATGGTTACGAACAACAATGCGCGTAGGATAAAGTTTTCTCTTTTGTACTTATCCCATACCCGTACTCCATTGTTCCACAGTATTAGAAAATCTTGAACCAATGGTTTGAGGTACACATCAATATCGTTGCCAGGTTGCCTGGGCCCTTGGATCAGTAGTGGCATCATAATGTACTTCCGCTTCATACAAAGCCAAGGAGGAAGGTTGTAGATACATAAAGTCACCGGCCAAGTACTGTGACGGCTACTCATGTTGCCGAAAGGATTTATCCCATCCGTACTCAACCCGAACCTTATATTCCTCACATCATATGCAAAGTGCTTCTTATATTTTCTGTCGATGTTCCTCCATTGCACAGAATCAGCAAGGTGCCTAAGCATTCCATCCTTCTTACGCTCTTCGGTATGACATCGTAGTAATTGGGCATGCCTTTTGTTCGCAAACAATCGCTTCAGACGGGGGATTATAGGGAAATAACACACCACCTTACGGGGGGATCTCTTCTTCTTATGCTCCACCTCGACATCGTCATTATGGATATCATTGTTGCCCTTATACCGCTTTGCTTTGCAAACAGCACAGGAATCCAAGTGTGCAAACTCATTGTGATACAACATGCAATCGTTTGGACATGCGTGTATTTTTTGTACTTCCAGTCCCAACGGGCAGACAACCTGCTTGGCCTGGTACGTAGTTGTAGGCAACACGTTACCCTCTGGAAGCAAGTCCCCCAAGAGACATAAGAGCTCAGTGAAGCTCTTATCGGACCAACCATTGCTTGCCTTCAACTGCAGTAGTGTAAGCACGGTATGCAGTTTTTTTTGCTCCTCTTTGCAGCCAGGGTACAATGGTGTTGTGGAGTCCTCTACCATACGTTGGAACTTTTGAAACTCTCTTTCACTCGTGAAGTCCCCCTCCCCATCATGCAACATTTGATCCAGGTCGTCGTCGTGGCTATCGACAAACGTATCTTCGACCGCCGTCATATCGTTGTCTCCGTCATCTTCACCAATATGTTGTCCTTCATGCACAATCTCATCTTCACCGTGCTCGGTCCAACAGGTATAGCCAGCCTTGAAACCCCTTCGAAGTAAGTGTTCACGTATCGACTATATGGTAGAAAACAACTTCTCGTTTTTGCAATCAACGCATGGACAACACATATAGTTCGACAGATTCTTCAACTTGTGCGCCGCAGCCACGTTTACAAAACATGTCACACCATTAAAGAACTCTGCGCCGCAACGGTCCGTGTCATACATCCATCTTCAGTCCATCTACAATTAATTAAAACAAACATCACATAAGCATATAATTGCAAATAACAATAGAATTGTAAATGATAAGATTTAAAAATACATGTAGCAATTTTGAATATGTTAAAATACATCAACCTTTTTTCATTATGTAATTATCCATCTAGCAATTTTTTATTATTTTATAAAATGAAAATAATTGTAAATACTTAGGATACATTTTTACTATATTAAAATACATCAATATTTTTTCATTATGTAAATATCCATCTTCCAATTTTTAAATATTTACAAAATAATAAATAATTGTAAATAGTTACGATATATTTTGACTATGTTAAAATACATCAACCTTTTTTCATTATGTAAATATCCATGTAACATTTTTTTATTATTTTATAAAATGAAAATAATTGTAAATACTTAGGATATATTTTTACTATATCAAAATACATCAATCTTTTTTCATTATGTAAATGTCCATCTTCCAATTTTTAATTATTTACAAAATAATACATAATTGTAAATAGTTAGGATACATTTTGACTATATTAAAATACGTCAACCTTTTTTCATTATGTAAATATCCATCTTCCAATTTTTAATTATTTACAAAATAATACATAATTGTAAATAGTTAGGATACATTTTGACTATATTAAAATACATCAACCTTTTTTCATTATGTAAATATCCATGTAGCATTTTTTTTCCAAAATTTGAGCATACATCAACCTTTTTTCATTATGTAAATATCCATCTGGCAATTTTTATTTATTTGAAAAATAGAAAATAATTGTGAATAATTAGGACATATTTTTATTATATTAAAAATATCCAGGTAGCAATTTTTCAATTACTTTCATAATTGATAATATCAATGTTGCAATTTTTTAATTACTTTAATTATTGAGAGTAAGCATATAAATGAAAATACAGGATATATTTGTAAATATATCGATTTACAAATGTATCTTGCAATTTTCATTATTACAAAATTCACCTAGCCATTTTCACCATTTTGCAAAATTCACCTAGCCATTTTCACCATTTAAAAATCCACTAAATCACTGAAATGAATAAGAATTGTAATTATCTAAGTCTAAAACAATCTATAAAGTCAAATCCAACTACAAATATAATGTTATTAAAATTACTAACCTTGAAAACAAGTAGATATGAATTTTAGTACAATTTTCGGCAGCAAGTGGACACAATAATGGAGCAGAGACTCCTCTCTGTTACACTCGATTGGTCGGGGGGAAGAGATGGGAGGTATATAAAGGACTTATCACTGTCGGTTCTTCCCAGAACCGACAGTGATAGGGCTCGCATTGCGCAGGAATATAAAATTAGGCAGGAAAATAAATATCACTGCTTGTTCTGGTTTAAAACCGGCAGTGAAAATCCCAATATCACTGCCGGTTGAAATAAGAAGCGGCAGTGATATATCACTACCGGTTTTATATATAAACCGGTAGTGATATGAGGTTATCACTGCCGGTTGTTTCGACGAACCGACAGTGATAAGTTCTCCCCCCAGCTCACTTTTCGAACCGGCAGTGATATGTTCTCACTGCCGGCTCTGTCCTAACCGGCAGTGATGTGCCGGTAAGGATGTGCTGTTCTGTAGTAGTGATTATGTATGCATATTTTCCTGGAAGTGATTGGACAGAAAGGTCAATGAAAAATTCCATTTCAAAATTATAAACTTAAAATGGAGCTAGCCGCATATCACAAAAGTTTTAAGGGCCAAATAAGTACTTATCCATGTTAACCATAGAGACATTAGTTAGGGCAAGCATAAAGTCCTTATAAAACAGAATAACATATCAGACAGTTGGATAGCATGAACAACAAAGACATAGGATAAGAGGAATTTTACATACCTTTTGCCGAGTCCATCCTTGTTGCTGATTGTGCCTGTGAATTATTGCTAACTGCAAAATGACAAGTACAGTGATCCATAGTAACGGGATTAGCAATATCAGATTCAAATAACGGGTTTAGGTTAATTTGAAATGGCAACTGGTCAGTAATGACAAAAACTATGTATACTAATATTGTGGATATAATGCAAGCAAAAAACTACACGCTCCACTATGATAAAGCACTCCCATCCAGGAACACCACAACAAACATTGGTGAATAAGTACCATGCTGGAATCTCTAGACGAATAGCAACACAACAACTGATGTAGCTAGCTTATCCCATTGCTACTGGAACGAGCAAACTTATCACACACAAAAGCTCATGATCCCCCACTCCCTATCCCGCTACCACCCGACGGCCAACACACGTCGCCTGCCTGTCCACCACTCCCTGTCCGCCATTAATTACAATCAAAGCAATCACATGGGACACCAGATCGAATCGACGCACCTGCACGAAGGCGGCGGTGGCAATGGCGGCGTCGATGATGATGAACGCTGACTCAGCTGCGATGATCAACAGCAGCAGGCAGCCCCCGCCGTCCCCAGCGGCGGCGTGAAAGAGGCCGTAGCGGCCCATGCCGGCGGACGAGGAGCAGCTGCGGCGGCGGAGGATTAGCGCGCGGCTGGGCAAGCTTGCGTCGCATCTCACGGCGGGTAGGGAGGCCCAACATGCCATCGTCCGCTAAGGGCAAGGGTTAGGGCATCACCACAGTCCGCATCAGGCGCAGCCACGCAGGGTTGATGACTTGATTCGGTGAATGGGTGATGCGGCCGAGGCTATAGGCTGGCTAGCCCAGTGGCCCAGATCAAAAACCGGATATCCAAATAGGATATTATCCGATATCTAGATTCTAACCCATATTTTTCGGATACTCCATGCTCCGAGTTCGATTCGGTATCCGGATTCAAATATCTGGATCTGGATCCGACCGGATATCTAAAATCTATTCTGAATCCGATCTCGATCGGATCCGGATCCGGATCCGGATCGAGCGGATAAAATCTCTGACCCGTTTTCCCCCCTACCTAAAACCCTTTTCACAGCCTTTAGGGAGAGGCATTCCTCTACCCCTCTATTTATAGCCTAACCTGAGCAATCTTCACCCTTGGATAACTTCCTTCTTCTATAAGGAACCTCATCAAAGGTTGGGATTAACTCACTTACTCATACATGTGCTAACCCAAAACCCAACAACATAACGGGTTTTGACACACATCTCAAAGCACACTAACTTAACCGCTACTCTACCCACGAACATGCGATCCAACGATCCTCCTTCGCTTGAGTAGGGATTAAGTTATCATCTCTACCATCCACTTTTCTTCTCAACTTGCAGCTATTCCCCAGCCTCAGTCGTCTTTGGCACCACTTTGACCTTAGCTCTCCTAGCCTAGTTCTGGTCTCCTCCGCCTCACCATGACCTAGCTCCGAAGTCTTGTAACCACCACCGACAAGCAAACACATCACATAGCAATATTCAACAACATATGGAAACAAATCGACACATAGCCAAAATGATACACAATTCATCTCGACTAGTTTACAACCTGTACTAACTAGTTTACAACTTGTCTCGACCAGTTTATAACCTGTTACAACCAGTCCCGACCGCTTAAGGCCACAACTACTAAAGGTTAAGACCAGTTAAGGCCTGACCACTGGTCCTGGACAGCTCATATCAACTCAAATTGCTCAAAACCAATTTAAATAAAACTCAAACCTAGGCATCACAAGCTCAAAAACAGTCAATTACTCATTACAAACATAGGTAGAACTCTACATGGTCTTTCAACTCTGCAAGACCATTTTGAGAGGGGACATGAGGTACTGAATGCTCTACATTAATGCCTAGTGCCACAATAATCATTAAATACCTTTGAAGTAAATTCGTCAGCATTATCCATTCGAATAGACTTGATCATTTCTTCTGGGAAGGAGGCTCTTAATTTAATAATTTGGATAATTAAATTAGCAAAAGCATGGTTCCTAGTACATAAGAGACATACGTAGGACCATCCAGTAGAAGCATATGTAAGTAACATGAAATATGTAAAAGAGCTCGACAGGAGCTGGATATATCCACAAATATCACATAGAATTTTCTCTAGAAAATTCGGTGATTCTTCCATAACTTTAAGGTAAGAAGGTCTAAAAATGAGCTTCCCTTTAGCACAAGCAGGGCATAAGAAGTCTTCTTGAAAGACCATGTGGAGGTCTATCCTTGTGTGTGATGAGTAATTGACGAGTTTTGAGCTTGGTTTGATTTGAATTGAATTGGATTTGAAGCAATTTGAGTGTTAGGTGCTCTTCTTAGTGCTACCGGCCTAGGGGTAGTAGCACCGGACCATTGAGAGCAATTATGATCGATTAATGATTTTGGGATAATCATTGAATATCTTTGTGGGCATTGCTATGTGAAAGGTTTTCCCTTGTCTTTGATGGTTGCAGGGCGACAGTGCTAGGTCATGGTGAGGCGGAGGATGACCGGGACTAGGCGAGGAGCGTCGGAGGTCCATACGGTTGGGAGATCATCGAAAGATGATCGGAGACGGAATCCGGGAATGTCAAGAAGACAAGGAAAGGAGATGATGCTAGCTAGATGCCGCGTGGATCAATGAGGGCCGTCGGATTGAGGTCTAGTTGATAGGTTAGCAGGTCTAGGTAGTATGCTTTGAAAACCGTGCAAGAAAACCCGGTATGTGTGTGGGTTTTGGGTTATCCCTTGCATGGCTATGTGTGTGGCTTAATCCTAACCCTTAGATGAGTGCTCTAGGGTTGAGGGGCTCATCCAAGGGTGGTAGGTGGCCCAAGAGTAGTATAAATAGGGGTGGAGGGGTAGCCTCCTCCCTTAGAAGGTTTTTGAGGTTTTTGAATGCTCCTTTGAGCTTTGCCCACATGAAAGTGAGGCTTTGTAACCTCTCCTTCCAGAAATGAAAGTTTTATCCATCCAACTCTGAATTTATTTTGCGCATTTACATTATGTCTTTACTTTATGCAATTTAAATTCAGCATTTACTTTCCCGCAATTACATTCTCGCAATTTACTTTAACACAATTTGGATTTGCCTCCCCTGCTTCTAAATACTGTTGATCTTGGATGTTTTGAGTGTGTTCATATGGCTTTACATCTCTTTTGCACTCTTGGATTGAGTAGAGAATATCTTTTCTTTCAAGTTCCAACTTTGTTCAGAACTTGTTCTTTGCGCAGCATTTAGTATTTGATTTTTATAAAAATATAAAAAAATCATTTTTGAGTTATTATTGTTGGAGGAGGTGAGGGACTCTGATATCCACTTTCAGAAAAAGTTTGGAGTTCACTTGTTGCACTATTTGGGCGCCATGAGGTGAAAACCGAGCCCTAAACTTTCTGCTCGAAGTTCTTGACTGACTGTGTTCTTCGAATTTTCCTGTTTTTTTTGTAAGGATTTTTGAGGAGAAATTTGGTGGAGTTCTTCATGACTCTTCTTGTCATAGGGATAAAAATTCTCAAAATTTTGTGATCTGCAGAAACCCACCAACCTCCTGTGATTCCTCTTTATCTTGGACACTAGACAACCATGATTGTGACTCAAAAATCCCCACATATTTTATGGTACTTATCCATGCAAGCTAGGGGTATACATAGTTGTCTAGTTTTTAGGGGTTTTCACGATTTCCTTTGAGCGATCTTGTCGAGGTTTTTGTTGGAGTATTTTTGGGGAAAATTTATTTGCGACCATTCACCCCCCCTCTGTTTGCCTTCTCGATCCTTCAATTGGTATCAGAGCCAGTTCTGCTCTTTCTAGATCTTGACCGGTCTCAAGAGCCATGGCGACGGACAAATATTCCACCAAGCCTCCCATCTTTAATGGAGTTGATTTTCCTTTTTGGAAGTCCCGGATAGAGTCATCCATCACTGCCCAGGGCTACCTGATATGGCAGAAGGTGAAACTCCCGTATGAGGTTCCTGCTGATGAAAATGTCACGACCATCAATATGGCTGACGTTGAGGCGAATGCTAAGGCAAGAAACATTCTTATCTGTGGTCTTAGCAGCGGTGAGTATGATAGATTTTCACCTTCGCTCCGCTCACGAGATTTGGGTAACCCTCGATGCTTACCATGAGGGCTCTCCTCAAATCAAGACTGTGAGGCAGGACCAGTTCAAGCGCGAGTACAACAAGTTTGATCAACGCGCTGGTGAGAGTCTCGACGAGTGTTTTGGTCGGTTTACAAAGATCTTGAGCGACCTCCGAGCAGTTGGTTGCATATACCCTGACTCGGACAATGCTCGGCATTTCTTGACCACACTCGACCTTCGGGTTTGGGAGATGAAGGTGACCACCATCAAGGACACCACCGACTTATCGACTCTGACTCTTGACGGGCTTTATTCCCGCCTCAAGACTCATGAGATCGATGTTGTCTCTCGGAAGACGAAATCTCAGTCGATGGCTTTGGTCACCGATCCCAATGGATCTTCTTCTGATTCTTCTGTCGGTCTCTCCCTCTCCACCCTTTGCGAGCTAAGCGATGACCAACTGGAAAAATTTCCAGAAAATGAGCTTGCTCTTCTTGCTCGCAAATTCTCTCATGCATACAAGAGGGTGAGAGAGAGGAAGAGAGGTGGCATGATCACCTGCTTCGAGTGTGGTATCCCCAACCACATTCGGGCGAACTGTCCCAAGCTAGAGAAGGGCAAGAACGACGTTGGCGGTTCGGGCAAGAATGACTACACCGACAAGAACCGCAACAAGAAGCCTCCAGTTCGTGAACTGGCGCACGAGAAGAAGTACCGCAACTTCTCCAAGAACAAGAAGCTCTTCCACCGCGTCCTCGCCGCGCTTGATGACATCAACATCTCCGACACAGAGACATAGAGCGACGAGGGCGAGGATAATCCGCAAGAGAAGAAAGGCGGCGACGACTTCTCCGGCATGTGCTTCATGGCCGACGTCAACGGCATCTGCGACATGGACGAGGTACCCTCCTATGACCAGCTCAATGAAGCTTTCTGCAAATTAGGAAAATTTCATGCTAGAGCTAGAGCTAGGTGTACGGAGCTTAAGAAGGAAGTAGGTACCTTGACTCGGGAGTTAGCTTCACTTAGATCTTCTCCCTCCCGAGTCACTGATGACTGTACTTTGTGTGATGCTTTGCTTGTGGAGTTAGAGAACCTAAGGACTATGCATGATAGTGTGTTGTCTGAACTAGATAGTCTTAGGTTGAAGAATGCTAGCAATGAATCTGTTGATACTCCTTCTGTAGATGCTAGTTTTCTTCATGCTCGCTCTACTCCCTCTTGTGCTAATTGCCCTAAATTGCTTGCTGAAATTGATGCCATGAGCGATCACCTTAGGAAGCTTTCTTCTAGAAACGATGAACTTGAAATGCATGCTTCTAAGAACCCAGTCAGCTCATGTGAGGGCTGTAGGCAACTAAAACTTGACAATGAATCTTTAAATGTCAAGTGTGCTAATCTTGCTAAGGACTTACTAGATAAGTCACAAGAAAGTTGCTTGCGATGTTCTATGATTGAGGGGGACTTGGATAAAATCCTTGTCGAGCTTAGGAAGAAATTAGAAGACCAAGCCCATAGAATTAGAAATGCGTCTTGCGTTTCTTGTGAGGCCCTCAAGATTGAGGCGCTGAGGGAGAAAAATGCACATGCTGAGAGAGCTCATCTTTCTGGTTCTTCTTCTTCTTTCCCCTGTTCTTCTTATGCCTCTTTCTTTCGAGATTGCCAGTATCTTATGAGCACTCTCGAGAAGTTTGTAGGAGGCAAGAAGAAGCTCAATCTTATTCTAGACCAATCCAAGATTAGTAGATTCAATCAAGGTCTAGGATTTGATCCCTTGGAGCACGCTCGGGCGCATCCTCCCACCATTGTGCGTGGCTCCAAGAGTGGTGAGATTGTGGTAGCTCCCAGAGTGAGCACCACCGTGTTTAGGTCTGCTGGGGTTGTCCATAGGACTTGACTGAAGGGTGTTACTCCTGCTGCTTCCATCTCTAGCAAGGCGGTACACATGCACCTTCCGTAAGAAGGATGGTCACCTAGTAGATTTACCTCAGCGCGCCAAGATCACTCGGCGTGAGTGTGTTGTTGCTCTTAGGGGTATTCAAGGTCATCCCCAGACTTTGAGTGCTCCTAAGGTACACACTGCTTCTAGACAGGTTAGAGAGTCGCCTGTTTTTGGGCAAAGTTCAGGACTCGGTTTTCATGCTGGTTCTTTGAGTTTTAGTCTTGGAGCTGTTCGTAGTCAGTCTTTCCACCGTCCTTTTGATATTCCTCGTTTTTCCCATCGAGGTAGATATCGTGGCGTGAGGTGTTTTACGGTAGGAGATTTAGGAAGCCTCACCGGGATGGTCGGCTTTTGCACTACGGCTGGCTAACCTGGATTCGGCTCCTAGATCATCTACTAGAGTTGCTACTGATCATGTTAAGCTTAAACGGCAGAGAGACACTTGAGTCCAGTCTTCTTCTGTGGCTGGTACTCTGAGGCGTCGTGTGTTTCAGTATTGGGTTCCCAAGTCTTCACTCTATCCCAGTACTGAGTCATCTTTGTCTCTTGTGTCTTGATCAGGTTCGTCGGATGGGGAAGGGAGATGTTTGGATTGTCGACTCCAGTTGTTCTCGTCATATGACCGGAGATTCTCGATGGTTCGCTTCCCTAGTCCGAGCCCCTGGTGATGAGTTGATCACTTTCGGGGATGCTTCTTCAGGTAGAGTCATTGTTAAAGGTACCATCTGCAATAACCAAAATTTCATTCTTAAAGATGTTGCCTTAGTAAGTAAGTCGCAATACAACCGCGCTCTGCTTCTCGACTTATCGATGACTCTTTCGAGGTAAGCTTCAAGAGTAATGCCCGAGAATCCTTGATTCATCGGAGGGTTAGTTTATGGATTTCTAGATTTGGGAGAGTCTTTTGTGCTGATTTTTCTGCTTCTTCTGGAGACTCTCTTCGATGTTTGATTGCTTTTGAGTCCCGTGATCTCTCCTTCTCGCATAGGAGACTTGGTCACATTGGTTTTGATCATTTGACCCGAGTTAGCAACCACGATCTCATTCGGGGTTTGCCCAAACTCAAGATGGTCAAATACTTAGTTTGCTCTCCTTGCCGACATGGCAAGATGGTTCTTGCTTTCATCCTCCATCACCATAGTGATGACTGATGCACCAGACAGCTTTTACATATGGACACTTTGTTGGTCCAAATGAGATGCGGCGGGAGGAAGTGGTATGTTCTTGTCATCGTTGATGATTTTTCTAGATACTCTTGGGTATTCTTCATGGCCTCGAAGGATGAGACTTTTTCTCACTTCAGGGGTTTGGTCAGTAGGTTGTCTATTGAGCTCCCAGGTGCATTACGAGCTATACGCAGTGATAATGGCACGGAGTTCAAGAATTCCTACTTTGAGAGTTTTTGTGTGGAGTCTGGTTTAGAGCATCAGTTCTCTTCTCCCTACGCCTCTCAGCAGAATGGCGTAGTGGAAAGGAAGAACATGACCCTGGTTGAGATGGCCAGGACGATGCTAGATGAGTACAGTACTCCTAGGAAGTTTTGGGCTGAGGCTATAGCTACTGCTTGCCATGTTTCTAATCGCGTGTTTTTGAGAGCACATTTGCATCGCACTTCTTATGAGTTGAGGTATGAGCGAAAGCCCAGTGTGTCTCATTTTCACGTTTTTGGTTGCAAGTGTTTTATCTTGAAGTCTGGTAACCTAGATAAGTTTGAGTCTCGCTCTTCTGATGGTATTTTTCTAGGTTACTCGACTTCTTCTCGTAGCTATAGGGTCTGGAGTGTTGATGCTCATAGGATCATAGAGACCTGTGATGTGACCTTTGATGAGGCTAGCACAGGAGCTAGACCTGATGTTTCAGGCTCTTCTTATCCCTCCGAGACCATCTTTGTAGAAGATGAGGATGATGGTGTTCCACCGGATCCAATCCCCTCTACACCTGAGGTGCCTCCTGTTTCCATTTCTGCACCTCAGGGAGACCAGCCCTTGCCTTCCGACTCTCCTCCAGTGAGTGGCTCTGTTCCTACCTCTTCTGTTCAAGAGGTAGAGGCCACTTCTGCTTCTGGTCCTCCCCGACATATCCAGAAAGCTCATCCACCTGATCAGATCATTGGTGATATGTTTGAGCGGGTCACTCACTCAAAATCATGTTTGTCCAGTTTCTGCCTCCACTCTGCATTCGTTGCCTCCTTTGAGCCGAAGGATGTTTCTCATGCATTATCCGATGAGTCGTGGATTAATGCTATGCATGAGGAACTTGAGAACTTTGAGAGGAACAAGGTATGACAGCTTGTCGAGCCCCCATCTGGTCATAATGTCATTAGGACCAAGTGGGTGTTCAAAAACAAGCAGAGTGAGGATGGAGTTGTAGTTAGAAACAAGGCTAGACTAGTTGCACAGGGCTTTTCTCAGGTTGAGGGTCTTGACTTTGAGGAGACCTTTGCCCCTGTAGCTAGGCTAGAGGCTATCCGAATCCTGCTTGCATTTTCTGCATCCAAAGGCTTCAAGCTTTTTCAAATGGATGTCAAGAGTGCATTCCTCAATGGCTATATTGAGGAAGAGGTTTATGTCAAGCAACCTCCAGGATTCGAGAACCCCAAGTTTTCGAGTCATGTATACAAGCTTTCCAAAGCTCTGTATGGACTCAAGCAGGCCCCCAGAGCATGGTATAAGAGGCTCAAGTCTTATCTTCTCAGCCATGACTTTAAAATGGGCATAGTAGACAAAACTCTGTTCATCAGACACCATGAGTCTCATTTTCTTCTTGTCCAGATTTATGTGGACGATATCATTTTTGGTGGCTCCTCTCATTCTCTTGTCTCTAAGTTTTCTGATGTAATGAGTATAGAGTTTGAGATGAGTATGATGGGCGAGTTGATCTACTTCCTTGGCTTCCAGATCAAGCAGACTCGAGAGGGCACTTTCTTGCATCAAGGCAAGTACACCCCGGACCTCCTGAGGCGCTTCGACATGTCTGACGGGAAGCCGGTGTTAACTCCTGTGGCCACCACTGCAGTCCTCGAGCCTGATGAGGATGGCGAGCCTACTGATCAAAAGGAGTTTCGGAGCATGATCGGCTCCCTCTTGTACCTCACTACTTCGAGGCCGGACATACATTTCGTTGTGTGTCTGTGCGCTCGATTTCAAGCTTCTCCTCGCGCCTCTCACCGCCAGGCGGTCAAGCGCATTTTCCGGTACCTTCGCGCTACCATTGATTATGGTATTTGGTACTCTTCCTCCTCTTGTCTATCTCTTAGAGCCTTTTCCGATGCTGACTTTGCTGGCTATAGGATAGATAGGAAGAGCACTTCTGGCACTTGCCAATTCATCGGCACTTCTCTTGTTTCTTGGTCATCTAGGAAGCGATGCTGGGTTGCATACCCACCACCGAGGCCGAGTATGTTGTCGCAGCCGATTCTGTTGTAGCTGTGTTCTCTGATGAGATCGACCTTATGGACTTTGGGTTAGATATACGAGTGTGCCACTTTTCTCGTGACAACACTTCGCTATTTGCATTGCTAAAAACCCAGGCAAGATTCCTGACCAAACACATTGATATTAGATATCACTTCCTTAGAGACCATGTAGAGAAGGGGATATCGTGCTCAGCTTGTAGAGAGTGACCTTCGCTAGCCGATATCTTCACCAAGCCTTTGGATAGCTCCGTGTTTGTTGCCCCGAGGAGTGAGCTTGGGGTCGTGTGCCCTACTACTTTTACGTGAGGGGAGCCGGCTTGTATATTATGTATTATATTATTTTTCTTCTGATTCTTCTTTCTTTTGTTTTATTCTGGGTGCTATGGGTTTTTCTCTTTAGAGTTCTGAGTTCACTTCACCTAGACTTCTGACATGCTTCGGCATGGACCTCTCATCTTATGCTTCAGGATGCTATTCTTTTCTTCTTCTTGGTTGAGCTCACTCACAGACTTATAGGTCTAGCAGGTGTTGGGCCTCCTGGGTAGACAGGGTCTGTGTTTGCTCCTGTGTTGGAGTTCAAGAGTTAGCTGTCCTTTATCAGTCATTGGGGAAGATGAGAGCGAGTTTGAGCCTAGTGTTCTCTGCTATCTTTTCTAAACTCTATAGCCTTTCAGTTTGCAGTTTTTCAATCTTTCTCTCCTCTTTTTTGAGTTTTTGGCTTCAATTGAGTTCATTTGGTTTTTTCTATGCCTAACTCTGCTACTAACTCAATTTGTGCTTAAAATTGACTCACATGTTGAGGGGGAGTTTGAAAATCTGTTCATGCATTGCATATAGGCTGCATTTTCTTTTGTTTTATGAGCTTTGTCTATTATGCAATTGATTCCATCTTCATGTAATGCACCTTGCTACATCTTTGAAGAAAATCACTAGCTTAGGTCTATCCAAGTTCATCTATCATACTAAGCTTGTTAAAATCTGAAAATTGAAAATCTTAAATGAAAAACATGTTGCTTTTTCTTGTTAAGTTTCTTCTCTAGAGGTTTTTACCATGAATTGTGAATTTATGGAGTTCTCTAGAGTCCCTATAGCAACTTGGGTGAAACTTGCTTGATCCATATTTTAGTCCTTCAAAATTGCTCATATGTGCTAAATTAAGAAAAAATTTGACTCTCTTTTGTGCAAAATTGAACTCAACACTTTTAATTCTCGAGACTGCCTCCCATTGCACTTGGGATGAACTTGGAATATATCGTGTATGACCAAGATCATTCTCTTAAGAGTTACTCTTGGGGTGATCGAACATGGCTTGAGTCAATCATTAAGAAATGCAAATAACAAAAACATAAGTGGGTAAAGATTGCAAATAATGTCAAACATTTGCACCCCGCTATCTTTTAAAATATCAAAGAAGAAGAATTTGCATGAATTGAAAAATGAGCTCGAAGGACTCTATATGCACTTCAAGATTCCCCAAAGTGTTGAGTAGGTTGAACTCTAGGTTTTCCATTTGATCCTATGAGTGGTGTTTGCTTCTAGCTTTGAAACTTTTGCTAAGTTTTGCACTTGTTCAAATCTTGCTAAAATAAAATCTTGTAAACAAAGCTTGTGAGCAAAATGAATTTGTTCTTGGAGACATCCTAGTTAAGTCATTTTCTAAATTGACTAGCTTGGTGTCATATCTTGCATTTATGATCACTTGGATAATTCTCAAAGCTCACTTAGGATGCATTTTATGCATACATATATAAAGGGGGAGAAAATAATTTTTTTGATGCCTATATTGCCAAAAGGGGGAGAAAATGTAGAAAAGGCATCTTCAAAGGAAAAATGTTAATCCACTTTGGTTCTTATGATCTTTGTGACAATTGCAAATTTTTATGATCATAAGCATATTCGATCGTTCCTTGTGAGTTTTATTGGATCTTTTAGAGCTTTTGTTGAGAACTTGCTCTCTCTAAAGTTTAGCTCTAAAATCCCTTTTCTACCAACTTGGTCATGATCTTATTTCCTTATTCTGGATCAAGTTTGGCTTTGCATTCAAATTGCTTTCTTCTATCTTATTCAAACTCAAAACTTATGCCTTTTCATGTGTTTGTCAATATACTCATCAAGGGGGAGATTGAAAGACCATGTGGAGGTCTATCCTTGTGTGTGATGAGTAATTGACGAGTTTTGAGCTTGGTTTGATTTGAATTGAATTGGATTTGAAGCAATTTGAGTGTTGGGTGCTCTTCTTAGTGCTACCGGCCTAGGGGTAGTAGCACCGGACCATTGAGAGCAATTATGATCGATTAATGATTTTGGGATAATCATTGAATATCTTTGTGGGCATTGCTATGTGAAAGGTTTTTCCTTGTCTTTGATGGTTGCAGGGCGACGGTGCTAGGTCATGGTGAGGCGGAGGATGACCGGGACTAGGTGTCGGAACCCGAATTTGCAAATCCGGACCCTCTGTGTATACCGCACTAGTCCAGGATCACTCTAGTGCACACAGGCTCAACATAGATGCTATCATAGTCATACACAGCGGAATATAGCATAACTTTAATAATTAATAGTAACTGTTGTCTTACATGATTATTGCCACACAAGGCTTATGAAAGAAATAGCAAATAAGCAGCAGCGGAAAAAAAATAAATAAGCGTAGCGGCTCCCCAGTTCACCGCAGGCAACTGATGAGGCTTGGACCCTAAGCATTCGCATCCATATAATCCTCCTCCACGAAAGGCGTAGATTCTTCCTCTTCTGAAGCTGTTGTTGTTGGGGTGAGTACATAAAGCACTCAACAAGTTGTGCACCGCAACGCAAGTCTAATATTCTATATGCTTGGCTTAATCCAAAGGAATGGCTAATATGGCTATTTTGCAGTAGAGCGGCATTTAACAAGAATATAGTAAATAGATTGAAAAGCAGTAAAACAAATAACAGTATTTAATAGATTCAGCATTTATGAAGTAAACCAAGTTTCCAATCCTAAATCAATTTCCACCTCCCATGGCACCCTGCCATCCCAACAAGTTTTTGTCTAACAAAAGTCTAACCCTTAACTGTAATTCCCGAGCATTGCCCAATACCGTGAGCACGGCTATTCGAATAGATTGTACACTCTGCAGAGGTTATGCACTTTACCCACACGATACAACCAAACACCACCAAGGCGAGTGATCATAACAAAGCCTTTACAATGCTACACCTAGACCCAAGATCGCTCGCTAAGGTTTCAACATCAAGGGTTAAACCACCACAACAGGCCTCCTCTTGCGCCATGTGAGTTAAACCGTAAACCCGGGACTCACTATTCACCACGACAAGCATTCAAAATCTAGGCTTCACAAATTATTCACTAGGCTGTCCCATTCCAGACATGTGGTTGCAAGAGAGACTCAGGTCAAAGGCTTGCAAGGTTAAGTCCTTAAAGTGATTAAGGCAAGACTTCCACATACCCCTGCCAATCCTGGCCGACTGCCCCTTGCTACTTGCCCCAATCTAAATCATTACCACCTCAGTTGATTACCAAGCACCACGTGCCACCAACATTTCAATCTAGTTGTGTGACCTCCTCGCCACGACAACTTGATAGCACTGTGTGACAACACATGACACACAAATTCTTAAACATTGTTCCATATTCCATTAGTCAAGATTAAGTAACAACATTCGGACACATGTGATGACGTGGCATGGCTAAGCAATCTACGACGGTCTAACTAGTCCCATGTTGATTATTGATATTAACCAACTATAATTCCACATCCTAGGGTGACAATTAGATCATGGCATAAAATTGACAAGGTGTGATTTAATTCAATTAGGCATATCATCTAATTCCCAGATTAATTGAAATCATTTATACACATAAAATATCATGCATAATTTAAAAGACAAAATAGCAATTTGGTGAAATTGGGTGCAACATGATCAAAGCACAACTTGCCTTGGATTAGGTGCTGGTCTTGCTCGAGCTTGGGTCTTGAGCGATGAATCTTCCTCCGGATCACCGAAAGCGGTTCAACGTCTACTAAACGATGCCAAAATAGCAAATAAACACCAAAATAGAGAGCAACCAAACTCGAAAAATAAAATAAAATTCACCAATAAATAGATCTTGATTTTACAAATTTTTAGAAATTTGAATCACTCAAATCCGAGTTAAAATGCAAAAGATATAGCCTTTTGAAGTTTGAATAACATCTGAAAATACAGAAAATATAATTTCCGATTTTTCGAATTATTTTCTACTAAAAAGATTTTTATTGCGCAACGGCGACGCCAGCCTCGCCCGAGCCAATCAGACGCTGACACGTCACCTCAGCGCATGGACCCGGTCCACGGAACCGCCTCTGGTCCACCGTGGACGCGGCTCACAACTCCTCGTGTCACACGCCTGACACGCAGCACGCATCTACTGGCTGTGATATCGCCCGTGCCGATGCTCGACACGCGGCGCGCATCCGGGCGACGATCCGACGGCTACCGTCCTAACGCACACGCGGCGCGATCTCAACCGAACAGACCTGATCCAACGGTCCATGCTTACCCGAGCTGATCACTGCAGACGAAGCGACGCGGCACGATATGAGACGTCCACGGAAGATCCAACGGCTGCGCGAAGCTTCAAAGCACGGCGATGTCGCGGCGGCGTTGAGTTCCCGGAGACGAAGACGACGACGGTTCCGACGGCGAACCAGCTCCTCTTGGCGACGAAGAGGTGGCAGCTCCGGCGCGGCTCGATGCGGCGAGTCTGGATCTGGAACCCGAGCGGCGGATGGAGGCTTGACGGCGGTGAAACAGCGAGAAAAAGAGAGGTGACGCTACAAAGAACTACGGCGAGCTCTCAGGGCCGAACGGCAGCGACTCCAGCGAAGAGGCTAGGCTAGCAGATGCGCTATGGGATGGCGATCCTCGGGGTGCGGGCAGCGGCTTTTATAGCCTCGGCATGCGCGCAGGAAAGGAAACCCTAAGCAATCCGCGTCGGAGACGGCGCGCGGCGGCGAACTCGGAAACCGAATCAGAGACGACAACCGAGAGCCGTCCGATTTGCGATCAACGGCCACGATTAGATCCGAAGCGATACGATCTGATCCGTTCTTTCCAAAACCGACGGGCGCGATCTTGGCCTTCCAAAACAACGCGAGGAATCCTCTCCGCCGATCTTGATCCAACTACCAAGGCGCTAGGTTTCGGTGAGATGTAGATCGTCCGATGGAAATCCAACGACCAAACGCGGGTGGGTGGAAATGGGGTGGGGTCGCGACAATAATGGTCATGAAAGACAAGTGCTAGGTTTCGCCCAAGATCGTTCACCGATTTTCAAAAGCTTTTTGATTTAAAAATAATTCCCGAAATTAGATTAATTCATTTAAGGCAATTGAAATATCAGGAAAAATCCAAGAAAATTCTCATAAATACTTTGAAACATTCTGAACTCAAATAAAATATTTTTGACAAAACTTCACATTATTTTTATCTATATATAATTAGTTTTCACCAAAGGTTCAATACACTTAATTAAAATGAATTCAAATAATTTCTAGAAAATCCAATAAATTCAGAAAATC
Organism: Otatea glauca; assembly: GCA_036346275.1. Taxonomy (NCBI): domain Eukaryota; kingdom Viridiplantae; phylum Streptophyta; class Magnoliopsida; order Poales; family Poaceae; genus Otatea; species Otatea glauca. Next base: position 51,136,916 of record CM070711.1, read on the forward strand.
ACCAAAATGCACATAAGTGCAATTATGGGCCAAATTTTGGGATGTTACACTAGGCGAGGAGCGTCGAAGGTCCAGACGGCTGGGAGATCACCGGAAGATGATCGGAGACGGAGTCCGGGCATGTCAAGAAGACAAGGAAAGGAGATGATGCTAGATAGATGCCGCGTGGATCAATGAGGGCCGTCGGATTGAGGTCTAGTTGATAGGTTAGCGGGTCTAGGTAGTATGCTTTGAAAATCGTGCAAGAAAACCCGGTATGTGTGTGGGTTTTGGGTTAGCCTTGCATGGCTGTGTTCTGTGGGTTAATCCTAGCCCTTAGATGAGTGCTCTAGGGTTGAGGGACTCATCCAAGGGTGGTAGGTGGCCCAAGAGTAGTATAAATAGGGGTGGAGGGGTAGCCTCCTCCCGTAGAAGGTTTTTGAGGTTTTTGAATGCTCCTTTGAGCTTTGCCCACATGAATGTGAGGCTTTGTAACCTCTCCTTCCAGAAATGAAAGTTTTATCCATCCAACTCTGAATTTATTTTGCGCATTTACATTATGTCTTTACTTTACGTAATTTAAATTCAGCATTTACTTTCCCGCAATTACATTCTTGCATTTTACTTTCACGCAATTTGGATTTGCCTCCCCCTCCTTCTAAATGCTATTGATCTTGGATGTTTTGAGTGTGTTCATATGGTTTTACATCTCTTTTGCACTCTTGGATTGAGTAGAGAACATCTTTTCTTTCAAGTTCCAACTTTGTTCAGAACTTGTTCTTTGCGCAGCATTTAGTATTTGATTGTTATAAAAATATAGAAAAATCCTTTTTAAGTGATTCTTATTGGAGGAGGTGAAGGACTCTGATATCCATGTGCAGAAAAATTTTGGAGTTCACTTGTTGCACCGTTTGGGCGCCATGAGGTGAAAACCAAGCCCCAAACTTTCTGTTCGAAGTTCTTGACTGACTGTGTTCTTCGATTTTTCCTGTTTTTGATGTATGGATTTTTGAGGAGAAATTTGGTGGAGTTCTTCATGACTCTTCTTCTCATAGGGAGAAAAATTCTCAAAATTTTGTGAGCTGCAGAAACCCACAAACCTCCTATTCAAATTGAATACAATTTCTGGAAATTCTGCTTTTGCTTTTCTGAAAGTGACTTTTGTGATTTGAATTGATCTCCTTTCTAATAGCAAGAGTTGGATTGATTCCTCTTTATCTTGGATACTAGACAACCAGGATTGTGACTCAAAAATCCCCACATATTTTATGGTACTTATCCATGCAAGCTAGGGGTACACATAGTTGTCTAGTTTTTAGGGTTTTTCACGATTTCCTTTGAGCGATCTTGTCGAGGTTTTTGTTGGAGTATTTTTGGGGAAAATTTATTTGCGACCATTCACCCCCCTCTGTTCGCCTTCTCGATCCTTCACTTCTGGTGTAGGGAAGTATTTAGTTTTTGTGCTATGACTAGCGGAATATTGATTATTCTTCTTATTATATTCAACCCAAGATGACCCAGTCGATCATAAAAGATCTTAAAAATTTCTAGGTTTTTAAGTATAGTTTTCATTGCAACATAAACTTCTGATTTTATATATGTATAATATAACCCGGAGGAGAAGAAAGTTTTTCAACCGCACGTTTATTGCACCCGTCAAACTTAGTCATGAGTAGGTATTCTGTGCCATCCTTATTTTCTGTCTCCATATAAAAACCATTTAGACAGATATCTTTAAAACTCAATAGAGTACGACTGGACTCAAGATACAATAGAGCAACCTCTATTATTATATGAGTACCAATAAGGAGAACTATGATGGCTCTTCTAGTACCAACAATGAGGGCATCACCTCTGCGAAGGCCATACTATTTTTAGTTTTCTTAGTCAAACTCCAAAATATTTAGTTTCCCTAAGAATTGAATTTGTGATGTAACTGTTTACAAGACATGTTTCTTCCTCAGCTATTGGATTATACTTTGTTCTATATTACAAGTATGATTTAACAATCAAGCAATTGTTACAATAGGAACATATTGCAAAATACAGAATAAACATATCACAATAAATTAATAAAAAAATCCTATGAAATAACAATTTATTTAATTTTAAATGATAATCGCTCAATAGGAGTGTAGACCAATGTTCATTTAGGAACTAAAACTAAACTAATAAGGAGACTAATAAGGAATATGAGACATCAACTAGCGAAGCAAATGAATATTTTGGAGACCAATTCAGGTCTCCATATGAGTCATGGATGTCCTTCTGGGACTCCTCGAGCTTAGCATTAGCAAGAGCGATATCATCACAATTCTCAGCATTTGTGTTAACAACAGGTTGAACGGTGAAGTGTGTCTCAACGTTGTTCTTTTAGGTCTTTGTGACTTTTTCAGTGGATTGCATGTAAAGGTCTGCCAAATGCTTCGGGGTGTGGCAATTGCATGACCAATGTCCAGTGCATCCACACCTGAAGCAGGAGCTTGTCTCTTCCATTATGATTTTACCATTATTTCATTTCCCCCTTTATGCCTTTGGCACTTTCTACAGCTATGGCTATTGCTAGCCTGCTAAGTATTTGTATGTGCTTCGGGTATTACACGTGTCCCATTAGGGAGGACATGATGATTCTTCATTAGGAGGTCATCACGCTTTTATGCTTTCAGAAAAATACAGATAAGCTCAAAGTACTTCTGGTACTGGGCATGATGGTACTGTTGCTGCAATATCCTCATATTAGGGTGGAAGCTGCACAATATCTTGTTAATCATTTCAGCGTCACTAACTTTCTGGTTATAGAATGTCAATTTGGCGACAAGCTTGTGCATGACGGAGTTGTCTGCTGCCACAGTCTTAAAATCTTGAAAGCGTTGGAGGGCCTATTTGCACCGTGCTTCTAGCAGCAGGGTGGATCTCTGCTGGTTATATCATTCCTTTAGGAAATTCCATATTATCAGCAAGTCCTCCACCAAATATTTGGCCTTCAAGTTTGGATGGAGATGGTGCCTCAAGAAGTACAGAGCTGCACACTTGGCGGCCTCAGAAAGAGCAAGGGTGCCATCTTCAGGCTGGGTAATAGCAGCTCCAAGGGATCGAGCTGTTAGGTTAATCTTGGCATTCATTGCCTAGGTGAGGTAATTGCTGCCATCTAGGGCAAGCTCAGTAAATTCTCTCTTTGTGATGTCCGACATGGCCTATATGTAAGCAAGATTGAATTTTAATGCTGGTAAAATCAATATATTGTATGCACTCTTGAATCAGAAAAGTTTAGTCTACATCTATTCAGTAGATAATTATATAATTTTTTTTTAGAATTTCCTAGCATTTTTCATAATTTTCTGCAAATTATCAAGCAATTTTCAAAAATTATCGAATAACTGAAAAATAAAAATAGCATATATAAACATGGAATTATGCTAAAAAAAATAAACCCAGAGATATGGAGCTTCCCATGTATACTAAGTTTAAGTATCAACAAATTTATGGAAGCCCTATATACCTACAAATTCAATTTCTAGAATTAAATATGAATTTTTAGAATTTATCAATTATTTTTTGGAATCACAGGAACTTTATGGTCCTTAAAGTAAAATTTCCATGGCCGGTCGTTAGTAACCAGAACTTCAGGGGTTAAAATGCAAAATTGTTATTTTAATTTTTTCAGTTTTTTTGCGAGAAAACAACTAGGACGTACGACCTGTGGGCCATGCGGATGGTCTAGCCACGACCCACAGGCTGTCGACCCTTAGCGGCCTAATAATGGCGGATGGCTAGGGTTAAAAAACCCTAGCTGCCATTGTTCGGCTCTTCACTGTGGGGATGCATGGCGGCGCAGTTGACACGTGCGACGACTTGGCTGGCGGATTCGTCAGCGAGGCGCAGGCACGCGAGTGCTGGGACTATGGGCCGGCGGGGCGTGGCTTCATGGTGCGAGGTATGGAGCGGCGTTGCAAGGGCACGGGTGCCAGCACCGACTCGGCTGTGGGCCGATGGCATGGGCCTTGGCTGACGCCTTGGCATCACGGCGAATGCTGTGGCCGACGAGCGAGGCGGGCTTCCAGTCGGTGTGTGCTGCTGCCTAGTGGGGCACGGCGACAGGTCGACAGGCTGGCGGGGACGCCGTTCGGGCGCGACGACACTAGTGCTAGCATGGTCAACATACGGCTGGCAGCCGTGCGATGGCGGGCGCGCGACGTGGTGCTAGGTGTTAAGGAATCTCGCTATCGAATAGTCCGAGGTTCTCGAACAGATCTGAAGTGGAGAACAGAGAGGGAGAAAGATGAACACACAGTATAGGAGGAACTGCGAGAGAATACTTTATTGCTTCTAATTCCTTGTACAATGGGGGGACCCCCTCCTCCTTATATAGTAGTCGCCTAGGGTTTCGACTAAGGGACCATCGTGGGCTTTAATGGGCCACGTGGTTTCCCAACACTCCCCCTTGGGCCCTTTGCCGCGAGATGCATATGCCTGATTAAAACTCCAGAAAAACTCAGTGGGAAAAATATTTGGAGAAAGAGTACATAGCATACGCTTACTGCGTTGCACGAATTGCCTCATTAAAACCTTATGCAAGAAAATCTTCATGAAAAACTTGCTAAGGAAAAAGAGTACAATTCACCCGAATTTCAAATTGTTAATCTTCGAGATTCAAATTGGGTACTCAAACCTCATGTTAATATTTATGTGGGGGTATGTGAAATATCTCCCCCTGAAATCTGCACTTCTCTAAGTCTCATCATCCCAATCCCTTTTACGCACCTTTCAAAGGTAGATACTGGGAGTGATTTAGTGAACAAATCTGCAAGATTTTCACATGACTTAGTATGCATTATCTTGATCTCGTTCATCTTATGCAATTCGTGAGCATAGAAGAACTTGGGGTTGATGTGCTTCGTGAGATTGCTCTTCACATAACCCATCTGTGCTTGAGCAACACAAGCTGCATTATCTTCATAGATGATCGTGGGAGTTTGCTCAATGTTCAAACCACATGACTTCTGGATGTGGTGAACCATTCTTTTGAGCTATGCACATTCACGAGAGGCTTCATACAAAGCAATAATTTCTGAGTGGTTTGTCAACGTCGAGACAAGAGTCTGCTTAGACGACTTGCAGGTAACTGCTATTCCTCCACATAGAAAAACATACCCAGTTTGGGACTTGCCAGTATGCGAGTCTGATAAGTACCCAGCATCGTCGTAGGCAACCAAATTCAGCTCATTGTTTCTTCTGAAGAACAAATCGAGATCTTTGCTTCCTTGGAGGTAACGGAAGATGTCCTTGATCCCTTTCCAACGCCTTTTGGTGGGTTCTGCACTGTACCGGGCTAGCAAATTAACAGCGAACGCAATGTCCGGTCTGGTGCTATTTGCGATGTACATGAGCGCTCCAACTGCACTCAGATATGGGAATTCTGCTCCTAGGACTTCCTCCCCCTCTTCTCTAGATCTGTATGGGTCTAGGTCTGCTTATAGTGACCTTCCGACCATTGGAGTCTTTGCAGGATATGCCTTTTCAAAGCCAAATCTTTCCAACACTTTCTGCGTGTAGGATGATTGGTGTACCAAGATTCCTCCTTGGACATGCTCAAGCTGCAAGTCTAAACAAAACTTGATTTTACCCAAATCCTTCATTTCAAACTCAGACTTCAAGTATGAGCATGCTTCTTCACTTTGTTCATCCGTCCCAATGATGTTCAAGTCATCTACATAGACGGAGATTATACAGAATCCATTCGGGGATCGCTGTATATACACGCATGGACAATCTTCGCTATTCATGTAGCCTTTCTTGCAGAGAAAGTCGCTCAAGCGATTGTACCACATTCTTCCTGACTGTTTTAGCCCATATAGTGATTTCTCTAATTTCACACTGTATAGGTTTCTATTTACTCTGTCTTGGTTCGGGATAGGAATACCTTCCGGTACTTTCATGTATATATCCGAATCCAAGTTCCCATACAAATATACTGTGACAACATCCATTAGCTTCATTTTCAACTTCAAGTTGACTGCCATTGAGATCAAATATCTAAAGGTAATTCCTCCCATGACCGGAGAGTAGGTTTCTTCATAATCAACCTCAGGACGTTGAGTGAAACCTTGAGCTACAAGCCTTGCCTTGTACCTTACAACTTCGTTGTTTTCATTCCTCTTCTGAACAAAGACCCATTTGTGACCTCATGTGGTTTATATGGGAGGTGTAAAGTGCATACGGCCCAAACACCTCTCTCTTGTTTAGAGAGACTAACTTTGCAGTGATTGCTTTCTTCCATTCTTCCCAATCTAGCCTTTTCTTGTACTCTGCGAGAGATGCAGGCTCGGGATCATGATCAATGATCGATGCAATCTTCTTTGCAAAATATGCATAAACATTGGCTGTTGCTCTATTCAGAGATTCTCCTGTTATTACAAAGTTTATGGCCATTTCATCATGGGGTGCTTCATGCACTTCTACTTGCTCTTCGCTGCTATTTCCTATTGCAGGGGCAAGTTCCTTTAGCTTTTCATCGCCCATGTGTGCGCACACATTATTTTCGGCGGCTTCCTGCAGTGGAAGATTCAAGTCTGGAATTGCCTTTTCCGTTGGCATCTTTCCAGTGCCAGGTCTCAACTGGCTCCCCTTCTTTCCTTGGGGCATTTTTGTGATTGGTTGTAGTAAGTCCTCTCGCCCAGTTTTCCCCAGACGTCTTCGGGTATTTTGGGTTTGAGGAGCCAGATTTCCTGTTCTTTTCCTTTGAGGCCTCTGAACAGGATGAGTGATACCTTCTGTTTTCTTTGGTATTTCCACCCTCTCTGGTGCATTTCTTGCGGGTACATGCGACTTAACCACGCTCTTCAGATCACAAAAATGATCAGGCAGTTCATTTGCTAAATTCTGCAAATCAATTATCTTCTGGACTTCTTGATTTGCTTCATTAGTGCGAGGGTCATGCGCGGGGATCCCAGTGGAATGACATATGATTTCCCAGTATTTTTCATCCAATGGTTGATTTCCTCCCCCCTAATGACGGGAAACGATCCTCATCAAATATGCAATCAGCGAATCGGGCTGTATGCAAGTCTCCAATCATGGGTTCCAAATACTTGATTATGGATGTACTCTCATAACCAACGTATATTCCAAACTTGCGGAGAGGGCCCATTGCAGTCTGCTGTGGGGGTGGTATAGGAACATATACCATACAACCAAATTTTCTGAGATAGGAGATTTTCGGGATGACCCTGTGCACCAGTTGCATAGGGGAATGGATGTTGTAGGCCGAAGGTCTGAAATTGATGAGAGCTGCCGCGTGCAGGATTGCGTGTCCCCAACAAGTATTGGGCAAGTTACAACTCTTCAAAAGTGGTCTGGCAATGAATTTAATCATTTTTATTAGTGCTTCAGCTAGTCCATTCTGCGTATGGACATGCGGTACAGAGTGCTCAACTGCTATCCCTGTTGCAGTGCAATAATCATCAAATGCCTTTGAAGTAAATTCTTCGGCATTGTCCGTTCTAATGGACTTCACGCGATGATCAGGGAAAGCATTCTTAATTCTTATGATCAGCGAGATCAGCTTTGCAAAAGCATGGTTTCTTGTTGACAATAAGCATACATGCGACCATTTCGAGGAAGCATCGATGAGCACCATAAAGTACCGAAATGGCCCTGACAAGGGCTGAATCGGGCCACAAATATCCCCCTGGATGCGTTCCAGAAATGCAGGGATTTCACTTTGCACTTTCATGACAGAGGGTCTAGTTATTAATTTCCCGGTGGCACATGCAGGGCACACGAAATCTTCATGATTCGGGAAATTTTTAACATTGATGCCATGACCTTGTGAGTTGTTCACTTATTCTTCATCAATCTAAGACCATGATGACCTAATCTACAATGCCATAAAGTAAATAACTCAGAGCTTCTAAAGACAGTCTTTAAGGAAGTATACACTTCGGGTGCATGAATATTCATGTAGTACAACCCAGATTCATATGAGGGACATTTTTCTAATACCATTTTTTCACATACCGCGTGCTTCGCAATGCACAAGTATTCTTTGCCATTTTCTTCATTGGTTTCTACGTGAAAACCATTGGCGCGGATGTCTTTGAAACTTAAGAGAGTGCGTGTTGATTCAGGGTACAAAATGGCTTCTTCAATTACCAAAATTGTACCCATAGACAATATAATTGTGGCTCTTCCGGAGCCTATTATATAGGAATCGCCTCCTGCGATCGTAGTAATCTTTCCAGCGTTCTTAGTGATCAACTGGAAGTATTTGGACTCTCTTAAGATGGTATTTGTTGTGTCACTATCAACAATGCATATCTCTTCCATTTAGGCGCTACACAATTTCTTTCAAACTTTTCACCGGGTAGAGCTTCGTGCTGATAACGTGTTAAGGAACCTCGCTATCGAATAGTCCGGGGTTCCCGAACAGATCTGAAGTGGAGAACAGAGAGAGAGAAAGATGAACACACGGTATAGGAGGAACTGCGAGAGAATACTTTATTACTTCTGATTCCTTGTACAATAGGGGGACCCCCCTCCTCCTTATATAGTAGTTGCCTAGGGTTTCGGCTAAGGGACCATCGTGGGCCTTCATGGGCCACGTGGTTTCCCAACACTAGGAAGCGGCTAGTAGCCAGGAAGCGTTGGGCGATCGGTGGCCGGTAGGGCACGGGCTTGGCCTGTGGCCAGGTGGGCGCAATGGTCGGGCGGGGTCGGCATGTCATCGGACATCAGCCATGCGCAGCCAGGGCATCGATTTTTCTTTCTTTTTTTAATGGATGATGAATAGTAGCAATAATCCCTAATTTCATATTAAATTAAAAGAGTAATCTAGGAAATTATGGAAATTAATTTGCAGAATTTAAAACTATTCAGGGGCGATTCTCTTATGTGTCTCCAACTTACGTATGGCTCACAGTAAATTAATCGCTTGATTTTTGCTGAAATTCGATGCAGTGTAGATTGATGCAGATAAACGATTTTGATTGGCCTTGGCGAAACTTCGTGTTGATAACATGTTGTAAAACGATGACACCCGTCGTAGATCAAACATGTTGCACCGATCGAATACCAAGAACAATCATGGGGAGCACACAAAATATAGAGAGGCAAAACTATCTCTTTTTATTAGATTGTTTTTTTGACAATGAGGTGCTATATTTACAGTGGAAACCAATAAGATATAGATTCAGATTTGCTCACAATGAGATAGAGTTAAAACGCTTTTGAAATCGATCCTTGGCACCGAGCAGTCGGGTTTCTTGTTTGCATTCAGTGCGCATCCGACGGCTTTTGAACAAGTCCTGCAGTCCATTGCGATGCGATTCCAGTGATTGGGCAGAGCATTCGGTGATGAAATCGCAGATTTATGAGTTAAGGCAACGAGAACCAGGGTTCACAAAACCGGTGAAAACCGCGGTTTTCGTGTGTACCGCTGTGGTTCGAAATCAAAAACCGTTCGGTAAACCGGTCCATTCAAAAAAAATTTAAAAAATTTTGAAAAAAATTATGTGCTCGGTTTTTCGTGAAAAAACCGCTCACAAAAACCATTTTGTGTTGAACATTCAATTGGCAACGGTTTTTCTATTTTTTTGGAATTTTTCAAAAAAAAATTAATTTCTTAACCCTTCGATTTTTGATGGTTTTCGAGCGGTTTTTGCGGTTTTCGTACCGCGAATTTCGAAGCGAATCTCGAAATTCGGTTTTGTGAACCCTGACGAGAACCTCTAGCTCTTTGCCATTGGTATCCATTATTCTTTCCAGCACCAGGTGATTTTGTGTTTACTCCTTTCAGTCACAAATAGTTATTATTTTGGATATAGATGCAGTTAAATTTTTGAAACTTTGATTGTTAATATCTTTTTAAATATTTAAATTTAATACATGAAAATCATAATTTGATTTGTCTCAAAAATTACTTTCATAATATTATTATTTTATTGGGTTTATAAATATATTATAATAAAAATTAGTGATCAAAACTGTGTTTTTGAGACCATATCGATGTACAAATGACAACTATTTATAACAGGAGGGAGTAGTAAACTAAAATTAAAGTAGAGTAGATTACCAAAAAAACATTCATATAGTTGCAATTATTAGTTATTTATGCCACATTTGTGCATGTCCCTCACTCAAATTATGCGAAAGAATTACCCCATCTATTTCGCTATATTTGTCCATAACCTGCCATACGTACAGAACAAGGAAGTACTAAATCTAAGAAATAGTTATGAGAAATGACCACACATAACACAATCACCTAACATCTTCCAAAGCATTTAAATAGAGGTAGTGAGTAGAAAAATTGCAATAACTACGCTCTAGATTATCTCAATAGACAAATATGTTAAGTAGGGGCATATTCTCCCTATTAGCTTCCATTCGAAAGCATTTTTTTCCCTTATATCTACTTACATTTTGGAGAGTGATTTGCTTGTTAGTCCCTACCGACGTCCCAAGTTTACAGGCATATTTTTTGAATGATCTTGTCTATAAATATATGGCTTATTTCATGTTCTAATGCAAAATAGTGTGATGTTCTCTTTATATACTTGATATTTTCTAAATGCATACATTAAATATAGTACTTAGAAATAATATACTCCCTCCGTCCTTAAAAATAAGGGAGAGAAGCGTTCAAATTGTGTCCTCCAATATTAGGGATTAAGAGCTCTCCCCTCTTAAATTGTGTTCTCAAATTGTGCTCATGCATGCAGATGCACGCAGATACATACGACCACACATATTCCAAAACAAAAACGCAGCAGGTCATTCTTTATAATCGTGATTAATTAATGTATGTATGTTGCCAATTAATAAAGACACAGTATTAAATAGGGCCATTAGAGTCTTTTAGTAGAAACCATAATATATCCTAAAATTTCTTCTGTCCCTTACTTTCCAGGACGGAGGGAGTAGTACTTAGAAATAATAATTAGGTTAGTTTAATTATTTTCAATATCCCTTGGTACACGTGTCAAGACTCGCTGATTACTGTAAGACAATGGAGGTTGCTTTTAAGTTTTAATTGTGCACGTTATTTCAAAACTTCATCATTCCACCTGCGGAAGGAGTCAGCGGTCAGCCTGTCTCGTGGAAGTCAGTAATTAAGCACGCACACAAGTCAAGAGGTGAGTTTAATTGTGGCGTGACTGTTGTGTCATGTGTTGATGCCTTGTCTGGCAGGAGTCAGGACTCGGGAGTCAACCAGTGAACCAGACGCGATGTCTGTTCCACACAGCCAGGCCAAGCGACGGGCGGCGCTTGATCGTCCTTCACATGCTCGTAGCTGATCCAGTCCGTTCATCTCCGGGAACCTTCCTGCTCTATCACGTAACAAAAACATTGAGTTTTGGACATCGATACTGTTCCAAACAGACCATTTTGACCATACTTTCTATTGTAGCGTATTTATAAATCCCAATATAAGTGTAATATTATAATAGTACTTTTTTTAGATAAATCCATATGTACGATTTTTATATATCTATTTTCAAGAATTTAAATAATAAAAAAGATATTAATAGCCAAAATTTTCGAAAGTTCAATCGGTCATACCGGAGAGAGTAATCGGTAGCGACGAGCGAGCAGCCAGCTAGCGAGGTAGCAGTAGACAGTAGTGATCTACTTATGTAAGTGTGGTAGTTAGTGAGCGACCTGCTTGTATCTATTTCGACAAGAATCCATCAGTCTGGGAGGTCGTTGGAAGGAAGAAGATGGCTAACCCAACCGTGGAGCTCACGGTGCAGGTGGCAACGCTGAGTCTGGATGCAGGAATCAACCGGCTGCGCTCTGCAGCTGCCGCTGCTGCTGGTGCAGGGGACGGGGAGCTGAGCAGGTACGTCCGCTTGGTCGCGTCGCTGGAGAAGGCCGGCAACGCCCTCGGGGAGCTGGCGTTCATGTGGGCCACCGTGATCGTGCTCGGCGGCTTCCCGACGGACCTCGACAGCGATGACTTCTGGTACGCGACGGGGATAGTCATCCTCGAGGCTGCCAGGTATGGCGTACGTCCGTACATGATGATTAACCGAGGAGGCAAATTATGAGCTGAAGAATGACAATCCCGACATGTCTTTCAGGATGCGCAACGGCCGCGACTACAGGTGCTGCCATGCGCTGACGCCCTGGAACCCAGCGGTCGTTATCCTCTACTTGGCCGGCTTTCTCCTCTTCTTGTTGGTTCGGACGTACGCGGTGTGTCTACCGCTGATCCTGACAGCGATCCTCCTGAAGTCGCAATTCTCAGAGCTCAAACTAGCGAGCCATGGCCCGCTGCGCCGCGCGTTGCTTCTGTGGAGCCCCTTGGTTGCGGTCTTCTTCTTGATCTCCGTACTAGTAATGACAAAAAAAAGCAAGGATCGCCTTCTGAGAGCTGCCACCGTCGTGCTGCCGCTGTTCTTGGTGGTGCTACTGCTGACGGTAAGCAAGATCCGGCACCCAAGGATCACCGGGCTAGTGAGCAGCTCTCATGGCCGCAAGCTGCTGCTCTGGGCAAAGGTGGTTCTTGCCGTGTGCTTGCTTGCCGTAACCGTGGTGTCGGTGTCGCTGTTCGGGACACGGAGCCTGGCCGTGCCACCGGCCGTAGCGCTGCTGACGTTCGGGAACCTGCAGGTCCGGACGTCGGCGCTGCGCCTCGTGCTGGCTTCGTTGGGCCTCGCGTGCATCCACGGGCCCGGCGCGTTGGACCTCAAGAGCAAAGCTAACCTCGTCCGGTCGCTCACCGTCTTCTACGTGCTGGCGCTCTGCCAAGGGACACTACACGTCGCGGCGTGCGTGCTCGGGTTGTTCTCCTTCTTCCCGCGCGGGTCGCTGGTTCGCCGTTGCGGGTTCAGAGGCCAGTGGGGAGCTGAATCTGTCGATCGGTACTACTACCATGCTTATGAAAAATGCATGGAGGAGAGATTCATTGCCCCGGAGAAGACGAGCCTCGCCTCCTTTGCCGTTGAGTCCGTGTGCTCCGACTCACGTGAAATGCAGCTCACCGGGCTGCAAATTCTGCACGGTTTTCTGCAACATGGAGAGCAGTACAACCTAGAGCTCATTTCAAGAATCACCACCTCCAGGAAGACAATGACCACCTTGATCAGTATGCTGGGCTGGACAGTCCCAGAGGACACACCTATCAGACTGTTCGCCGCGAAGGTCGCCGCCGAGCTTGCTAGTCGCCTACGGATTGCCGGGATCCCCGGAGCGATCCAGCTGGTGTCCTCACTTCTTGACCCTACAACTCAACAACTAGGACAAGAAGAGTCAGGACAGGTAGCGGTAAATAGCAGGAAGGGATCCTGGCCCTGGGTACCCCGGTGCTGTCGGCGAGTTAAGGAACGGTTGTACGATACCGAGGAGGAGCACTCGGCGGATCAGGGTTTGTTCCGTGTACTGGGCATGCTAATCCTTGAGAGGCTTGCTTATGATCTTGACAGCTGCGTGGAAATCAGCAGAGCCTCGGACCTCATCCCGAAGATCATAGGATTCACACGCTACAAAGACGACACGACAGACCTGAGCGAGGAACAGCAAGCAGGGGTGATCCGTTCATCACTGAATTTGGTGAGGAGGCTCGCAAGCGCCGGCGGGAAAATCGGCGTAACGCTCCGGCAGGAGCTGTCTGAGGATCCCTTCTTGCTGAGCAACCTCGCCGAGATCCTGGGTGAGAGCCGCAGCGGCACCGAACTGTGGGAGCCGGCTATGGATATCATTGCCAAGCTCGCCATGGACGAAGACACAAGGCAGGAGGTTGTACTAACCCGAGTGATCATTGCAAAGTTGATGCATGCGTTTCTTGGGCGAGATGAATCGTCAAGCGCATATTATGACAGCTCGCTGCGAACGGCGTCAGGGAAAGCACTGGCAGCCCTGGCAATGGAGAACACCGACAACTGCTCGGCTATATTGGAGGAACCGGGATATGAGTTTATTGATGATCTGACGAACATGCTTCAGGACAACGAGTACAGACCTGTTGCGGCAAGTCTACTGCAGAATCTGTGCGCACACTCCAGAGACAGGCTGCGGAATCCAGCTTCAATCGAGCACCTGTCGTCTGCCTTACCAGTGGTGAGTCTTCGAAAATTGCTACTTAGAGAAACTGTTAGCATTCTCCCTTGCTTTTTTTGAGGTTTCATTACAGATTCTTTAAATAATACTACAAAATTTAAATAATTTTACAGAAATAATATACAAAAATATACGACAGTAACCGTTTCAGTTGGCAATAGACCCTCTGCCGTCATTCCACATGACGACAGTGATTATGTCGCTGATTGAACTGACGATAGAGACTCTGTCGACAATTGAAATAGTGACAAAGTGCCATGCGAGTGGCCACGTCAGCTGTTGCAAATTCAATCGGCGACAGAGTGAATAGATCGTCAATTGAATGGCAACATCCAATTTATTCGAACAAAAAACATCACTAGACTTTCTTACATGCATACAAAGAACAACTCGGTTACGTGACAAAAGGGGGCAATTGTGTTATCCTTCCTAACGGAAAAAAATTACTCTACTTCAGAAGATGGCTTATTTCGGTGTTTTTTTTATCACCATATGGTCTAATTCATAATATTTTTATCTTTGAATAAATCAAACAAGGTTATGTCGCCATTTGGACTGGCGATAAAACCTTTATCGTCAATTTAAATGGCTACAGCAGCTTGATCGCCAGTCTAAATGGTGACATAATCTCTATTGACAATTTAAATGGTGACAGAGATCCTCGTTGGACACTACATCAGCATTTCGCCAGTTAGATGCTCTGTTGCCAATTGAAACGGTTACAGAAATATATTTCTGTAAAAATATTTCAATGTATTATTTTTATAAAATTATTTAAAATTAGGATTATTTAAAAGAATTCTATCATCGCAGGTCTTGAATTTTTTACTCTTAGGTGGACATCCTCCCACGTTATTCATTGTCTGATCCGCATCGAGATCTATATATTTGGGGATATACTAGGAATGTGCCCCACCTACCCGTATGTGCACGGCTCTCAAAGAAAAATCAATGGTGGATAGAGTGGGAGGATGTCCACTAAGAGGATGTGGCGCATGAACTAGCTTCACTAGCTAGGAGAAACCGCATTGTACGGTTTGGATGGCACAGGCTCCTACTTGTATTACTCCTGTAGGATTTTAACGCTATTTCAATCTAATAAATAAAAGCTCTCTCGTTCCCAAAGAGGGGAAAAGATAATCCTTAGTTGCTTCTAACATTGTTAGTGCACTATGCAGGTGTTGGAAAAGGTCATGGTTACTGAGGGCAAACAGTTTGAGGCCCTGACCGGCATCGCTTCACAAATCTGTGCCGTGATCCCTGAGCGCTTTGCAGAAGCGTTGGAATCGCACGCGGATGGAGCAAGGCTCGTGCAGAAGTTGGTGGATGCGCTCAACGCGAGCAAGAAGCCGAGCCCCGATTGCCCGAGGACGAGAAGGGCGGTGATTGAGCTAGCGATATCCATGGTGGAATCGCGTCCTCGCTACGCAGCCATCTTCAGAGAAAGAGGCATGACGGAAGCGCTGTCCAAGGCAGAAAGGACGCCGTCCAAGGTGGAGAAGTTCAAGCTGTTCTTCGGCAACGCAGGAGTAGTTTTGGAGCGGGGCTTACCTCTGTCTGCCCTTGTGACCACAGCGAAAGCGCTGATTGACACTGCAACTCCTGGAGCTCAACAAGGCCGCCATGATTGAGTGACCTTCTCGTTCGTCGTGTCAGTACCCGTCCGTTGATACCAGTGGCGGATAATCAAGATTTCTATCGGGTGTGCACGTTTGGCACTGGACAATTGATACCCATAGTTCCGTACAATAAATCCACTACATAGGTTCGAAATTCGCTAAAAATACAATACATATAGTTTAAATAAGGTCTTACATGAATAGAGGATTACAAAATATGTAATAAAAATTAAAATTCTACTTTACGTGTTTCCATACCTTGAAAACGCTTGATTATATCGCCTTCACTAACTTTCAATAAAACGTCTCGCTCAATAAATATGACTAAACAATCATTCAAGAATTGATTTCCTATTCTACTTCTTAACTTGTTCTTTGCAAGATTCATAGTAGAAAATAGTCTTTCAACACTTTCCGTCGCCACCGGTAGAAGCAATACCAATTAATACACTAACTTGTAAATTTTATGCCTTTTGGTTTCAGCAAGTTTAACATAATGCTCACCAAGATTCTTGAGGTTCTTAAACCTATCATCTCTTTGCATATCATCAATAAAGTTATCAATTTAGAAAAGAAGTCTCATCAAATCTATACTTGAGAATTCATTGAGATAAAATTTGGCAAGCCTAAGTACTTTATCCTTATCAAAGGCTTCAAATGAGTTGAGAGGACTCAATGCAAACATACATACAAGCAACTCATATTAACTTTCTCAAACCGATTGTTTAGCTCTTGAAGAACACTATCAATGATGCCAAGATATACTTCTCTTCTATAATGATCATCATTTGTTTGTTTAGGGAAAACTGCTTTGATCTTCAAAAAGGCACATATTTCTTATTCAGCATTTAGAAAATGTTGTAACGATTACATGAAGAAAGTCTTCCCACCCATGACTCCTCATATGTTGCATAAAGTTTGCCATAAAAATAAAATCAAATGACTCAAAGGTTGCCACCATAGCATGGGCTTTCCCCCATTCATTCTTCAGGGTGGGATCTTTTCTAATCTTTATAAGTACTTTGCAGATTGTATAATACATATCAATAACGTGCAAAATAGTTTTATAATGAGAACTCCAACGAGTGTCACCAAGCCTACCCAACCCCATTTCTTGATTCAATCCCCGTCCACTTTCAATTTCACCCAATTCCAATGCTTCCAAAATTTCCTAAGCTCTAGCGTTTCGAAGCATGTCATAGCACTTACAAGAAACTCCAATAACATTCAGCAAGTTTGATAACTCGTTTACAACAAAACACAATCAGCATTGCCCTTAGCAATAGCCACAAGTGTCCGTGAAAACAAAAGAGACGATTAAACACATGTGGAACACCGTATTTGATTAATTCTGTATTGAATATACAAAATTACATGCACCCGCAAGACTTCATCTTTTGTCTTCTACGTCAATGCTTAAGGAGTGTATCTGACTAGAGATTGTGTAGCCTGCTAATTTCCAGCGCCTTTGCGTGGCGTCCGGTTAATTACATCAATAGGCTTGGCCTACATAATACCTCCGATTAAGCTGCGCTGTGGTAGTCATCTTTATATGTAGCTCGTTCATATGCATGTATGGTGTTGGTGTAGATGCATGTGATGAGGATGAGGATGTGACACAGGTGGTTTTGTTTCGCCGATGCCTGATCACAATACACCATCGTTGTGTGCGTTTACAAAGAGGATATGTCGATGAAGAGATTATTTTTGTCTCGATGGTGCCCAGTCATGTCTACTATAGGATCAAGGATAATCGACTAGAGGGAGGTGAATAGGAGGTTTTTAAAATTCTTTAGCTCTAATTCAATAATTAACAAATATGATACAATTATCAATTTTATAACAATTAAAGCCTAAATGAGTTAGGTTTTGCTAAGTGCACTAACAACCTAACTCTAGGCAAGAGCAACAATCCTAGAGAGATAATCAATAACCAAAATCACTAGGAATGTAAATTGCATAATTGGAATCACAAAAGAGCAAACCACAAAAAGATGGATACGATGTTTTTTCCCGTGGTCTCGGAGGACTTATCGGTTTCCCTAGTCCATGTTGAGGAAGCTTGAATGAATCAAGCCCGCTTCTTGCGCAAATGAGCCTTCCTTGATTACTAGTGGTAGCTCTTCCTCGCTCCGGGTAGGTGAGCTTCGACCTTCACACCAATACCGGGTCTCTTCATAATCTCCTCTGAAGGGATCATCGATTCCACACATCCAAACCATCTAGGAGACGGCAACCTCCAAGAGAATAGACTTTGGCGCCTGTTTGAGGTGGATCAAGTGTCTAATGGCTCAAGAATGAATGCACACACTTGAATTTGCTCTCACCAACTCACAAATGTGAAATGAATGCACAATTGATGATGATAGAGTAGCTAGGGCTCACAAGTATGCAATGAATGACCAAGAGTATGCTCTTGCTGCAGGTGAGGGGGTATTTATAGTCTCCAACCACTAATATATCCGTTGGGGTTAAAACCTTGAAAAATTTAGCAAACCTAGTACTACCACCCATGTCGGATCGGTAGTACTGACCCCCAACTCAATGGTTAGAATAGTGCATTAAATGCAAAGTAACTAGCCGTTGCTACATTACCTTCGGTACTACCGCCCATTTAGGACCGGTAGTACCAGCCTTTTAACCCAAAAGGATGCATTTTGGAACTTCTCTGGAAAATGACTACCACCCTAAGGATCGGTACTACCGCAAGTATGGAGTACCACTCCTACATGGGAGGTAGTGCCGGCTGGGGCAAAAAGCCCAAAAACATACCATTCTGTAATATAACTACCGGCCTCAAGGGCTGGTGCTACCGAACTTCCAGTAGTACAGCTCCTAGATGGGCAGTAGTGCCGGCCTAACTGACTTCACCAAAAATGAATCATTTTGTAAAATAAGTACCGCCATTAGGGGCCAGTACTACTGGAAGTCTAGTAGTACCGCTCCTAGATGGGCGGTAGTGCCGATTTTATAGATTTTTCACAGCTTTTCAAAAGATTTTCAAAATAATGCACACGACAAAGTATGAGCATGATTCTGAGCCATGATATTCTAATATTTTCAAGCTACTAATCAAAGATCCCTCTCAAAAGTAAGGCTCCTATTCTAGTAACCCGATCTTATCTTCAAAAACCAAGATCAGCAAAAGCTACAAAAGATCCTTAAACTTTTATACCTTGGCATTGAGCTTGACAGTTCAATTTTCTTAGTGCTTCATGATTTCACCTCTTTGTGTGCAATATCTCGGACCAATCTATTTTTATGATCTCAAAACAAATTGTTGGGTCCTTTAAACACGATTGTCATTAATTACCAAAACCAAAGACGAATTTGGGGGCCTAAATGCTTCAATCTACACCTGCCTTCATCACAATATGATAATGTGTATGATAAAGTGGCCCTTTTCCCCTTGCCAACATCCAAACATGGTGTTGATGTTTAAAAATTATGCGAATTGAACACCTCAGCCTTGCAACGCGCGATGTGCATATGTGTAACATCCCAGTTTTTTGCTTTGGAATTATTTTTATATAATTTAACATTTTTGGAAAATTTCTAAAATTTATTTGCAATTTAAATAATAATTTGGAATCTCCCTTTTGGCAAAAAGTAGTTGATATCGAAAAAGTTTAATTGAGCATTTGATAAAAATATTTTATTTGAGTTCTAAATGTCTCAAAATATTTTACTAAATTTTCTAGGATTTGTTCGAATTTATTTGCTATTTATTTGAAGCCATTTGAATTTTCTGTAATTATTTCAAAGCAAAAATCATTTATAAATCCGGGTAAGGCTTTTGGGCCAAAAACCTTTCGGTCTGGCCCAATTCTCCGTGTCCTCGTCAAGCTGCTCTACACCAGCTCGCTGCTTGACCCAGCCAGCCTCCGCGCCCGAACCGCTAACAGGCAACACCAGCTTGCGAGGGAACCCTTGCCGAGTCCGAGCGGGACTCTGGCCGCACTGTTGCATCCACTACGGACATGACATCCGTCTCTTGTGGAGAACATAAGGTCAATCGACTGTCTTATATTCAATAAATAGTCTTTATTATGTTTCCGCTATGTATGATTATGATTTTCATAGTAAAGTTGATCACAATATTCAATTGGTGATATCCTGGTCTAAGATCAATCTTGGAGAAAACTCTAGCTTCTCTTATTTGATCCAATAAGTCATCAATCTTGGGCAACGGATACTTATTCCTTATCATCACTTTATTAAGAGAACGATAATCAATACACATTCTGAAGCTCCCATCTTTCTTTCTGACAAATAAAACAGATGCTCCCTATGGCGACAAACTTGGTCTCACAAAATCTTTTTCTAGTAGCTCTTTAACCTGTTTCTTCATTTTTGCCAACTCATCGGTAGACATTCAATACGGTTTCTTTACTATTGGGGGTGTAAAACCCCAAAATTTGCACAAAATATTTTATTAATTATTTATAATTTTTTGAAAATTTTGCTGAATTTTCTGGAATTTATAAAACTATTTTTCTATTCAGTTTTACACAAAGATTTACTGTAGCAAAAATATAACTAAAAAATTTCAGAAATTTTTACAGTAAGTTGAAAATGTGTCAAGGTATTTTTGAGAATATTTAAATTCTAAAATAAATAGTAAACTAGGCCCACATGTTGTATGTCATCTTCAACCTCCAGTATGCAGTAACCAGCACACGTTTCTTTCCTTCCTCCATGGCCAAACTTTTGAAGTCCCAATCCCACACGATTTCTTCAATGAATTCATGTCCAATACATGTGCCACCTTATCCTCAACTAATCCCCATGATTCTCCCATTCTAATTCCCTCTCTCTTTTTTTTGGAGAAATTCGAAGTTTTTCTGGTACGGACTCTTCTTGAAACGCGTTCGTATCTATCTCTTCGGGTCACCTCGAGCCTATTTAAGGTGAGCACCGGGATCCCCTTTTATTTCTCAACCTGTTTCTCTGCTCGTTTCAACCTCTTGTGCCTCCATTTGGCCAGAACACCACAAGACCCGGAGCGCGAACCGAGCTTTGGCCGACGTGCCCTAGCAAGCTTTCCGATGTCTTAGACCTATTCATCCAAAAACATCCATATCACATCGTGCCACCGGTCGTTGTGAAGGTAACCTCTCAGTCAATTTAAAGTTTGGTGCACCGTAGACAACGAATTTTATGTTTTCCCAAAGTATATTCATCGTTGTTCATGCACCGTTGTGTCACCATCCATGCCTCCTCGCCATCATCGCGGCCGTCTTTGAGTTCGTCGCGTCGCGAGCTTTTCGGTACTCTCCTCGGTTTGGCCAGAGTTCCCTTGCCCTTTGATGTCTTTGCCTTCCTTGCATGCGCCATGCTCTGTGCATCTATACGTGTGCTGCTCTCGGTGCTCCGTAACGTGATTGCCTAGGGTATTGTAGCTTCGCTACAGTAAGGATCCAGAGGGAAGCACAGCCAATAAAAGGAGAAAAAGAATAATAATAATTTTTTTAAAATTTTAAATTCAGGTTTCTGATATTTTACAGACATTAAAATTTTTATTTTTCTTTATATAAATAATTTTACAAATTCGAAAATCCTTTCTTTAATGCTTTATGTGATTTAAACATTTCAAAAATCCGTTCTCTCTCATACGAACTCTAATCGAGGCGATTCAAATTTATAAAATTTTCTAAATACAAGATCTTTATTTTGGAGAATGTTACTTAATTTTTTGAGTTTTTTTGTCTCTATTTTGCATTTATTTTTGTGTTCGTTCTTCGTTGTGTGTAGACGTTGATCCCCACGAAGCGAATGAAGAATTTGAACATCAAGATTCAGTAACAGGAGTAGATCAACAAGTCAAGTTGTAACCTTTGATCATGTTGAACCTATATTTGCAAAAGTAATTTGTTTTTATACAGTTGCATGCTATTTCTGTACAATGATTATTTGCTGAGAATAGCTATGTACCTAATTGTCATTATACCACCTTGATTATTGGAATACTATGTATCCATTATTAACCCTAGGTTGGGACCTTATTAGTTGGATATGATTGTATTACCAACGTTGGGATATCGTAGCTATGCTTAGACCTGCTTAGTTGTACGATGGGGTTCATATCACATGTGAAATAATGTTAATCTTGACTTAATGAGATATTGAATTGTGGTCGTTAGTCACTGTTGTAAACTTTGTTGTTCATGGCAGGGTATGCCATTGATCTTGGTTAAACAAAATAGTTTTTCCTCGGGCAAGTGATTGTACAGTAAAGGAGGTGCTGTTAGCACATTTGGGATGTGGATGTCTTGCCAGAGACAACTTAAAGACTTAATCTTGTGTGCCATTGAACTGAGCCTAATTGTACAACCACATGTCTGGTACGGGACAAACCTGACTGATTAATTTGCAAAGTCTAAATTTGAGTAATGCCATTGGTGGTGTGGGTTCCGGGATGGACGGGTAGATTCACATGGCTCAAGAGGGGGCCCTGAGGGGTGAAACCTTAGTGGGTAGTACCAAGTTTAGACAGAGCATTGTAAAGGCTTTGTCGTGATCTCTTTGTCGACATGCCAAAGGAAGTGTGTTAATTGCATGGGAACAAGAGACGATCATGTCTTTTGGGTAAAGCAGTACAACATCTGCAGAGTGTAAAACTATTCGAATAGCTGTGTCCGTGGTCATGGACAAGCTTGGGAATTTCACATGAGGTATAGGTTGTTTCATAAAATGTTGGAAGGTGAAATTGTTGGGATGTGAACGGAGAGTTCACTGCTGTTTTTGTTGTCTAAAGTTAACACTGATGAATTTAGTGGTTGATGATTGTTTTAGATGGTGTTAGGTTAAGCCTCACTAATCTGTTCATGTTGTCTACCATTGATTTACCTATTATTTATTATCTTTTCATAAATATGTTTTGAATCTATTTATTGTATTTAAATTCAAGTTATTGCTTTCTACAAAAGAACCATATGGCCATTCTTTGTCATGCCTTACATGAATATATTTGCATCATTCCCCATGGCTTGCTGAGTACTTTTTGTACTCAAGGCTATACGCCTTTGTTGATCAGTTGCTGAGGAAGAACTAAGAAATATAGAGTTCTATGAGGAGGAGTACTATAAAGACTACGTGAACTGGGAAAGCATTTCCCAGATGATTACCTGTGGCATGTCGAATGGCCGAAGTTATTTTATTTCCGCTGCAGTAGTTTTCTTAAGCCTTCAAGGTATAGTGGTGTAAATTTTGACCATAAGGTCCGTTACTTTATTTAATAATAATTTGCTACTTTTTTAATTAATTAGTTGTATAGTATGGTATTTTATCTATGTTGTCACTGTGTGCACTAGCGTGATCCTAAACTAGTACAGTATACACAGAGGGTTTTGGATTCGTAATTTCGGGTCCCGACATGGGGCTGTACCAGACACCAATTCAATAATCAACTCAATGTCACAGTCTGGTGGAATACCTGGCAAATCCTTAGGAAAAAATTAGGGTATTCCTTGACCACAGGTACATCTTCCAAATTGACAACTTTAACATTAATCATTAACTGACCATCACGAACTGCAGTTGCTTGAAATTCCACTTTCTTGCCTCCTAGGCTCTTAATTGATACGACTCTTTGGTCATAATCCAAAACAGCCTTATGCTTGGTCAACCAATCCATTCCAAGGATAACATGTAAGTCGGTATCCAATATGATGAGATTTGCTAAAACTTCAATCCCATCAATAAGCAACTTAACTCCCAAACAATCTAGGCTAGGTCAGTGTTTTGATCCAGGAGATTGGACTAGCTACATGTAGTTAAGATTCATAACATTCAAACCATTTTCAATAGCAAAAGCTTGAGAAACAAAAGAATGCAAAGCTACATAATCAAATAAAACTGTTGCGGGTACTAAGTTAACTAGAAACTTTCCTAGAATAACGTCTGACACATCCTGAGCTCTATAAGCTATGATGTGATTGACTTGACCTCTCACTGTAACTTATGGTGTAGCTCTCGCTTGAATTGTTCCACGATTTGCTCCTGGTGTAGGCGTCTTTGCTGGTATGGAACCAAGATTAAAGCGAACAGGGGTAGCACCTCCTCTTTGGGGACAGTTATTGGCAAAATGTCTCGGCTCTCTACAGCTAAAACAACACTTGATCGAGGACTATTAGTTTTGTCCTATTGCGAGATTCGCTTGGACAGGTGTCTAGAAATTCTTACTAGAGGGACATAGTGTAAGGGACAACGTCTAGAACATGGCTTGAGGATGAAATCTAGCAAACAGTTAAGGGGCAACTCTCAACCTTTTTTGATTCTGACGATTTCCTTGTTGAGCCATTCTGCGCTTGCGGTTATCATCCATCTCATTGTGTTTATCTTCTAGAATTGGGGCTTGAGAGCATCTAGGCTCCCTATTTGTGTAAATTATGCTTATTACATAGGTTTTGGTGTTGATGACTAAAAAGGATACTTAGTGATAACTTAGTGACAACAGATAGATTTGAAGATCAAGGCTAAGGTGTTTTTCTAGTTTTGGCTTGGAGTTGATTCAAGTCATATAGCTAGAATCACCATACTATTAAGAGGGATTATACATAAGAAATAATCTTGGTTCATATGCAAAATCGCTAAGATTACTTGGAGCATAGGACTTTTCAAATTTCTCACTCAAAAATCCAGAGCTTTATCTTCTTAGCCAAAACAATTTTTTTGGACCAAACTTCATTCCTTTTTAGGCGCTCAAAGATCCTAAGTTCAAATTCCAAGCGAGCGTACACCATGTACGCCGGACCGATATTTTCGGTCCGGCGCTGAAAATTCTCTTCACCGAGCGTATTCCATGTACGCCGGACCGACTTTTTCAGTCCAGCATTAAGAATTCTTCTTTGATTCTTTTTCAACCTAGTATAACTATTTTCGTCAGACCAATCTGAATTCTTTCTTAAAATTAGTCCGGCATAAGTTATATTTTCACTCTAAATAAAATTCTAGTCTGTGTTAAAATTTATTTTAACCAGAAATATAAAGTCTGATGCAGATCAGAATTCTATGTGTACGTCGGATCATTTTTTTCGGTCTGGCGCAAACATGTTTCACTCTGATAAAACCAGTCGTTTTTCCATGTACGCCGGACCAACTTTTTTGTTTCGGCGCAAACGTTATTTGCTGGTACTTAAAAGAAACAAAAACATGTGTTTGCCGGACCAACTTTTTCTGTCCGGTGCAAGCATTGTCTTGCTGATATCAAAATCAAACAATATACATGTACGACGGACCAATATTTTCGGTCCGACGCAAATGGGTCACTCTGAGTACAATTATGCTTCTCCAATCCTATGTACCCCGGACCAAAAATTTCGGTCCGGCGTGTGTGTATACTTTGACTTATGACTCATATACCTCAAAATTCTTATAAAAAAAGCAGCAGTTGACCTACCCCATCTATCCTACCAACCCTCAATGGGCAAATGGCAGGTGTAACGGTTATCTCTGTTCAGGATCTATATATAGAATGCCTGGGTTCACAAACGAGATATATAGCTTTTCACTTACACATCCTTGAAATCCTGAACATCTTTGACATCGTTCAAATCATATACAACTCTTTGATCTTTAGAATTCCTGAGCTTTATCTCATCAAAGAGTTTTTGAGCTTCAACTCAGAAAATCACAAATATTCATTCTGAATATTTAGAGTACATGCTCCAAGCTAAGTCTAGTTTGCATCTAGCTACTGAACCAAGAGACAGGGCTTGTGGATAGTCTATTACTCTTGGAACTAGTTGTTCCTAGACGGTTGGAGAAGTTGTTGGTGTGACCTATCCAACAGAGATTGTGGAAGGCCACCATTACTGTGAAAGGTTGAGACTCACCTCACTGGAGTAGTGAAAGAGTCAAGATAGTGAGAAAACCAAAAGCTATTGAGATTGGCTGTTTAGTAGAGCAATACTTCTGAAGAAGTGCTCTAACGGGGACGTAGGAGTGATCTCTGAACCTCGGTGAAAAAATTCTTGTGTTTCTCCTGTGTTTGGTTTATCATTGCTTATTATTCTCTTATTGTTTCTCATTCGACATTCCCTTCCATACAAAATTTTCTTGAACAAGTGTTGTGCTGGACCTTTATACTAATTGCTTCCGTTTCTATTTTTATTGAGAAAAGTTTTTCATAATATTTAAAAAGATTTTAAAGTTGCCTATTCACCCCCCTCTAGACCAACTTGGTCCTTACAGGGTCTTGTTAACTAACTCCTAAAAATCTGAGAAGTATGGGTAATCAACCCAACTTGAAGTCCGGAGTTCAGTCCCTTCATAAAATGAGACTGTCTTGCCTTGTCAGTAGCAATATCTTCAGGTGCATAGCGAGCAAGCTATATAAACTTATTCAGGTACTCAGCCACAGATTGGCCTCCTTGCTTGATAGCCCTGAATTCTTTTTTCTTCAATTCTATGATCCCTTCCGATACATGGTACTGATGAAAAGCACCAGTGAACTCATTCCATGTTTTTCCTGTGGGGCTCATGGGTAGCACAGTAATTCTCCCACCACTCAGCAGTAGTTTCTTCTAATTGATGAGAAGCATAAAGAACCTTTTTATTGCCTTCACATGGAGTAATGTGTAACATCCTCTTAATGGTTCTAAGCCAATCATCTGCTTCAAGAGGCGTGACATTTCCAGAGAATATTGGCGGATGGGTCCACATAAAGTCTAACAACTTTAAGTAAGGATGGGGTCCATTATTAGCAGCTTGGAATGCATTGTTGGCACTTGCTTGACTAGTTAGGTTCTGCACTTGCTGCATCATTGTATGCATCAGTTGAGTTTGAGTAGCCAAGAACGCTCCAAAGTTCTACTTATCAACTTATAGGGATGGTTGAGGAAATGCTCCATCATTGGGGTTGTCACTTGATCGGGCACCACTTTCACTAGCTCCATTGTTTCCACGGTTCTAAACCATCTACTGATCACTTCACAGGGTTAGGAAAGAGGGATGAGCATAGATAAGATCAAGAATCCTAATGCGAAAAAACATGTTTAGCCCAACAACTTAAATAAACTTTATTAATAACTTGGTATGGTTGTTTACAAGAGCCTAAGGGCTTCACAACACATATTGCACACCCATCAAACATAAAACCAACTCAATCTAAGCACACAATCTAACGCTTAAAGGGCAACACTTTCTAACTTAAACAAACGCGACTCCAAAACAAGAGTTTCAACTGACTAGACTAACTCTATTACTCGTTAAGCCAACCAGAATGAGGCTCTCTTGGGGCATGAGACGACAAATGGGTGGGCATCAGTGCAAAGTGATCTTGATGACCAGGAATAGCAGCCTCAAACTGCACATGCATCTCTCGTGTCACAGGCTTTGAGTCCTCGGGGTCTTCCTCTTCATCCAGCTCCTCTTCCATTTATATCTTAGTGACAAGCAGGGCTTCCTTCAGCTGTACTATCCTCTTAGTGACCATTGCGCATGTTTCACGGAGGTCCTCCTCAGCAACCCTTAGGGCTTCATAAACCCTTTCCAACTCTCGGGTGGTATCTTCCATTACCTCTTCTTGTGCAGTGCAAATCTGGCCAAGTGCACCATCGTGGTACCATCTTCCTCTTTGATACTTGGGCTTTGAACTGCACCTCCTCATGGATGAAGTCTAAACATCGTTTGCTTCACTTCATCAGCATGCTCATGGTAAATGCGTTGCAATGCAAGGCGCGATGACTCTTGAATACTGATGTCAAATGAAAGCCTCCAGACGGTGATTGTTATGGGGCGATTCATCTTAGTGTCCTCCTTGGCGTAGATAACAATATTTTATATCATCCCACGGTCTTTGCCGTTGATGATCCAACTGGTTCCTTTGTAGAGCGGCCTCTCGAAACCTTTAAGCACTTGCAAAACTCTCTATAGCTCAACAGCATATCCACTGGTATGCTCACCATAAGTCCGAATCATCCTCATTTGGTAAAGACAGCCTGGGGTAAGATCACAACTTAAATCAGCATGGAAAGAGAGGGGAATTTTAGCAAAGGGAAGAAAGTAGAAGAACAAGATGAGTCAAGAACTTATTATTCTTTCAAGTTAAGTCTTCTCTTTATAAAATAGTTTTGAAAAACTAGAAGAGATGGCCAGTCTTACCAGAGTCAAGGCCTAAAGTTAGTATGGCTCTAGTACCACCTCTATCGGGACCCAAATATACAAATCCGGATCCTTTGTGTATAACGCACTAGTTTAGGATCATGCTAGTGCACACAATAGAAACATAGATGAATATCACAATCATACACAGTGAAAACATAATAAATACTCTATTTTTTGAATATAAGATAGTTGATTGACCTTATAGTCAACTTTATATAACTATGCCACGTAAAGCTTAAACTCTAATAAATAAAATAGCAGCGAATCAGAAACTTCATAGACACCCTATCAATATGCCACAGGCAAATGACAAGGTTCCCCCTAGAAACTCGTCTCCTCTTGGAACTCCTCCTCCAGAGCAAGTGTAGTCTCTTCTTCAACTGATAATTTTATTGTGGCAAGGGTGAGTACATAAAGCACTCAATAAGTTGTGCATAGAATGCAAGTCTAATATAACTATATGCAGGACTTATTCCATATGAATGGCTGCTATGGATATTTTGCAATAAAGCAGATTTTACAATTGAATACAATAAATAGATTGAAATAAAAGTACAACAAATAACAATAATAAGTAACTTCAGGTATTTCTCAAGAATAAATTGGCACACAGCCCTACTTAATTATCAACATTTCCAATGGCACACAGCCTCCCTTCTCAAGTTTTATTTCATAAAATCTAACCCTTGACTAAAATTCTCAAGTATTTCCCATAACCGGGGACACGTCTATCCGAATAGATTTACACTATACAGAGGTTATATACTTTACCCACAACATGCTATACACTTTACCCACAAGATATGATCAAACTTATAATGCCATGCAATGACACATGTCCATCGATGTGTGGTTAAGAGATCATAACAAAACTTTTCAGAAACTCTATCCAAACATAGACCCTCCCGATAAACCTGAAATCACTATCCCTTCCCTCACACAGAGCATAAGAATAGGAGAGACTTATCATTGGACTAAGAACAATCCCTATTCAAGATATGAGGCCACTGCACACACACTTTCCCTTGACCACATACACAATTTGGTTTTCCACTTGAGGCATCACATGTCAAGACTCGGTAACTTACTGAGTTAGGTCTGGCCCATAATAGTCATGTGGTTGCATGGTTAGCCCAGTTCAATGGCTTGCAAGGTTAATTCCTTAATTGATTGTGGGCACCTGGAAATATGAATTGATCCCTGCTCGTGTGTTGGACTCAGAGGTGACACCCATACTCCACTTAAGTGTATGATCACTGTCACCTAAAAGTCCCGTGCACGGAGTATTAACTAGATGGCCCTCACTCAAGCAAATATGAGCCACTTAGTTGCACCGTACACACTTACGCAACCAAGGGAGTTTCGATTCCATTCCGAACAACCATACCGGGATTGAAAACAACTCATCCAAGCATAGCACTCACCGTCCATCTCTCACTAAGGGGAGCACGAGCTATAGCCAAAGAACGACGATCGCTCGAGTTTATGCATTAGATGGTTGAAAACAATTCCAGGTACCCGGATATGTGTCTAGTGCTAGTTCCCAAGATCAACGACTAGCACCCACATATCCCGCATTCTAGATGTATCGCAACACATACACACAAGTCTAAACAATTGGCATAGCATAAGCATAAACTAGAAATTATTACAACTACTTAATATTACAAGTAGTTACCGACTGACCAAATATTACATGCTAAAAGTAAATTGCAGTGGGATATAAACATAAACCAAAATGTGGACAGTGTATGCCCATCCGATAACCCATAGGCAACCAACATGGAAAAGCCCAAGTTCATCTATCAACGTAATCGTCGGACTCCGGAGTAAAGTACGCGTCGTCGGGGCATTCTTCCATACCGTTGTCTATATTGTTTAGATTAAGCAACCGTGAGTACACGTATGTACTCGCAAGACTTTAGTGTATGTAAATATAGTAGATGCATGGCTAGAACAAGGATAACAAGTTTCTACACTAGTCTCATTTTCAGCATAAAGCAGATTTTTTTTAACAAGTGAATGCTTCATAAAACGGTAATGAAATTGTAAAGAGCATTTAATAAGAAGCTAAATAACCATAAATAAAGTTCATATACATCATTTCACAGCCCTCCTTGGCTGCAAACAGCGAGTAAAAACAACCACCCTTGGTTCATGAGTTTTCCAACCTATTCCAAAACCATTTCCAAAAGTTTTTTGCAAAAGCAAGACTATACTTGACAGTATTCTCCCAAGTTGCTCATGACTGTGAGCATGGCTAATTATTAGATTTTAATCTTTGCAGAGAGTGTACACTTTACCCACATGACATATTCTAGCAATCATGTCAACCATGCCTTGCGATACTCATCGTACCCGATTTGCTAGACTGTGACGAAACCATTCAACTAGTTAAAGCTTAGCCTTGCACCAGCGATAGTGATGTTAAACCCTTGCCATAGTCTGGAGACCCGGACCAACACGTGCTGTGCTAGACGATGGTGTACGCTATCGGGTCCGCTCCCCATGGCATGCATGCACCGTTGTATTGGAATGCTTTGGCCCCAACACCTCGGTGAAGGGAGCACCTACGAGCAACACCGTTACGGGTGTGCCCTTACTACTTCGGCCTACCAAAATGCAAGGTTAAACTTCAACTAATCTAGTGAGTTTAGGCTATCCCTTACTAGCACATGTGGTTGCAAGGAATAAACATTGAGATCTTGATTTTAGAAAGTTAGTAGAAACATGAGTTACTTAGATCTCGCATAGATAAATTGGATGATAGATCGATACTTTTCCATCTAACGATTCGTAGGCATAATGATCGATTTGATGATTCATAGACATAGATACAGACTTGAGGATTCATATACATAAAGATCGATTTAATGATCGATAGTAGATCGATGATATAATGATAGATATGAGCTCACACTTGTATAGTTTCGAAGAGATTGACCAAGATTAAAGATCATAGTTAAATTGATATGAGAAGAATGAAGAGAATTATTCATGATACTAGGAGGATATTTGCCTTGTACTGAGACGCACTTGATAATTAGAGTACACTAGTGAGATTCATATTCTTTTATGGGAGTAGATGTAAATGGGAGGAAATTGTGGATCCATAATGATTTACGTGATGATGATGATTTAACTTGAAGAAAGGTATACGATACGTCGGGGTGATTGAGATAGAAGTTAGGATGCATAATAACTAGAGTGATATGAAGAAAGATAGAAAATTTCACCTCGGGAAGAGTATACAAGTATGAGGTCAAATTTGGATAGCTATACAGTTGTTGATGAGTTCACATTAGAGATATATTACAGACGCAACATGGAGAACGAAGGTGTTTGATTCAAATTGGTCATTCATGTCATGAGCAAATTCTGAAAAGGTTACAAAATTTGGAACAATAGATGAAAAGTATAATAGAGATAGTGAATCAGAATACAAGAGAAAATTTAAATTTTAAATCAGAAGTAGGGAAGAGTTAACATACACAATATACATTTTTTTAACATATTATAGGAAACTCTGAATATTTTTATTAAAATACTTGGGCACAAGCTGCACACACACCATCTTAATGGGATAGCGTTTGTTACAACTTGGGCATGACAAAAAAATACTCAAATATCACCTAGGAAAGGTGTTAAAACAGTAAAACTGTGGCGCTAAAGGTTCTGTTTAGCTGGTTCGTAGAATTTTTAGGTGTTGTTATAGAGATGATAAAAATGTAAATTTTTTTGGGTAGCTTCCTGGAAGAGCTATGCACTCATGGTAAAATTTTCGAATTTTTTTTCATCACCAGATTTTCCTACAAAATTGAATAAGTGAGGTTCTGTCCAGATTGGCTATTATGCTCATACTACTCCCCTTTTAAAGTTCTAACCCCCGCTCCTTAAGTCAAAATTTTATGAGATTCTACGGGCTTAGTCTCGACCCAGTAATGACCCAATTAAAATTTTAGTGACACTTTTTTTTCAAGTCTCTAAGTTGATCACACAACAGCCTAAGTTTCCTTAACCTTACAGTTACTTGCGGCCTATCTAGTTTTTGAAATAAGGTAAGGTTATAAAAATTTTCATCTCCAAGGAGACGGTGCAGAGCAAGGTGAAGTTAGAGAGCTTCATATTTGTCCTATTGTTTTAGGGTTCAAAAATTAGCATTCATAACTTTGAAACTCGGTTTTGATCAATTTGAATGGCATAAGGAGTAGATCAAAATTGTATGGTGCCATTTTTCCGGAAATCCAAGTTTTGAAGTTTAAGATGAGTACAAAATCCTTTTGAAAGGTAGGATGAGAGGGAAAACCTACGGAAGGGATAAGAATAGCATTCTACATTTTCTCAAATAACTTTTATAACCGAAAATAATCTTTTGAGAGAAAACTTTGCCCTTAACTATTGAACATGCTAACTAAGGCTTTTCCTATAGTCATATGGGCTCTAATACCACCTCTTGTGGGCACCCGGAAATACGAATCGATCCTCGCTTGTGTGTTGGACTCATAGGTGACACCTATACTCCACTTAAGTGTATGATCACTGTCACCCAAAAGTCCTATGCACGGAGTATTTAACCAGATGGCCCTCACTCAAGCAAATATGAGACACCTAGTTGCACCGTACACACTTACACAACTAAGGGAGTTTCGATTCCATTCCGAAAAACTATACCGGGATTGAAAACAACTCATCCAAGCATAGCACTCGTCGTCCGTCTCAGAACCTTAGTATCACCCACACTCACCAAGGGGAGCGCGAGTAATAGCCAAAGAACGACGACCGCTCGAGTTTATGCATTAGATGGTCGAAAATAATTTCAGGTACCCGAATATGTGTCTAGTGCTAGTTCCCAAGATAACGCTTAGCACCCACATATCCCGCATTCGAGATGTATCGCAACACAAACACACAAGTCTAAACAATTGGCATAGCATAAGCATAAACTAGAAACTATTACAACTACTTAATATTACAAGTATTGGCTGACCGGCTAAATATTACATGCTAAAAGTAAATTGATGGGCTGTTACAACTACTTAATATGTCAGCTACCGAACGCGACAGACTGGGTTGGGTTGCTGGGCTGTTGCGGCGCTGGCAAAGCAGGCCGAGGCCAAGGGTTTTGGCCCAAATACTAAATCCAAAATGTTAAACATTTTGAGATGTAAATAATTATAGAAATACAAATAGCTCTAAATAAATAGCAAAAATACTTAGAACAATCCAAAAAATTTCCATAAATTACTTTGAGACATTTAGAACCTAAGTAAAATATTTTTGAAAAAAATTCAAATTAAAACATTATTTGTAATAGGCTTAATTCAAAAATATTATTTAAAACAGTAACATCCCAAAAATTGAGTTTTGGAATGTTTAAATTCGAAAATGAACCATTTGCATTTTTTCCAAATTAACTAAAGCTTAATTTGAATTTTTTTATGTTAAAGATTTAATTTGACTAAACTATACATCAAACAAAAGATTTTTAGCAGCAAGTTAGAGTAAAAACCCAAAAACTTGATCTTGAACTTACTCGTGGGGTTTTGATGATCAAGATGATCTTAGATAGCCTCCCACACATCAAAGCAAGCAAGAGCACAAGTCAAGAACACCAAAAACCCGATCTTTCAAGAATGATCCTCTAAAGAGCAAAAGATCGATTTCTTGCAAGGAAGAACACAAGATTTGCCTAGATGATTGGGATATGGTCTGAAGAAGACTCATCCATCAATCATACATCCTCGGCATAAAATCCACAAGCATTTAGAAGAAGGGGAGGCAAATCCAAATGTGCAAAAATTAAATTGCGGAATTTAAAGACTTAATTTAAAGCATAATGTAAATGTATAAAATAAATTCAGACTTGAGGAAATTAAACTTTCATTTCTGGAAGGGAGGTTTACAGAGCCACACAACAAAGTGGGCAAAGCTCAAATGAGCACACAAACCTCTAAAACCTTCAAAGAGGTGAGAGCTACCCATATCCCTCTATTTATACTACTCTTGAGCTGTCCTCCACCCTTAGATGGGTTCCTTCAACCTTAAGGATCATCTCAAGGGCTAGGATTGACTCACTCACACAACCATACATGGGTTAACCTGAAACCTAACAACCATACCGGATTTTCGCACGCTTTTCAAAGCATACTAACTAGACCCGCTACTCTATCACCTAGACCGCTATCCAACGGCCATCCTTGATCCAAGTAGCTCCAAGTTAACATCTCATCCAATCCTTCTCTTCTTGGCTCGTAGCGACCCCGTCTCCGATCATCTTCCGGCAATCCTCGACCGTCTGGACCTCCGACGCATCTTGCCTAGTCCCGTTCATCCTCCGCCTCATCATGACTTAGCACCATCGTCCTGCGACCATCAAAGACAAGAAATACCCATCAGATAGCAATGTTCAAAAAGATATGCAATTAAACTTCCAAAATCATAATTTTTGGTTCAATCACGCTCATAAGGGCCGGTGCTACCACCCCAAAAAAAATCAAAAAATTCATAAAATACATATTAAATCTAAATATAGCCAAAAATTAGGATGTTACAACTGTTAAAGTTACAGGATATGCTAAGAACCGACTTTGATAAGCTAATATCATAGATGATTTGTGGTACAAACCATCTTGTGATATTAGCTTATCACATACAGTTTTTTAATCGACTATTATATATATCGTTTTAGGGTTTGTGCCCGCCGCACTTCTCACCCAAATGAAATCCCTTTCACCGACCTCGGCCTCCTTCCTGAGCCCATCGCCGCAGCTCGTACTCGATGCCACCACCTCGAGCCCGCAGGCCTCCTCCCCAAGCCTGTCGCATGCCTCCTCCTCAAGCACATCATCGCCTCCTCTCCCAAGACCGTTGATGCCTCCTCCCCAAGCCCTAAGGTCTCCTCAAGCTCTCGGTCATTTGGTTTGGACATTATTCATCATTTATACTTTGATTGTATTGTTGCTAAGATTGTTTGGGCTTTTGGTTCTAAAATGTGTCATAAAGTAATTGTTTATGATGTTGAATCTGATCTATAGTAAGGTGTTAGTTAAGTAACATTAAAACCTCAATTCTAAATATGGTTTTGTTGCTTCGAGGTGTATCAGTCGATGAACACACGTAATGTTCCTGTGACTGCAAATTAAACCTCAAGGCGAAGATAAACACAAGTTTCTCTGTCACTTTGTGCAGCACCAATTTTGTACATATATAAAAAAATTCTCAAGCCTACATCTGTTTTTTGATTATTTCTCTATTTGTGATTCTATTGTGTAGTTATATACTTGTATGATTGATTTGCTTTGACAAGCTAGGTCAATTGCTTTGTCTCCTCAAAAGGAATAAAAGAATAAAATGTGAAACATGCTTGGTCTATTAATTTCACCCCTTTTCGATGTGGCCTAGAAATTAAGCACTACCTTCATGTTGCATCCTTGCATGATTAGAGGAGTAAGTTTGTTACAACATTAAAATCTCTTTGTGATGTTGAATATAGGTGTTTAACTTTTATTGAGAGAGAGAGAGTAATTTGGATGTTCATCTAAAATTATTCAATTTACAAATAGTAATCCAATTATAAAAAGCATCCTAAAAAAATTAGGCGTAAGGATAGAAGAAAATAAAACCATGTCCATTGCTACATATGTCGTGATTCATCATATATTTATTTATGTCCCAGTGACTACAAATTGCACACATAAAATAGAGCCTACAAACAAGATATACGATATGGAGAAGTTGTTGGATGCTAAACAAAAACTTGAGGTAGAAATAGAACAACTAAAGGGAAAGTCTGATATAATAAAGCAGAACAGAAGTGAAGAAGATTCTAAGTTAACAAAAAGGATGAGAAGAAACAAAAACTGAAAGACATAGATGACAAACCGCAAGATATTAAATCTCTTACCAAGGTACTAATCATTAAGGAGCGAAGGGCGGATGCAGAGCTAGAAGAAGCCAAAGCTGAGCTTATGGAGGTAATATAAATGCTTATAGTATTTAATTTGACGTGGTTACTGATAATCACAACGACATGATCACAACCATTTTCACAACGACATGATCGCTTTTGTAGGGATTAAGAGATATGACTGGAAGTCAATCAGTTCTTGGTGTTAAACAAATAAGCACTGTGCTGGAGCTGTGGAACATCAGGGAAAACTGAAAATCCTCTATTGCGGAAGCTATGGCACATATGATGGCCGACATAGAAAAACCCTAAGATTTCCTTAACTTGATCTATCAAATATTGTTGTTTCTCAATGTGTGCTTATTGATATTTGTGGTATCATATATTCTTAATGTACTGTCACCTGAAATTATCCTTAATATTTGCTCATCTTGAACCCAATTACTGAAAAATGTATTGCTTGTTGGAACCAAAATATTGTCATAGGAATATTCTTCTGCCCAAGAGATGGATAGAAAATTTGTCATGAATTGAAAACTCTGTGATCTAAAAGTTTTTCTTCCTCTCTTGGTAGAATTTCTATGATTAGTATTTGCTGTTGGGATTTTCTTCTCCTTAGATATTTCTGTAACGACATTTGCAAGGTACAACTAGTTATAGATTTTGTAACTGAATATCTAAACATACTAGATGCATCGAGGCAACAGCCTGTCTGATCAGAATTGTCTTAAAATATGAACATTTGTAGCACTTTCGTCTCCTTTCTTATTCTAATATTGATGAATTCCAAGGCAAAATGCAATTGCATCCACAGTTCATCCTGAAAGTTGTCATACTTTGATTTATCTTTCACTTCATCCTTATCCTCGAATGAGAATACCATAGGCAACCTATTTTCACTCTGGTCTTGTGTAGGAACATGATCCTTTTGATGGACTCCATGTTTGATGAGCTTATTGAAAATGATCATGTTCCTGTACAAGACCAAAGTAAAAATATGTTGCCTATGATATTCTCATTCAGGGATGAGGATGAAGTGGAGGATATATCAGAGCATGATAATTTCAGGATGAATAGTAGATGGAATTAGATTTTGCATTAGAAACCATCAACATTAGAATAAGAAAAGAGATGAAAGTACAACAAAGGTTCATATTTTAAGACGATTCTGATTAGACAATCTGTTGTCTCGATGCATCTCGGATGTTTAGATATCCAATTACAAAATCTATAACTGGTTGTACCTTGTAAATGTTGTTGAAAAAATATCTAAGGAGAAGAAAATTTCTAACAACAAATACTAATCATGAAAGTTCTACCAAGAGATGTAGAAAAACATCTGGATCACAAATAGTTCTTTAAACAAACCTTCTATGATAGCTTATTATCACATATGGTTTTTAATACAAACTATCTATGCTAGCCTATTATCACAGACGGTTTGTACCAAGAATCGTCTGTGATAGCTGTTTTACAGACGGTTCAGAAAATATTTGTGATGCACCGCATTATCACTAACACATGCTTATAGACGGTTCATGAAACCGTCTGTGATGATGTTTTTCAACTGTCTGTTATTGCCTTTTCTATAGTAGTGACATCACTAGACTCATCAACTAGAATTGCAAACTGGTCATCACTAATTTCTTCAATTATGTGTCTAGTTGTTTTCTTGGCACAACAAGTAATAATTTCATTTTTTATGGCATGGGGAGTCAAGATACAAATTCTTAGAGCATTTTTCAAAACAACCTTATTAACCTCTTCATTACTTTTAGAAATGCAATTTTAAAAGTTCAAGGAAGTTTGCTTGGTTACTAGGGAGTTCGCTTTCATCCTGTCCACGGCATGTCAATCCTTGAT
This sequence comes from Otatea glauca, assembly GCA_036346275.1. Lineage (NCBI taxonomy): Eukaryota > Viridiplantae > Streptophyta > Magnoliopsida > Poales > Poaceae > Otatea > Otatea glauca. The sequence goes on from CM070711.1 coordinate 51,174,449, forward strand.
GCAAAATAAACCTCAAGCATCTAAATGAATAAATCAACAAAGATTTGTAAAGAAGTTTCTCCTTTGTAGATCGCTTATAATAATATGAGCAACTGATGATTTTAGTTTAACAAAGAAGTTGAATTTCTACTGAGCTTGATTATGGATATTCTTTATACCACCTACATGTTTGTTAAGTGAGTCATATTTGTTCCAATTTATCTAACCACCATTAACAAATCTGTGCCACCCCCCGTGCCTCTGTGCCGGCATGCCGCATACTGTGACCCCCTCCTGCCCCGCGCTTTGTGCCACCTATGATGCTCCGAGACTTCGCCGCCTGTACACTGCACGCCCGACAGCCCGAGTGTAACACCCTAATGTTTGCGCCTTTGGAAAGTTTTAAAATTTAAAAGGAACCATTTGGATTTTCTCAAATTTAATTAAAGCTTAATTGGAATTTTTTTGAAATAAAAATATTTAATTTGACTAATCTCAACATCAACCATTTTCTTAATTAAAATTGCAAGGAATTTTTTTTAGATTTTTCTGAGTTTTTTTCTATTTAATTGAATTTATTTAAATTTCTACCATTTTCTTAATTCAAAAAATCCTTTTTTTCTTTTCTCAAAATCCCTTGGGCTGAATCCCAGCCAGCCCATTTCTTCTCTCGGGCCGCTGGCTTTCCAGCTCTCCCTGTGGCCATCTCCTCGACCTAGCTAGCCGGCCTACTTGCTTCCTCCGCTCGGCCCATCTCCCTGGCCTGCCCCGCCGACCTGACCCGTAGCCCAGCCAAACCCTAGCCCACGCGCCAAATGAAATTGTGACAAATGTATATTTTTGTAATTTTTTGGGTATTATTTTTGTAAAATTATTTAAAAATGTATTATTTTAAAAAATCATACTTGACACCCTTTTCTTATTTATGCTTGACTTTTTAGGTCAAAGATGCAGTCAGAAAAGTGAATCAGCCTACCAAGCATGGTTAGGGTATTACAGCTCAAACGAGACCATTGGTCGAGACAAGTCCAAACTTGTTAAAGCTCGCAGAAGAGTTCAGCCCAGAGCATGGGGCTTGCAGTTCCGCCAGCCATACCCAAACTCATTCTTCGAAAGATGAGGCTTAGCAATGTTCCTGGGCTGGGACCAACGTAACCCTGAACCCTGATGCTTCAAGGTCAAGCACTGTTTTGGGGTGTCCAACCCCTTAGGTAGCTAGGATTAGCCTAAAGGCCTTGGCATTAACCCATGAGGTGTTGTTCTCAGTCCTTTAGACTATGTCTATTTGTAATGGGTCTTAGGATTAACGTATGAATAGAATATTAATATACATATATGTGAACTAGTATAGTGCCCGTGCTAACGCTACAACGACAGTACACCCGCTTATCAATTAAATGAGAAGGTAAGTATGAACATAACACTTAATAATAAATAATCACAGTGCCCGTATGCGAGTACAAAAATGAAGATATAACACTCAATAATATTTTTCGCTAAACGTTTCCCGTATGCTCTTAAGACTTGTTCTTATGTTTTGAGGGATGTTTTCTGCGCACTCATTCCACTTGTATTTTAGTATTTCAATTAAGAAACACTTCATGAGGATAGGTGAACCCTGTAAGTACATTGTAGAGCATCATCAGTATAGACCTACTTTACAACCTTATAAAAAGTGATTAATAAAATAGAGAGTACCGACCATGCAGATCCGTGCATTAAACTGTTGACCATTCGAGATGTGCATGAAGTTAATGACAAAATAACCTGTCAAGTTCCTGCACAACATTTAATTGCTACATGTAAGTACACAAAAATTTAACTATTTACTAATCATGTGTAAATAACTTACCGGTCTATTGTTTTTGGAACAGACTTTGGAGCTACAATACGCCAATCATAGATATCGTCGTTCCATGAGGGATTTACTATCCTCATAGCACGATCAAATATTATACCAATTTTTTGTATTCTATCAAGATAGTAACTGGATCGTTTATCCGTTGGAACCCATCCGGGTAGAGGTGTTGGATCAATAACGGAGATAACCCTGTCCTTCATGTCGAACGATAACATGCTGAATTGTCCTCCGTGATGAAAAAGCAGCATAATCTACAAATATAGACATTATATCTTTTGCACACATATATAGTAACATAATAAAGCGTCAAACAATTTATTAAGCAAAGCTTACCATTTGGCATTCAGACAACGCAATTCCAATCTCAGGCCAAGCGTCAAATAATTTTGCAAGCTTCTCATCTTCAACCTTGACACAAAACTTATGGTACCGTCGATAATTACAAAGTGGCTGCGATAAATTAAAACATTAAAAAATAGCTAGTTGATTATTGCATAATGTGTATATATATAACGCAAAAATATCAAAACATACGCAGAATCAGAATCTAGGCAGTGGCATATGGGATCCCTGAAATACATGGTTTCATCGCTTACGAGCATGCGCACCCTTACATTAAAGCAATCAGTTCATGAGCTAGCAAGCACTTGAGTCCAAGTTGGACTTAGACGGTTCTGTATGTACCTTTATCCAGGCATGAAAGAGCCAACGTCGCTGGTCGCCGTCGCCACACGCGTGCGTATGTATGTACGCCGACATCACCGGTTGCCGTCGCCGTCGCCGCACGCCTGTGTATGTATGTACGCCGACGTCGCCGCACGTAAAAAGCCTCGCGGCCTCGCCGAACGACTGGAGGTATGGCACCTCTGTCCCGGCGTTTAGGCGTTCTTTAGTTAGGAATTCCCGTGACCTGCGCAAGGAATATGGGAAAGGAAGGCATGGATTCAGTTTGTATTGTTTTAGAGGATTCTACTGCATATGAGATCACACAAGAAAGAAAGGATATGAAGATACGAGTGCTTTTTTAAGCGCCTTCAGCAACTTTATCTTGTAATCATATTGTACGTACTACATATTTGGAAGGAGAGCGAATCAAACAAGGAAATAAAAAGGGAGGATTCGCA